>OZ035829.1:9534951-10134951 GCA_964034765.1 Knipowitschia caucasica
GGGTGATATTTTTGAGTGATGAAAGGTAGAGAAGGTCAATTAGGAGACAGGCCCAAGGGAGACAGAGGAGGAGTTTAGTGTTTGTCTGTTTGGAAGATAAAGGGGATTTCATCTTAGCTGGAGTGTGAGTGCCTCTGGACATGTCTGCAAACCGAGGACCACGACCTGTGGAGAGAAAGAACTATTTACATTTACATGTTTTAAATACATAATGCAATTAATATATTCTCATTGTGTTATGTCTTTTTTCTCGTATGATATACTCACTTAAAGTTATAGAGTTGTATGCATTTTTATTTTACTGTAATCAAGATGTGAGAGGTTCCCTGGTACCACATTCCACTACACCAGGGGTCAGAAATCTTTATCAAAATAAAAATCCGTATACATACACTTTTTAATTTTTCACCTGCTTTTGAATGTATCCATAACACCCAGTGAATACAGCAAACTGAAATATTATGCACAAATAGTCAATATTTTTGCAATCTTGAAAGAGGGCATTTGTGTGACAATCTTAATGTGTGGTACAATGAATTTTTAAAATACTAATACAAAATAATACAAAAAAGGCCTTACCTGGAGAATCCAGAGCAGCGAGTTGAATAGCCATGCTCTACATCAGATAATGAAATGCTGTATTTTCACGCAAATGTAGAGAAATAAAATCTGCTGTTTTGGGACAGAGAATGGAAGCATGTCCAGGAAGAAGAGCAGAGGAGAAAGTACACATCCCTGAGGAGCTCCTGTGTTTATAATCCCGCCCTCTGCTCTGTCAGGAAGTCAGTGATCCACCGGCAGATAAAGTCACCTTTAGGTTGAGCTTGTTCAGAAGCAGAGGAGGGATGTTGTGCTAAAAGTCCACAAAGAGGATGCCTGCATGAGATTTCTGGGAGTCCAGATACAGCAGATACAGGGGTTCACTTACCATGAGGAGTAGGAGGTTGAAGTCTCCAGAGTGATCACTTATATATAGATAAATGTGAATATGCAGGTGATGCGTGCTCCCTTGGTAACATGACAGGAGCCAAGACATGCTTTGTAAGTAAGTAAGTTTTTATTTATATACCGCCTTTTCACTGCAGATCTGAGTCTCAAAGCGGTTTACAATTGTTAATTATGGGCATTTGTCTCTCACTCCACACAGAGATGGGAGCGGGGTCGCCAGTACAGGAGGCACATGCCAGAACTATTGGACATATTTTTAGTGGTAGGGGAAACCGGAGTACCCGGAGGAAACCTACGCAGACACGGGGAGAACATGCAAACTCCACTCAGAAAGGCCCTGTTCCGACCGGGATTCGAACCCAGGACCTTCTTGCTGAGAGGCGAGAGTGCTATCCACTCAGCCACCGTGCCGCCCACACGGCCTGTGCCGTTGGATACACACATTTGTCATGTGTGTATCCAACCTTTATGCTTTTATGTATGTTTTATAACACTTTGAAGCAACTATGACTAAAGCTGAACTCCTCATTATGCCAGTATGCAGGACTCAGTGAATTTCCACTTGAGGTTTTGGTTATCTGAAGGCCGAAGCTACTGGCATCGTTGCAAGTGCTGATTGGAGCATCTACAGTCCTTCATGCTTTATTGTAAAATCCTTGTAAAACATGTCTTCTGACTCATTTTTGACACTTACTAAAGAAAAAAACGTGAAGTTGTTGTATCAGTAGCATCGAGCCAGGATGGTTGAATGTAAACTTCATGTGCAATGTCACTGTAAACCCTGACAAATAAACTTTACTTGAAAAAACCTTGGAAATAAATTGCATATTAACTTCACTTGAATTCCTTGAGTACATCCTTTACTTGATATTACCTAGTCAAAAGTGAGGCTTACTTGAACAGAAACAGTTCAATTAAAAGAAAACCCAGAGTGACATAGCCAAGCTTTAAATAAACTAACAATAAATAAGTACATTTTACTTACTGGGAAAAATCTATTTAAAATAACTTTGATATCTGAAGTACAGTTGAAGTTAGGGTTTACAGACTTGCTCATGGTCTGTTGGAAAGAGAAACCCTAATCCTGTATGCCTCGGTTCCTGTTGCCCACCGGTGTCTCCCATTTTTGTTTCCTTTGACCTGCTTCATTGTACAACAAGGTCAACAAAATGTGTGAGATGTAATCAACAGTAGTGTGCCTCAAAGGAGCAACAGGGGACCTAAATGAGGAGATGCTGAGTCTTCTCTGAGTGAATAGGAGTTGTAGGATTCTGTCTCTGTAAGTGACAAGGGACTGTGTCGAGGTAATAATGGCGAAATCTGCAGGGGTCAATTATATTTCTGTAGGTTAGGGGTTTCAAACTGATTACAGAAAGAGCTGGTGTGGCTGCAGGTTTTAATTCCATCCAATCAGGAGCACACCAGACTCCACCCATTTCTTCAATTGAGTCCAATGGAGACCTGAAGAAATGGCTGACGTCTGGGTTGGAATTAAAACCTGCAGCCACACTGGCCCCTAAACCCTTGGACTGCTCTAGGCTATCCCAAGGGCGGTGTGGTGGCTTAATACTAATGTGGTGGTTTCTAATATTTACAAATAATAACAAGAAAGTGAGCTCCTACCTCTCCTAACCACTCGCTATGCTACACAACTATAAATTGAATTACATTAGTCAAACTGAGACAAAATAATATCATGAATACTCAACTGTAGATCCAACTTTGAATATATTATCCCTATTTTTTGTTGTTATTTCTCAGGTGCTAGTTATGCTTCCTTTGTTAAAGAAAACTGTGAAGACAATGACTTCCTCGGGTTGTTCACAAAGGAAAATTACAGTGTCATCATTCACCATGCCCACAATCCAGCCCATAACAACGTCCGCCATTACATCAGTTATGCCCGTCTCTCCATACTTACCCATTTACCGGCCATTAATGAGCCATTATTCATATTTTATTATTATAGATGTTCAATTTCACATTTCGGGGGTGACTTCACATATAAATGAGTGTTAAAACACAGTTGTTAGTTTTTTTCACAAACCAAATCATCACAACAAGATTCTGCTGATTTGGACAGTGTTGTGTAGATGTGGAGATTTAGAGTTTATGAATTAGGAACAGGATTGATCTTCTCTTGGACAACATAGATTTACAACATCAAAGCGACAGGATATGAGTTGTAGTATGTTATGTCAAAAAGCAGAAAATAACAACAATATTTGCATATCTTCATTTGCATGTGGTCATTTAGAAGAAGATCAAGGGATGTTAAGCTGGAGTGAGTTTTGAAAAGATCAATGAAACACAATTTTTAGGAGTCATAATTGAAAATAAAATGGACTGGAATTCACACATTTGTCATGTCAGGAGCAAGGTTTAGGGGTAGAGGAGTAAAGCAGAGCAAGTAGAGCAAGGCTAGTTTTAGAAGTCCTTATCTATGCTCTATTGCTCTTTAGGCTAGCCATATTTTACTTATTGTGCGGAAGTGTAGGGAAACAATTACACAACTGTTTAGCCACTCGTCATCTTTTGGAGAGGAGAGCTTTAGAATTATCCATGGAGCAGGTAAGGGGGAAAATACAAATATATTTTCCTCAGATTGCAAATGGTAAATTGACGCAGGTTATTTATTGGGCAAGGTTTAAAGATTTACCTTTTTCATGCTTGAAATAAAACTAAACTCGACTTAATGTTGCTGTAAAGGAGACTGCCAAGTAACCTTCATAATAATTTTCAATAAAAATGTTTTTACTTACTACACAAGCCCAGCCCAATGCCAAGGGTCACTATGTTTAACGTTTACCCACAGTAGGTGCTAAAATCCAACCACTATTGACATCTGTTGACCTAGTTTATACATTAGCTCATACAACTATTGAATACAGTTAGTCATGGGTCAGCAAAGTTTTTCTAGGAGGGGAAAATTGACCCCTAGAGGTATGTGAGTGTATTACAGGGGGTACTTGGCATGAATTTCAATTATTACTAACTTGCTTTGATTGTAAGAGCTAAGAGTAACTCAAGAAGACAAATATATAAAATATTGTAACATTGAATTTCAATGCAATCAACAATATTAAACCGTCTGCAATACATATCCTAAAGTAAATTTGTTATTCCACAAGGATCTGGTGCTTGGCTCGATTCTCCATCCATCCACTTTCTTCCTCTTAATCCATTTCTGGGTAGGGGGGGGGGGGGGGGGGGGGGGGGGGGGTGGTAGTCAGAGCTGCACTCAGTACACATAGCACCAGCCCCTCACTGATCCTCCTGCAGGTGGTGAGTCCACAGGAGCTGACATCTTCCAGTGGGGGCTTCAGGCAAAGTGGGGCTAAGTGTCTTGCCCAAGGACACAACAACAGCAGTCATCAGTGGGAGTTGTGAGGCAGGTCTTGTGCTGGGCTCGAACCCACAACCTTCAGGCTCAAAGGCCAATGCTCTACCTACTGAGCCACTGTCGCCCACTTGGCTCGATTCTCTTCACACTACAATATATGCTGCCACTAGGTATCATAAGTTGTCATAATACGCAGTTATGACACAATTGTACTTGTCTATGAAACCACGGTTCAATTAGAAAGGCTTTGTGCTTTGTGCTAAAAAATAACCCTAAACTATCTGCTCCTCAATTCAGAAAAAAACAGAAGTAATCTCACTCTGCCTCAAACAACTGTGTGACTCCACCAAAGTGGACCTGCTGCAGAAGGAGACACAGGACCTCCTTTTATAAATCAGCGTTGGCTGAAGAAAAGTCCTCTGTGAAGGAGGCTCACGGAAAACAGCAGGTGTTGTTGAAAGAGGTCTTGCCTTTGACATCCACCCTAGAAGTGAACACAAATAATGTCTCAGAACCTCACAGTGAAGTGGACCTGCTGAAAAAGTCAACCCTGGACACGGAAAGGAGCAGCTTTGCGGAGTCTCAAAGTTAAGTGATTATGCAAGAGACTCAGACACAGGAAGAATCAGGTCTGCTCTCTGATGATCTGGAGGAGGACAACTCTTTTGGAGACTCAATCGATCATGCAGAGAATGAAGAAGGAGACACTGGAGAGGAAGAAAGAAGTCTCCTCTTTGACATCTGACCTGGAAGTGGAGAGGAACACCAGCCAGAGGCTCACAATAACATGAACATGTCCAGCCTTTGTCTGCAGTGAAAGACCTCAGACCCAGAGTGGCGGAACGGGTGGATTCAGGAGCCGCAGGACATATCCACTACTCAATTAATCTTTTGATACAAAAGATGACCTATAAACAAATTTCCCACAAAGAAAATTATGCAGATCTTAAAAATAAAGTTACGGCCCCCGAGCTATATCTTGTATTCTTTAATGTTTGTTTTTTACAGGGTTGTCATGCCCTGTCCACGCTGCACTGGTGATGGGTATGACAATAAAGGTTGGGCACCACTTAGACGGTAGTAGCCTGGTTGTACCACACCTTAGTACAAATTTCATTTCATACTAAGGTCTGGATTTGCTCCATTGAGCTTCGTTTACAGTTGGGAGGGGTTAACTCCTTTTGCAGATTGAAACGATTGGATCTGAGTTTACCGTCACGTATGTAGTGCGCCCGAGTCAGCATTTAGCATTTAGCCTAGCTTTAGCCATCTCCTTTGCCGCTAACGGAGCCCGTGGGGAGTAGCGCCACAATCATGACCAGCGATTACATTTGCTAAACATTACTCTTGCTCCTGCTTCAATTTCTTGATAGAACCAGACCGGATTACTTTACTATCGCATTCTTCGCCATTGACAAACTACAACCTGCCCGTTCGGGGCAAACTCTTGACGTCACCGGCACCAACCTACAACACCCGCCTTCCGCGCTCTCTGAGTAGCCGGTCGAAATACGACCGATTGTAATCGCTTACACAGGGACCAGACCCAGACGTTACATGCAGTGAAATGATGATTGAGCGGAGTGTACGGATGGATAAGGCCAGGCTAAGACGGTAGGACACAGACAACACTTTTTGATGATATTTTTCTCCTCATGGTCACTCCATTTTGTTTGTTCCTCCTGTTCTATGTTTTAAAGGTGATATCAGTAACTTATAATGAACAAGGAGGGAGCACACATGCCAAATCAGAGCATTGGTTTTTATTTTGTCCAGTCAGGAAGCTGGAGGGCAACATGGGCGGGTCTAATCAGTGCTTTCATTTAAAAATGAGTTACAATTAACTGAGGTTCTCTTTAACCTATACCCTTTGTAAATAAAACTATTATCTATAAGGCTAAGCTTGAAAGTAGTCTGAATAACTGTTTTTTCTCATTAAGGAAGCAACTACAGACTATAGCATCCATTAGATCATTATTATCTCCTTACGTTACTGTCTATTCATACCACCCTTAGGCCGTTATTTGTGGCAGGTTAATATTTCTATTATTATATTTGTACAGATGATTTGTAGAAATCTTAACCTTAGCTTAAAGTATCTCTTGTTTGGCTTTTCACATTATAGAACTGGACTTTTTTGTTTATAATATTCCTTTAGAAAACACGGCCATCAACTGGTTACAGTGGGAATTAAAAAAGTGTTTGATCATGATATGAAACATATAAGTGGGTTAAAACACACATTAAACATGCTCTCAGAGGGTACAAAGTTGTGCTGAAAAATATTTGCCCTGCATTAGTACAGAAAAATACTATATTCTTAATATTTTTTATGGGAGGATAATACAAAATTAAAGTAGCAATATTAATCTGACCAAATAAAAAAGCAACTTCTGAGTTCACAGCTAACCACAGAAACACCTATTTTGATTTGGGGCAATTTATATATTCTAGAATACCTTTATCTTTTTGTTTGTACATATATTTATAGTCTTTCAGATGTTTAAATTGGACAAACATTATGAATTGTGCATGGAGGCAGCCAGGTTGTATTTGCTGTGTGAAGAAAATCTAAATTAGGATCTGGGTCCATCAAGACAGTCACATATATTGGCATAAGAACAAGAGTGGGGGTATAATCCAATCAAGGTATGCGCAGAGCTGCTGTTAGCCTTATCTCCACCAGCATCCAGGAAACGCTGTATCCTCAAGTGGGCCTATACTTCATGAAGTGATTGTGAATAGCTTTGGTTATGGAGTAAACCTGCCTGATGGGTAATGTATGCTTATTGGCTTGTGGAGTGGTTCACGTTAGTCCCTGGCTCAGTGTTAGAATTTGAAACATGTCTTATGGTATGTATAAAGCACGTTAATGACACTGTTGGATCTGAAATACGTACTATGTGTCAAGAGGTTTTACAAGAAGGCAAGAAATGGAGAAAAACAAGGTATGCGTCCATAAATCACATGGTGGGCTAAAAAGTGCGATGATTTTATTGTGGAACAGTTGTATCAATGAAAATACAATGAATCATTTTCTTTATTTAGTTGATTTTAAAATATTCAAGTTTTATTAATACATCCACATAGTTTCTGCTGCTTTATCTTCTGCCAATATCAAAGGTTTAAATATCAAAAGGGCTATCGTCCCAGCAGCGTGTACTGGGTCTTTCCTGGGACCTCCTGACACCTCCTAAGGGAATTGTCCTTGAGGCATCCAAAGCAGATGCCTGATCCACCTCAGCATGCTCCTCCGTGGCCACTCTTTTTGACAGCTTGTATCCGCAAAGATGAATTCTTGCCTGAAATAATGCATTTATTGAGGAAAACCCACACACAAAATTGCAAATCTTATAATTCAGGTTTAAATTGGTTGAATAGAGAACTACTTTGGATGTTGTTTAGCAGAAATTCCAAAAAAATCCAGATAATTTTGTGTGCTGGCTACATTACAATGCATCCATAAAAGTATTGTCAACATCTGTACATCACATATTTTTAACCTGTTTGTCACTACCTTGGTTACAGTTGCTAGGCCATGATTTGATTAGCATTGCAGAGGAGCTTTGAAGAGCGGTTGCCCTTGAGAATAAAAAAAGATGACCTTTTTGTGAAGTAGCATCCTACTGCACAATCTGCCTGTAATCAGTGGCACTTCCACACGCGATTCTCTGTTCAAACAGATCTATATGTGCGAGTCCTTTGTAATAACTTTCCTCGAGTTTACATTGAAAATCCATTATTCCCGATGGGTTTATATTTCTCCGAGATGAAGTCCACTGCGACGTATAACACGCCCATCAACACACCGGTCTGCTATTGATTTGGAAAGCCATTTTCTTCTGACATTCTAAAGGCCAGCTCATTCCTCCCAAGTGCGGCCAAATGTTCTTGAATTGGTCAAATTAGGAGTCAAGAACTGGGGGAGAGCATCACCTGCTTGTTGCCATGGAGATGTCATCGCTTTGCTTTAAATGAACACATACATCTCTGGCTTTATGCTAAGGCTTAGTATAGAGTTATTTAATACAGCGTTTATAGAGCTGTGTTCCTTCATCTTATCCTCCTGTGTTGTGTTCATTTACCTTGTGCTGTGTGTTCATTCCTACTGTTCTGTAACTGGTGATGCAACACTGAATTTTCCCCACTGTGGGAAAAATAATGGATCTCTTAAATTTTCTTCATGTGGCATTGAACCTACAATGTGTCATTATGATATGAAGAGGAAACCATGCGCCCTGTACCATATTAGAAATGGCAGTATATGCAGACTGTAATGTTGTTTTGCAGCAGTGGAACATTCATTCATTGCAAAATATGGACAAATAATCCCAATATCACATAAAAAGCCATTTTAATTCTCCCCATTTCTGTTTCCTCTGAGGATGGTAATCACAAAAATGATTTTGAGCTTTTCACAGCAAAGCTAAATGGATGTCTAATTATAATGACCTTCTCTGAGAAAGGTTGAGGCGTAATTGGAAAAGAGCCCTAGAGTACAGGCCATCGTCTCCACAAGTGGCTGGTATAGTGCCTGTGACAAGCAGGGAGAAAAAGAAGAGAGGCAAAGGGGTGTGAGGTTTCATCTGTTCTGATGAAAAATGGAAGAACACTGAAAGAAAAATATGAGATGTTTCTCTGTGGAGTGTGTGTCTGGTCCCTCTTTTGTTGAAGGAGTCATTCAAACAGCCATGACAGTGTGCTTAGGATGCATTAATTCTGGAATAGATTATTGAAGAGTGGATTCCATAAACCCTTGAGTGAGATGTAGCTCATGGCCTGTATACAGAGAACATAGTGTGAATATTGATACCCATCTTTGTCTATATCAAAACACAAAAACCTGTGGAAAGAAACTACATGAAAATAATTAACATCCAGGCCAATGATTGTTTATAATAATATCAGCGACAACAAGTCACCGCTGGGCCGATGTTTCAATAGCAACCAGGTAATTCAGGGCTTGGTTTGTTAGATGTAGGTTTGGATAAGATACGATTAGATAAGATCCTTTATTCATCCCACAGAGAGAAAATTTCAATGTTGCAGCGCAGATACAGGACAGTAAGAGCACACAGGGAGCACACAAGATTTACAAAATAAGTAGCTTCTATGTTTGTAAATCAGGGGTCTCCAACTTGTGTTTCGGGAGCTACCAGTAGCTCGCTAGCCCCTTTCAGGTAGCTCGCCAAAGGATTTGATAAATGATCTTGAATGAATACATTCTTAGTCATTTCATATCTATTCTAAGTATAAATCTAGGGTTATACAGTATTAACGAATTTCTGTTTTCCATGTTTGTGGTAATTATTACATAGAGTTTTTTTATGACCACAAAAAGAAGTAGCTCTCTGCCTCTTCTGTTGTGTAAAAGTAGCTCTCCGATTGAAAAGGGTTGGAGACCCCTGCTGTGAACAGTACTAGATGTAGTTGTGATAATTTCGGGTGCAGTGACAAAGCAAATCAAATATATTCCACATATTTACAGAATAACTTCAGAGCATCCTTCCATTTCTCTCTCTTAATCCGTTGCTGGATCATTGAAGGAGCAGTCTGAGCCGTTAGAGACATCCAGACTTCCTTCTAGAAACATACTTCCGCGCTCATACAAGGGGAATCCTGAGGCCATCCCAGGCGACTAAAAGAAATCTAGTCCCTTCATTGTATCCTTGGGCTTTTCCCGGAGTCTCCTCCCATTGGGACACGCCTCAATCTTCTGAAAAAATTGGTGGTTTCTTGTGTTTTGTACACACTAAATCACACATGAATTCCTATGTTGTGTCCAGACATTGCAACAGTTCTCCAGTAATCTCCAAGCTAGAATTTAACAAGCTGTAATGAAACATCTCTGTCTCTTCTGTAGAAATAAACCGTTCCCATAAACTACCTACCATTTTGTGTCATGTCTGCAGAGCATGCATTAAAGCTGGGCCCGCTGCTGCTGCTGCTGCTGCTGCTGCTGCTGCTGCTGCTGTAAAGTGGAGAGTGTGTTGCGCAGTCGGAATGGTGAAAAATGTTCTGTAATCTAATTCTCGGTCTGACTCCCAAAGCGTTTCCTATAGAGCCAGTCAAGTGCTGCAGGAAGCCCCATCTCGCAAGGAAAAGATGGAAAGACGGGAACGCATGGTAATTGCAGCAGAAAATTAAAAAGTACTTTCCGATAAGTTAGTCTTTATCCTCCCCCTTCTACCAACTTATTTACATATTTTACTCCGTGTACTAAATTAGCATAGACCGACTGTATGTGCGTTTTTCATTACCAGCCTAATAGATGGTAATCTTTTGTTCTTTGCGCTCATTTTCCCCCGACTCATCAGGACGTGACAGACTCGCGCGCTGTCTCTCCTTTAGGCGTGTTCAATTTCTGCCTGCTATTTTCCGACCGTCACAATGGAGAATAAGAAAACTGCTACCTCAAGCACACTCTTGCTTCTTTATTGTCTCCAACAAAGCTAGTTTATTAATCCAAAGGGGTGGAAGAAAGACGGGAGCCGAGCCGGGGGGATGAAGAGAAAGGCCAGTCAAAGCAGTTTGGAGTTTCATCTCATTTTTCTTTGAGCAGCGCAGAAAAAGAAGAGAAAAAAATCAATTATGGAGCACACCTGAATATTATTTCGAGCACATAGCCACCCATGCACTCCAAGGCTAAGGGAAAAAAACCAAATTACTCAGCAAACTTATCGCTGGCTAGAGCAGGTTCGGTATTAAAGAAAACAATCAAGCAGGCCTGGATTAATCTCTGACAGACGCCTTATCTTTAACTTGCACCTTTGTTATTTTCTGATGAGCTGCTCTCTTTTCGCGCCACATTGTACCATAGCTCACTGCCCCCTTTCATTCCCTCTATGGGCCGCGGCGGAGGACCTTTGAGTTTATTAAAAAAAGCTTTATTTGTGAAGAACAAAGAAGAGGCGAAGGCAAACAATGAGGTCAGGCAATCTCCTTTCTGCCAGCAGTCGCTCACCTGTTATGTGTGAGTGTTATCAGCAGCGGGGTGCGGAGGGGGGGCTGAGGAGGTGTGTATGGGAGGTGTATGGGGGGCACGGCTGGAGGTGAGAGACAGACAGGACGGGTCTAGTGCAGGAAACAAAAAAAGAGGAAAAAACTGATTGACACGTATCAGCCCGGAGCCAAAGACCTTTCGGCTGCTCCTCATATCAAAGAATAGGGGCCACTGTCGGAAGCACGACTTCATGCATTGTTATACACGGAGGAGATTCACAGGGCAGGGTTTGTCAAGTATTTAGATAAACAAAGGTGGAAGTGAATCTGCGTGCATGTAGAAACTGTGAATGAGGTGGAAGGGCTTGATAAAATAAACCTCTTAAATGGCTCGCGTGGTAAGTGGAACACCGAGGAAGATAGACGATTTCTTTCTACGAATATTTAAAACGGTATTCTGAGTTCTAAGTAAGTATGTAAGTAATTCTAAGTCAGTTACTACTTCCTCAAAATGAATAAAACTTGCTCATTATTTCATTACAGATTTTGCCATCGAGTCATCACAGGCTAACCAGTGATCGCCAATGTTCTGATGTTTCTGACCGGATAATTCCAGTTTGGCATTGAACTAAAACTGTAACATTTGTGTAGTGCACAGGTGTCAAACTCAAGGCCTGTTTTGTTGCACCTGAAATGATGATCAGTCACTATGATGGACTTGCAGAACTGATGGTAAACGATACAATGGCATGTTATACCTCATTTTAAAGCTACCTTTCTCGACAAAAATAAATAAATCGTCATTGTTTTGTCAAAATAGTTTCATAATGTAAATAAGAAAATAATCCACAGATGCACGTAAGTACTTTTATGTTTTCTAATTCGGCCCGAGACCAAAATGAGTTTAATACCCCTGATTGTAGCAGGGGGCATGGATCTGCTGTACAGTGCGGCGTGTGTCAGGTGGGACCCAGGTGACTGTGCCTTCCCGGTGTCGTCCTCCTACGGGTTGCGTGAATTGTGCTTAAGAAGGTTTCCATGATGGTAGCCAAATGAAAGCTTTTTAGACAAAATATTATGTTAAGTGGCCTAAATTATATCTTTGTCTTTACACGATCCATAAAGCCAACTTTGGTATAATTTTAGCCGTCTGCATTATCGTTTGAATTTTTAACAGTAGAACAATGCATTTCGTAATATATTTTGTCATGAATGAATTTACAAACTAAGGGTTTGTGACAACCGCTGTATGACATTATTATCAACATCTTGCCCAAACGTTTCAATGTGGTGCGTACGGTAAATATCACTAATATTAAGTTTATTTTATTACCGAGCAAGCTTTTATTTTCAGCCAAATCTGAAAAGTTTTGTCGTATCACTTTTTCATCCAACTTTAGTCGTACTGATGTTTCCTGCAAATGAGAGAATATTTGAAGATAAAAAAAAAAAAATTCCAAATCCATGAAGGCCATCAATAATTCACTCCTCTTTCCTACCAGAACACTCTTAGAACTCACTCTCATTAGACTGCGCGGCCCCGTTGTGAGCTGACAGGGATGACTGTTGCAGAGATGGCGCCCGGATTGTGTCTCATTACTTTCCGACGACCTGCCTTCACTCACCATTTGTCCTTGAGTCCAAACAGAGAGGCACCTGTCTGCACCGGACACGTCTCAAACACGGCCCGCCTGACTGACAGCTGAGGGCCGCTGCAGAAACACACCGTGCATAATGATGGATATAAATATGGAACAGAGGCGGGACATGACAGACGACCACTCCACAGCTCGCGGCATTTGTCCCATTGATTTTGTGTTAGAAATAAAAAGACACGAACCAGGACATTTTCTTTTACATTTGATAAGTTATCTTTTTTATCTGCATGTGGTGATTTCTGTATGTGTTGTTCTCATGAGGGGTCTATGAACCTTGTAGGGCTGTGAATGACCTATAAGAAATTCATGGTTGACTAAAGACAAGCCCTGTCTCACAATTAGCTACAAACTTAAAAAACTAGAAAACTATGCAGCAATTGATATTATGGTTCTATACTCTTGACAATCTGTTTCGTAAAGCTTTAACACCAACATAATAATAATATAATATCCCTTTCTTGCTGTTATCCTGAAGAAATTCTTTTAATTTAGATACAATAATTTGTCTCACTACGGGGCGACAGTAGCTCAGTTGGTAGAGCATTGGCCTTTGAGCCTGAAGGTCGTGGGTTCCAGCCCACCTCAAGACCTACTTCACGACTCCCACTGATGACTGCTGTCGTCGTGTCCTTGGGCAAGACACTTAACCCCACTTTGCCTGAAGCCCCCACTGAAAGATCTCAGCTCCTGTGGACTCACCACCTGCAGGAGGATCAGTGAGGGGCTGGTGCTCTGTGACTGGGTGCAGCTCTGACTGCCACCCCCCTGACCCAGAAATGGATTAAGGGGAAGAAAATGAATGGATGGATGAATTTGTCAACTTTTACTATTACTACTACACCTTCGACTACAGTTGAAAAATGACGACAAAGGCAGCAGCGATTGCATTTGTAACCCAGTTTATTTTTGAGCTCTTCTAGATCGAACAAAAGAAGACACAGCCTTTTATATGATGTATAAATGTGAAACAGAAATATGTCAGAACAGAGACGCCAGACCATTCTTGAGTTATTTATACTGAGTGGAGACAATCCAAATATAAATATGGTCTGCATGGCCTTAAATTCCCAGAATCTTTTTCCTTGATGATATTTCATGTTTGTCCTATAAGTAGGTCAGATTCCTCACTATTACTACTACTACGACTACTAATAATTTGTCAACTAATTTTAATACTAATTGGGTTGTCTTGGGCAGCATGCACTAATGAGTCCAATAATCAACATCCTCTGAAGTGTGGCTTTCATTATTGAAGTAGTTGTTAGTTCTAATTTCATATAATGTAATGTATTATTTATTTTTGTTCAGAATCTTGTATTTTTTAGATTTTAATAAAGCAAACGTAAAACCACAGATGAGCACACAAACACACACACACCCAGGACTGAAACACATAAGAATATCTAATAAAAAAAAAAGAAGAGAATAAATACTAGTTTATTTGTTGATTAGAAAGAGATATAAAGGACTTCATGTCTCATTATGTGCATGAAACACATTATAGGAATGAGGTTTGATTGATACATTGATCGCATTTAAAGCAAGGAATAGCAAAAATCATAAAAAGTCATTTTGACATTCTTAATCCTTTGTCCACCAATCTAGTAAGTATTCTAACTGTTGGGCTCCAATTGGAAAATAGGTGCGTCCTCCTCAGCCTTGACTCCATTAACTTCTCCAATCCCAATCGCAGACTGCATCGCTGTGACAAGTGCGGCTGTTCACCTTTCTACTCTTATCGGCCTCACTCACACAGCACACTCTGTTCTTCTGATCTCTGAATGTCTGTGTCTGAATGCACCAGCCTCTTTTGGACTCTGCACATAGGAAAGAAGCACATAAAAGCAAGAAAATTTGAGAATGTACGGACAGAAATATCTAAAATGTGGGTTTTAGAAGCGAACAGAATCATTTAAAGGAGACATGATGCTTCAGGAACTTCTGCCACAGATATGTAACTCCGCCCCTTCTGTCTAACAGCTCCTGTCTCAGTCCTGTTGCAGCTGATCCACTATGACGTCACGCTGAGAGCCAAACAAAAAAGTATTGCTCCTAAATCAGTTTTGGCAATTTCTCAAACCAAATGACAATCACATACTGTAGCTGTGTTTGTATTTGTTGCATGTTAAATTCTTCATATATTTTCTACTTACAGTAATACAGTATTTCACCCTCTAAAACATGGGCTACAATGATACACAATATTTATTCTTCATATAATTAAATGTATTGGAACAACATCACGACGCAAATCTATTACTAAAAACAATTGTCTTTCTTATATTGTTGCATTAACTATTCTGACGGAATTTACCAACGAAATAATTTATTTTAATGTAATGCTATTTGATGACTGACTTCTGTTTCATTTGACTTGGCACAAAAAGATTTAGTCGCACATCATCAAAACAGTGTTCACAGAAATATATTTATTCTTCATGTGCACATAGCATAGTGTTGAGTGGGTAATGTTGTAAATATGGAGAAAACATAAATTAACATATGATCCAATGAAAGTGTCTTCCTCGACTCATCAGTTCCTACCCTGGGCTTGTGCTCAGTCGTTCTCCTGCTCACACAGTAGTCTTTGGCTAGTATTTCTAGAATAGGCCTCTTCAAATCTCATTTTGTTCCCATTTTCCACTTCCTCTGCTCTTGCACCTCCAGAGCATCGCTGCGTGCATTGTTTGATGTTGTCGTAGAAGTAAATAGACGCAGCAAACACTTGACACAGTTGTTAAACAGGGAGCCCCTAAACGTTGCCTAACTCCACATCAAACGGTATGCAAATGTCTGCTGCATTAGTGATAGGGACGCAGCGGAGAGGAGCCGCTCACCAACTGTATACACGCAGACGTGAATGAATGAATGCAGAGAAGTGAACTGAAGAGGCCTCTTTCAGAAACCTTGCACCACTGGAGAGGTTTGGATATGGAGCACCTACGCAGGCACACCATGGTAGGCTTCACTGGAGGGTCCAGCACAAAACAGTACATAGTGTTACAATATTGGATGAATGTTTGGTAAGAGGTTAATCACACAGCACCACGTCACTACAGCAGGCATCTGGAAAGACTTCAATGACATTGTTATCACTTGTCAAAACACATAAACAGATTGACCAAAGTTTGCATGAATGAAGCCTATGGATGCAGCCCTTATCCTCAGACCACACCTGGTAAAGTGCGGCCCGGGGGCCACATCCGGCCCAATTCACATTTTTACGCGGCACTCAGAACCCTGCAGCTGCAGTGTTGGGTAGAACACTTCCAGAATTCCGATCCAGAACACGGAATACATCACCTGACTTACTCAAAAAGAGTATTCTGAATAAGTAACAGCGTTACATGTATTCCGTCACTCCCCAACACTGCCCGGCTGTTAACCTCAAACTGGTCTGTTGCTTATTAAATGAATCAGCAGTTATTGAAGTGAAGGCTTGTACCGTAGTATGTGTCGTGGTGTGTTATACATTTATTCTGTTCTCAATTATGTTTTTAGTAGGGCTGTCAAAATTATCGCATTAACTCACGTTAATTACATTTTTCATTAACGCGTTAAAAAAAAATTAACGCATTAACGCACGTCCGAATGATCCGCCCATTTATCCATTATCACTCCGAATGCTGCGTGTGAGATGCATCAGAGCAGGTAGGCCCTCTGGGGATTCATGTTTTAAAAGAATACGCGCGCCACCGCGGGGCTGTTGTTTGCTGTGAACTGAAGTCCGACTCCTCCGTGGCCGCTCTGACTGTGAGCCGCTCACAACAACACGGCTGTGAGTGAGTGGCGCTGCGGTAACATGGTCACAAGACCAAACACGCCACAGAACTATTGTCTGCATGTTGTGTTCGTGTCTTTGCAACCTGTGCGTAACCTGTGCGCGCAAATACAGCGCAGGAGTGTCCCTGTCTCCTCCTGAAACTAAACTAAACTGAAACGCTGAATTAAAGCTGGGGTATGTAAATTTCCCCCTTTCATTAACAGCTCATGTTGGTTTTGCCCAAAAGCAAACAGATTTAAGTACATTTGGTATGAATGACAATGTGTCATAATATTTGATAATCTCATTTAACTTCAATTGGAGTGGATTTGAAATAGAATGTTAAAAATGCGATTAATCGTGAGTTAACTCACCATTTCTGTGCGATTAATCAACTAAACATTTTTAATCGTTTGACAGCCCTAGTTTTTAGTAATAATTTGCTTAAAACTAAATGTCCACAAACACAAAAAAAAAGACTGGATGTGTTCATGAATATATACTGAAGTGCTTTTTGCTAAATTAAATTTTAAACCAACGCAGCCCGGCCCTCCACAAAAGGGCGATGTGAGAACATAGTTGCCCACCCCTGCCTTAGACCCTCTTTCTTCAAAATGGAAGAAAGAAAACTATAAACCATCAAAGGACGTTGTAGAAGAGTCCAGGACTCGCGCTCATCCACTTGTAGACATGGCTCAAGGGTGTTGAGCTTTGAAGTATAGGAATGGACGAAGTAAGTAAGTAATATTTATTTATACAGTGCCTTTCACAGACCAGAGTTACAAAGTGCTTTACAATTATTGTGGGCATTGGTCCTCTCACTCCACACAGAGATGGGATCGGGGTCACCAGGTGCATGTCAGACCTTACATACATGTTTTTAGTGGTAGGGGATAGAAACTCCACACAGAAAGGCCGTATCTGGAGATGGAATTAGACCAAGGACCTTCTTGCTATGAAGCACAAGCGCTAACCACTGCGCCACCGCGCGCCACAATGTTAACCTGGAGCTGTGGCTCCCATTCACTTACATTAAAAAGAAAAAAACCTCTTACTCTGTAACTGTAAGGGTCACACTCACAAACCTTTGGCTTACCACTCGACATGACCATGTTAAGATGACCAGTCACGTGCCTTCCTTCTGTCCCTGAATTAGGCTTTGGTCAGTGACAATAATTAATAGTTACCTAATGTAACTTAAATTCTACGAATAAGTGCGTAGTCCCTTAGCGGACTTCGCTAGTGGGGATATCACGTGACCCCCAGGTCACAGACGCCAGAGAGATCAAACAAAAAAATGCTCCAATCACTAGCGACCCTCCTCTATAAAGGCCCCTGCTCCATAGCCGCGCCCCCTCTTGAACTCTGCCAAGCCGGGCTGGCCGGATGGGCTCGTAGCTAAGGGACTACGCACCTATTCGTAGAACTTAAGTTACATTAGGTAACTATTAATTCTACGTCATGGTGCTACGTCCCTTAGCGGACTTTGCTAGTGGGACACAACGCGGAGGCCGTACTCCCAGCAGGCCAGCGAAGGGTGATTGGAGCTCTGCCCGAGCAAGACCCTCACACAGTGAGAGGACTCAGGGCAGAAGAAGCAATTGCGTGTTACAGGGCCACTCCTCCCAAGGACACCCCCAAGTAACACAGACCGAAGGCCACCCGTAGTCCCAGGACGCCTCTCCCAAGAGCTCCTGACGTGGACTACCTGACTGACCAAAGCACACACATATATCGCACCTGCAGGACGCCACTCCCAAGAGCTCCTGAACCAGGGCGGAAAGTCAACCGTCGGCCCCTAAGAGGGGAAACATAAAGGTTTCAACTCAGTCCGCTGCACTAAGCACGGAATGGGCCACCGACCGGTCCGACACATCCAAAAGGTAAGACCGGACGAAAGAAGAGGACGACGCCCAAGAAGCCGCACAGCACACGTCCTCGACCGAAGCCCCCCTGAGGAGAGCCGTAGAGGCCGCCACCCCACGCGTGGAGTGCAACCTGAAGCCCACCGGGGGGGCCAGACCCTGAGCCTGATACGCCCGCCGCACAGCCGTGGCGACCCAGTGCGCCAGCCGCTGAGCCGACAGCGGGGCGCCCCTGTTCTTGGGGCCCAGACACACAAACAGCTGATCAACCAACCTGAATGAAGATGTCATGGCCAGGTAACGCCTAAGCATTCTGACAGGACACAGAAGGTGCCGCCGCTCCTCCTCGGGGGAGGCATGCGGCGGCGGATGGAAGGCCCTAATCCTGATGACCGTGACGTGATGACCTTAGGGAGAAAAGCCGGATTGGGCCACAACTCCACCAGGCCGTCACCCTCTCCAAAGGACAGGCAAGACGCATGGACGGAGAGCGCACACAAGTCGCCCGCCCTCTTAGCAGACGCCAACGCCAGCAAGAGGGCAGTCTTAAAAGCAACACACTCGGGACTCGCCTTCAAAAGGCGGGCCCGACAGACCCCTTAGGACCACCCTGAGGTCCCAAACCGGGGGCGTTCTCTGTAGCGAGGGCCTCCGCAGCTATCCGTGGGGCAAGGCCCCACTTGTCCTGGAGTGGGCCCCCCCTGGACATCCTGTCGGCCCCCACGTTCCGGGCACCCGGGACGTGGCGCGCCCTCAGGGACAGGAGGTGAAGCGCCGCCCACAGCAGCGTCACCGTCACAATGCGATGGAGGGCGGGGGATCTGGTGCCCCTCTGCCTGTTCAGATAAGACACCACTGTGGTGTTGTCTGAGCGAACCATCACGTGTCTGAGCTGAGGAGCAAAGTGCAGCAGTACCCTGTGTACTGCCTCCATCTCCAGAAGGTTGATGTGGCGGGCTGAGTCCGACCAGCAGCCTCCTACAGAGCTCTGGCCGAGGACCCCGCCCCAACCCTCGAGTGACGCGTCCGTGAACACCTCCACGTGAGACACGGCGCAGGCCAGAGTCACTCCGTCCCGCAATAGACCCGGAGTGAGCCAGAACCTGATGTCCGATGCTGCCATTTGGGGAACCCAGATCAGCCTCCCCCCGTCCCGGGAGGGATGAAGCCTGAGGCGTGAGAACCATCTCTGAAAATTCCTCATGTGGAGAAGGCCTAGCCGCACCACAGCATGAGCCGCCGCCATCATCCCAGCCCAGCAGCGGGACCTGGGGCCCGCCAGAACCTCCATGGCTAGACGGGTAATCTTCCTCCGTCTGTCCTCGGACAATGCAGCACGGAACGTCACAGAGTCTAGCTGCAGGCCGAGATAGATCATGCACTGAGCCGGTTGCAGCCTGCTCTTCTCCCTGTTCACCACAAAGCCCAGACGCTGTATGTGGGACAGGACCCAGTGTGTGTGACTCACGGCCCTGGATGAGGCCAGTATTAACCAATCGTCTATATAGGTTAATATCCTTACCCCCGCGCGTCTGAGCGGCTCCAGTGCCGCCTTCACGCACTTTGAGAAGGTCCGAGGCGCGAGCGCGTAGCCGAAGGGGAGACGGCAGTACTCGTAACTCCTCTCTCCCACTGCGAAGCGCAGGAATTTCCTGTGTTCCGGAACTATCGGCACGTGAAAGTAAGCGTCTGTCAGGTCTATGGAGGACATCCAATCTCCCTGCCTGACACACTCGAGGAGCTGTTTTATGGACAGCATCCGAAACTGCCGCTTGGAAATGCACCCGTTCAAAGTGCGCAGATCCAGAATGGGACGCACCCCTCCTGACTTCTTTGGCACTAAGAAGTAAGGGGAGTACAGCCCCCTGGCGGCGTCCTGTGGGTCCACCTCTACTGCTGCGCCTCGACTTAGCAGAGAGGAGACCTCCGCTTGTAGTGCCACTAGCGATCCCCGTACCTGAGAGCGCGCTGCCCGCACGCCCCGGAACGGCGGTGGCTTTTGGGGAGAATTGCAGTGCGTAACCCCTGCGCAATGTCTTCTCCAGCCACGGATCCGCCAGTAAGCCCTGCTCCCTCCAGATGTTGTAGAAGTCTGTGAGGGGCGGAACGGGAGCTGGAACACGAGACGTCACAGCCCCGCCCTCTCCTGGTGTTCCTAGCAGGGAGGGGGGGTGGACGAAAGGGCAGGGGGGCCCCCTGCGTCATACCGTGTGCGCCGGGGGCGGTCATGTGTCCTGCAGGCCCGACGTCATAAGTACGGGCCTGCTCTTGCCATGTGACTCGACTGCTCGGCCCCCCCCTGGCTCTTGCCTCATGGAGGGGGGGCGAGCCCCTGGAGTGGGAAACCCCGTGCTTAGCCTGGTAGCTCAGAGGGGCTAACACGTGTTCCGCCGAAGCACACACACCACTACTCACCAGATCCCTCCGCCTGACCTCTCTCTGGGAGGGCATAGCATGGATCAGAGGACCGGAGCTCGTAGCTCGCGTAGCGCACTGCACACCCTGCTCTGGGGGCTGCAGGCCTAGCGGAGCAACGTTATGGGCCCGGAAAGTAACACAATCAGACACATTAGACATGTTACGTACCCCCAAATGAGACTCAGACAACGAGTACTGATGAAATGCCGGTCGGCCTTTATTGAAAGAAATCTTACCACCCGGTGGGTGCGTTGTTCCCGCGAGCCTCCCGTGGGTCTGTCTGGACCTGGGGGCCTCGTCGAGGGGGGACGATGGATGACGGAGCGAGGCTACGGGTCAGGACGCCTCCTGGGCGAACACTCTCTGCCTCTGTCCCGGCTCCCTGATGGCTGGTGGGCCTCGCGCCTCGGTGCTAGGTGCGGGGCTAGCCTAGCTAGTTAGCTGCAGACTCCAGTCTCTCCACCAGGGCCTGCATATCCGGGCCGAAGAGGGACGTCTGGGAGATGGGCAGGTCCAGCAGCTGTCTCTTCTCCGCCTCCCTGATGTTAGCCAGCCCAAGCCAAAGGTGCCTGGCCCCGACTTGGGCTGCAGCCATGGAGCGGCCACCATCCACGGCCAACGCCTGGCACATGCGCAGGATCGCTGCGGAGGTGGTCCTAGCCTCTGACAGGAGGTCTCCACTGAGCGCCTGGCCAGAGGAGAGCGACCTATCCAGGGCCCCCGTGATGAACGCCATATTGTTAGCCAATGCGACGACCTGAGCCGCATTGGCATAACACCTGTCCAGCATCGCCAAAGACATCCTGTCCCGCTCGGAGGGAAGGAGAGGTCTGGCGCCGGGCCACACGGATGCGGAGGGCTGCAGGGCCATGCGGACTGAGTCCTCTATGTCCGGGACACCACCGGTCCAGGACCAGTCCTGCACGCTGCAGTACATGCCGTACCCAGAGCAGGCCTCTTGGCTGCTAGGGGCTTTGGCCACTCACGTGTCGCGTAATGGAGGATCGGGTCCATCCGCGGGCACAACGTGGGTTGTTTCCTCCTCCTCCCTCGAGTGGTGGCGCCCACCGAGGTGAAGTCCTCCACCGTCTGGACCAGCTGCGGTGGTAGAGGAGCATCCATCATGGCCGCCGCGGAGGAGTAGAGACCAGGCATGTGGTCCAGCAGAAAGCGGTCCGGCTCCGGGTTCGACACCACCTCGTCCAGTGTGAGGAGAGAGCCGTCCTCCGAAGCCTCTCCAACCTCGCAGTCACCCCATTCCGCGGGCACGGGCGGAAGGTCGAGTGGGGCCCAGTCAATCTCAGACTCCTCGTCCTGAGAGGAGTCCGGACGGGGCGCTGCAGCGGCGAGGTTGGCACGCCTGCGTTCGCTCTCCTCCCTGGGGAGAGCGAGACACGAGGCGCAGTTAGAGCCTGACCCGACACTTAGAGCAGCAACGACGTCCGACGCCGGAGGGCGAAGGGGAACTCGGACGAACAATGGAAGACATCTCAGAACGAAGTAAGTACTGTGGTAGATCTCAATCGGCGCCAGAGTGAAAAGAGGGGGCGCGGCTATGGAGCAGGGGCCTTTATAGAGGAGGGTCGCTAGTGATTGGAGCATTTTTTTGTTTGATCTCTCTGGCGTCTGTGACCTGGGGGTCACGTGATATCCCCACTAGCGAAGTCCGCTAAGGGACGTAGCACCATGACGTAGAACTAGCGGTGACAAGCCAGTGACAATAATTGGCTCTTTGGTTGCTGGAACGTTGATATCCATGAATTTGGCTCCAGATCCCCTTTCTTTGAATAAGTTGGAGTAAGCTCTAATCGACTATCTTAATTTGGGTCAAGGATCTTCCAGTGTCTGGACAGAAAGTATTGGATGTTCTGGCTTTTTTTGGTCTTCCACTTGACCTTTTGTTGTATAACCCTCAGGATTATTTAAGACTTTTTTACTGTGTACCTCCTCAGCAGCAATGGTGCACTGTGAGAGACTCTGCTTTTGCTGCTCACACAATCACATTCAAAAAGATCACATATGACAAGCTCACTCAAGCTCTTCAATCCATAGTTTTGTACGGATTCGGCCTTTTAAAGGCATGTGATCCTAGAGTTTGATCAGCTGCATAAAGTAACAATCTTTGGTTTTTAATAATATTCTTTATACATTCTCTTTTTTGCCCCATTTTATCAGAGAGCACAGTGAAGCTCTACTTGTGTGTGTGATTGAGGGTGGTTGTAATCTGGTGTACATTTGTTTTTCTCTAAATATTTACAGCTATGTGATTTTTAATGCTCCTGTTTTATATAATGTGCCCCACTCTGGATAAAGTTTATCTTTAGGAATTTACAAAGCAGACATAAGTGTAATTATAATAATACATCATATTCAACATAAATAGATTTAACTCGAATAACAGTTGTCAGCTTAGAGCTGCTTTAGAGATCCATTGCATGTGCACAATATTATAGCACGGAGACTGGAGAAGCCCATTATGGTGGACTCCAAAACAGTCGAGGCTTTTTGAGTATGACCCATATATCATCAACCGTGTATAGCACTGCTTTTCTGAATGGATGCCTACAGCGGATCCATTAACCCTGGTGAGGACTCGGGACGTGGGCGAGAGGGGTGAGGGGCTATGGGGGAGGTGACAGGCAGCTGAAGACCTCCTGCTGCAGCTCAAATCACCATGTAGAATCATTTGGCCATGAACATGAAGAATATGTGTGCAATATGTTTGTTTTTTTGCTGGTAATGTGATTAAATGGTGGAAAAAACAGTCATAAGGCATTATCTTTGTCAGAGGTTGGAGGTTACTCAGGCCATTGTTTGTCATGTCAGGAGGAACAAAGCAATTCAATTACATGAAAAAGATGAAATAAGACATTGAACCAGAGAATTGTAGTTTACACACATAACTATTATTTTATGGATAATTTGCAGGAAGCATTGAGCTATGGCCTTTAAAAAGAAATATCATAAATAAAAAATATACACATTTTAACATTATCATTTCATGTTTAGAATGTAAAATAACATTTTAAGTAGCAGATATATGATGCGACGAATATGGCACATAAAATGCTTCTTTCTGTAGCCCCCTATAACTACCACAAGAGGGCGGAGTTGAATTTGATTTGCCTTTTGTCCAAATTCGAAAATTACTGGCTACAAAAACACAGCCATGCAATTGTACATACATTCTCTTCCACTTTATCCATTTCCGGGTCACAGGGGTGGCAGTCTGAGCAGATACCCCCATCCCATCATGAACAAGACCCTGAGATATAATAATAATGCATCGGTTTTATATAGCGCTTTTTTGGACACTCAAGGACGCTTCACTTGTCATTTTTCATTCATTCCATACACGGTGGTGATAAACTACTACTGTAGCTGCCGTGGGGCACACTGACAGAAGCAAGGCAACCAGTCTGTGCCATCAGCCTCTCCGACCACCACCAACCATTCACACACACAATGAAGATGAAGTGTCTTGCCTAAGGACATAACAACAGTTTGGCACTTTAGAGCCACAGCCGCCCCACTGTGCCACCTAGTGTTCCCAGAGGTCTCCCATCAGGGCGCACTAACCAGGCCCTGCCACTGCAAAACTTCAGAGGTCTGACGGGATCTGGCATGAGGCCTGAACTGGTACTTTAGCGCCACAGAACATGGTCAAAAACATTTATTTTCAAAAGGAAATACAGTTGAATCTACAGACATCATCAGGTCTTGCTGTGCCGAGATTCCGAGAACCTTCCCGTAATATTTCCTCGCACTCATTCCCAACAAGATAAATGATTGTAATATTTATGGTGGCTTCATGGTCTGACAAAATTACCAGAAGTATAAAAAATGTCCATGTCTTATCTGTTCTCTAAAGCATTCCTCTGTGTCCTTTTAGTTCAGGTATTTCTAATTGCTGCTACTTTTACTGTAAGTATCATTTAATTAATCAATGCCTCAGCGCTGACCTCAGTAAAATCTTTTAATTGGGTTAAAGAAGTGGGTTGTCTCTGTGTAGCCTCCATTTTAGTGAAACTACAGTTGGCTACAGTAATCTACAATATTCATCTATTTACCCGGCAGAAGATTTGATCGTTTCTGTGACAGATGTGTGAAAAAATGTATAAATAATGACGTATATTATTTTATCTTATTTTTAATGCGTGCCTGAATAGATTTTTTTTTTTTTAAAGGTTTTGTATAACTTTGAATCTACCCGAGACCTTCTCCACCGACTCCCACTGATGTCTGCTGTTGTTGTGTCCATGGGCAAGACACTTAACCCCACTTTGCCTGAATTCCCCGCTGAAATATGAAGGTTATCTCTTGTTTGGCACAATGGGTGAAAAGAAATAAAAAGTTTGTCTAATATGGTGCTTGATATTTGCTTTGATCTTGTTGAGATGTTTTGTGCAAACTGACAAATTAAATATAAAAAAGCCAATTCCTAGTCCTTACAATGACAATACAAACACTTGACTTGACTTTATCTTGTCAGAAATATTAATCAAAAAACAGTTTAATTCTCTTGCTGTGCAGATGTCTAAATGTAATGGATGATTTGTGCAAACTCCAAAAGTTCATCAACTGTTCGTCATTCAAGGGCAATCCTCATTATTTAACCTTTTATCAAAACAAGTTTATCATGCTTCAATTACTGAGAAGAAAACAGTGTGTGGATCCGATGCTACAGCGGTGACAATGTTACGACACTGGCAGCTGAACATCTGTTATATTTGGAGTTAGCGGCGCTAGCGATGAAAGCTACGCCAAGCAACACCGAGAAATTAGAATATCCCCGTCTGAAGAGCGGGTGGTTGGCATATTTCATCTCATGAGTTCTTAGGTCATTACGACTGTTGATAATTTATGCTTTGTTGAGTGTTAACAGCTTTCATTTGATTAAAATAGATCAGATGGTGAAAATGTATTGTTGACAGTCGACTTGGTTTGATTTGACGGTTTGTGCCGCAGTGAAAATCAAAAATCTGATGGCAGAGTTTATCACACATTACTGTACATGGCTTTTGTGTAACTTATGAGTCTGAATATGCATTTATGGAATGTTTTTTCTGTAATCAAAGGAAGAAGGAAGTCTAAAAATAGCCTTGTGTTTGAAAAAGACTAAAGCATACATTGTGTTCAGCTCTGATGAGTCCTGCAGACCCCCTGCTGTGTATTGATTGGATTTCATCATCGCTCCAAATGTTGCATAATGTTCAAGTGCATATTATTATATATTTCTACAATCCATCAGCACGGGATCCTGAGAAACACTCTGATCCACCTCCAAAACTGGAACAATAGCACAATTTGGGCTCTGAAACCATTCTTACATCTTTTTCTGTAACGCTTTCCTACGAGATGTCCTTTTATGATAACAATTAAAACATTTATTTTTCTAACCGTAGCTA
Source organism: Knipowitschia caucasica (assembly GCA_964034765.1). Taxonomy (NCBI): domain Eukaryota; kingdom Metazoa; phylum Chordata; class Actinopteri; order Gobiiformes; family Gobiidae; genus Knipowitschia; species Knipowitschia caucasica. Next base: position 9,561,297 of record OZ035829.1, read on the forward strand.
ATTTAGAGACAAGGACTAAAGTTTGAAGTTACTGTATGCTTCAATGTTGAAAAGAAAATGTTCCAAATGCTATTATTACTTATCATTTTCTGTTTTGATCCCAGAATAAATGTACTATTTTTACATTCCAGACGCCACGTTCATGTGACCGTTGAAACATGTTTATTGCAAATTTCTTGCTTTGATATAAATAATTACTAATTCAGACTGTTCATAATTTTTCACCAAGTACATTTCTACACAAGAGGTGGTTTTTCAATCCATCCATTTACCAAAACGACAGTATCAAGTTAATTAATTTACCTATAGGTTTTTTGTTTTTTCACGACAAAAAAATGATAAAATGTACAAAACAACAATTTGCCAATGAGTCGCTATTTAATCTTCAAGTGCAGGTGAAATTTATTTCTCATTCCATTCCTATGTAGAATGTTCCCGTCACTTTTAAAAAACTGGAAAATATAATTATTAAGGCAGTCAAAATGTACTCTATTCAAGATGCATTTTGATTATAATTCAAGCAATTTTTGACATTTTTGTCAATTTTGTCAAAATATTTATCACGTTTCTCCTCCATACGAGGAAACAGGAAACAGGACGAAGCGAAGGTGCAAATGGCCTTGTGTTTCAGAACATTTGGGTGTTGGAGCTTGAGACAAAGGCCAGATGGAGGGAAAACGGTGGACAGTGCTGGGGGGAGAAGAGCGAGGCAGCTGGTTCAGAGAGGCCAAAACAGACTTATTACAACAGAGACTAATTACAATGCACTCCCCAGAAGCAGATCCACGCGTCCCGACCACACCAGCAGCACCTGAGGCCTGTCACCGGACCAAAGAAGGGCTAATTTCCACCACCGGGGGGTCTGCCCACAACCTTTAATAAATAACAATGGCCTCAAATGGAGATGTGTGCACCTGCACCAATTAACAGGTTACTAATTGGCCCGAGCAGAGCAGGATATTAGAGAAATGACAGGGAGATTGGGCCGACTGATAGTTCCACGAGGGAGGAAGAGTGCTATTAGTGTGATTGTGACAGTGTGGGTCATGTGCCGTGCAGGTAATGCTCGCTGTAGGAGGGCTGTTTAGAGCTCATGTTGTTGAGAGATGAATTTTAATAGAAAAATGCTCGCGCAAAGTAATGTCTTTTTTTAGAATGCATGATGACGAGAAACGCAGGAACGAGGGGAATAGATAATGAATCATTGTTACGCATTTAAACAGACTAAACTCCAAACATTTTTCAACTGAGACATATTTATAATTTGATAGTTTTCTCACAAAAAACACATGTAATTCCACAACAAATGCCATATTGTTCATGTAAGATAATTTCATTTCAATTAGGGTCGGCCAAAAAGTTAGTCAGGAGCCAAAAGCTTTTTTTAGCTCATGTTTTATACCTTTTTCTTACATTATGAAGGTGTTTTGACCTGATCATTACTTCCTGTTATAATATTTTCTTGTAGATTTTTCTGAACCAGACATGTAAGGCTGTGTTTGGATTATTTCTCTTTAACTAATACCAATTGTATTTTGGGTTCAATGTTTAGAATAGTTTGAATGGTTGTGGGTTTTCAGATTTTAAATTCTAAATATCCTGTTAGCACATATTACTCTCTTACTATAAATGTTCACAAGTTAATTATGATAATTTATGATAATTTTGAGTGTCGTGATTCAAGAAGATCCAAATACATGACTGCAAATTACAGAGTTTAATCAAAACAAAACACACAAAATAAACGCAAAAAGGCTAAATAAATCCACACCATGACACCGAGAGCCGCATTACAGCGTATCAATGTTATAGTTGTGCTCATAGGTTAACATTGTAGGAATTTATGGTTGACTTTATTCCACTCTTCATTATTGACTGGATGAAGACATTTTCGTGAGTGGTTCCATTCAAACCTGTTTGTGTCGACACGTGACGCCCACATCTGTCCATTTGGCTGTTTTTGTTCTGTGGCATTATGATTCACAAAGAGTAAAAAGAGTTTATGTTCAGAATGTATCTTAGATAATAATATAAAACAGTGCTCAAGGTTCAAGGCGAAACAATAATAATCTTTGTATTCATTATTTTGTGGACACATGCAGAAGATATTTTTGGACTAAAAAACATCAGAACGACACATTTCTTAACCTTTCCACTTCATATCCCAATATATCTGTTCCTTTTTGACAGCACATCTGATGTATTTTATCCAACACCAAACAGGAGCCATTTCTCCATGGAGACCTTTGTCTGCAGTGCATGCTGGGAACGTGCAAATTAATGAAACAGCTGGATATAGGAAATGAAGCCACAGATTATCTACAAGCCCCAGTCTAATACTATAATTATACCACTAAAAGAAAGATTCTCTTTGATTACATTCTACTTTACGTGTGCATTCAAGAATCCATTATTATCTCTAGTATGAAACAGTTTTCTAACAACAATAAAACATGAACAAATTACAATGAAAATGCCGAAGCTTTCTCTTTGATAGAGAAACCTTTTTAATCCAATATTGGGGGAATTGAAGGAAAATGTCATTGTGATTAAGAGACAGAAATATAACACAATAACATGAATAATATTAGGTTAGTTGATGCTGAAACCTTTCCAAACTGTGTATTTCTGTTTTTTCTTTATGTTAGAAATATAAGAAAAAATTAATAATTTATTGACTGATCATTAGAATTGAGTAACACAACAAGGATGACATTCTATAATTACTATTTCTAAACAAAAACATCAAAACACAAAACAGATCATATCAATTTCAGACCAATAACCTGCAGAACACGCTCATCACTCCCTCTATCTCACACATTTCTCACCGGGTCCAGTCTTCGTCTGGTCCTCGTCTCTAGTCCTCACATCCACATCTTCCCTCTTCCGTCTCCTTCAAACACTGCTCTCCTTTTTGTGTTTCTTATCCTCATCTGAGTGCATTGTCTCACCCATCCACCTCTGCATCCCTCCATCCCTTATCACCATTAATTCCCCCTGCCTCCCACTCTTATTTGGTTCGGCCATCTTGTGCTCCTCTGCAGCTGCACACTTAAAGAGCCGTGCGCATTATGCTCTTAATAAAGGCCTGGGCAGGAAGTAGCAGACAGAGCGGCAGACAAAGCAGCAGCAGCCTTCAGCCCTCATTAACTTTTGTCTTGTTGCGACGGTGGCACATCTTTCCTTGTTTTTGCGCATATCTGTCCTCGCAAAATACACACACACACATGCACACATACACGCAGGGCTGTTGTTGTGCAGCTGTGGGTCCTGCGCGTGTTCTATGAAGCATCCCCCCCTTCACTCGTCTTCAATTAAAAAACAAAATTAAGTGTTTTTTTTATGTCATCAAAGTGAATGGAAATGTACACCTGGGCTGTGGTTGTGGCTGGTGTGCTGAGGGTGGACTTATATACAAAGATATATTTTTGACATTATGAAAAAGAGGGGGAAGGGTGGAATTAATTAATGTTGTTGTTTTTCCCCGTGTTTTTTTGAGGATGTTTGAAAATGTCCTATATGCCCATGGATAAAAGGAGAAGGCTGTGCAGAGAAGGGGGTGAAGTGTAAATGCCAAATTGATGTTAGGGTTTACAGAATGGAAACCTCCTGACATTTTGAAACTACTGTCATCCCCAATGAATAAAAACACAGGTTTTTCGTTAAAAAACGCTTGTCACTTCTTTCTTACATACTGAATAACCCACCAAGTCTTTCAGCTGAAGGTAAGTTACTCTTTATTGTCCCTGTAGGGAAATTAGTTTGACCCATCCCTCAACGCCACTAGGGCTTCTGTCAGGAGCAGCGGTCGCCATTGAACCAGTGTTTAGTGTGAACACAGACCAAATATAGCAATAATGTAGACAGTGATAAAGCCACACTGTTGGGTAGCCCGTTGCTTATATGTGGGTCCGGGGAAGATGGTGAGAAATGCACTTCTCTTTCCTTTGTCAAGTTGTCCTTGTAGAAGAATATGTTTGAAAATGTTTATATTGCTTCGCATGAATGAGAAGCGCACAACCCAAGGGAATCACATTATAATGGACAACAGCAAGTCTATTAAAATGTGATTCCCTGGGGTTGTGGGCTGTGACTTTAGAAGATGCCGCCATTCAACATTCAGCTCTATAAAAACATCCCCGTGTTGACAACAAGGAAACCAATGTTCCCTGTTGTTAACACGGGTCAAAATCTACGGGTCGCGATGCCTCGACTTCTCCACCTTGATATTCTGAGTGCAAGCCAATTAAAAAAAATAAAAATAAAATGCATCAGCAAATATATATTTTTTCATTAATTTTACATTTATCACAGTTTTTGTTGTTATCTTGTGCCGATTACGTCGCCGGGGGACACATGTATAGACTTGCAGTGTGCAGACCCTGCATTTGACAACTATGAATCTATTGTTCTGATTGTGCTGACCAATTTCCTTGGTCCCACTCTTCCAATTTCCTTGGTCAGCACAAGACAATCATATGGAGGATTTTACCAACAAAATAAAAATGAAAATGTTACGCAACAAATTCTCAATTGATGGATTCACTTGAAACGCATATTCAAAAAAATCCAAATAACAATTCATTCATTCATAAAAAAAAACAAAAATAAAAAAACTGCACCTTGATTCTCCTCGGCCCTTCCTTGCCAAAAACGGTGAACAAGGAAACATGCCCTAACCTTGTGTTAATGCACCTTATCCTTGTTTGGGGCAGAGCCAAGCACACGCCCTGGTGCACTGTACGGCAATTACCAAAACTACATACAGTAAACCGCAGCCAGGAGAAGAGAGAGGAGGGTGCCAGCCTGTTTGTGCCACTCAGTCACCCACTAATGAGTAATCAACTCTCACAGCTTGAGTGTTGGGCCTGTAAATCGGGTGCACACCATGTTCCCAAACCGTGGAGGAGCGATTCATTATCAAACAGATCTGTATAATCAAACAATTAGTGGATTTCTTCTCATCAACAAGGACCCGATCCCTGTGCAGTGTTGAGCTGTGACGACAGGGGAGAGACGGTTTCCTCTGGATGTGAGCTGGCTCCTTTCCAGTTTTTGGGCTGTTGTTCGAAGGGGTTAAAGCGGGCTAATAATCGCTGGGAAGGTCTGGGGACGTGTCAGACAGAGCAGATCCACACCACGGGGAAGGTGATTGACAAGAGGGTAATGAGTGCGTGTGAGAAAATCGAACATTTGCCAATTAAAAAGCTACCAATTGCGATCATGAATTGAACTTCACGGTGTCATACATTTTGCACAGAACAAGGAGATTAGATTCACTTATCGAGGCTTCAATGAATATGCATTATCTCATGATTTATTCTCAGTGTTGCCAAACGGATCAAATATCAATGAAGAAGTGATCAATATAAGTAAATATTAAACTAATTCCAGGAAAATTCGCAAGGATTGGTCTTGTTCTAAGCTACAAAAACAAAAAAAACATTCTGGGGTGGTAAAATATTCTCCTCCATATTTGAAAACAACTTATTCTCTTTTTTAGTTTTTTTTGTTTGAGGTTGATGTGGATGGCAGCTTTACTGAAAGGGAGTATTGAAAGGGTCAGAAAGAAAATTCTACGAGGTTTGGAAGCCTTTTCTGTTTCGTTACCACCTGTAACTATACGATAACTTTGTTTTGTAATTATCACATTTTTATCAAATATTGTCAGTCCTCAGTGTCTGACAGAAGATTTACTATTAATATTTTCGCGGGTGAGATGGGGTGGGATGAAAAATTTAAGAAATATTAAAAAATCTAGATAAATATCAACTAAATATGCAACAAACTATTAAACACTAATTTCAGAAAGTATTACAGAAAAAATATCACATCCTCATTCACAAACTATCCTCTGGACAGTTTGTGAATGTGCTGTGCTCTGAATGTCAATATGAAGAAATTCGATGAGCTGCGGGTAAACGGAGGAGTAACTATGACTCTCTTAAGGTTGCCAAATGCCTCGTCATCTAATTAGTGACGCGCATGAATGGATGAACGAGATTCCCCCTGTCCCTAGATACCCCCTCGTGAAACCACAGCCAAGGGGCCGGTCTTGGCGGTCTCAAAGGGGAAAGAAGACCCTGTTGAGCTTGACCATGTAGTTCTGTTCTGAGAATATCTTGTGTTTTCAAATTTAAGGTCATCGGCCAAAAAGATATATATATTTTTAGATTAACATTGTGGTTTTGAAAAGGGGTGTCCAGTATCAGGTCTATTTAGTATCGGGAACGAGTTTGAAATGTTATTCTCGTGAAAACATTTGTACATTTAACATTAATTAAGACCAGGTTCTCTTGCCAGAACGCACTCTCTCTCTCTCTCTCTCTCTCTCTCTCTCTCTCTCTCATATATTATTATTATTATTATAGAGAGAGTTTTACCTACACATTTCAATATGGTGGCACTTCAAAACTTTTTGAACGACCACCCTTCTGAAGACCACCACATAAAAATCTGGCCTAAAATAGGTCAAAAACAATAAATGGATGGAACAATGCCCTAATCCAATATCAAAAATAGGAATAACACTATCAAAAGACTTCTCACGATATGATTGAGAAACAAAATTTCTTCAGAAAGTGTATGAAAAACCCTCCCACTTAAAGATGGATGTGTCAGGCTGCAGATTGAGGAACACCACTGGGACGGTAAATGACAAGATGGTAATAAGTGCGAGGACGGAAAGAGGAATCATATAAATGTGTTGAGCCTTGTTCTGTCGCTTTGGAAACTGATTCATTTAAACGTTTACAGATCTGGGAAATCAAAAACAGAGCAATATTCTCCAATTCATTTTTAATACAGGTTGTTATATCTCCAGAGGGCGACCGAGACGTGCAAATGTCTTTCTGACGTGATCTGATTCTTTCAGTGACTTCAAAAAATGTGGTCACCTGGGATCAAGGCAAATTGTATGATCAAAAGTGTTGTATTTGATTTAAGACTTGAGAATACAGACTGAGTTTGACGTGTGGAAGTGGTGACAGGGTTTACTGCAGCGATAATCTTGGGGATAAACAACAGAATTACAGGAAAAGGAGTGGCTATAATTGGATCAGCTCACAAGATTTTCACAGATTAAAAAGAACCACCCAATGTCAATCTCCTGTTCTAGGACTGTAGTCTCAGTAATGTACAGAAGGTGTTATATTCAAAAACCTCCTCAAACACCAAGGTTACATCTATTTTGGTGCAGTGCATATACAACAAAAGAAAAGCACTCGTAGAGCGCAGACATCTGCCGAGAGATGCAGTTTCATTCCTTACAATAACACTGCAATCAGACAGAATCTCCTACAAACTTGAATCAGTTTTTCACGAGGCTATTTTTCCCATAATTTGTTAAGTTGCTCTCAAACAAACAAACAGAAAAATACAGATGATCTCGTCGGAGGTTAGTATAACAGAAAGGCACCCTTTCTTATCAGCTTCTTTACACCTTGTCAGTGATAATCCAATTAAAAAAAATATTCCAAAAACAAAAGAAACAAACAAGAGAAAATCAAGAAATCACTGAATAGATGTCGAAATGGGGAGAACATTAAAACTCCTCACAGAAAGGCCTGGAGGTGGAATTGAACCCAGAACCTTCTTGCTGTGAAACCCACTGTCCCACCGTGTCCCTATGACAAAACTGTTTCGCATTAGATCCAAAATAATAGACTCTCCCAAAGGGTTGAATGAATGTGATTGATGTACATGTTCAGGTCTGTACAGAATATATGAAAATGCATGTACAAAGTATACACAATCCAAACAAATCATTAATAAAGCTGTAATGCAGTAATAATAGTTGCAGATGCCTTGTTAGTGGTTATAAATGTGTCATCATCTGAACATATGCTGCCTGTCTGCTTCCCAGATAACCACCTCTACAAATGATCATATTAAGCACAAACACTGTTCTTGATGGAAGCAAAAACCATAGAAAAAAAAAGGTTGTTGGAAAGGGATTTTTATAATTCGTCCGTTGTCCCTATATAATGTTTTACGTGTTGCTTCATGTAGTCATGTGACCAAATGCAAGCAATCTAGGTTTGTATACTGTCTCTACTGGTGCTCGAGTTTTTTTAATGGAGGTGCTGAACTGACCAATTATTTTTGAGACCTCTCTTGAACCAGCTCTTTTATATTTACAAGAATAATTCGTTCTATTGTTAATTTAAAGGAGAGTCTCAACATTCACACTATGTTACGGCAACCATAACATGTTTTTCGTTAAAAGAACTCAAAGTTATCATTGACTGAGGTTCATGAGCAGGGGCAGGTGTCAACTTTTCCCCTTTCTTTCCAGGGGAACCATACCTCGCTCTAGAGCTTGTTCGGTCCTCCATTACCCAGAAGGCATTGCAACTTCTCACAAAGTTTGTTGCTGTCTTATAAACTTATATCATCCAGGAAAGTCCCAAATCTTCTGGACTGATCACAAAGCTCCATTATGCAGCTACTAATTATAGTTGCAATTACATTAATCCAATGAAAACAAGGTTAAACTGTGTTATGGTCATGTTCAACCTTACAAACACTCGTTCCATTTGTAAAACAGAGAACAAACATCTATTGAAACATAATTAAAACATTCCCCATGCAGCCAGCGCCACGTCAGCTGTGCCCGTTGTCCGTGTGGCCTCGATAGCATGAGCTCTGATGGGTTTGATATAGTGGTCTCTTTGTGCAGGTGCAGCCTCCCTCAGTTCTCACTCTTGTTTGACTGATTGGATGCACCTGGATCTACACCCCCCCCCCCCCCCCCAAAAAAAAAAAATGTCACATGTCTTCCTCATGCATTCATTGTCTTCACCACCACTGACCTGTTCCACTATTGTACCGGTCAAGCTGGGTGCTCTTAAAAAAAGGCCTACTACAATGCCGTGTAGATTGGCGGTGTGAACAAATTAGAGGTTGTACCCGAGACAATGGAGATGACAAATGACAAATCTAACCTCTTCAAATCAGTGAAGAGTTAAAAATGGTGGTAGTTCACACTGTGCCTCTATAACCAAATCTGGTGCCTTCATCCTCCTCTATACTATCTTACAGAATAAACAAATAAAACCATAGTGTAAAAACTACCTATAGGTCAGGGGTGTCCAAACCTTTTTTAGTTGACGGGCCACTTTAGCACGCCAAAACTGTCCAGGGGCCGGCAACATGGCTCATAAAACGGTTTTTTTACTGGATCAGAGCGGTTGTTCTGGGTCAGAGCTTTAAAATTGTGCATGCCACGTCTGTATTGATTCACATTTGACAGAGCGGAAGTTTGGCTTAAGACAAATCGATCAAAAACAAATTTCAGCTTATACAAATAATGTGAATGACTGGATTCCAGAGGTCTGAGTTTAACAACAGGGTATAGCATGCATGTATTAGTGAAGCTAAAGTTGGCTAGATGACACAGTCTAGGCAGAGGGCCACAGAAAACGACTATAGTGGGGCCTGAGTTTGGACATGCCTGGTGTAAAGGTGTAATATTGAATTTCACTTTCCATTCAAGGGGGCGACAGTAGCTCAGTTGGTAGAGCATTGGCCTTAAGGCCAGAAGGTTGTGGGTTCAATTCCCACCTCTGCACCTTCTCCATCGACTCCCACTGATGACTGCTGTCGTTGTGTCCTTGGGCAAGACACTTAACCCCACTTTGCCCAAAGCCCCCACTGAAAGATCAAGGCTACTCAGACTCACACTCAGAGAGCAGCCGTCCTCCTGTGGACTCACCACCTGCAGAGGGTCAGTGAGGGGCTGGTGCTATGAGACTTGGGTGGCATCTCTGACTGTCACCCCCCTGACCCAGAAATGGATTAAAGGGTAGAAAATGGATGGATGGATGGACTTTCCATTCAAACAAACTTGCAGAGCTCAATGCCAAATCAAAAGTTAACAGGTTTTGTAACTCTAGTCTAAATTCTTTCCAATCGAGACGTGGTTTGGACTCCTACCTCCTCCCCTGCAGTCGGAGAATTCAGTTTGGGAACTCTTTCACAAGTCTCTACGATTATTACCAGTATTTGTAGCCCTATAATGTAATCCAAACATTCACATCTCAATATTGGTTCTGCATGAAAACAATATCCATCTCCACAAGTGAATAATCTCGAGCCAAAATCAAATTTGTCTGAGCCTGTTGTGATGAATCGTATTTCATAAAGTGAGCAAAGCTTCCCATTCGTTCTCGGTGCAGAGTGCGCAGCTGACGTAAGCCTGTATATATTACTTATCACAGAAAATAGGCTAGCAGGGACACATGATAAATAATGTATTGAGTTAGAGTTACCATATTAGAGGGACCATATGCAGTGGGAACAATGAGAGAAACTAGTGGGTTGCTCGAGCAGTGAATTGCAGTCGGTAAACACAGAGCAGAGTGGAGAATGAATTTGTTTGGCATGTTTAAATAGCTGTGAATAGATCATGGATGAGCGTGGAAGTACAGGCCTGGCATCTGCCTTCTCACTGTGATGCATTATGTTGTTCACAATGACATAAACTGTAGTAAACCACACAAGCTCGACCAGGAAATTATTTATAATGGACACGATGTACAGTCAATGAGTTTCATAAAGAGCCAGAGCACAAACTGAATGGTGTGATGTGTTTTATTGTCCTCACTGCAGGCTTTGTGCCCGAACAGCTACTTACAGAATGACAGGAGTATTTATTATATGGGGATGGGTAAAATATGTGATTTATTTGTTCCTTCTGGAATGGGTGTGAAGAGGTCCGACTGATGAAAGGGAAATGAGAATAGTGCATCCATGGACACAAAATGTAAGTGTAATGAACTGTAGTTTAGAGAGAGGGCAGAATATTACTGCAATACCAAAATGGCTTCAAGTAGTTTTAATAAAAAAGTAGTTTGACAGTAGGTTGTGAATTTTGTTGACATTTGTTGACATTGCTTTGTTTCCACAGCCCACGAACACAATTCTAAAGAGGCTATGAACATCTGGAGCGATGACGTACATGATATTATTTCCTATGATGCGTAATTGCTTTGTAAAAGGGAACTCCCATGAAGCTGCATTAGATCATATTTATACTTGTATACAGTATTAGGCAAGGCAAATGTATTTGTAGAGCACAATTCATACACAAGGCAACTCAAAGCGCTGAATAAAACAAGATATAGCATTAAAATCACTAATAATCACAGTACATTAAAAAGAAAGATAATGATATAAAATTACTCAGTTGTATGCACAGCTAAACAGAACTGTTTTTAACCTGGATTCAAAAATTGTCAAAAAAATTGCCTCTTTCACATTTTCAGTGAGATTGTTCCAGATTTTTGCTGCATGAATCTGAAATGCAGCCTCCCCATGTTTAGTTGTGACTCTGGGCTCCAGCGGGGAGTATTAGGAGTGGACTGAGAATAGACCATGGACAGATGAGACCATGTTTTATTGTGTTGGAAAAACAACACTACTCATCACTCGACTCACAGCATCTCCTTTGTCAAACCTGTTAGTGGCAACACGTGGTGTGGGCAGAGGCATGGATGATGGGAAGGGGAATGGGCAAAACACAGGACAATCTTGGAAGAGAAGCTGCTGGAGTCTGCAAACACTTGAGGTTGGGGTGGATGTTTACCTGCTATCAGGACTGCAGAATTTTCTTAAACATAAATTGTTTAAATTGGAATGATTTAAAACAAACATTAAGGGTTTATGGCCCAGTCAAGGTCCAGACTCAAATCAAATTTAAACGAAACTGCTGTTTAAAACTCATCTATTCTAAAAGAGTGTAATTGATTTTTAAAGACCTATAGGCAAAACTTTTAGTCTCTAGATGTGGCACTATATTGTCATTTCTTCAACTTGTCACTAAAACATGGAAATCCTTTACCGCATTTTGACTCTGTATTTATGCTGACTCAGTGGCACAAGAATCTTCATTTAGTTAATGTATCATTATCTTTAACCATAGAATATTAAAATAGTTTACTTCACATGATGTGGGTCTTGGAATGGAAACTTTGTGTTAGATTTGAGGACCCTAGAGGGAAGGTGAAAAATATGCCGGCAAGAAACTGAAATGAAAAGACACTCAAAATAAATCAGACATGTTTTTGGGATGGCGCCCCGCCAATCCAGCCCTACTTTATTTTGTCTCTACACACCTCAGGCCTATACAAACTTTACCTTTAGTGGCTGCAGCTGGCTCAAGGAGACATCTTGTTCTGGGATCTGTGTGTGTGCGTGTGTGTGTGTGTGTGCACTTTATCCTCCTTTTTTCTACTCATCTCAATAAAAGTTTTGGTTGTATCAGCACAAATTAGCATTGATGGTACCTAGCTAATCTGGAACAGCTGCAGAATGGAACATTAGGGAGAAGGTGCAGGGCCCCGGCCCATCTGTGGAGGGACCGGCGCAGAGTCCCCTGGAACCAACTTCGCTTTGGCCTTGTCAGATGGTCCCCGCAGAGTGCCAATGTGTGTGTGTGCATGTGTGTGCGCGCGCTGTTTGTGTCGCATTAACTTACACAAAACCTTGCCTGGTGAAACTGCAAACTTTACTATGTGAATGTGCTGTAACGGACGATAAGCAATTCTCTATAGATCCTGTCCCCTTTGGACCCACACAGCTGTGATCAAGGTTTTTCAACAGACATGACAAATTATTTCAATGTAATTCCCACAGACCGCTGCTTTTTGAACACAATTGGCCCAACCATTGTAACTTGCCATTCGCTACATCTGCAAAACTACACTGCTCTGCTCAGGAGCTTTATGACTCCATGTAGTTTACAACATTTCATCACACTTTGATCACATGGTTTTGCTAATTTACAGTTATGAAAGTGAATGTATACAGTATATACTGATTATACAAAAGTAGATATGTATCATATCAGTCGAGGCATGTATTTTAGTTTACAAGCACATTTATTAAGCTTATATTTTGTAAAGTAAAGATATCAGGGTCATTCAAATACTATTCCTGTCAAACATTGACGCTCCGTTCTTGATAAAGTACGCAAGTAATCATTATTTATTTAGCGCTTTTCACAGACCAGAGTCACAAAGCGCTTTACAATTGTTGTGGGCATTTGTCTCTCTCTCCAGACAGAGATAGGAGCAAGGTCGCGAGTACAGGATGCGCATGACAGACCTATTTTACATGTTTTTAGTGGTAGGGGAAACCGGAGCACCTGGAGGAAACCTAGACAGACACAGGGACATACAAGCTCAACTCAGAAAGGCCCTGTTCCGACCGGGATCCGAACTCAGGACCTTGCTGAGTGCTATTCACTCAGCCACCGTGCCGCCTAATTCTAGATGTATACACTTATATCACTCGCTGAGTGGCTAGCACTCTCGCCTCTCATCAAGAAGGTCCTGGGTTCGAATCCCCGTCGGAACTGGGTCTTTCTGAGTGGAATTTGCATTTTCTCCGATTTCCCCTACCACTAAAAACATGCACACTCGGTAAAATCCTCCAGCTCTGGTTGTCCTGACCAAGCCCAGCATCAACATCTGGAGATGGCTTCCCGGGGACTGTACTACGGCGACCACTGCTCCTGACGTAAGCCTTTGCGGCATCAGGATGGGTCAAATGCAGAGGATTGAATTGCCCTACAGGGATTAATAAAGTGCATTTTTACCTTTTACCTTTAGACTATTACTATGAATGGTCTGAAACTGAACAGAAAGCGCTGGAGTGGCTGCAGGTTTTCTTTCCAAACAAGCAGGAAATGGCTGGAGTCAGGAGTGGTGTGCTTCAGATTGGTTGGAATGAAAACCTGTAGGTGCACTGGCCCTTTGAGTTTATCTAATGTGTATGTGATTTGCATGTGACAAACTTTTATAACCGTCACCAACAGCAGCTACTCTAAAGGCCCATATCCAAAGCTTTGCATGTTTGTACGGGGCAAAAATGGTGAAGAGTCTAAACTTAGAAACAGGCAGATGTACTAGTTTGTGTTATCTTGAAGAGGAAGTGTTACTTTGATCATGACCATATGCAGTAGTGCAGCTCCTTCCTGTCCCTCCAGTCTCCTCTGGTGAATGTCTGCACCCTCATGTCTCTGTGTCCTAGTGCGTCCGCGGCCTGGGTCCTGTCAGGGCTCACATCAGCAGCTGTTAGTGTTCCAGACCAGAGCACGGGGCCAAAATGAAGAACCATCTTTCCGTCCAGCACCACGTTTCTGAGAGCTTGTTTTACACGCTACACTTAGCAGACCCAGATTGATAGTGTCAGGGAAAGGCAGTTTAGATATATACCGGTGGATGACATGGAGAAAGATACGTGCGGCTATTGTGAGGAAGTATGTCAATAGCTGTCGTTGACAATCTGGTTGCCATCACTTCTGCACGAGAGATAAGCGAGACTTAGAAGTTTACAAGAAAAGTGCTTGTTATTTCTCCATTTGAATGAACTGCTAGAAATGTAGTTTGTTATTTAAAAGAAAATCCAGTGTTGTATGTACCAGCTCTTCTCAACACTCCCTGCATCGTGTCTCCAAAACCAGTGATACATATCTGTAATAGATCTTGAATCTGTTTTAGGCCCCTTTGGAATACAAACAAAATGGCTGGAGTCTTTGTGAAGCCGAGGTCCTCTAGTTTGGACTTCAAATTAGTCTATTTACAAGTGGAAACAATCGCTGTACAGAGAAAGATCAAACGGCGAAGTCTGCCTACATTTTATCTGGAAAAACATAGCAGGCTAAAGCTAATGTTTCACTATTCTCCTCCACAGATGAGCCTGATTTGACTAGATAAGTGATGTAAGGCCATGGAACAAAGCAAAACACATATTAATCCCTAAATTGATAATATCTGATAAAATATTGTTTGGAGTTATATTGATTAATCTGTCAGATTATTGTGATGGGGCTACGTTTATGTGGTTTGTTTTGAGAAAATAATTAGCATAGAATATGTTCACAGTTTCAATTATTCAAATGCTTGTATCTAATAATAACTTAGAAGAACGCATTTGTTTGTTAGATACATTCATCATATGCGTTATAGGCCATTATATGATCTCAGTTTTAGGTTGATCATCTGAGGTCATGGGACTATGGAATAAAGACATACTTTTTGCATATTTACTTTTCTGTTATTCATCTCAGCTTCACTTTCTCACTTATTAAACTTTTGAACATTAATATATTGTGTAGATATATACATTTTAAACCCGACCAAATGAAATTAAACTGAAGTGATAAACAAAGAAAACGCCTCTTTGAATTTAGTGAACCGTGAGTTGGATGCCACTTATGACTGTGTACGTTCAAAGTCATCAAAGTCAGAAACAGATTGAGTAAAAAAAAAAAAAGAGAAAAAAAACGTACTATACCAGTGGTCAATGTCTAATCTATCCGGAAGTGCAGTGGATATGTGATCCCCATCTCACGTGTCCTCTGAGAGTCTGGGCTCAGGTGGGACAGAAGGCCCTTTGAGCGCGGCGCCAGTCCTGGGTCAGTCCAGACGATATCCTGACGCACTGTCAACACTGGGCTGTGTCCAGTGTCCCACCAGGAAGGGCCCAGCACAGACGCTCAGGGCACAGGACAGGTCACATGTGTCACAGGAAGAGCAGTCAAGTGACATGGGTTAGTGAGCTGGGCTGACAAAGCTTTTACTCTGATTTGCAACAATATCATTAAAGAAGAAATACGTTCTACTGAGTTCTGAACACCGTGCTTTGGGTGACCTTGGTCTGTAAAAATGAGCTATATAGATAAAGTACATACTTACTTACTGTCTGGTTTAAAACATTATGACTCCTAATATCATGTTAGATAATGATAAGGATTTGAGTTAAAACTAAAGCCCGATTCCTCCAGCATTACCTGGCTTTACTCAAATTAAATTTCAATTCAATTAAAACCATAAATCACAAAAGCAGTCTTTACAAAGTTGTGAATTCACCAACACAGTTCAGAACACAGGAAATGCAATAATGAAAAACACATAAGAGCCATTGGTCCATAGGGGGCCCTATGTCCCTAAATGTCCTGGATCATCACCACTGTCCTCAGACCCTCTTATTCTACTCCACTCGGCTCTACACTACTTTGCAATGTCCATTTCACTCTAGGATCTCTATTCGTGGAAATTCCTTGGCAATCATGACTTTTAGCAACATTTTGGCCAATCACTGTTTAGAACTAAGACCACGCCAAGGTCTAAAAAAGTACCTTATACAAGTTCAAAATTTCCTAATTGGTGAGAGTAGAGTAAAGTAGACTAGGGTAGTGTAGGGTAGACTAGAGTAGAGTAGAGTAAGGTAGGGTGGGGTAGAGTAGAGTAGAGTAGAGTAAGGTAGGGTGGGGTAGAGTAGAGTAGAGTAAGGTAGAGTGGGGTAGAGTAGAGTAGAGTAGAGTAAGGTAGAGTGGGGTAGAGTAGAGTAGAGTAAGGTAGGGTGGGGTAGAGTAGAGTAGAGTAGAGTAAGGTAGGGTGGGGTAGAGTAGAGTAGAGTAAGGTAGGGTGGGGTAGAGTAGAGTAGAGTAGAGTAAGGTAGGGTGGGGTAGGGCCAAATAGAGCTGGTGGAAAGAGGGCCTTTGTCTAAGTACTTCTGTATTGCCAGATGCCACTTTACTCAAAATGCTTGCACAAGGCTTGAATCATCCACATATCACGATTTTCAGAAAAACGTGGTGAAGTAAATATAAACATTTTCCATGTCTCAGTAGCAGTGGTCAGAGGAGCAATGGCATCGTGCAAGAATTTTCATTTTTATTTTTTTACTTTTACAATTTGTACCAAAGCAAATTCCTAGTTTGTGACTTTCTGTTACTTACAATACAATAGCCACATATTAGGCAACGTGGTGGCTGAGGGTATAGCACTCTCGCTTCTCAGCAAGAAGGTCCTAGGTTCGAATCCTGGTCGGAACCGTGCCTTTCTGAGTGGAGTTTACATGTTCTCCCTGTGTCTGTGTAGGTTTCCTCCTGTTTCCCCTACCACTAAAAACATGCACAATAGGTATGAATGTGAGGAAGATGACAAAGTCTGGGATCGTGTCTTTAATTCAGACAGAAGACGTTTTTTATTGTCGTTGGTAGAGACAGCACAAACCAAAGATGTTACAGACTGCAAGTGATAATATACAGCGGAGGAATGAACACCAGTAGCTTGGCCTTCAGAAATCAAAACATGCTGTGGAAAAGTACTAGCTTCAAAGTGTCATAAAATCTCAAAAAATGTAATGAGTGGGTCAATGGATGGTGTTGGTGAAGGGCTTTGATACTCCAGTGTTTTCGGGTCTCGCTTCCATCATCACCGTGAGTGGAGAGAATTACACAATATCTGAACTCTCAACATTGTATAGTGCTTTGGGTAAGCTTGGGCCCTGTAAAAAAGCGCTATATAAATAAAAAAAAAACTTATTGATGGCAATACAAATTCTGATTCTGAATCTCTCTAAAAACAACCTTGAACGTGTGAATGACAAGAGAAGACAACTCTGCAGAAAACCAGTGAGGAGACTATAGCCAAAAGTTGCGCACGTAAATGTCCTCCTCCACCTGTGATAGTAAATAACCGTTTGGACGATGTGCGCTCGCTATCTTGTCCCTGTTTTCTTATTCCACTCATTTCAATCCCACCATCTGCTGTGCCTTATCTGTCCCATTCTCTTTTTTATTAACCATCACCAAACCTCCAGCAGCCAACGTCTGGCTCAGGGGCGGCTCTGGGGACGCACGTTTCATTTCCGGCCCTTTAACGAGCTACTGGTTGTATGTGCGTATGTTCTCGTATATGTGTGTGTGTGTGTGTGTGTGTGTATGTGTATTGTGAATGTGGGGGTAGAAGCAGGCCCTGTGTAGCTCAATGCCGCTCTCTCTCAGTGATCCTGGCAGAGCAGATAGCGGCGGTGGAGACTGCTGAGGCTCCCAGCTCAGATAGAGAAAGATAACGCCTCCGCACCCCCTCCTATGCCGTACTCTTTTGGCACTCTGACTGTGCACACTGTCGAAATGCAGAGGCTTTAAAGAAGAAGCATTATGCATTATTTTTGGCCATTAAACATGTTAATGAGACTATTCACTTTGTCATTCCATGTTTTAGAAATCATATTGTAGAAAGAAAGACAGTATATAGAAAGTAGAAAGTATATAGAGAAAAACCTCCTTTAACTCCCAAGGCTACCTCCAGAAGGGGAAGTTAAATTAGTTTTGCAATTTTCCAAGTTTGAAAATGTTTTAGGAGCGTGTAGACAGAAGGGACGGAGTTACATGTTTGTGCCAAAAGTTCCTGATATTAGCTTGGATGTACCAAAAAAATAACTCCTGGTCTATGAATTACATTATGCATGATACAATATAGTGTTTTTCTATATATTCTTATTTAAATCCACAGTTAGGTCCGGCTGATATACCAACAATAACCTGATCATTTGCAATATCAAAACAAAAGAGCTTTGAGTTGTGAAATGCCAATAGTCAAACCATTGTATCGACGAGTGCACATCCAGTTTACCGTGAATAAATGAAACACAGACCTACTGCTCTCTGTCGTGAATCACACCGAGTAGTAAAGCCACTCATAAATATGCATTTTCACATTGCAAAGGAAACAATTTATTCCCAATCATATTTCCGCTGTTCAAAACTAATCAGCATTGCGGCGAACAGAAATACACTGTAATCTCACATGCAATAAAGCGTTGTGAAATGAGCCGAACAGGTGCATAGGTGAACCAAGATAAATATAGCTAGGGCTTGATGAAATAATTTCTCTACCTGTCCTGGATAATAACTCATTATGTTAATCACAAGACCTATTAATCATTTTCTCATTTGAACTGTCAGCATGTGATTGTTGCACCAGGAGATTGTGAGAGCCATGCCACACAATTCACCTTTCTACGATTCATCAAAGTCATCCTGATGTGACCACCAAATGTTTATTTATCATAGTTCTGAGGGAAAAAATGGCAACAAAGAAAGCGGTTTTCTTTTTTACGGATCCGGTCTGTAGAGCTGGAGAACACTGATGGTAGAATAGAAGCTGATCCGGTGTAAGATATGGGCTGTCAGGGTTTGGTCCAGACTGCGTTTGTGGCCCTCAGGTTCTTGTCCACCGGAAAGAAGTGAAACAGACACAGTACAACTTTGAATAGCAATGAACAGGATACAGAATGACAGAAAATAGAAATCAGGGGCTATTACTGAAGTCAGCTCAAATGGGGTGGCAATCCTGTAGCTCACCAAAGGATTTAGGCTTTTAAAACATGACGTATTCAACCGAGAATGCAAAGTAAAGGTGCACTTTATTTATCCCTGTAGAGAAATTCATCCTCTACATTTGACCCATCCTGATGCCACTAAGGCTTGCATCAGGAGCAGTGGTTGCCGCAGTACAGCGCCCGGGGGACTACCGCAGCTGGAAGATTGTACCTGTTTTACATGTTTTTGGTGGTAGGGGAAGAAGAAGAAGAAAAAGAAGAAGGTCCTTTATTCGTCCCACAGTGGGGAAATTTCAGTTTGATGAATACACACATACACATCAAGGCATGCAGTGAATATACTTCCGCACTCCTTATAGGCAAAGTGGGTTAAGTGTCTTGCCCAGGGACACAACAACAGCAGACATCAGTGGAGTCGGTGGAGAAGGTCTTGCGGTGGGCTCAAACCCACGACCTTCCGGCTCACAGGCCATTGCTCTACCAACTGAGCTCCCGGAGGAAACCTACACAGACACAGGGAGAACATGCAAACCCCAGGACCTTCTTGCTGTGAAGACTGCTGTCCACTCACTGGTAGTAGTAGCTCACTGCGAACTCTGTTTTGTTTAAGTAGCTCTCCAATCCTATACGATTGGAGACCCCTGTTCTAGTAAACTTTGACATAAACTAAAATACCGGCGCATAAAAGCCTAAAAGCCTAATCCATCTCAGAAGCTAAGCAGGACAGGGCCTGGTTTGTTCTGTAATGGGAGACTGGGAGCAGGTGCCACAGTGAGATGGCTGTTGTTGTGTCCTGAGGCAAGACACTTAACCCACATTGCCGGTATGAGTCTGGAGAGCATAATGGTGGTGGTTGGAGGGGCCGATGGCACATATTAGCCTCGCTTCCGTCACTCAACCCCGGGGCGTCTTTGGGGTACGCTAACATTCAGACATGGACACAGTGAGTTACTAAGTGCAGCTTTATAGCATTTGTATGACACAGTACATCAAAACCAAATAGATGGAAATCAGGGCCTGCTGAAAGGAGTTTTTTTCCAGAGCCATAACAATGAAAACCTGCTCATATCTTCAGCAGTAAAACACCGAAGTGATATGATAAACACATTCTGCACCCACTCCGGCTGTTCGATCCTGATGGCACCAAAACGCCACCACACAACAGGAAGCGTACTAGCAATAGCCCAAAAAGATTGTGTATGCATGTGTGAGTGTGTGTTCGAAACTAAGGCTCATATATTGTGATTGTCTGGTTGTGAAAATGCCCTACTGGGGTGGCCAGCTGTTCTCATGCCCATAAAAAGGAGGCAGGGAAGTCTGGTGGGATGAAGGAGGATGCAGAGACGTATCCGAGGAGCAGATGTAGGACACACATAACTAACACACACACACACACACACGCACACACACACACACACACACACACACACACACACACACACACACACACACACACACACACACACACACACACACACACACACACACACAGAGAGAGGACTAACAATGTGCTCCTTAGAAAGCAACTATCAACCTGCAGTATTATGTGTCCAAATGTACAAGTATGAGTGTGTATAGTGTTGCCATGTCCTTACAAGGGACATATATGCAATAAATATTTTACAACAGCCACTTTTAATTACTTTTTATAGCCAATTACAATATTGGTGAAGGTGGCCATTTTAGTCTTTATAGATGCTGTCATTTGCTTTTTGGTTGTTGCTTTAACAACTGTTCAATGAATGCGTTTTTTTTTAAATAAATGCTAACAATAAGTGATTCTTTAAAGGTAAGAATAACAAGCAGTTCACACAAAAATATTCCAAGGAGAACTATGTCATGTTTGAATTAGATTGTCCAGTTTTTTGTATCAAGGTTTGTTTGTTCGTCATATGACTCAAAAAGCAGTTTTTATTCATCTTGACTATGGGGATGAGCTGGATCACCTTGCTCTACGATCCTCTCACACCTGCAAGGGAGTTATGTTTTCATCTGAGTTTGTCATGTCACCATCTTTTACAACACTATTGGCTGCTATTTGTCTGGCCTTTTGTCAGAGTTTGTCAGTTGGTTTTATATAATTAGTTACCAACATAAAGTAAACGTAAATCCTTCGGAAACGTTTGGGGAAAAAAGGAATTTTCTTCCCCTTAATTCATTTCTGGGTTGGGGGGGTGGCAGTCAGAGCTGCCCCTCACTGATCCTCCTGAAGGTGGTGAGTTCACAGGAGCTGAGAACTTTCAGCGGGGGATTCGGGCAAAGTGGGGTTAAGCGTCTTGCCCAAGGACACAACGACAGCTGTCATCAGTGGGAGTCGTGAAGTAGGTCTTATGGCCTTCAGGCTCAAAGGCCAATGCTCTTCCAACTGTGCCACTGTCGCGCCCAAAAAATTATATGATTTTGGAGATGATGCGTTTGGGTCCAGGAGTTTTTTTTGAAGACCAGAACTGTGCCTCTTGGCGGAGGTCTGCGTGCTGTTCTAGTCTTACTCAGTTACATCCATACTTGAATATCAATGCTTCATATTGTCAGATCTAAGCAGCAAAGGGGCTAAAAGGCTCGGCCGGGCTATGAGAGACCGCTCTGGCTCTATAGTGCAAACTGTTGTTGTGTCCTGAGGCAAGTCCCCCTGGGGTAGACTGAAGGATGAGACGCTCTTGAAATGCTTACCACCATGGAGTGAATGAATAATGCACAAAAGACTGTGTCCGTACAGTATTTTAAAAAAGCTTCTTACTTAACAGACCATGCATCACTTTGTATTGTGTTGATAAAAAAAAAAAAATGTTTGTTATAGTTTTGTCGCTAAAGTTTTTTATTCAAAATATTGCCTGTTTGACATCATTCTGACACAAAGACTCATCCCACAAACTGTACAAGGGTAAAACCACAAAAATCATACTCAAACAATGCACTATTGTTCCTCTAAAAATATGTGTATAAATTTATGCGAGATGCCGAATGAATTACAATGGACAAATCTTGCCGCCTTCAACCAGAAAGTACAAGTTATATTTACTGAATAATAAAATCAAATTCATGTTGAAAGGTTTTGCGCCTCCAGCATGTCGTTCGTTAGTATGTCCTTCAGAAATGTTTTTATAAACCAGGCCAAAAAGGTCCACGCGATCCCTCTGTGAAATCTGAATATTAAGATTGTTGAATAGCAATCACCTCACATCCGCAGTGAGAGGTCATTATGGGATTGAATACGGGCTCACTATTGCTTCATATTTACAGCCGAATCCGTTCATTAACTGCTTACAAACTCGAAAGGGCTCTTGTCAGACAGTGGCAGTTACCCAGAATGCCTTGTTGTTGCACTTGTGTATAGCTAATGAGCTCATCTGGGGGGAAACACTCACACATGTACAGTGTTCTAGTGGCCTATTACACTGCTACTATAGGGCTGCGCAAAGCTGACATTCACACAACTGCAGTGAAGTCTCCAGAGAAGGCTTCGCTGCCAGACAAGAAATCTGAGAGGAGCAAAAGAGAGCAGCGAGAGGTGAGTGAGAGAGAGATTCGGAGTCTGAAAATGACTGAAGAATGGTAAAGGTCTGCACTATTTTGTCTTTTGCCGTTATCATGAGATTCAAGGATTTGAGGCCTTGAACACATTGCTTCTTGCTATTCCCAAAATGGTTCTAATCAAGGCTAAAATCAAAAAAATCTGCATCATGTTGGCCAGATATCTCATGTGAACTTGTTTTGAAGAATGTCGATCAAGATATAATGACAATAACAATAACGAGAATGGCAGAAAGTAGTAATTCACAGTCACAAAGTGATTTACAATTGTGTAGATTCTGGGTCGAGTTTACACAGGAGTGTGTTTTCAGTGATGGGGGATACACAGGCACAGATGGAACATGCAACTGCACTTCTGGAGGTAAGTAAGTAGTAAGTAATATATATATAGTATTTATTTATATAGCGCCTTTCACAAAATAGAGTCACAAAGCCCTTTGCAATTATTGTGGGTTTTTGTCTCTCACGCCACACTGAGATAGGAGTAAAGTCAGCATATACATGAGGCGCACACCAAACGTATTATACATGTATTTAGTGGTAGGGGAAACTGGAGCACCCAGAGAAAACCTACACAGACATGCAAGTTCCACACAGAAAGGGCCTGGACGTGGAATTGAACCCAATACCACTGTGCCACCCGCTGCCCAGGTGGAAGGTGGAAATAAACCAAGAACCTTTTTAATGGTTTAGAAAGAGAAAAAAAGCCCACTGTATTCCATGATTACAATTACCCAGACAAAACAGACTGCAAATACCACATGATACACCCCGGAGTAGTCTTGCACAGTTTTTCCAATGCGGTTTTACTGCAAATGGCAAATAAATTCTTGAATCTTGAATCAACCAAAAGGATTTTATTTATGGGATGCATAATGATGAAAAATGCATTTGTTTTCCATTGTGATTCAAATCAAAAACCCAATGTATCTTTTAACTCTTCAAAATGTTGCATAAAGCTGAAACCCCACAATATCCCATTAGCAAAAAATACCCCTCTCCCGGTCTTTTCCTACTCATCTGTTTCTTTGTTGCAGTCTTCCTCTAGTGCAGAAGAACCATCTCCTTCTTGACCACCACATACATACATACTTCAGCTCCCCCTCTGACATGCTGCTCTTATGGTAATGCCTGTGACTGATTTCCATAAATAAACTCTACGTAATCTTACAAAACAGGCTGGTTTAACACACACACACATACACACAAACACACACACACACACGCACGCACACACACACTTGTATTGATTTCTAATGTCGAGCTGTCCCATTTCTCTTCAAGCTGTCTTGTTTTCAAGCAGCTGGGACTTCTCTGTTCTACCTCCTGTTGCCGGAAAAAACATAAGATTCCTACCGACCATGGGCAGCTATTTCTTGTCATATTAATTCGCTAGAAAAGCTGCAAAGAGATTTATCTGTACTTAAACTAAATAAAAGTCTTAACTTGAAGGCGCGGTTTCAAGTAGTGGTCTGTTCACTCACTCCCAATGGAATCTGTCAAACCATACAACATGCTTTTGAAATTAAATTATGAGAAATAATAAAGAAATCATGTGAAAGATATGATGTGTATTTGTCATTTGTCACTTCACATGTCATTTTTTCATTCACTCCATACACGGTGGTGATAAACTACTACTGTAGCCGCAGCTGCCCTGGGGCACACACAGGCCCTGCCCTGCTTATAGCTTCAGAGGTCTGAGGAGATCTGGCTTTCACATGCAGGTACGGCACCACGCTGGACACTCATGCAGCCACTGGGTCAAATATACCATGTCAACTTTTTCCAATTCAAAGTTGTATAATGTCTCTTTATGTGTCTATTTGAACAGTATTACGTCTGTTCAAAAGGAGTGAGCTGAAGCAAGAAGCTTTTGACCCCCCATGCCCAAACACAATTACAATCAGACTTTTCATATCATAATAAAAATAGTATCAAACAAGCAAACTACAAATGTCATGGTGTGGATTGTATTTCTGTATTTGGTTTTATGTTGACATTAGTTCTCTGTGGTTTAATTTCTGTTTTACTTCCTGTCCCGTTCCCCTGTTGATTGTCTGTGTCACTCCCGTATTCGTCCCGGAAATGGGATTTGTCCGGAAGTTCAGTTTGATCCAATGAGCATACGCAGCAATAGATTACGTCACGGAATCTGGACGGAAGCGGAAGTAAATATAAAAAACTACCTATTTATGCCTAAACTTAACCAGCCATTCCCATAAAATAACCCCAACCCAGCCTTAACCCTAAACTTAACCATCTTAATCAGACGCCTAAACTTAACCAGTCACCACTTAAGGACATATTCAACTTTTTGAAATGCACGAACTGAACTTACGGACGAATCCGGTTTCCGGGACAAATACGGGAGTGACAGTCTGCCCTGCCCTGGTGTGTTTCACCTGTGTCTGTGTGTGTCTATATACCATGTGCTCTTCCTTGTTGCTGGTTCATTGTATTGATTTTGTCTATCCTGTTCCTGGTTCCTGTGTTCTGTTGTTTTTTTTTGGAGTTTGTTCTTCACCTGGACTTTTATTTCATTAAATCACTATTATTGCATTCCTGCTTTTGAGTCGTCCTTCATCTCACCCCACGACACAACATTTGCGCATCCTTGTTTATAGAAAACTCAAGAATGAAGAATACATCATAAATTAGCAATGTCTTATTAATATTATCTTCACTGACAGAAAGACCAGTTTGAATGCCCTTTTAAATTAACTGGTGTTTTTTTGCCTTGAAGAAAGCGAATACTTACTGGCCACCAACACCTACACAAACACACTATTTTATATACAAATTCAATAATAACATTTTTCATCAAATTCAGTATTTCTAGTTGTATTCAGCGCACGGGCCGCATGCAGCAGTAGACGCTCCTCTCCGCCCATTCCTCCAGTCTCCTCTTCTGCGCTGCAGCTCTGTGTGAGCCCTCAGCCCACTCTCTTCTCCTCTGTATCGACGACGGTCTTGGCACAAACGTGGACAAATCAATTAAGAGCGTCAACCGATCCCGCGCCCCTGTCCCTCCTCTGTTCTCCGCTGTGAATAAGAGCAATTAAAAACTCGACTACGGCGCGTGATGTGACAGTAATGGCCATAATGGATAGTCATCAAGGTTCAGGAGCAAGATAATGCTGTTGATTGTTTGTTGTTTATTCATAAGCTCCAAAAAAAAAAAAAAGTGCCTAAACACCCCCAATGCCTAAACACAAGCAGACGTCTGTGATTTTGAAGAGTGGCCATCTGTCCAATCAGGGAACAGAGTCAATAAGGGGGAGCTAGTTTGGGGGCGAGACCTGATCTGGAAGACATTAGCATGTGAATTAGCTGTTGACTGCGTGCCAAAGCCGGCAGCCTAATCGGTGCCAGTGCGATGACAGCATTTCCCTAATCGATGGCTTGATATCTATATGGAAACATATGGGGGGATCAGAGCGGCACGCTTCGTTTACATCCAGTTTGCAACAAGATTTTGAACTGCTGTCATGGCATTAAATACGGGATGACATTTATACACAGTGGAATTATATATTTAGGATCAGGGTTTTATTTATGAGGCGTTATCTGCAGAAGACATGGACTGTGTAGGCTAATGCTGATTGGGACGCGGTCTCCAACTGTGTGATGAGAACTACTACCAAAGAACGTCTTTTGTTTTTAATCCTGTACTTTCCACTAAAAATGTGAGTTTTTTCACCATGAGAAGGGCGACCCGGTGACCCATGGGGGCACAGTAGGTTGTGTTTGTTCATCACAGTCAGTAGGTCATGGGTGCAAAGATCCCTGCCTATGCGTCTGATTTTCAACAGACACCTGGGTCAGTGAAATACATCATGAATAAAGAATATATACTAACTTTTGTGTATTTTTACTCCATACAGGGGCGCATGACAAAAATAATGGTTCCCGCACACTGCTGTCCTTGCAAAAAATAATTTGAATGGACAATGTTACATTTCGGTCCCGAGACCTTCATCAGGCAAATCTACACAGGGTAAAGTTGGAAAATTAAAGTGGAAAAAAGTCATATCCCTATTCTAAGATGTCCCCTCAGAAACAAAAGAAAAATCAATATAATACTGGATGAATTAATTTAATACATTACATTTTTGTCCCTCATTTTTCATGAACAGATTTCAAATTTTAGAAATGATTTAATGAACATCTTTTTAATCCTCTGGCATCATTCCAATGGAGAGGAAATAACGCAGACAAATCCTGCACGTTGTAAATGTGTTTGTAATGAAATCTGTAATGATCTATATCAAACTGCATCTCTGTGTTTGAGATACTGAACCGTTGCAGTGAAGGGAAATTAATTTTTTTGCCATTTCCAAATTTAATGCTGTTATTCAAAGTCGCCATTTGTCATGTCAGAGCGAATGTAATTTGTGTTTGGTTTGATGCGGTTTGGCCTCAGGCTCAACTGAAATAAAATCTACATTTGACTGCTCCCACTCAGAGACGGTCTCATTGGAGGAAATCCCATCACTCATGTCCCAGAGGATCACAATACAGGAAGATATGAAACACAATCAACGGATGAAACCGTTTCTCTCCATGTGATTGTTCTGTAACTTTACATCTCACTATGGATGTAAGTTAGCACGATATTAGGAACCAAAACCTCATTGTCAACACCTAATTTTTTTATTTTAATGCCATATAGATTATGTATGTAAGGATAATGGATTTCTCGAGCAAATCCTTTCAAAATTACCACCAATAATACAAAACAATACAATACAATTTATTCTTGTATAGCCCTAGGTCACAACAGAAGTCATCTCAGAGGACTTAACAAAACCATTGAAATCAGCAACACAGGTCAGAGAATCAACAGTTAAAACACATGAAAAATATAAAGCACACACAGAAGAAAATGCCCATACATGTTGTAGAATGCTAAAGTGTCCTGGATCATCACAAACAAAGCAAGGTGAAGAATCCAGCAAGAGAAATAATTTTTTTTGGACAACTCTTCATGTGTAGACCATGTTAAAGTAGATCATTCAACTTTGCCCCATAATCCTCAGTTCACTCTTGGCCCAGTCAACAGCCGAGGTCATTGACTGGTGTCTAGTAACTTTATAAGAATCACAAAGTTTAGTACTTCTTTGGCAGCGACCACATTGCAATGCCACCCAATGATGGTAAAGTAGAGGGAAACTTAACGCTCTTAAAGTTAAAGTGTAAAATTCTCCAGTGTGAGATCAATAAAGTCAATCTTATCTTTACTTGTTTGAACATGTGCATAAACTAGAAAGAGATCATTACAAAATCTTCTTCTTGTATAGCTCTAAATCATCACAGAAGTCATCTCAGAGGACTTGACAAAACCAATGAAATCACCAACACAGATCAGAGAATCAACAGTTAAAGAAGCTATACCCGATTTTTTTTCTAAGTAGTTCATAAAAAATGCTTTTTACTACATACAAGTTGTATCATAATACATAATTTAATTGAAAACTTCAACGTCATTGATTCAACTGTTTATGAAATTCAGGCCGTGAAAAGTGCTGAGTAGAGTGTTAGCGGGACGCCCTTTCTCCTCCACTCACAGAACAAGAAGCGAACCAGCCTGCGTCCTCTAGCCTCTACAGCGCTGCTCAACACCAGGGCTTCGATTTAGAATATAATTCTAAAATAATATATATATATATATATATAATATATATATATATATATATATTCGAACAAATATTAGACAGCCCTTATAATTCAAAATGTATTTGATGACTGCAAATAAAATAGTTAGCTCCCAAAGGTTTCACCGGGACGTGCTGGGCAGGTAACAGCTAAGCTAGCTAACTGTTTCATGGTAACTTCCGGGTTTTTCGCGATCGCTTTTTGTCACTTTAAAACAGTAATTTTGCCATGAAAACGTTAACAGCAAATTCTGAAATCGTCCGTGCCTGTGTGTTAAGGATGTATATGTATACTGTATTGTCCGATTAACGTTTAATGGTGTTGATTGATTGATATGTATTTGTTTATTGAGCGTGGCTAGCTCCGCTAGCTTCTCTACACAGACAAGTGTGCAGAGAAACTGCAGTCTAGTGACAGGCGCTGATAGCTTGTTGTACTTGCAAAGTAATGGCAGTATTTTACACACCTGAATTACAAACAGAGATTGCATTGGGGATGCCGTCATTATTGGTTTGAGAGTTCTGTAATCAAGAAAAAATTATCGGAAGAATTGCTTTCAAGTCAATGGAGTGTTCTACTGCTGTGAGGAGCTGTATAAAAATTCTAATTCTAATTAGAATATATTAGAATATAAATTCATTCGGACGCGAAACTAGCTGTATTCTTTTACTTATATATTGTGTTAGTAGTGCATTGCGTACATTTCATCAGTGATTGTTGTTCAGCTTACTAGCTGTAATGCTTTTACTTATCCATATGTATCAGATCGCAAATAAAACTAGATCTGTGGGATGAGAGCGTAGGGGAAATGAGAAGCCTGTGAGCGAGTTGGGGGGCGGTTCTAAACATTCAAACATTGCAGAAACGGGTATAGCGCCTTCAAGACACAAAAAATACACATATGAATTGGTCCATAGGGAGAGACCAATGTCCATGAATGTTGAGAATGTCCATACATGTTGTAGAATGTTAAAGTGTCCTGGATCATCACCACAGTCCTTTTTGTTGGACACTAATTCACAGACCCTCCTGCATCTGCAAGGAAAAAACTTACAAAAACCCAGTGGGAAAAAAAAGTGAGAAACCTCAGGGAGAATTCTTTGTTCTTAGTCAATGTTGTGTGTTTTGTTGGTTTCATAAGTTAATGCAGTGATGAACAATACATTTAGATTCAGGATTCAGTTTTATTAATCATTTGTATAGTTTAAAACCACATTGGAATATATAAAAAAACATCTCTGGGTATCAAAAACACTTGCCAAAGACGTCGCAAAAAACGATCTTGTTTGACGTCCACCATTTGTTTGACGTCAGAAGTGAAAGGAGGAGCGCCATCCACCTCGCTACATCTGCATCTAGGAAAAAGCCATGGAAGTTATTGGATCTCTGTGTAAAACAATTTCAAATCTCTCAGCAGAAGCCAAAGCAGCAAAACAAGTAAGAGAGGGTGGGACCTATTATCATGTTTTATTTATTCATTTCAAATATGCACAAGAAAAACAAACAACTATTAACAGAAAACATGTGCGTGGTTTGAAATAGGGGTTGGTCGAAGTTTCAAAAAGCTTATTTTAATCCAATCCCCTCCGCGTCATTCAAACACATACATACAATACCACATCAACAACAAACCTACAATACCCTCCAACAAAACACATGTCAGCAATATGACACACACACACACACACACACATATACAACAGATACAGACACACGCACACAAACAAACTAATGGCAAAAGACAAGACAAGACCAAGAGACTCCAACGCTCTTATTCACACTGACAATACGATAATTCATCATTGCATAAGACCTAGAAAAAAAAAAAAAAAATTCTAAGATAGTCATTTCTTTATTGCGGTCCCGTGAAAAAAACTCATTTGACATGCCTGCTGGGGTTTCACATGTTGACCACTTGGATCACAATGGGACTACATATAATCTTAGTTAAGGTTAATCTTCGACAGCCTACACGCCATTTCCTCATTCGAAGACAAAGCTGTGTTCTGTGTTTTTGTCACACTGTGTGATCTAAACTCAGTCAGCTCTTCACTGTGTCCAGTGTTAACGAATATACGGCCCTCATTAACAGAACAGAACACTGTGGTTCATTTATAAAGCACTTCCTCTTTGTGTCACATGTTTTTTCAGAAATCTTTTTTTCTGCTGTCATCACATGGACTCTGACTCAGTGCGTTTAATTAGTGTGGTCTTAAGTTGCTCAAGCTGGATTGGAGTGGCTTGTGGACATTCTAAAAGCGCAAAAGCCACTCAAGAATGACGTTTAGCGGTATTAAAACACATTTATTATAATTGTATCTACATGGAGCATAATGTGTAATCTCTTGTTATCATGATTGTACTCAATTATTGCAGTATGGTCTAATGAATTAAGCTGAAGAACCAAACTTTAAGACCACTTTGAATGACTGCAGTGAAATCCATCTAGTCCCTATGAGCTCAAAACTGTTTTTATGTTTAGTTTGTCTGTATTTTTGGCCCCTTTTACATCTTTAGATCAGCTTGTTCTGTGAAAAAATATAATACCAGCCAATTAGCTCTCAGTACGTAAAAAAGATACTATGTTTTCTGATAATATAAGTAAGAAAGAAAGTAAATAATTTGTACTTATGTAGCACTGTTCACAGTGTCACAAAGCGCTTTACAATACACGAGCCACACAGGAGGCTTCATGCCAGACCTATTGTACATATTTTCTGTGGTAGTGGAAACCGGAGCACTTGGAGGAATCCTACACAGACGCGGGAGAATAGGCAAACCCCCACACAAGGTTGTGGTCTGACAAAATGTTACTTAAACAAGACGTTATTGCTGTTGGTAAAAATGTATAATGGTGCCATTTTTAATTGATATAGTTCCCTTTCAAGCTAACGGTTAGGCTAACGGTTGAATTCAATTTAGCTGAAAAATTATATTACTTACTGTATGTCTTGCTTCTTCCCACTCCAATTCAGGTCTCTTTAGGGGTGATGATGAAAATGTATATCTATGTATTAATGTCAAACAACTGAATCGTGTATAAATATGAAAAAAAAAGAAAACAAAAAACATAAACATCATATTCTTTGCCTTTGCGGTGTGTAAGTTTCCAATTGTGACAACAAAGTCCAACATGCCCACGCACATTTAGAAACAGCGGAACATTACGACGCAATTAAAGCGACGCAGCACATTGTATTCAAACCCCATCAACTTGAAAAAAAAGAGTTGTTTTCCAAACTTTTAACTGGAGGACTTTAGATCATCATGACCTCCTTCAGATGTTGCCTCAAAGAAAAAAACATCTAAGAATAAAAATGTGCCGGTGTAATGAGGCGTGCGCTATCCTTCAGGAAAATGAGCCATATTTGGATGTCTTCCCGATGCAGCGCCGTGGAAACCAAGGCTCATTAATTAAGCCCATTAGGTGTAGAGAAACCTGTTGGATGGCGGCGGTATTTAACTCTCCATATTGGCGGCTGCACCTCCGGGTCGTGTTGTTTGACAAGTGGTGTTTTCCTGTCCACTCCCACACACAGAGACGGGAATATGGGCTCGTCGCCGCGTTTCGGGAAAGTTAAAGCCTAGTGTTCGGAACTTTTTTGTTTGAATACATTTAAATTGTAGTGTCTTATTGTCGTGTTTTTGTATCTGCAAATGTGTAGAGCGTATGTGTAAGTGCATGTGTAAGTATAGTGTATAGAGAGTAACTCAAAAATGCTCTGTGGCTATTTATTGTGTGATTGTTTTTGCCTAAGGTTTTTTAATTACTTGTGTGATTTTATTCTCTGTTTTGAATATTTCTTGTGATGCTTGTTTTTAATAATATTTGTAATGTATATGTAGATTTTCTTGCTTATGATTTATGCTTGATGTGATATGGGTTGTGAGGCGCTTTGTGTTGCCTTGTGTAGGAAAGGCACTCTACAAAGTTGATTAATTGATTGATTGATAACTCATTGCAAAATCCGGCCCATTACAATCGTCACTTAGCATCTCTTATTTACACTTATTTGACAACCCGCATTGCACACCCTTTATATCTATTTTTGACTAATTTATTGCAAAGTTTAATTTGTGCCAAAGAAAATGACATGTTTGCATATAAAATATTTCTGATTCTTGTGTTGCCAGCTTTCGAAAAATAAAAAAAACAGCATTTTGTGTCTTGTGCAACAGTGGAAACCGTAGCATATGATACAAACTTTCCATACTTTGTAACAGTTTTGATGCAAAGATTCAAGATGCAGTAAAACCACATTGGAAAAACTGTGCAAGACTTCCCCAGTGTGCACCAGACAGAGAATATAGTACCCACCATCAACGCAGTCAGACCTGCACTATATACAATAAGAAAATTTAAGATAGACGTTATAGATCTCACAATAGAAAAAATTACAAAATATAAATGGAAAAACAAAGAAAGCATAAAGACCTATCAGTAAAAAGCATTAAAAAACTAATGTTACAATGTATTTGATCCCCTAATCTGTAGCAACATCATCACTGTTTCCAAGTCCTTCTAAATCCAGGGCATTTGTGTGTGATCTCTGCTGTAAGTCACTGGTCTCTGGGGACCTGGATCTGGCACCAGTGATGCCAAGGTCTCCTTCAGCCCCCTCCTCCTCCTCCTCCTCCTCCTCGTCCTCCTCTCTCACTCAAGGGCCTCTGCACTGTTTATATATTTGTTTATTTGTCGCTCCGCCTCAAAGAAATGTTCAAAAAGCTGAACTACTGGGTGTGAATGTGCATTGAAGCCTGGTTAAGTGGGGTCTCTGGCGCTCGCACCCTCCACACAAGCAGCCGGAACAAAGAGAACAAGCAAACACGATAAGAATGATAGAAAGAGTCTGTACGTCATTTACATTTTTTGATAGCATTGGAATACGTTTAAACAATTACAACAATAGAATAGAATAGGATAGAATAGAATAGGATAGAATAGAATAGGATAGAATATAAATATAAATACATTATTAATCCAGAAGGAAATTCAATTCATCTCCTGCTGTAAAAAAATCTGTCATCAGGTCGTTCATCAACAGACAAGATGAAATAGAATGAAATAAATGAATAAATAAATTTGTGCATTAATTTAATTTTCTCCTGGTTTCTCCCTACCATACATGTTGGTGTTGTAGAGTAATTGCTCTGGGCAAGTAAGTAAGTCATGGTGTTTTTTTTATTTATATACAGCACATTTTACAGACCAATGTCACACAAAGTGCTTTACAATGTTCAGAGTTTGTTCCATTCTCTCCACACACGATTCGCCGAACACACTGGCGCATCAAAGCCCCCAATCAACACCATCCATCCACTCTCTCATTTACATCCATACTTGTTGCGCTTGTTTTTAGTGGTAGTGGAAACCGGAGCACCCAGAGGAAACCTACGCAGACACAGGGAAAACTTGCAAACTCCACTCAGAAAGGCCCTATTCTGATCGGGGCTCGAAACCCATGCTGACACCAAGAGAGTGGTATCGACTCAGCCAACGTGTCGGGCCGAAAATACTTCCTGAGTTGCAGTTGTAATTTTCTGTTTTTATAGATATTGAAGATATTGTCCCATTGTCATCTTTCTCTGCGTCGACTGATATCAAGAAATGAGACAAACAAAAGGTGGAGCCCTGAAACTTTAGATTCAAGGTTACCAAAGTGGAAAGCATGTGCTATAATTCTGCTATTTGGGTATTTTTACTGAAACTGAACATTTAGGAGCCTTATTCTTTTCAATATTTTCTTTTATTATGCATCTTTTTCATCATATAATAAGACATATATATTACAAATTTTTCCCAAATACTAGATGTGCAAAGCTCTGGAGTCGACACCTTTTCAAATTAAATAAAAATATTCCCGATGCTTTTCGAGGCTTATACAGACACAGAGAAAGCACATACCAAACAGCGCCAGGGTCAGAATGTACAGTTTTTTGGTCAAATATAACCGCACATGTATCGAGCCGCCTGAAGACTGAAGACCGCAGATAACCATCTCGAGAGTCTGTGAGAGGATGAAGGATCGACGTCGCTCTCAAATGAAAACGAACGATCCGCTGCTAAATTATTATTGTTTCTCCGTATTTTCCATCATTCATTAAAAAAAAAAAGCCCTAGCCTCACATGGTTTATTTACACGCAGCCAAACCAAGTCATAATTACACATCAGAGTGGAATAACTGCAGCAAATATAATAGTGATTAATGAAGCGTCAGTTAAATGTACATCTGTTGCACATTTGAGTTGGAGATAGATCTGAATAAACCGGCCATTTATCAAAGAGTGCTTAAGACGTGAACTTTTTCTTAGTTCGTGCACTCAAAGTAGTTATGATTGACCTTATTAGACATTTTCTAACACGCGCCATGCATTTATTTAGTTCAATTTTTTGTATACCTTTTATCAATTACAAACGTATTTACAGCATCAATCTGGACGTTCCTGGAGATGGCTGGTTAAGGAAAACAGGAAGTAGTTTGGAATAAAATTGGCAGAGTTGAAAAAAAAGGGAGCATGGTCAGAAAAAGACAAAAATAACAAACACATGGGAGCGTTAGGGGCGGATGAGCAAAGTAAATGTCCTTGAATGTTGAATGAGAAACAAATAAAACAGTGGGAGGAAAAGGGATCGCGCTCCTATAAACAGACAGGCTAAAGATAAAGGACCAACTCTTTTAGTTTCATAAATATATCTGGTCGTTAGTCTTGTTTAACCCTTTAACAATTCTGGGCGTCTCTGCTTAGACTGCTGCTGCCCCCGCCACCCCAGCAACGGATGAAGCGGAAGAAAATGGATAGATGGATGGATGGCCCTTTACGTTCATTCCTAGTTATTAAGACACTAAAAAACACAAATACTTGATTGTGAAATTTGTATGTATAGGATTCATTTATCTATTTGCCATTTGAGATTCAGAATTCATTAGCAAAAGTATTTGCCATTTGCAGAAAAAAACAAACCAACAAATAAAACAGTAAAGCAATTGTCACTGTGAAAACGATCGGCTAAAACAATTTCAATACAAAGTGCAAGATCATTAAAGCGCTCTGTTCAAACTTACGACAGCTTGTGGGAAGAAGCTGTTAGCATATCGAGATGTCCTGCATCTCAGAGAACGATATCTTCTGCCAGAAGGAAGAAGCTGGAACAAGGCTTTTCCAGGGTGGCCAGAAGAGCTCGGTTAGAATGATCAATGACTGCACCATCAGATGCAGTTTGATGGTAAATACTGTATGTCTAAAACCAAGTGAGATGCCCCAAAGATATATATTTCCATTCTACCAAATGGTTGAGGAGATCATTAAAGGGTTAAGTAACATTTGTGAATAAATCAGATCCCAACATCCTGTCTTTATCTTGTTAGTATTTCTTTTACATACTGAGAACGATAAATGTGAAAACGAGTAAAAAACCCAAACAGTTGTGAGAGTTAAGAACTAAGGATTATATTACACAGTTAATGTCGTTGTGATTTCACCAGATTGAAGTTCACAAACACTCCTTGCCTCAGTAATTGTCGATATCATAATCACGGCGGACCTTTCTGCTAGGACTAATTCTCCTCTAAACTATACCCATACCTGGTTATCACAATAGGCACAGGTGAATAGACGCATCTCCGATCTTGTTTATGAGAAAACTTCCTGTCAGCGGGAGGCATTTGAAGCTAATAGCTGCTTTAAATAGCTGCAATTAGTGAGGTGCATGAGATATTTAATCACTCTAGACCAATTAGTCAGTAATCAAGCAGTGTCCAGGAGCGAGCACGTTTTGTCCCATCCTCCTGAAGCGTCTGCCTACATTTGGGCTGTGGACCTGCGTGGAGGTGATTAACAGGTGGGGATATGGGCCCCAGTGGAACAGCCTAATGCAGAGTTAAATCAGGTAGATATTACCGTGTTTTCACAGCCTAAACCTGTTTGTGCGATTGTGCCGCTGTTTCACACACGAATGACATCGCCCAACTCTAATTCACAAATTGGCCCGACGCACCGTGACACAAGCGCACACTGGGAAAAAAGCTGGATCGTCTGTGCCGTGAATTAACCTGGTGCATATGTTAAACTGTGCAATAACAGGCTTAGCTCCGGCATCTCTACCTGATTTAACTCTGCATTAGGCTGTTCCACTGGGGCCCATATCCCCACCTGTTAATCACCTCCACGCAGGTCCACAGCCCAAATGTAGGCAGACGCTTCAGGAGGATGGGACAAAACGTGCTCGCTCCTGGACACTGCTTGATTACTGACTAATTGGTCTAGAGTGATTAAATATCTCATGCACCTCACTAATTGCAGCTATTTAAAGCAGCTATTAGCTTCAAATGCCTCCCGCTGACAGGAAGTTTTCTCATAAACAAGATCGGAGATGCGTCTATTCACCTGTGCCTATTGTGATACCAGGTATGGGTATAGTTTAGAGGAGAATTAGTCCTAGCAGAAAGGTCCGCCGTGATTATGATATCGACAATTACTGAGGCAAGGAGTGTTTGTGAACTTCAATCTGGTGAAATCACAACGACATTAACTGTGTAATATAATCCTTAGTTCTTAACTCTCACAACTGTTTGGGTTTTTTACTCGTTTTCACATTTATCGTTCTCAGTATGTAAAAGAAATACTAACAAGATAAAGACAGGATGTTGGGATCTGATTTATTCACAAAATGTTACTTAACCCTTTAATGATCTCCTCAACCATTTGGTAGAATGGAAATATATATCTTTGGGGCATCTCACTTGGTTTTAGACATACAGTATTTACCATCAAACTGCATCTGATGGTGCAGTCATTGATCATTCTAACCGAGCTCTTCTGGCCACCCTGGAAAAGCCTTGTTCCAGCTTCTTCCTTCTGGCAGAAGATATCGTTCTCTGAGATGCAGGACATCTCGATATGCTAACAGCTTCTTCCCACAAGCTGTCGTAAGTTTGAACAGAAGCGCTTTAATGATCTTGCACTTTGTATTGAAATTGTTTTAGCCGATCGTTTTCACAGTGACAATTGCTTTACTGTTTTATTTGTTGGTTTGTTTTTTTCTGTACTTTTAATGTTGTTTTATGTCTGTACTTGTGCACACTGGGGACTTTTGCTAATGAATTCCAATGTGGTTTTACTGCAAATGGCAAATAGATGAATCTGAATCTCAACCATTTGATAAAGGCCTATACAAATTTCACAATCAAGTATTTGTGTTTTTAGTGTCTTATAACTAGGAATGAACGTAAAGGGCCATCCATCCATCTATCCATTTTCTTCCGCTTCATCCGTTGCTGGGTGGCGGGGGCAGCAGTCTAAGCAGAGACGCCCAGAATGTTAAAGGGTTAAACAAGACAACGACCAGATATATTTATGAAACTAAAAGAGTTGGTCCTTTATCTTTAGCCTGTCTGTTTATAGGAGCGGATCCCTTTTCTCCCACTGTTTTATTTGTTTCTCATTCAACATTCAAGGACATTTACTTTGCTCATCCGCCCCTAACGCTCCCATGTGTTTGTTATTTTTGTCTTTTTCTGTATCCGAACGTTTTGATTCTCTGATCTGTTGTTGGTGAAGCATCAACTTTGTAAAGTCCTCCCAGACGACTGCTGTTGGGATTTACGGCGTTACGAAAAATGAATAAATATATGAAAACCTGTCCTTACCACAAACTTGACCATGCTCCCTTTTTTTTCAACTCTGCCAATTTTATTCCAAACTACTTCCTGTTTTCCTTAACCAGCCATCTCCAGGAACGTCCAGATTGATGCTGTAAATACGTTTGTAATTGATAAAAGGTATACAAAAAATTGAACTAAATAAATGCATGGCGCGTGTTAGAAAATGTCTAACAAGGTCAATCATAACTGCTTTGAGTGCACGAACTAAGAAAAAGTTCACGTCTTAAGCACTCTTTGATAAATGGCCGGTTTATTCAGATCTATCTCCAACTCAAATGTGCAACAGATGTACATTTAACTGACGCTTCAT
This sequence comes from Knipowitschia caucasica, assembly GCA_964034765.1. NCBI lineage: Eukaryota > Metazoa > Chordata > Actinopteri > Gobiiformes > Gobiidae > Knipowitschia > Knipowitschia caucasica. Next base: position 9,599,599 of record OZ035829.1, read on the forward strand.
TAATCACTATTATATTTGCTGCAGTTATTCCACTCTGATGTGTAATTATGACTTGGTTTGGCTGCGTGTAAATAAACCATGTGAGGCTAGGGCTTTTTTTTTTTAATGAATGATGGAAAATACGGAGAAACAATAATAATTTAGCAGCGGATCGTTCGTTTTCATTTGAGAGCGACGTCGATCCTTCATCCTCTCACAGACTCTCGAGATGGTTATCTGCGGTCTTCAGTCTTCAGGCGGCTCGATACATGTGCGGTTATATTTGACCAAAAAACTGTACATTCTGACCCTGGCGCTGTTTGGTATGTGCTTTCTCTGTGTCTGTATACGCCTCGAAAAGCATTCGGAGATTTTTTTTATAGTGATTTGAAAAGGTGTCGACTCCAGAGCTTTGCACATCTAGTTTTGGGAAAATTGTATATATATATGTCTTATTATATGATGAAAAAGATGCATAAAAAAGAAAATATTGAAAAGAATAAGGCTCCTAAATGTTCAGTTTCAGTAAAAATACCCAAATAGCAGAATTATAGCACATGCTTTCCACTTTGGTAACCTTGAATCTAAAGTTTCAGGGCTCCACCTTTTGTTTGTCTCATTTCTTGATATCAGTCGACGCAGAGAAAGATGACAATGGGACAATATCTTCAATATCTATAAAAACAGAAAATTACAACTGCAACTCAGGAAGTATTTTCGGCCCGACACGTTGGCTGAGTCGATACCACTCTCTTGGTGTCAGCATGGGTTCGAGCCCCGATCAGAATAGGGCCTTTCTGAGTGGAGTTTGCAAGTTTTCCCTGTGTCTGCGTAGGTTTCCTCTGGGTGCTCCGGTTTCCACTACCACTAAAAACAAGCGCAACAAGTATGGATGTAAATGAGAGAGTGGATGGATGGTGTTGATTGGGGGCTTTGATGCGCCAGTGTGTTCGGCGAATCGTGTGTGGAGAGAATGGAACAAACTCTGAACATTGTAAAGCACTTTGTGTGACATTGGTCTGTAAAATGTGCTGTATATAAATAAAAAAAACACCATGACTTACTTACTTGCCCAGAGCAATTACTCTACAACACCAACATGTATGGTAGGGAGAAACCAGGAGAAAATTAAATTAATGCACAAATTTATTTATTCATTTATTTCATTCTATTTCATCTTGTCTGTTGATGAACGACCTGATGACAGATTTTTTTACAGCAGGAGATGAATTGAATTTCCTTCTGGATTAATAATGTATTTATATTTATATTCTATCCTATTCTATTCTATCCTATTCTATTCTATCCTATTCTATTCTATTGTTGTAATTGTTTAAAACGTATTCCAATGCTATCAAAAAATGTAAATGACGTACAGACTCTTTCTATCATTCTTATCGTGTTTGCTTGTTCTCTTTGTTCCGGCTGCTTGTGTGGAGGGTGCGAGCGCCAGAGACCCCACTTAACCAGGCTTCAATGCACATTCACACCCAGTAGTTCAGCTTTTTGAACATTTCTTTGAGGCGAGCGACAAATAAACAAATATATAAACAGTGCAGAGGCCCTTGAGTGAGAGAGGAGGACGAGGAGGAGGAGGAGGAGGAGGAGGGGGCTGAAGGAGACCTTGGCATCACTGGTGCCAGATCCAGGTCCCCAGAGACCAGTGACTTACAGCAGAGATCACACACAAATGCCCTGGATTTAGAAGGACTTGGAAACAGTGATGATGTTGCTACAGATTAGGGGATCAAATACATTGTAACATTAGTTTTTTAATGCTTTTTACTGATAGGTCTTTATGCTTTCTTTGTTTTTCCATTTATATTTTGTAATTTTTTCTATTGTGAGATCTATAACGTCTATCTTAAATTTTCTTATTGTATATAGTGCAGGTCTGACTGCGTTGATGGTGGGTACTATATTCTCTGTCTGGTGCACACTGGGGAAGTCTTGCACAGTTTTTCCAATGTGGTTTTACTGCATCTTGAATCTTTGCATCAAAACTGTTACAAAGTATGGAAAGTTTGTATCATATGCTACGGTTTCCACTGTTGCACAAGACACAAAATGCTGTTTTTTTTATTTTTCGAAAGCTGGCAACACAAGAATCAGAAATATTTTATATGCAAACATGTCATTTTCTTTGGCACAAATTAAACTTTGCAATAAATTAGTCAAAAATAGATATAAAGGGTGTGCAATGCGGGTTGTCAAATAAGTGTAAATAAGAGATGCTAAGTGACGATTGTAATGGGCCGGATTTTGCAATGAGTTATCAATCAATCAATTAATCAACTTTGTAGAGTGCCTTTCCTACACAAGGCAACACAAAGCGCCTCACAACCCATATCACATCAAGCATAAATCATAAGCAAGAAAATCTACATATACATTACAAATATTATTAAAAACAAGCATCACAAGAAATATTCAAAACAGAGAATAAAATCACACAAGTAATTAAAAACCTTAGGCAAAAACAATCACACAATAAATAGCCACAGAGCATTTTTGAGTTACTCTCTATACACTATACTTACACATGCACTTACACATACGCTCTACACATTTGCAGATACAAAAACACGACAATAGACACTACAATTTAAATGTATTCAAACAAAAAGTTCCGAACACTAGGCTTTAACTTTCCCGAAACGCGGCGACGAGCCCATATTCCCGTCTCTGTGTGTGGGAGTGGACAGGAAAACACACTTGTCAAACAACACGACCCGGAGGTGCAGCCGCCAATATGGAGAGTTAAATACCGCCGCCATCCAACAGGTTTCTCTACACCTAATGGGCTTAATTAATGAGCCTTGGTTTCCACGGCGCTGCATCGGGAAGACATCCAAATATGGCTCATTTCCTGAAGGATAGCGCACGCCTCATTACACCGGCACATTTTTATTCTTAGATGTTTTTTTCTTTGAGGCAACATCTGAAGGAGGTCATGATGATCTAAAGTCCTCCAGTTAAAAGTTTGGAAAACAACTCTTTTTTTTTCAAGTTGATGGGGTTTGAATACAATGTGCTGCGTCGCTTTAATTGCGTCGTAATGTTCCGCTGTTTCTAAATGTGCGTGGGCATGTTGGACTTTGTTGTCACAATTGGAAACTTACACACCGCAAAGGCAAAGAATATGATGTTTATGTTTTTTGTTTCTTTTTTTTTTCATATTTATACACGATTCAGTTGTTTGACATTAATACATAGATATACATTTTCATCATCACCCCTAAAGAGACCTGAATTGGAGTGGGAAGAAGCAAGACATACAGTAAGTAATATAATTTTTCAGCTAAATTGAATTCAACCGTTAGCCTAACCGTTAGCTTGAAAGGGAACTATATCAATTAAAAATGGCACCATTATACATTTTTACCAACAGCAATAACGTCTTGTTTAAGTAACATTTTGTCAGACCACAACCTTGTGTGGGGTTTGCCTATTCTCCCGCGTCTGTGTAGGATTCCTCCAAGTGCTCCGGTTTCCACTACCACAGAAAATATGTACAAATAGGTCTGGCATGAAGCCTCCTGTGTGGCTCGTGTATTGTAAAGCGCTTTGTGACACTGTGAACAGTGCTACATAAGTACAAATTATTTACTTTCTTTCTTACTTATATTATCAGAAAACATAGTATCTTTTTTACGTACTGAGAGCTAATTGGCTGGTATTATATTTTTTCACAGAACAAGCTGATCTAAAGATGTAAAAGGGGCCAAAAATACAGACAAACTAAACATAAAAACAGTTTTGAGCTCATAGGGACTAGATGGATTTCACTGCAGTCATTCAAAGTGGTCTTAAAGTTTGGTTCTTCAGCTTAATTCATTAGACCATACTGCAATAATTGAGTACAATCATGATAACAAGAGATTACACATTATGCTCCATGTAGATACAATTATAATAAATGTGTTTTAATACCGCTAAACGTCATTCTTGAGTGGCTTTTGCGGCTTTTAGAATGTCCACAAGCCACTCCAATCCAGCTTGAGCAACTTAAGACCACACTATTAAACGCACTGAGTCAGAGTCCATGTGATGACAGCAGAAAAAAAGATTCTGAAAAAACATGTGACACAAAGAGGAAGTGCTTTATAAATGAACCACAGTGTTCTGTTCTGTTAATGAGGGCCGTATATTCGTTAACACTGGACACAGTGAAGAGCTGACTGAGTTTAGATCACACAGTGTGACAAAAACACAGAACACAGCTTTGTCTTCGGAATGAGGAAATGGCGTGTAGGCTGTCGAAGATTAACCTTAACTAAGATTATATGTAGTCCCATTGTGATCAAGTGGTCAACATGTGAAACCCCAGCAGGCATGTCAAATGAGTTTTTTTCACGGGACCGCAATAAGAAATGACTATCTTAGAATTTTTATTTTTTTTTTTCTAGGTCTTATGCAATGATGAATTATCGTATTGTCAGTGTGAATAAGAGCGTTGGAGTCTCTTGGTCTTGTCTTGTCTTTTGCCATTAGTTTGTTTGTGTGCGTGTGTCTGTATCTGTGTATATGTGTGTGTGTGTGTGTGTGTGTCATATTGCTGACATGTGTTTTGTTGGAGGGTATTGTAGGTTTGTTGTTGATGTGGTATTGTAGTATGTGTTTGAATGACGCGGAGGGGATTGGATTAAAATAAGCTTTTTGAAACTTCGACCAACCCCTATTTCAAACCACGCACATGTTTTCTGTTAATAGTTGTTTGTTTTTCTTGTGCATATTTGAAATGAATAAATAAAACATGATAATAGGTCCCACCCTCTCTTACTTGTTTTGCTGCTTTGGCTTCTGCTGAGGTAGATTTGAAATTGTTTTACACAGAGATCCAATAACTTCCATGGCTTTTTCCTAGATGCAGATGTAGCGAGGTGGATGGCGCTCCTCCTTTCACTTCTGACGTCAAACAAGATGGTGGACGTCAAACAAGATCGTTTTTTGCGACGTCTTTGGCAAGTGTTTTTGATACCCAGAGATGTTTTTTATATATATTCCAATGTGGTTTTAAACTATACAAATGATTAATAAAACTGAATCTGAATCTAAATGTATTGTTCATCACTGCATTAACTTATGAAACCAACAAAAACACACAACATTGACTAAGAACAAAGAATTCTCCCTGAGGTTTCTCACTTTTTTTTCCCACTGGGTTTTTGTAAGTTTTTCCTTGCAGATGCAGGAGGGTCTGTGAATTAGTGTCCAACAAAAAGGACTGTGGTGATGATCCAGGACACTTTAACATTCTACAACATGTATGGACATTTCTCAACATTCATGGACATTGGTCTCTCCCTATGGACCAATTCATATGTGTATTTTTTGTGTCTTGAAGGCGCTATACCCGTTTCTGCAATGTTTGAATGTTTAGAACCGCCCACCAACTCGCTCACAGGCTTCTCATTTCCCCTACGCTCTCATCCCACAGAGCCTAGTTTTATTTGCGATCTGATACATATGCTAACATTAGCATTAGCACAACTTCTTGTAAGCTGAACAACAATCACTGATGAAATGGTACTAAAGCAACGCACTACTAACACAATATATAAGTAAAAGAATACAGCTAGTTTCGCGTCCGAATGTAATTTAAACATTAGAATATATTCTAATATTTAATTAGAATTTATTATACAGCTCCTCACAGCAGCAGAACACTCCATTGACTTGAAAGCAATTCTTCCGATAATTTTTTCTTGATTACAGAACTCTCAAACCAATAATGACGGCATCCCCAATGCAATCTCTGTTTGTAATTCAGGTGTGTAAAATACTGCCATTACTTTGCAAGTACAACAAGCTATCAGCGCCTGTCACTAGACTGCAGTTTCTCTGCACACTTGTCTGTGTAGAGAAGCTAGCGGAGCTAGCCACGCTCAATAAACAAATACATATCAATCAATCAACACCATTAAACGTTAATCGGACAATACAGTATACATATACATCCTTAACACACAGGCACGGACGATTTCAGAATTTGCTGTTAACGTTTTCATGGCAAAATTACTGTTTTAAAGTGACAAAAAGCGATCGCGAAAAACCCGGAAGTTACCATGAAACAGTTAGCTAGCTTAGCTGTTACCTGCCTAGCACGTCCCGGTGAAACCTTTGGGAGCTAACTATTTTGTTTGCAGTCATCAAATACATTTTGAATTATAAGGGCTGTCTAATATTTGTTCGAATATATATATATATATATATATATATATATATATATATATATTATTTTAGAATTATATTCTAAATCGAAGCCCTGGTGTTGAGCAGCGCTGTAGAGGCTAGAGGACGCAGGCTGTTCGCTTCTTGTTCTGTGAGTGGAGGAGAAAGGGCGTCCCGCTAACACTCTACTCAGCACTTTTCACGGCCTGAATTTCATAAACAGTTGAATCAATGACGTTGAAGTTTTCAATTAAATTATTTATTATGATACAACTTGTATGTAGTAAAAAGCATTTTTATGAACTACTTAGAAAAAAAATTGGGTATAGCTTCTTTAACTGTTGATTCTCTGATCTGTGTTGGTGATTTCATTGGTTTTGTCAAGTCCTCTGAGATGACTTCTGTGATGATTTAGAGCTATACAAGAAGAAGATTTTGTAATGATCTCTTTCTAGTTTATGCACATGTTCAAACAAGTAAAGATAAGATTGACTTTATTGATCTCACACTGGAGAATTTTACACTTTAACTTTAAGAGCGTTAAGTTTCCCTCTACTTTACCATCATTGGGTGGCATTGCAATGTGGTCGCTGCCAAAGAAGTACTAAACTTTGTGATTCTTATAAAGTTACTAGACACCAGTCAATGACCTCGGCTGTTGACTGGGCCAAGAGTGAACTGAGGATTATGGGGCAAAGTTGAATGATCTACTTTAACATGGTCTACACATGAAGAGTTGTCCAAAAAAAATTATTTATCTTGCTGGATTCTTCACCTTGCTTTGTTTGTGATGATCCAGGACACTTTAGCATTCTACAACATGTATGGGCATTTTCTTCTGTGTGTGCTTTATATTTTTCATGTGTTTTAACTGTTGATTCTCTGACCTGTGTTGCTGATTTCAATGGTTTTGTTAAGTCCTCTGAGATGACTTCTGTTGTGACCTAGGGCTATACAAGAATAAATTGTATTGTATTGTTTTGTATTATTGGTGGTAATTTTGAAAGGATTTGCTCGAGAAATCCATTATCCTTATCATACATAATCTATATGGCATTAAAATAAAAAAATTAGGTGTTGACAATGAGGTTTTGGTTCCTAATATCGTGCTAACTTACATCCATAGTGAGATGTAAAGTTACAGAACAATCACATGGAGAGAAACGGTTTCATCCGTTGATTGTGTTTCATATCTTCCTGTATTGTGATCCTCTGGGACATGAGTGATGGGATTTCCTCCAATGAGACCGTCTCTGAGTGGGAGCAGTCAAATGTAGATTTTATTTCAGTTGAGCCTGAGGCCAAACCGCATCAAACCAAACACAAATTACATTCGCTCTGACATGACAAATGGCGACTTTGAATAACAGCATTAAATTTGGAAATGGCACAAAAATGAATTTCCCTTCACTGCAACGGTTCAGTATCTCAAACACAGAGATGCAGTTTGATATAGATCATTACAGATTTCATTACAAACACATTTACAACGTGCAGGATTTGTCTGCGTTATTTCCTCTCCATTGGAATGATGCCAGAGGATAAAAAGATGTTCATTAAATCATTTCTAAAATTTGAAATCTGTTCATGAAAAATGAGGGACAAAAATGTAATGTATTAAATTAATTCATCCAGTATTATATTGATTTTTCTTTTGTTTCTGAGGGGACATCTTAGAATAGGGATATGACTTTTTTCCACTTTAATTTTCCAACTTTACCCTGTGTAGATTTGCCTGATGAAGGTCTCGGGACCGAAATGTAACATTGTCCATTCAAATTATTTTTTGCAAGGACAGCAGTGTGCGGGAACCATTATTTTTGTCATGCGCCCCTGTATGGAGTAAAAATACACAAAAGTTAGTATATATTCTTTATTCATGATGTATTTCACTGACCCAGGTGTCTGTTGAAAATCAGACGCATAGGCAGGGATCTTTGCACCCATGACCTACTGACTGTGATGAACAAACACAACCTACTGTGCCCCCATGGGTCACCGGGTCGCCCTTCTCATGGTGAAAAAACTCACATTTTTAGTGGAAAGTACAGGATTAAAAACAAAAGACGTTCTTTGGTAGTAGTTCTCATCACACAGTTGGAGACCGCGTCCCAATCAGCATTAGCCTACACAGTCCATGTCTTCTGCAGATAACGCCTCATAAATAAAACCCTGATCCTAAATATATAATTCCACTGTGTATAAATGTCATCCCGTATTTAATGCCATGACAGCAGTTCAAAATCTTGTTGCAAACTGGATGTAAACGAAGCGTGCCGCTCTGATCCCCCCATATGTTTCCATATAGATATCAAGCCATCGATTAGGGAAATGCTGTCATCGCACTGGCACCGATTAGGCTGCCGGCTTTGGCACGCAGTCAACAGCTAATTCACATGCTAATGTCTTCCAGATCAGGTCTCGCCCCCAAACTAGCTCCCCCTTATTGACTCTGTTCCCTGATTGGACAGATGGCCACTCTTCAAAATCACAGACGTCTGCTTGTGTTTAGGCATTGGGGGTGTTTAGGCACTTTTTTTTTTTTTTTGGAGCTTATGAATAAACAACAAACAATCAACAGCATTATCTTGCTCCTGAACCTTGATGACTATCCATTATGGCCATTACTGTCACATCACGCGCCGTAGTCGAGTTTTTAATTGCTCTTATTCACAGCGGAGAACAGAGGAGGGACAGGGGCGCGGGATCGGTTGACGCTCTTAATTGATTTGTCCACGTTTGTGCCAAGACCGTCGTCGATACAGAGGAGAAGAGAGTGGGCTGAGGGCTCACACAGAGCTGCAGCGCAGAAGAGGAGACTGGAGGAATGGGCGGAGAGGAGCGTCTACTGCTGCATGCGGCCCGTGCGCTGAATACAACTAGAAATACTGAATTTGATGAAAAATGTTATTATTGAATTTGTATATAAAATAGTGTGTTTGTGTAGGTGTTGGTGGCCAGTAAGTATTCGCTTTCTTCAAGGCAAAAAAACACCAGTTAATTTAAAAGGGCATTCAAACTGGTCTTTCTGTCAGTGAAGATAATATTAATAAGACATTGCTAATTTATGATGTATTCTTCATTCTTGAGTTTTCTATAAACAAGGATGCGCAAATGTTGTGTCGTGGGGTGAGATGAAGGACGACTCAAAAGCAGGAATGCAATAATAGTGATTTAATGAAATAAAAGTCCAGGTGAAGAACAAACTCCAAAAAAAAACAACAGAACACAGGAACCAGGAACAGGATAGACAAAATCAATACAATGAACCAGCAACAAGGAAGAGCACATGGTATATAGACACACACAGACACAGGTGAAACACACCAGGGCAGGGCAGACTGTCACTCCCGTATTTGTCCCGGAAACCGGATTCGTCCGTAAGTTCAGTTCGTGCATTTCAAAAAGTTGAATATGTCCTTAAGTGGTGACTGGTTAAGTTTAGGCGTCTGATTAAGATGGTTAAGTTTAGGGTTAAGGCTGGGTTGGGGTTATTTTATGGGAATGGCTGGTTAAGTTTAGGCATAAATAGGTAGTTTTTTATATTTACTTCCGCTTCCGTCCAGATTCCGTGACGTAATCTATTGCTGCGTATGCTCATTGGATCAAACTGAACTTCCGGACAAATCCCATTTCCGGGACGAATACGGGAGTGACACAGACAATCAACAGGGGAACGGGACAGGAAGTAAAACAGAAATTAAACCACAGAGAACTAATGTCAACATAAAACCAAATACAGAAATACAATCCACACCATGACATTTGTAGTTTGCTTGTTTGATACTATTTTTATTATGATATGAAAAGTCTGATTGTAATTGTGTTTGGGCATGGGGGGTCAAAAGCTTCTTGCTTCAGCTCACTCCTTTTGAACAGACGTAATACTGTTCAAATAGACACATAAAGAGACATTATACAACTTTGAATTGGAAAAAGTTGACATGGTATATTTGACCCAGTGGCTGCATGAGTGTCCAGCGTGGTGCCGTACCTGCATGTGAAAGCCAGATCTCCTCAGACCTCTGAAGCTATAAGCAGGGCAGGGCCTGTGTGTGCCCCAGGGCAGCTGCGGCTACAGTAGTAGTTTATCACCACCGTGTATGGAGTGAATGAAAAAATGACATGTGAAGTGACAAATGACAAATACACATCATATCTTTCACATGATTTCTTTATTATTTCTCATAATTTAATTTCAAAAGCATGTTGTATGGTTTGACAGATTCCATTGGGAGTGAGTGAACAGACCACTACTTGAAACCGCGCCTTCAAGTTAAGACTTTTATTTAGTTTAAGTACAGATAAATCTCTTTGCAGCTTTTCTAGCGAATTAATATGACAAGAAATAGCTGCCCATGGTCGGTAGGAATCTTATGTTTTTTCCGGCAACAGGAGGTAGAACAGAGAAGTCCCAGCTGCTTGAAAACAAGACAGCTTGAAGAGAAATGGGACAGCTCGACATTAGAAATCAATACAAGTGTGTGTGTGCGTGCGTGTGTGTGTGTGTGTTTGTGTGTATGTGTGTGTGTGTTAAACCAGCCTGTTTTGTAAGATTACGTAGAGTTTATTTATGGAAATCAGTCACAGGCATTACCATAAGAGCAGCATGTCAGAGGGGGAGCTGAAGTATGTATGTATGTGGTGGTCAAGAAGGAGATGGTTCTTCTGCACTAGAGGAAGACTGCAACAAAGAAACAGATGAGTAGGAAAAGACCGGGAGAGGGGTATTTTTTGCTAATGGGATATTGTGGGGTTTCAGCTTTATGCAACATTTTGAAGAGTTAAAAGATACATTGGGTTTTTGATTTGAATCACAATGGAAAACAAATGCATTTTTCATCATTATGCATCCCATAAATAAAATCCTTTTGGTTGATTCAAGATTCAAGAATTTATTTGCCATTTGCAGTAAAACCGCATTGGAAAAACTGTGCAAGACTACTCCGGGGTGTATCATGTGGTATTTGCAGTCTGTTTTGTCTGGGTAATTGTAATCATGGAATACAGTGGGCTTTTTTTCTCTTTCTAAACCATTAAAAAGGTTCTTGGTTTATTTCCACCTTCCACCTGGGCAGCGGGGTGGCACAGTGGTATTGGGTTCAATTCCACGTCCAGGCCCTTTCTGTGTGGAACTTGCATGTCTGTGTAGGTTTTCTCTGGGTGCTCCAGTTTCCCCTACCACTAAATACATGTATAATACGTTTGGTGTGCGCCTCATGTATATGCTGACTTTACTCCTATCTCAGTGTGGCGTGAGAGACAAAAACCCACAATAATTGCAAAGGGCTTTGTGACTCTATTTTGTGAAAGGCGCTATATAAATAAATACTATATATATATTACTTACTACTTACTTACCTCCAGAAGTGCAGTTGCATGTTCCATCTGTGCCTGTGTATCCCCCATCACTGAAAACACACTCCTGTGTAAACTCGACCCAGAATCTACACAATTGTAAATCACTTTGTGACTGTGAATTACTACTTTCTGCCATTCTCGTTATTGTTATTGTCATTATATCTTGATCGACATTCTTCAAAACAAGTTCACATGAGATATCTGGCCAACATGATGCAGATTTTTTTGATTTTAGCCTTGATTAGAACCATTTTGGGAATAGCAAGAAGCAATGTGTTCAAGGCCTCAAATCCTTGAATCTCATGATAACGGCAAAAGACAAAATAGTGCAGACCTTTACCATTCTTCAGTCATTTTCAGACTCCGAATCTCTCTCTCACTCACCTCTCGCTGCTCTCTTTTTTGCTCCTCTCAGATTTCTTGTCTGGCAGCGAAGCCTTCTCTGGAGACTTCACTGCAGTTGTGTGAATGTCAGCTTTGCGCAGCCCTATAGTAGCAGTGTAATAGGCCACTAGAACACTGTACATGTGTGAGTGTTTCCCCCCAGATGAGCTCATTAGCTATACACAAGTGCAACAACAAGGCATTCTGGGTAACTGCCACTGTCTGACAAGAGCCCTTTCGAGTTTGTAAGCAGTTAATGAACGGATTCGGCTGTAAATATGAAGCAATAGTGAGCCCGTATTCAATCCCATAATGACCTCTCACTGCGGATGTGAGGTGATTGCTATTCAACAATCTTAATATTCAGATTTCACAGAGGGATCGCGTGGACCTTTTTGGCCTGGTTTATAAAAACATTTCTGAAGGACATACTAACGAACGACATGCTGGAGGCGCAAAACCTTTCAACATGAATTTGATTTTATTATTCAGTAAATATAACTTGTACTTTCTGGTTGAAGGCGGCAAGATTTGTCCATTGTAATTCATTCGGCATCTCGCATAAATTTATACACATATTTTTAGAGGAACAATAGTGCATTGTTTGAGTATGATTTTTGTGGTTTTACCCTTGTACAGTTTGTGGGATGAGTCTTTGTGTCAGAATGATGTCAAACAGGCAATATTTTGAATAAAAAACTTTAGCGACAAAACTATAACAAACATTTTTTTTTTTTTTATCAACACAATACAAAGTGATGCATGGTCTGTTAAGTAAGAAGCTTTTTTAAAATACTGTACGGACACAGTCTTTTGTGCATTATTCATTCACTCCATGGTGGTAAGCATTTCAAGAGCGTCTCATCCTTCAGTCTACCCCAGGGGGACTTGCCTCAGGACACAACAACAGTTTGCACTATAGAGCCAGAGCGGTCTCTCATAGCCCGGCCGAGCCTTTTAGCCCCTTTGCTGCTTAGATCTGACAATATGAAGCATTGATATTCAAGTATGGATGTAACTGAGTAAGACTAGAACAGCACGCAGACCTCCGCCAAGAGGCACAGTTCTGGTCTTCAAAAAAAACTCCTGGACCCAAACGCATCATCTCCAAAATCATATAATTTTTTGGGCGCGACAGTGGCACAGTTGGAAGAGCATTGGCCTTTGAGCCTGAAGGCCATAAGACCTACTTCACGACTCCCACTGATGACAGCTGTCGTTGTGTCCTTGGGCAAGACGCTTAACCCCACTTTGCCCGAATCCCCCGCTGAAAGTTCTCAGCTCCTGTGAACTCACCACCTTCAGGAGGATCAGTGAGGGGCAGCTCTGACTGCCACCCCCCCAACCCAGAAATGAATTAAGGGGAAGAAAATTCCTTTTTTCCCCAAACGTTTCCGAAGGATTTACGTTTACTTTATGTTGGTAACTAATTATATAAAACCAACTGACAAACTCTGACAAAAGGCCAGACAAATAGCAGCCAATAGTGTTGTAAAAGATGGTGACATGACAAACTCAGATGAAAACATAACTCCCTTGCAGGTGTGAGAGGATCGTAGAGCAAGGTGATCCAGCTCATCCCCATAGTCAAGATGAATAAAAACTGCTTTTTGAGTCATATGACGAACAAACAAACCTTGATACAAAAAACTGGACAATCTAATTCAAACATGACATAGTTCTCCTTGGAATATTTTTGTGTGAACTGCTTGTTATTCTTACCTTTAAAGAATCACTTATTGTTAGCATTTATTTAAAAAAAAACGCATTCATTGAACAGTTGTTAAAGCAACAACCAAAAAGCAAATGACAGCATCTATAAAGACTAAAATGGCCACCTTCACCAATATTGTAATTGCTATAAAAAGTAATTAAAAGTGGCTGTTGTAAAATATTTATTGCATATATGTCCCTTGTAAGGACATGGCAACACTATACACACTCATACTTGTACATTTGGACACATAATACTGCAGGTTGAATAGTTGCTTTCTAAGGAGCACATTGTTAGTCCTCTCTCTGTGTGTGTGTGTGTGTGTGTGTGTGTGTGTGTGTGTGTGTGTGTGTGTGTGTGTGTGTGTGTGTGTGTGTGTGTGTGTGTGTGTGTGTGTGTGTGCGTGTGTGTGTGTGTGTGTGTTAGTTATGTGTGTCCTACATCTGCTCCTCGGATACGTCTCTGCATCCTCCTTCATCCCACCAGACTTCCCTGCCTCCTTTTTATGGGCATGAGAACAGCTGGCCACCCCAGTAGGGCATTTTCACAACCAGACAATCACAATATATGAGCCTTAGTTTCGAACACACACTCACACATGCATACACAATCTTTTTGGGCTATTGCTAGTACGCTTCCTGTTGTGTGGTGGCGTTTTGGTGCCATCAGGATCGAACAGCCGGAGTGGGTGCAGAATGTGTTTATCATATCACTTCGGTGTTTTACTGCTGAAGATATGAGCAGGTTTTCATTGTTATGGCTCTGGAAAAAAACTCCTTTCAGCAGGCCCTGATTTCCATCTATTTGGTTTTGATGTACTGTGTCATACAAATGCTATAAAGCTGCACTTAGTAACTCACTGTGTCCATGTCTGAATGTTAGCGTACCCCAAAGACGCCCCGGGGTTGAGTGACGGAAGCGAGGCTAATATGTGCCATCGGCCCCTCCAACCACCACCATTATGCTCTCCAGACTCATACCGGCAATGTGGGTTAAGTGTCTTGCCTCAGGACACAACAACAGCCATCTCACTGTGGCACCTGCTCCCAGTCTCCCATTACAGAACAAACCAGGCCCTGTCCTGCTTAGCTTCTGAGATGGATTAGGCTTTTAGGCTTTTATGCGCCGGTATTTTTAGTTTATGTCAAAGTTTACTAGAACAGGGGTCTCCAATCGTATAGGATTGGAGAGCTACTTAAACAAAACAGAGTTCGCAGTGAGCTACTACTACCAGTGAGTGGACAGCAGTCTTCACAGCAAGAAGGTCCTGGGGTTTGCATGTTCTCCCTGTGTCTGTGTAGGTTTCCTCCGGGAGCTCAGTTGGTAGAGCAATGGCCTGTGAGCCGGAAGGTCGTGGGTTTGAGCCCACCGCAAGACCTTCTCCACCGACTCCACTGATGTCTGCTGTTGTTGTGTCCCTGGGCAAGACACTTAACCCACTTTGCCTATAAGGAGTGCGGAAGTATATTCACTGCATGCCTTGATGTGTATGTGTGTATTCATCAAACTGAAATTTCCCCACTGTGGGACGAATAAAGGACCTTCTTCTTTTTCTTCTTCTTCTTCCCCTACCACCAAAAACATGTAAAACAGGTACAATCTTCCAGCTGCGGTAGTCCCCCGGGCGCTGTACTGCGGCAACCACTGCTCCTGATGCAAGCCTTAGTGGCATCAGGATGGGTCAAATGTAGAGGATGAATTTCTCTACAGGGATAAAATAAAGTGCACCTTTACTTTGCATTCTCGGTTGAATACGTCATGTTTTAAAAGCCTAAATCCTTTGGTGAGCTACAGGATTGCCACCCCATTTGAGCTGACTTCAGTAATAGCCCCTGATTTCTATTTTCTGTCATTCTGTATCCTGTTCATTGCTATTCAAAGTTGTACTGTGTCTGTTTCACTTCTTTCCGGTGGACAAGAACCTGAGGGCCACAAACGCAGTCTGGACCAAACCCTGACAGCCCATATCTTACACCGGATCAGCTTCTATTCTACCATCAGTGTTCTCTAGCTCTACAGACCGGATCCGTAAAAAAGAAAACCGCTTTCTTTGTTGCCATTTTTTCCCTCAGAACTATGATAAATAAACATTTGGTGGTCACATCAGGATGACTTTGATGAATCGTAGAAAGGTGAATTGTGTGGCATGGCTCTCACAATCTCCTGGTGCAACAATCACATGCTGACAGTTCAAATGAGAAAATGATTAATAGGTCTTGTGATTAACATAATGAGTTATTATCCAGGACAGGTAGAGAAATTATTTCATCAAGCCCTAGCTATATTTATCTTGGTTCACCTATGCACCTGTTCGGCTCATTTCACAACGCTTTATTGCATGTGAGATTACAGTGTATTTCTGTTCGCCGCAATGCTGATTAGTTTTGAACAGCGGAAATATGATTGGGAATAAATTGTTTCCTTTGCAATGTGAAAATGCATATTTATGAGTGGCTTTACTACTCGGTGTGATTCACGACAGAGAGCAGTAGGTCTGTGTTTCATTTATTCACGGTAAACTGGATGTGCACTCGTCGATACAATGGTTTGACTATTGGCATTTCACAACTCAAAGCTCTTTTGTTTTGATATTGCAAATGATCAGGCTATTGTTGGTATATCAGCCGGACCTAACTGTGGATTTAAATAAGAATATATAGAAAAACACTATATTGTATCATGCATAATGTAATTCATAGACCAGGAGTTATTTTTTTGGTACATCCAAGCTAATATCAGGAACTTTTGGCACAAACATGTAACTCCGTCCCTTCTGTCTACACGCTCCTAAAACATTTTCAAACTTGGAAAATTGCAAAACTAATTTAACTTCCCCTTCTGGAGGTAGCCTTGGGAGTTAAAGGAGGTTTTTCTCTATATACTTTCTACTTTCTATATACTGTCTTTCTTTCTACAATATGATTTCTAAAACATGGAATGACAAAGTGAATAGTCTCATTAACATGTTTAATGGCCAAAAATAATGCATAATGCTTCTTCTTTAAAGCCTCTGCATTTCGACAGTGTGCACAGTCAGAGTGCCAAAAGAGTACGGCATAGGAGGGGGTGCGGAGGCGTTATCTTTCTCTATCTGAGCTGGGAGCCTCAGCAGTCTCCACCGCCGCTATCTGCTCTGCCAGGATCACTGAGAGAGAGCGGCATTGAGCTACACAGGGCCTGCTTCTACCCCCACATTCACAATACACATACACACACACACACACACACACACATATACGAGAACATACGCACATACAACCAGTAGCTCGTTAAAGGGCCGGAAATGAAACATGCGTCCCCAGAGCCGCCCCTGAGCCAGACGTTGGCTGCTGGAGGTTTGGTGATGGTTAATAAAAAAGAGAATGGGACAGATAAGGCACAGCAGATGGTGGGATTGAAATGAGTGGAATAAGAAAACAGGGACAAGATAGCGAGCGCACATCGTCCAAACGGTTATTTACTATCACAGGTGGAGGAGGACATTTACGTGCGCAACTTTTGGCTATAGTCTCCTCACTGGTTTTTCTGCAGAGTTGTCTTCTCTTGTCATTCACACGTTCAAGGTTGTTTTTAGAGAGATTCAGAATCAGAATTTGTATTGCCATCAATAAGTTTTTTTTTTATTTATATAGCGCTTTTTTACAGGGCCCAAGCTTACCCAAAGCACTATACAATGTTGAGAGTTCAGATATTGTGTAATTCTCTCCACTCACGGTGATGATGGAAGCGAGACCCGAAAACACTGGAGTATCAAAGCCCTTCACCAACACCATCCATTGACCCACTCATTACATTTTTTGAGATTTTATGACACTTTGAAGCTAGTACTTTTCCACAGCATGTTTTGATTTCTGAAGGCCAAGCTACTGGTGTTCATTCCTCCGCTGTATATTATCACTTGCAGTCTGTAACATCTTTGGTTTGTGCTGTCTCTACCAACGACAATAAAAAACGTCTTCTGTCTGAATTAAAGACACGATCCCAGACTTTGTCATCTTCCTCACATTCATACCTATTGTGCATGTTTTTAGTGGTAGGGGAAACAGGAGGAAACCTACACAGACACAGGGAGAACATGTAAACTCCACTCAGAAAGGCACGGTTCCGACCAGGATTCGAACCTAGGACCTTCTTGCTGAGAAGCGAGAGTGCTATACCCTCAGCCACCACGTTGCCTAATATGTGGCTATTGTATTGTAAGTAACAGAAAGTCACAAACTAGGAATTTGCTTTGGTACAAATTGTAAAAGTAAAAAAATAAAAATGATAATTTATATTCTTGCACGATGCCATTGCTCCTCTGACCACTGCTACTGAGACATGGAAAATGTTTATATTTACTTCACCACGTTTTTCTGAAAATCGTGATATGTGGATGATTCACCAGCCTTGTGCAAGCATTTTGAGTAAAGTGGCATCTGGCAAGACAAAATACAGAAGTACTTAGACAAAGGCCCTCTTTCCACCAGCTCTATTTGGCCCTACCCCACCCTACCTTACTCTACTCTACTCTACTCTACCCCACCCTACCTTACTCTACTCTACTCTACCCCACCCTACCTTACTCTACTCTACTCTACTCTACCCCACCCTACCTTACTCTCTACTCTACTCTACCCCACTCTACCTTACTCTACTCTACTCTACTCTACCCCACTCTACCTTACTCTACTCTACTCTACCCCACCCTACCTTACTCTACTCTACTCTACTCTACCCCACCCTACCTTACTCTACTCTACTCTAGTCTACCCTACACTACCCTAGTCTACTTTACTCTACTCTCACCAATTAGGAAATTTTGAACTTGTATAAGGTACTTTTTTAGACCTTGGCGTGGTCTTAGTTCTAAACAGTGATTGGCCAAAATGTTGCTAAAAGTCATGATTGCCAAGGAATTTCCACGAATAGAGATCCTAGAGTGAAATGGACATTGCAAAGTAGTGTAGAGCCGAGTGGAGTAGAATAAGAGGGTCTGAGGACAGTGGTGATGATCCAGGACATTTAGGGACATAGGGCCCCCTATGGACCAATGGCTCTTATGTGTTTTTCATTATTGCATTTCCTGTGTTCTGAACTGTGTTGGTGAATTCACAACTTTGTAAAGACTGCTTTTGTGATTTATGGTTTTAATTGAATTGAAATTTAATTTGAGTAAAGCCAGGTAATGCTGGAGGAATCGGGCTTTAGTTTTAACTCAAATCCTTATCATTATCTAACATGATATTAGGAGTCATAATGTTTTAAACCAGACAGTAAGTAAGTATGTACTTTATCTATATAGCTCATTTTTACAGACCAAGGTCACCCAAAGCACGGTGTTCAGAACTCAGTAGAACGTATTTCTTCTTTAATGATATTGTTGCAAATCAGAGTAAAAGCTTTGTCAGCCCAGCTCACTAACCCATGTCACTTGACTGCTCTTCCTGTGACACATGTGACCTGTCCTGTGCCCTGAGCGTCTGTGCTGGGCCCTTCCTGGTGGGACACTGGACACAGCCCAGTGTTGACAGTGCGTCAGGATATCGTCTGGACTGACCCAGGACTGGCGCCGCGCTCAAAGGGCCTTCTGTCCCACCTGAGCCCAGACTCTCAGAGGACACGTGAGATGGGGATCACATATCCACTGCACTTCCGGATAGATTAGACATTGACCACTGGTATAGTACGTTTTTTTTCTCTTTTTTTTTTTTTACTCAATCTGTTTCTGACTTTGATGACTTTGAACGTACACAGTCATAAGTGGCATCCAACTCACGGTTCACTAAATTCAAAGAGGCGTTTTCTTTGTTTATCACTTCAGTTTAATTTCATTTGGTCGGGTTTAAAATGTATATATCTACACAATATATTAATGTTCAAAAGTTTAATAAGTGAGAAAGTGAAGCTGAGATGAATAACAGAAAAGTAAATATGCAAAAAGTATGTCTTTATTCCATAGTCCCATGACCTCAGATGATCAACCTAAAACTGAGATCATATAATGGCCTATAACGCATATGATGAATGTATCTAACAAACAAATGCGTTCTTCTAAGTTATTATTAGATACAAGCATTTGAATAATTGAAACTGTGAACATATTCTATGCTAATTATTTTCTCAAAACAAACCACATAAACGTAGCCCCATCACAATAATCTGACAGATTAATCAATATAACTCCAAACAATATTTTATCAGATATTATCAATTTAGGGATTAATATGTGTTTTGCTTTGTTCCATGGCCTTACATCACTTATCTAGTCAAATCAGGCTCATCTGTGGAGGAGAATAGTGAAACATTAGCTTTAGCCTGCTATGTTTTTCCAGATAAAATGTAGGCAGACTTCGCCGTTTGATCTTTCTCTGTACAGCGATTGTTTCCACTTGTAAATAGACTAATTTGAAGTCCAAACTAGAGGACCTCGGCTTCACAAAGACTCCAGCCATTTTGTTTGTATTCCAAAGGGGCCTAAAACAGATTCAAGATCTATTACAGATATGTATCACTGGTTTTGGAGACACGATGCAGGGAGTGTTGAGAAGAGCTGGTACATACAACACTGGATTTTCTTTTAAATAACAAACTACATTTCTAGCAGTTCATTCAAATGGAGAAATAACAAGCACTTTTCTTGTAAACTTCTAAGTCTCGCTTATCTCTCGTGCAGAAGTGATGGCAACCAGATTGTCAACGACAGCTATTGACATACTTCCTCACAATAGCCGCACGTATCTTTCTCCATGTCATCCACCGGTATATATCTAAACTGCCTTTCCCTGACACTATCAATCTGGGTCTGCTAAGTGTAGCGTGTAAAACAAGCTCTCAGAAACGTGGTGCTGGACGGAAAGATGGTTCTTCATTTTGGCCCCGTGCTCTGGTCTGGAACACTAACAGCTGCTGATGTGAGCCCTGACAGGACCCAGGCCGCGGACGCACTAGGACACAGAGACATGAGGGTGCAGACATTCACCAGAGGAGACTGGAGGGACAGGAAGGAGCTGCACTACTGCATATGGTCATGATCAAAGTAACACTTCCTCTTCAAGATAACACAAACTAGTACATCTGCCTGTTTCTAAGTTTAGACTCTTCACCATTTTTGCCCCGTACAAACATGCAAAGCTTTGGATATGGGCCTTTAGAGTAGCTGCTGTTGGTGACGGTTATAAAGTTTGTCACATGCAAATCACATACACATTAGATAAACTCAAAGGGCCAGTGCACCTACAGGTTTTCATTCCAACCAATCTGAAGCACACCACTCCTGACTCCAGCCATTTCCTGCTTGTTTGGAAAGAAAACCTGCAGCCACTCCAGCGCTTTCTGTTCAGTTTCAGACCATT
Source organism: Knipowitschia caucasica (assembly GCA_964034765.1). Taxonomy (NCBI): domain Eukaryota; kingdom Metazoa; phylum Chordata; class Actinopteri; order Gobiiformes; family Gobiidae; genus Knipowitschia; species Knipowitschia caucasica. The sequence goes on from OZ035829.1 coordinate 9,620,545, forward strand.
CATAGTAATAGTCTAAAGGTAAAAGGTAAAAATGCACTTTATTAATCCCTGTAGGGCAATTCAATCCTCTGCATTTGACCCATCCTGATGCCGCAAAGGCTTACGTCAGGAGCAGTGGTCGCCGTAGTACAGTCCCCGGGAAGCCATCTCCAGATGTTGATGCTGGGCTTGGTCAGGACAACCAGAGCTGGAGGATTTTACCGAGTGTGCATGTTTTTAGTGGTAGGGGAAATCGGAGAAAATGCAAATTCCACTCAGAAAGACCCAGTTCCGACGGGGATTCGAACCCAGGACCTTCTTGATGAGAGGCGAGAGTGCTAGCCACTCAGCGAGTGATATAAGTGTATACATCTAGAATTAGGCGGCACGGTGGCTGAGTGAATAGCACTCAGCAAGGTCCTGAGTTCGGATCCCGGTCGGAACAGGGCCTTTCTGAGTTGAGCTTGTATGTCCCTGTGTCTGTCTAGGTTTCCTCCAGGTGCTCCGGTTTCCCCTACCACTAAAAACATGTAAAATAGGTCTGTCATGCGCATCCTGTACTCGCGACCTTGCTCCTATCTCTGTCTGGAGAGAGAGACAAATGCCCACAACAATTGTAAAGCGCTTTGTGACTCTGGTCTGTGAAAAGCGCTAAATAAATAATGATTACTTGCGTACTTTATCAAGAACGGAGCGTCAATGTTTGACAGGAATAGTATTTGAATGACCCTGATATCTTTACTTTACAAAATATAAGCTTAATAAATGTGCTTGTAAACTAAAATACATGCCTCGACTGATATGATACATATCTACTTTTGTATAATCAGTATATACTGTATACATTCACTTTCATAACTGTAAATTAGCAAAACCATGTGATCAAAGTGTGATGAAATGTTGTAAACTACATGGAGTCATAAAGCTCCTGAGCAGAGCAGTGTAGTTTTGCAGATGTAGCGAATGGCAAGTTACAATGGTTGGGCCAATTGTGTTCAAAAAGCAGCGGTCTGTGGGAATTACATTGAAATAATTTGTCATGTCTGTTGAAAAACCTTGATCACAGCTGTGTGGGTCCAAAGGGGACAGGATCTATAGAGAATTGCTTATCGTCCGTTACAGCACATTCACATAGTAAAGTTTGCAGTTTCACCAGGCAAGGTTTTGTGTAAGTTAATGCGACACAAACAGCGCGCGCACACACATGCACACACACACATTGGCACTCTGCGGGGACCATCTGACAAGGCCAAAGCGAAGTTGGTTCCAGGGGACTCTGCGCCGGTCCCTCCACAGATGGGCCGGGGCCCTGCACCTTCTCCCTAATGTTCCATTCTGCAGCTGTTCCAGATTAGCTAGGTACCATCAATGCTAATTTGTGCTGATACAACCAAAACTTTTATTGAGATGAGTAGAAAAAAGGAGGATAAAGTGCACACACACACACACACGCACACACACAGATCCCAGAACAAGATGTCTCCTTGAGCCAGCTGCAGCCACTAAAGGTAAAGTTTGTATAGGCCTGAGGTGTGTAGAGACAAAATAAAGTAGGGCTGGATTGGCGGGGCGCCATCCCAAAAACATGTCTGATTTATTTTGAGTGTCTTTTCATTTCAGTTTCTTGCCGGCATATTTTTCACCTTCCCTCTAGGGTCCTCAAATCTAACACAAAGTTTCCATTCCAAGACCCACATCATGTGAAGTAAACTATTTTAATATTCTATGGTTAAAGATAATGATACATTAACTAAATGAAGATTCTTGTGCCACTGAGTCAGCATAAATACAGAGTCAAAATGCGGTAAAGGATTTCCATGTTTTAGTGACAAGTTGAAGAAATGACAATATAGTGCCACATCTAGAGACTAAAAGTTTTGCCTATAGGTCTTTAAAAATCAATTACACTCTTTTAGAATAGATGAGTTTTAAACAGCAGTTTCGGTTTAAATTTGATTTGAGTCTGGACCTTGACTGGGCCATAAACCCTTAATGTTTGTTTTAAATCATTCCAATTTAAACAATTTATGTTTAAGAAAATTCTGCAGTCCTGATAGCAGGTAAACATCCACCCCAACCTCAAGTGTTTGCAGACTCCAGCAGCTTCTCTTCCAAGATTGTCCTGTGTTTTGCCCATTCCCCTTCCCATCATCCATGCCTCTGCCCACACCACGTGTTGCCACTAACAGGTTTGACAAAGGAGATGCTGTGAGTCGAGTGATGAGTAGTGTTGTTTTTCCAACACAATAAAACATGGTCTCATCTGTCCATGGTCTATTCTCAGTCCACTCCTAATACTCCCGCTGGAGCCCAGAGTCACAACTAAACATGGGGAGGCTGCATTTCAGATTCATGCAGCAAAAATCTGGAACAATCTCACTGAAAATGTGAAAGAGGCAATTTTTTTGACAATTTTTGAATCCAGGTTAAAAACAGTTCTGTTTAGCTGTGCATACAACTGAGTAATTTTATATCATTATCTTTCTTTTTAATGTACTGTGATTATTAGTGATTTTAATGCTATATCTTGTTTTATTCAGCGCTTTGAGTTGCCTTGTGTATGAATTGTGCTCTACAAATACATTTGCCTTGCCTAATACTGTATACAAGTATAAATATGATCTAATGCAGCTTCATGGGAGTTCCCTTTTACAAAGCAATTACGCATCATAGGAAATAATATCATGTACGTCATCGCTCCAGATGTTCATAGCCTCTTTAGAATTGTGTTCGTGGGCTGTGGAAACAAAGCAATGTCAACAAATGTCAACAAAATTCACAACCTACTGTCAAACTACTTTTTTATTAAAACTACTTGAAGCCATTTTGGTATTGCAGTAATATTCTGCCCTCTCTCTAAACTACAGTTCATTACACTTACATTTTGTGTCCATGGATGCACTATTCTCATTTCCCTTTCATCAGTCGGACCTCTTCACACCCATTCCAGAAGGAACAAATAAATCACATATTTTACCCATCCCCATATAATAAATACTCCTGTCATTCTGTAAGTAGCTGTTCGGGCACAAAGCCTGCAGTGAGGACAATAAAACACATCACACCATTCAGTTTGTGCTCTGGCTCTTTATGAAACTCATTGACTGTACATCGTGTCCATTATAAATAATTTCCTGGTCGAGCTTGTGTGGTTTACTACAGTTTATGTCATTGTGAACAACATAATGCATCACAGTGAGAAGGCAGATGCCAGGCCTGTACTTCCACGCTCATCCATGATCTATTCACAGCTATTTAAACATGCCAAACAAATTCATTCTCCACTCTGCTCTGTGTTTACCGACTGCAATTCACTGCTCGAGCAACCCACTAGTTTCTCTCATTGTTCCCACTGCATATGGTCCCTCTAATATGGTAACTCTAACTCAATACATTATTTATCATGTGTCCCTGCTAGCCTATTTTCTGTGATAAGTAATATATACAGGCTTACGTCAGCTGCGCACTCTGCACCGAGAACGAATGGGAAGCTTTGCTCACTTTATGAAATACGATTCATCACAACAGGCTCAGACAAATTTGATTTTGGCTCGAGATTATTCACTTGTGGAGATGGATATTGTTTTCATGCAGAACCAATATTGAGATGTGAATGTTTGGATTACATTATAGGGCTACAAATACTGGTAATAATCGTAGAGACTTGTGAAAGAGTTCCCAAACTGAATTCTCCGACTGCAGGGGAGGAGGTAGGAGTCCAAACCACGTCTCGATTGGAAAGAATTTAGACTAGAGTTACAAAACCTGTTAACTTTTGATTTGGCATTGAGCTCTGCAAGTTTGTTTGAATGGAAAGTCCATCCATCCATCCATTTTCTACCCTTTAATCCATTTCTGGGTCAGGGGGGTGACAGTCAGAGATGCCACCCAAGTCTCATAGCACCAGCCCCTCACTGATCCTCTGCAGGTGGTGAGTCCACAGGAGGACGGCTGCTCTCTGAGTGTGAGTCTGAGTAGCCTTGATCTTTCAGTGGGGGCTTTGGGCAAAGTGGGGTTAAGTGTCTTGCCCAAGGACACAACGACAGCAGTCATCAGTGGGAGTCGATGGAGAAGGTGCAGAGGTGGGAATTGAACCCACAACCTTCTGGCCTTAAGGCCAATGCTCTACCAACTGAGCTACTGTCGCCCCCTTGAATGGAAAGTGAAATTCAATATTACACCTTTACACCAGGCATGTCCAAACTCAGGCCCCACTATAGTCGTTTTCTGTGGCCCTCTGCCTAGACTGTGTCATCTAGCCAACTTTAGCTTCACTAATACATGCATGCTATACCCTGTTGTTAAACTCAGAACCTCTGGAATCCAGTCATTCACATTATTTGTATAAGCTGAAATTTGTTTTTGATCGATTTGTCTTAAGCCAAACTTCCGCTCTGTCAAATGTGAATCAATACAGACGTGGCATGCACAATTTTAAAGCTCTGACCCAGTAACAACCGCTCTGATCCAGTAAAAACCGTTTTATGAGCCATGTTGCCGGCCCCTGGACAGTTTTGGCGTGCTAAAGTGGCCCGTCAACTAAAAAAGGTTTGGACACCCCTGACCTATAGGTAGTTTTTACACTATGGTTTTATTTGTTTATTCTGTAAGATAGTATAGAGGAGGATGAAGGCACCAGATTTGGTTATAGAGGCACAGTGTGAACTACCACCATTTTTAACTCTTCACTGATTTGAAGAGGTTAGATTTGTCATTTGTCATCTCCATTGTCTCGGGTACAACCTCTAATTTGTTCACACCGCCAATCTACACGGCATTGTAGTAGGCCTTTTTTTAAGAGCACCCAGCTTGACCGGTACAATAGTGGAACAGGTCAGTGGTGGTGAAGACAATGAATGCATGAGGAAGACATGTGACATTTTTTTTTTTTTGGGGGGGGGGGGGGGGGGTGTAGATCCAGGTGCATCCAATCAGTCAAACAAGAGTGAGAACTGAGGGAGGCTGCACCTGCACAAAGAGACCACTATATCAAACCCATCAGAGCTCATGCTATCGAGGCCACACGGACAACGGGCACAGCTGACGTGGCGCTGGCTGCATGGGGAATGTTTTAATTATGTTTCAATAGATGTTTGTTCTCTGTTTTACAAATGGAACGAGTGTTTGTAAGGTTGAACATGACCATAACACAGTTTAACCTTGTTTTCATTGGATTAATGTAATTGCAACTATAATTAGTAGCTGCATAATGGAGCTTTGTGATCAGTCCAGAAGATTCGGGACTTTCCTGGATGATATAAGTTTATAAGACAGCAACAAACTTTGTGAGAAGTTGCAATGCCTTCTGGGTAATGGAGGACCGAACAAGCTCTAGAGCGAGGTATGGTTCCCCTGGAAAGAAAGGGGAAAAGTTGATACCTGCCCCTGCTCATGAACCTCAGTCAATGATAACTTTGAGTTCTTTTAACGAAAAACATGTTATGGTTGCCGTAACATTGTGGGAATGTTGAGACTCTCCTTTAAATTAACAATAGAACGAATTATTCTTGTAAATATAAAAGACCTGGTTCTAGAGAGGTCTCAAAAATAATTGGTCAGTTCAGCACCTCCATTAAAAAAAACTAAATATTTGTCAAGCACCAGTAGAGACAGTATACAAACCCAGATTGCTTGCATTTGGTCACATGACTACATGAAGCAACACGTAAAACAGTATATAGGGACAACGGACGAATTATAAAAATCCCTTTCCAACAACCTTTTTTTTTCTATGGTTTTTGCTTCCATCAAGAACAGTGTTTGTGCTTAATATGATCATTTGTAGAGGTGGTTATCTGGGAAGCAGACAGGCAGCATATGTTCAGATGATGACACATTTATAACCACTAACAAGGCATCTGTAACTATTATTACTGCATTACAGCTTTATTAATGATTTGTTTGGATTGTGTATACTTTGTACATGCATTTTCATATATTCTGTACAGACCTGAACACATCAAATACATTCATTCAACCCTTTGGGAGAGTCTATTATTTTGGATCTAATGCAAAAAAGTTTGGTCATAGGGACACGGTGGGACAGTGGGTTTCACAGCAAGAAGGTCCTGGGTTCAATTCCACCTCCAGGCCTTTCTGTGAGGAGTTTTAATGTTCTCCCCATTTCGACATCTATTCAGTGATTTCTTGATTTTCTCTTGGACACAAATAAAACAACAAAAAATATTGTTTCTTTTGTTTTTGGAATATTTTTTTTAATTGGATTATCATTGACAAGGTGTAAAGAAGCTGATAAGAAAGGGTGCCTTTCTGTTATACTAACCTCCGACGAGATCATCTGTATTTTTCTGTTTGTTTGTTTGAGAGCAACTTAACAAATTATGGGAAAAATAGCCTCGTGAAAAACGGATTCAAGTTTGTAGGAGATTCTGTCTGATTGCAGTGTTATTGTAAGGAATGAAATTGTGCATTCTCTCGGGCAGATGTCTGCGCTCTACGAGTGATTTTCTTTTGTTGTATATGCACTGCACCAAAATAGATGTAACCTTGGGTTTGAGGAGGTGTTTTGAATATAACACCTTCTGTACATTACTGAGACTACAGTCCTAGAACAGGAGATTGACATTGGGTGGTTCTTTTTAATCTGTGAAAATCTTGTGAGCTGATCCAATTATAGCCACTCCTTTTCCTGTAATTCTGTTGTTTATCCCCAAGATTATCGCTGCAGGAAAACCCTGTCACCACATTCCCACACGTCAAACTCAGTCTGTATTCTCGAGTCTTAAATCAAATACAACACTTTTGATCATACAATTTGCCTTGATCCCAGGTGACCACATTTTTTGAAGTCACTGAAAGAATCAGATCACGTCAGAAAGACATTTGCACGTCTCGGTCGCCCTCTGGAGATATAACAACCTGTATTAAAAAAATGAATTGGAGAATATTGCTCTGTTTTTGATTTCCCAGATCTGTAAACGTTTAAATGAATCAGTTTCCAAAGCGACAGAACAAGGCTCAACACATTTATATGATTCCTCTTTCCGTCCTCGCACTTATTACCATCTTGTCATTTACCGTCCCAGTGGTGTTCCTCAATCTGCAGCCTGACACATCCATCTTTAAGTGGGAGGGTTTTTCATACACTTTCTGAAGAAATTTTGTTTCTCAATCATATCGTGAGAAGTCTTTTGATAGTGTTATTCCTATTTTTGATATTGGATTAGGGCATTGTTCCATCCATTTATTGTTTTTGACCTATTTTAGGCCAGATTTTTATGTGGTGGTCTTCAGAAGGGTGGTCGTTCAAAAAGTTTTGAAGTGCCACCATATTGAAATGTGTAGGTAAAACTCTCTCTATAATAATAATAATAATATATGAGAGAGAGAGAGAGAGAGAGAGAGAGAGAGAGAGAGAGTGGGGAGGATCTGCGTTCTGGCAAGAGAACCTGGTCTTAATTAATGTTAAATGTACAAATGTTTTCACGAGAATAACATTTCAAACTCGTTCCCGATACTAAATAGACCTGATACTGGACACCCCTTTTCAAAACCACAATGTTAATCTAAAAATATATATATCTTTTTGGCCGATGACCTTAAATTTGAAAACACAAGATATTCTCAGAACAGAACTACATGGTCAAGCTCAACAGGGTCTTCTTTCCCCTTTGAGACCGCCAAGACCGGCCCCTTGGCTGTGGTTTCACGAGGGGGTATCTAGGGACAGGGGGAATCTCGTTCATCCATTCATGCGCGTCACTAATTAGATGACGAGGCATTTGGCAACCTTAAGAGAGTCATAGTTACTCCTCCGTTTACCCGCAGCTCATCGAATTTCTTCATATTGACATTCAGAGCACAGCACATTCACAAACTGTCCAGAGGATAGTTGTGAATGAGGATGTGATATTTTTTCTGTAATACTTTCTGAAATTAGTGTTTAATAGTTTGTTGCATATTTAGTTGATATTTATCTAGATTTTTTAATATTTCTTAAATTTTTCATCCCACCCCATCTCACCCGCGAAAATATTAATAGTAAATCTTCTGTCAGACACTGAGGACTGACAATATTTGATAAAAATGTGATAATTACAAAACAAAGTTATCGTATAGTTACAGGTGGTAACGAAACAGAAAAGGCTTCCAAACCTCGTAGAATTTTCTTTCTGACCCTTTCAATACTCCCTTTCAGTAAAGCTGCCATCCACATCAACCTCAAACAAAAAAAACTAAAAAAGAGAATAAGTTGTTTTCAAATATGGAGGAGAATATTTTACCACCCCAGAATGTTTTTTTTTTTGTTTTTGTAGCTTAGAACAAGACCAATCCTTGCGAATTTTCCTGGAATTAGTTTAATATTTACTTATATTGATCACTTCTTCATTGATATTTGATCCGTTTGGCAACACTGAGAATAAATCATGAGATAATGCATATTCATTGAAGCCTCGATAAGTGAATCTAATCTCCTTGTTCTGTGCAAAATGTATGACACCGTGAAGTTCAATTCATGATCGCAATTGGTAGCTTTTTAATTGGCAAATGTTCGATTTTCTCACACGCACTCATTACCCTCTTGTCAATCACCTTCCCCGTGTGTGGATCTGCTCTGTCTGACACGTCCCCAGACCTTCCCAGCGATTATTAGCCCGCTTTTAACCCCTTCGAACAACAGCCCAAAAACTGGAAAGGAGCCAGCTCACATCCAGAGGAAACCGTCTCTCCCCTGTCGTCACAGCTCAACACTGCACAGGGATCGGGTCCTTGTTGATGAGAAGAAATCCACTAATTGTTTGATTATACAGATCTGTTTGATAATGAATCGCTCCTCCACGGTTTGGGAACATGGTGTGCACCCGATTTACAGGCCCAACACTCAAGCTGTGAGAGTTGATTACTCATTAGTGGGTGACTGAGTGGCACAAACAGGCTGGCACCCTCCTCTCTCTTCTCCTGGCTGCGGTTTACTGTATGTAGTTTTGGTAATTGCCGTACAGTGCACCAGGGCGTGTGCTTGGCTCTGCCCCAAACAAGGATAAGGTGCATTAACACAAGGTTAGGGCATGTTTCCTTGTTCACCGTTTTTGGCAAGGAAGGGCCGAGGAGAATCAAGGTGCAGTTTTTTTATTTTTGTTTTTTTTTATGAATGAATGAATTGTTATTTGGATTTTTTTGAATATGCGTTTCAAGTGAATCCATCAATTGAGAATTTGTTGCGTAACATTTTCATTTTTATTTTGTTGGTAAAATCCTCCATATGATTGTCTTGTGCTGACCAAGGAAATTGGAAGAGTGGGACCAAGGAAATTGGTCAGCACAATCAGAACAATAGATTCATAGTTGTCAAATGCAGGGTCTGCACACTGCAAGTCTATACATGTGTCCCCCGGCGACGTAATCGGCACAAGATAACAACAAAAACTGTGATAAATGTAAAATTAATGAAAAAATATATATTTGCTGATGCATTTTATTTTTATTTTTTTAATTGGCTTGCACTCAGAATATCAAGGTGGAGAAGTCGAGGCATCGCGACCCGTAGATTTTGACCCGTGTTAACAACAGGGAACATTGGTTTCCTTGTTGTCAACACGGGGGATGTTTTTATAGAGCTGAATGTTGAATGGCGGCATCTTCTAAAGTCACAGCCCACAACCCCAGGGAATCACATTTTAATAGACTTGCTGTTGTCCATTATAATGTGATTCCCTTGGGTTGTGCGCTTCTCATTCATGCGAAGCAATATAAACATTTTCAAACATATTCTTCTACAAGGACAACTTGACAAAGGAAAGAGAAGTGCATTTCTCACCATCTTCCCCGGACCCACATATAAGCAACGGGCTACCAACAGTGTGGCTTTATCACTGTCTACATTATTGCTATATTTGGTCTGTGTTCACACTAAACACTGGTTCAATGGCGACCGCTGCTCCTGACAGAAGCCCTAGTGGCGTTGAGGGATGGGTCAAACTAATTTCCCTACAGGGACAATAAAGAGTAACTTACCTTCAGCTGAAAGACTTGGTGGGTTATTCAGTATGTAAGAAAGAAGTGACAAGCGTTTTTTAACGAAAAACCTGTGTTTTTTTATCATTGGGGATGACAGTAGTTTCAAAATGTCAGGAGGTTTCCATTCTGTAAACCCTAACATCAATTTGGCATTTACACTTCACCCCTTCGTCTGCACAGCCTTCTCCTTTTATCCATGGGCATATAGGACATTTTCAAACATCCTCAAAAAAACACGGGGAAAAACAACAACATTAATTAATTCCACCCTTCCCCCTCTTTTTCATAATGTCAAAAAATATATCTTTGTATATAAGTCCACCCTCAGCACACCAGCCACAACCACAGCCCAGGTTGTACATTTCCATTCACTTTGATGACATAAAAAAAACACTTAATTTTGTTTTTTAATTGAAGACGAGTGAAGGGGGGGATGCTTCATAGAACACGCGCAGGACCCACAGCTGCACAACAACAGCCCTGCGTGTATGTGTGCATGTGTGTGTGTGTATTTTGCGAGGACAGATATGCGCAAAAACAAGGAAAGATGTGCCACCGTCGCAACAAGACAAAAGTTAATGAGGGCTGAAGGCTGCTGCTGCTTTGTCTGCCGCTCTGTCTGCTACTTCCTGCCCAGGCCTTTATTAAGAGCATAATGCGCACGGCTCTTTAAGTGTGCAGCTGCAGAGGAGCACAAGATGGCCGAACCAAATAAGAGTGGGAGGCAGGGGGAATTAATGGTGATAAGGGATGGAGGGATGCAGAGGTGGATGGGTGAGACAATGCACTCAGATGAGGATAAGAAACACAAAAAGGAGAGCAGTGTTTGAAGGAGACGGAAGAGGGAAGATGTGGATGTGAGGACTAGAGGACGAGGACCAGACGGAAGACTGGACCCGGTGAGAAATGTGTGAGATAGAGGGAGTGATGAGCGTGTTCTGCAGGTTATTGGTCTGAAATTGATATGATCTGTTTTGTGTTTTGATGTTTTTGTTTAGAAAATAGTAATTATAGAATGTCATCCTTGTTGTGTTACTCAATTCTAATGATCAGTCAATAAATTATTAATTTTTTTTCTTATATTTCTAACATAAAGAAAAAACAGAAAAATACACAGTTTGGAAAGGTTTCAGCATCAACTAAACCTAATATTATTCATGTTATTGTGTTATATTTCTGTCTCTTAATCACAATGACCATTTTCCTTCAATTCCCCCAATATTGGATTAAAAAGGTTTCTCTATCAAAGAGAAAGCTTCGGCAAATTTTCATTGTAATTTGTTCATGTTTTATTGTTGTTAGAAAACTGTTTCATACTAGAGATAATAATGGATTCTTGAATGCACACGTAAAGTAGAATGTAATCAAAGAGAATCTTTCTTTTAGTGGTATAATTATAGTATTAGACTGGGGCTTGTAGATAATCTGTGGCTTCATTTCCTATATCCAGCTGTTTCATTAATTTGCACGTTCCCAGCATGCACTGCAGACAAAGGTCTCCATGGAGAAATGGCTCCTGTTTGGTGTTGGATAAAATACATCAGATGTGCTGTCAAAAAGGAACAGATATATTGGGATATGAAGTGGAAAGGTTAAGAAATGTGTCGTTAGCCTTTTTGCGTTTACCTTTTTGTGTGCTGTAATGCGGCTCTTCGGTGTCATGGTGTGGATTTATTTAGCCTTTTTGCGTTATATTTTTTGTTTTGTTTTGATTAAACTCTGTAATTTGCAGTCATGTATTTGGATCTTCTTGAATCACGACACTCAAAATTATCATAAATTATCATAATTAACTTGTGAACATTTATAGTAAGAGAGTAATATGTGCTAACAGGATATTTAGAATTTAAAATCTGAAAACCCACAACCATTCAAACTATTCTAAACATTGAACCCAAAATACAATTGGTATTAGTTAAAGAGAAATAATCCAAACACAGCCTTACATGTCTGGTTCAGAAAAATCTACAAGAAAATATTATAACAGGAAGTAATGATCAGGTCAAAACACCTTCATAATGTAAGAAAAAGGTATAAAACATGAGCTAAAAAAAGCTTTTGGCTCCTGACTAACTTTTTGGCCGACCCTAATTGAAATGAAATTATCTTACATGAACAATATGGCATTTGTTGTGGAATTACATGTGTTTTTTGTGAGAAAACTATCAAATTATAAATATGTCTCAGTTGAAAAATGTTTGGAGTTTAGTCTGTTTAAATGCGTAACAATGATTCATTATCTATTCCCCTCGTTCCTGCGTTTCTCGTCATCATGCATTCTAAAAAAAGACATTACTTTGCGCGAGCATTTTTCTATTAAAATTCATCTCTCAACAACATGAGCTCTAAACAGCCCTCCTACAGCGAGCATTACCTGCACGGCACATGACCCACACTGTCACAATCACACTAATAGCACTCTTCCTCCCTCGTGGAACTATCAGTCGGCCCAATCTCCCTGTCATTTCTCTAATATCCTGCTCTGCTCGGGCCAATTAGTAACCTGTTAATTGGTGCAGGTGCACACATCTCCATTTGAGGCCATTGTTATTTATTAAAGGTTGTGGGCAGACCCCCCGGTGGTGGAAATTAGCCCTTCTTTGGTCCGGTGACAGGCCTCAGGTGCTGCTGGTGTGGTCGGGACGCGTGGATCTGCTTCTGGGGAGTGCATTGTAATTAGTCTCTGTTGTAATAAGTCTGTTTTGGCCTCTCTGAACCAGCTGCCTCGCTCTTCTCCCCCCAGCACTGTCCACCGTTTTCCCTCCATCTGGCCTTTGTCTCAAGCTCCAACACCCAAATGTTCTGAAACACAAGGCCATTTGCACCTTCGCTTCGTCCTGTTTCCTGTTTCCTCGTATGGAGGAGAAACGTGATAAATATTTTGACAAAATTGACAAAAATGTCAAAAATTGCTTGAATTATAATCAAAATGCATCTTGAATAGAGTACATTTTGACTGCCTTAATAATTATATTTTCCAGTTTTTTAAAAGTGACGGGAACATTCTACATAGGAATGGAATGAGAAATATATTTCACCTGCACTTGAAGATTAAATAGCGACTCATTGGCAAATTGTTGTTTTGTACATTTTATCATTTTTTTGTCGTGAAAAAACAAAAAACCTATAGGTAAATTAATTAACTTGATACTGTGGTTTTGGTAAATGGATGGATTGAAAAACCACCTCTTGTGTAGAAATGTACTTGGTGAAAAATTATGAACAGTCTGAATTAGTAATTATTTATATCAAAGCAAGAAATTTGCAATAAACATGTTTCAACGGTCACATGAACGTGGCGTCTGGAATGTAAAAATAGTACATTTATTCTGGGATCAAAACAGAAAATGATAAGTAATAATAGCATTTGGAACATTTTCTTTTCAACATTGAAGCATACAGTAACTTCAAACTTTAGTCCTTGTCTCTAAATTAGCTACGGTTAGAAAAATAAATGTTTTAATTGTTATCATAAAAGGACATCTCGTAGGAAAGCGTTACAGAAAAAGATGTAAGAATGGTTTCAGAGCCCAAATTGTGCTATTGTTCCAGTTTTGGAGGTGGATCAGAGTGTTTCTCAGGATCCCGTGCTGATGGATTGTAGAAATATATAATAATATGCACTTGAACATTATGCAACATTTGGAGCGATGATGAAATCCAATCAATACACAGTAGGGGGTCTGCAGGACTCATCAGAGCTGAACACAATGTATGCTTTAGTCTTTTTCAAACACAAGGCTATTTTTAGACTTCCTTCTTCCTTTGATTACAGAAAAAACATTCCATAAATGCATATTCAGACTCATAAGTTACACAAAAGCCATGTACAGTAATGTGTGATAAACTCTGCCATCAGATTTTTGATTTTCACTGCGGCACAAACCGTCAAATCAAACCAAGTCGACTGTCAACAATACATTTTCACCATCTGATCTATTTTAATCAAATGAAAGCTGTTAACACTCAACAAAGCATAAATTATCAACAGTCGTAATGACCTAAGAACTCATGAGATGAAATATGCCAACCACCCGCTCTTCAGACGGGGATATTCTAATTTCTCGGTGTTGCTTGGCGTAGCTTTCATCGCTAGCGCCGCTAACTCCAAATATAACAGATGTTCAGCTGCCAGTGTCGTAACATTGTCACCGCTGTAGCATCGGATCCACACACTGTTTTCTTCTCAGTAATTGAAGCATGATAAACTTGTTTTGATAAAAGGTTAAATAATAAGGATTGCCCTTGAATGACGAACAGTTGATGAACTTTTGGAGTTTGCACAAATCATCCATTACATTTAGACATCTGCACAGCAAGAGAATTAAACTGTTTTTTGATTAATATTTCTGACAAGATAAAGTCAAGTCAAGTGTTTGTATTGTCATTGTAAGGACTAGGAATTGGCTTTTTTATATTTAATTTGTCAGTTTGCACAAAACATCTCAACAAGATCAAAGCAAATATCAAGCACCATATTAGACAAACTTTTTATTTCTTTTCACCCATTGTGCCAAACAAGAGATAACCTTCATATTTCAGCGGGGAATTCAGGCAAAGTGGGGTTAAGTGTCTTGCCCATGGACACAACAACAGCAGACATCAGTGGGAGTCGGTGGAGAAGGTCTCGGGTAGATTCAAAAAGTTATACAAAACCTTTAAAAAAAAAAAAAGCTATTCAGGCACGCATTAAAAATAAGATAAAATAATATACGTCATTATTTATAAATTTTTTCACACATCTGTCACAGAAACGATCAAATCTTCTGCCGGGTAAATAGATGAATATTGTAGATTACTGTAGCCAACTGTAGTTTCACTAAAATGGAGGCTACACAGAGACAACCCACTTCTTTAACCCAATTAAAAGATTTTACTGAGGTCAGCGCTGAGGCATTGATTAATTAAATGATACTTACAGTAAAAGTAGCAGCAATTAGAAATACCTGAACTAAAAGGACACAGAGGAATGCTTTAGAGAACAGATAAGACATGGACATTTTTTATACTTCTGGTAATTTTGTCAGACCATGAAGCCACCATAAATATTACAATCATTTATCTTGTTGGGAATGAGTGCGAGGAAATATTACGGGAAGGTTCTCGGAATCTCGGCACAGCAAGACCTGATGATGCCTGTAGATTCAACTGTATTTCCTTTTGAAAATAAATGTTTTTGACCATGTTCTGTGGCGCTAAAGTACCAGTTCAGGCCTCATGCCAGATCCCGTCAGACCTCTGAAGTTTTGCAGTGTAGGGCCTGGTTAGTGCCCTGATGGGAGACCTCTGGGAACACTAGGTGGCACAGTGGGGCGGCTGTGGCTCTAAAGTGCCAAACTGTTGTTATGTCCTTAGGCAAGACACTTCATCTTCATTGTGTGTGTGAATGGTTGGTGGTGGTCGGAGAGGCTGATGGCACAGACTGGTTGCCTTGCTTCTGTCAGTGTGCCCCACGGCAGCTACAGTAGTAGTTTATCACCACCGTGTATGGAATGAATGAAAAATGACAAGTGAAGCGTCCTTGAGTGTCCAAAAAAGCGCTATATAAAACCGATGCATTATTATTATATCTCAGGGTCTTGTTCATGATGGGATGGGGGTATCTGCTCAGACTGCCACCCCTGTGACCCGGAAATGGATAAAGTGGAAGAGAATGTATGTACAATTGCATGGCTGTGTTTTTGTAGCCAGTAATTTTCGAATTTGGACAAAAGGCAAATCAAATTCAACTCCGCCCTCTTGTGGTAGTTATAGGGGGCTACAGAAAGAAGCATTTTATGTGCCATATTCGTCGCATCATATATCTGCTACTTAAAATGTTATTTTACATTCTAAACATGAAATGATAATGTTAAAATGTGTATATTTTTTATTTATGATATTTCTTTTTAAAGGCCATAGCTCAATGCTTCCTGCAAATTATCCATAAAATAATAGTTATGTGTGTAAACTACAATTCTCTGGTTCAATGTCTTATTTCATCTTTTTCATGTAATTGAATTGCTTTGTTCCTCCTGACATGACAAACGATGGCCTGAGTAACCTCCAACCTCTGACAAAGATAATGCCTTATGACTGTTTTTTCCACCATTTAATCACATTACCAGCAAACAAACAAACATATTGCACACATATTCTTCATGTTCATGGCCAAATGATTCTACATGGTGATTTTAGCTGCAGCAGGAGGTCTTCAGCTGCCTGTCACCTCCCCCATAGCCCCTCACCCCTCTCGCCCACGTCCCGAGTCCTCGACAGGGTTAATGGATCCGCTGTAGGCATCCATTCAGAAAAGCAGTGCTATACACGGTTGATGATATATGGGTCATACTCAAAAAGCCTCGACTGTTTTGGAGTGCACCATAATGGGCTTCTCCAGTCTCCGTGCTATAATATTGTGCACATGCAATGGATCTCTAAAGCAGCTCTAAGCTGACAACTGTTATTCGAGTTAAATCTATTTATGTTGAATATGATGTATTATTATAATTACACTTATGTCTGCTTTGTAAATTCCTAAAGATAAACTTTATCCAGAGTGGGGCACATTATATAAAACAGGAGCATTAAAAATCACATAGCTGTAAATATTTAGAGAAAAACAAATGTACACCAGATTACAACCACCCTCAATCACACACACAAGTAGAGCTTCACTGTGCTCTCTGATAAAATGGGGCAAAAAAGAGAATGTATAAAGAATATTATTAAAAACCAAAGATTGTTACTTTATGCAGCTGATCAAACTCTAGGATCACATGCCTTTAAAAGGCCGAATCCGTACAAAACTATGGATTGAAGAGCTTGAGTGAGCTTGTCATATGTGATCTTTTTGAATGTGATTGTGTGAGCAGCAAAAGCAGAGTCTCTCACAGTGCACCATTGCTGCTGAGGAGGTACACAGTAAAAAAGTCTTAAATAATCCTGAGGGTTATACAACAAAAGGTCAAGTGGAAGACCAAAAAAAGCCAGAACATCCAATACTTTCTGTCCAGACACTGGAAGATCCTTGACCCAAATTAAGATAGTCGATTAGAGCTTACTCCAACTTATTCAAAGAAAGGGGATCTGGAGCCAAATTCATGGATATCAACGTTCCAGCAACCAAAGAGCCAATTATTGTCACTGGCTTGTCACCGCTAGTTCTACGTCATGGTGCTACGTCCCTTAGCGGACTTCGCTAGTGGGGATATCACGTGACCCCCAGGTCACAGACGCCAGAGAGATCAAACAAAAAAATGCTCCAATCACTAGCGACCCTCCTCTATAAAGGCCCCTGCTCCATAGCCGCGCCCCCTCTTTTCACTCTGGCGCCGATTGAGATCTACCACAGTACTTACTTCGTTCTGAGATGTCTTCCATTGTTCGTCCGAGTTCCCCTTCGCCCTCCGGCGTCGGACGTCGTTGCTGCTCTACGTGTCGGGTCAGGCTCTAACTGCGCCTCGTGTCTCGCTCTCCCCAGGGAGGAGAGCGAACGCAGGCGTGCCAACCTCGCCGCTGCAGCGCCCCGTCCGGACTCCTCTCAGGACGAGGAGTCTGAGATTGACTGGGCCCCACTCGACCTTCCGCCCGTGCCCGCGGAATGGGGTGACTGCGAGGTTGGAGAGGCTTCGGAGGACGGCTCTCTCCTCACACTGGACGAGGTGGTGTCGAACCCGGAGCCGGACCGCTTTCTGCTGGACCACATGCCTGGTCTCTACTCCTCCGCGGCGGCCATGATGGATGCTCCTCTACCACCGCAGCTGGTCCAGACGGTGGAGGACTTCACCTCGGTGGGCGCCACCACTCGAGGGAGGAGGAGGAAACAACCCACGTTGTGCCCGCGGATGGACCCGATCCTCCATTACGCGACACGTGAGTGGCCAAAGCCCCTAGCAGCCAAGAGGCCTGCTCTGGGTACGGCATGTACTGCAGCGTGCAGGACTGGTCCTGGACCGGTGGTGTCCCGGACATAGAGGACTCAGTCCGCATGGCCCTGCAGCCCTCCGCATCCGTGTGGCCCGGCGCCAGACCTCTCCTTCCCTCCGAGCGGGACAGGATGTCTTTGGCGATGCTGGACAGGTGTTATGCCAATGCGGCTCAGGTCGTCGCATTGGCTAACAATATGGCGTTCATCACGGGGGCCCTGGATAGGTCGCTCTCCTCTGGCCAGGCGCTCAGTGGAGACCTCCTGTCAGAGGCTAGGACCACCTCCGCAGCGATCCTGCGCATGTGCCAGGCGTTGGCCGTGGATGGTGGCCGCTCCATGGCTGCAGCCCAAGTCGGGGCCAGGCACCTTTGGCTTGGGCTGGCTAACATCAGGGAGGCGGAGAAGAGACAGCTGCTGGACCTGCCCATCTCCCAGACGTCCCTCTTCGGCCCGGATATGCAGGCCCTGGTGGAGAGACTGGAGTCTGTAGCTAACTAGCTAGGCTAGCCCCGCACCTAGCACCGAGGCGCGAGGCCCACCAGCCATCAGGGAGCCGGGACAGAGGCAGAGAGTGTTCGCCCAGGAGGCGTCCTGACCCGTATCCTCGCTCCGTCATCCATCGTCCCCCCTCGACGAGGCCCCCAGGTCCAGACAGACCCACGGGAGGCTCGCGGGAACAACGCACCCACCGGGTGGTAAGATTTCTTTCAATAAAGGCCGACCGGCATTTCATCAGTACTCGTTGTCTGAGTCTCATTTGGGGGTACGTAACATGTCTAATGTGTCTGATTGTGTTACTTTCCGGGCCCATAACGTTGCTCCGCTAGGCCTGCAGCCCCCAGAGCAGGGTGTGCAGTGCGCTACGCGAGCTACGAGCTCCGGTCCTCTGATCCATGCTATGCCCTCCCAGAGAGAGGTCAGGCGGAGGGATCTGGTGAGTAGTGGTGTGTGTGCTTCGGCGGAACACGTGTTAGCCCCTCTGAGCTACCAGGCTAAGCACGGGGTTTCCCACTCCAGGGGCTCGCCCCCCCTCCATGAGGCAAGAGCCAGGGGGGGGCCGAGCAGTCGAGTCACATGGCAAGAGCAGGCCCGTACTTATGACGTCGGGCCTGCAGGACACGTGACCGCCCCCGGCGCACACGGTATGACGCAGGGGCCCCCCTGCCCTTTCGTCCACCCCCCCTCCCTGCTAGGAACACCAGGAGAGGGCGGGGCTGTGACGTCTCGTGTTCCAGCTCCCGTTCCGCCCCTCACAGACTTCTACAACATCTGGAGGGAGCAGGGCTTACTGGCGGATCCGTGGCTGGAGAAGACATTGCGCAGGGGTTACGCACTGCAATTCTCCCATAAGCCACCGCCGTTCCGAGGCGTGCGGGCAGCGCGCTCTCAGGTACGGGGATCGCTAGTGGCACTACAAGCGGAGGTCTCCTCTCTGCTAAGTTGAGGCGCAGCAGTAGAGGTGGACCCACAGGACGCCGCCAGGGGGCTGTAATCCCCTTACTTCTTAGTGCCAAAGAAGTCAGGAGGGGTGCGTCCCATTCTGGATCTGCGCACTTTGAACGGGTGCATTTCCAAGCGGCAGTTTCGGATGCTGTCCACAAAACAGCTCCTCGAGTGTGTCAGGCAGGGAGATTGGATGTCCTCCATAGACCTGACAGACGCTTACTTTCACGTGCCGATAGTTCCGGAACACTGGAAATTCCTGCGCTTCGCAGTGGGAGAGAGGAGTTACGAGTACTGCCGTCTCCCCTTCGGCTACGCGCTCGCGCCTCGGACCTTCTCAAAGTGCGTGAAGGCGGCACTGGAGCCGCTCAGACGCGCGGGGGTAAGGATATTAACCTATATAGACGATTGGTTAATACTGGCCTCATCCAGGGCCGTGAGTCACACACACTGGGTCCTGTCCCACATACAGCGTCTGGGCTTTGTGGTGAACAGGGAGAAGAGCAGGCTGCAACCGGCTCAGTGCATGATCTATCTCGGCCTGCAGCTAGACTCTGTGACGTTCCGTGCTGCATTGTCCGAGGACAGACGGAGGAAGATTACCCGTCTAGCCAGGGAGGTTCTGGCGGGCCCCAGGTCCCTGCTGGGGATGATGGCGGCGGCTCATGCTGTGGTGCGGCTAGGCCTTCTCCACATGAGGAATTTTCAGAGATGGTTCTCACGCCTCAGGCTTCATCCCTCCCGGGACGGGGGGAGGCTGATCTGGGTTCCCCAAATGGCAGCATCGGACATCAGGTTCTGGCTCACTCCGGGTCTATTGCGGGACGGAGTGACTCTGGCCTGCGCCGTGTCTCACGTGGAGGTGTTCACGGACGCGTCACTCGAGGGTTGGGGCGGGGTCCTCGGCCAGAGCTCTGTAGGAGGCTGCTGGTCGGACTCAGCCCGCCACATCAACCTTCTGGAGATGGAGGCAGTACACAGGGTACTGCTGCACTTTGCTCCTCAGCTCAGACACGTGATGGTTCGCTCAGACAACACCACAGTGGTGTCTTATCTGAACAGGCAGAGGGGCACCAGATCCCCCGCCCTCCATCGCATTGTGACGGTGACGCTGCTGTGGGCGGCGCTTCACCTCCTGTCCCTGAGGGCGCGCCACGTCCCGGGTGCCCGGAACGTGGGGGCCGACAGGATGTCCAGGGGGGGCCCACTCCAGGACAAGTGGGGCCTTGCCCCACGGATAGCTGCGGAGGCCCTCGCTACAGAGAACGCCCCCGGTTTGGGACCTCAGGGTGGTCCTAAGGGGTCTGTCGGGCCCGCCTTTTGAAGGCGAGTCCCGAGTGTGTTGCTTTTAAGACTGCCCTCTTGCTGGCGTTGGCGTCTGCTAAGAGGGCGGGCGACTTGTGTGCGCTCTCCGTCCATGCGTCTTGCCTGTCCTTTGGAGAGGGTGACGGCCTGGTGGAGTTGTGGCCCAATCCGGCTTTTCTCCCTAAGGTCATCACGTCGGCCTTCAGGTCGAGAGTGATCAGGATTAGGGCCTTCCATCCGCCGCCGCATGCCTCCCCCGAGGAGGAGCGGCGGCACCTTCTGTGTCCTGTCAGAATGCTTAGGCGTTACCTGGCCATGACATCTTCATTCAGGTTGGTTGATCAGCTGTTTGTGTGTCTGGGCCCCAAGAACAGGGGCGCCCCGCTGTCGGCTCAGCGGCTGGCGCACTGGGTCGCCACGGCTGTGCGGCGGGCGTATCAGGCTCAGGGTCTGGCCCCCCCGGTGGGCTTCAGGTTGCACTCCACGCGTGGGGTGGCGGCCTCTACGGCCCTCCTCAGGGGGGCTTCGGTCGAGGACGTGTGCTGTGCGGCTTCTTGGGCGTCGTCCTCTTCTTTCGTCCGGTCTTACCTTTTGGATGTGTCGGACCGGTCGGTGGCCCATTCCGTGCTTAGTGCAGCGGACTGAGTTGAAACCTTTATGTTTCCCCTCTTAGGGGCCGACGGTTGACTTTCCGCCCTGGTTCAGGAGCTCTTGGGAGTGGCGTCCTGCAGGTGCGATTTATGTGTGTGCTTTGGTCAGTCAGGTAGTCCACGTCAGGAGCTCTTGGGAGAGGCGTCCTGGGACTACGGGTGGCCTTCGGTCTGTGTTACTTGGGGGTGTCCTTGGGAGGAGTGGCCCTGTAACACGCAATTGCTTCTTCTGCCCTGAGTCCTCTCACTGTGTGAGGGTCTTGCTCGGGCAGAGCTCCAATCACCCTTCGCTGGCCTGCTGGGAGTACATGTTCCTAAGGCCTCCGCGTTGTGTCCCACTAGCAAAGTCCGCTAAGGGACGTAGCACCATGACGTAGAATTAATAGTTACCTAATGTAACTTAAGTTCTACGAATAGGTGCGTAGTCCCTTAGCTACGAGCCCATCCGGCCAGCCCGGCTTGGCAGAGTTCAAGAGGGGGCGCGGCTATGGAGCAGGGGCCTTTATAGAGGAGGGTCGCTAGTGATTGGAGCATTTTTTTGTTTGATCTCTCTGGCGTCTGTGACCTGGGGGTCACGTGATATCCCCACTAGCGAAGTCCGCTAAGGGACTACGCACTTATTCGTAGAATTTAAGTTACATTAGGTAACTATTAATTATTGTCACTGACCAAAGCCTAATTCAGGGACAGAAGGAAGGCACGTGACTGGTCATCTTAACATGGTCATGTCGAGTGGTAAGCCAAAGGTTTGTGAGTGTGACCCTTACAGTTACAGAGTAAGAGGTTTTTTTCTTTTTAATGTAAGTGAATGGGAGCCACAGCTCCAGGTTAACATTGTGGCGCGCGGTGGCGCAGTGGTTAGCGCTTGTGCTTCATAGCAAGAAGGTCCTTGGTCTAATTCCATCTCCAGATACGGCCTTTCTGTGTGGAGTTTCTATCCCCTACCACTAAAAACATGTATGTAAGGTCTGACATGCACCTGGTGACCCCGATCCCATCTCTGTGTGGAGTGAGAGGACCAATGCCCACAATAATTGTAAAGCACTTTGTAACTCTGGTCTGTGAAAGGCACTGTATAAATAAATATTACTTACTTACTTCGTCCATTCTACTTACATTTCAAAGCTCAACACCCTTGAGCCATGTCTACAAGTGGATGAGCGCGAGTCCTGGACTCTTCTACAACGTCCTTTGATGGTTTATAGTTTTCTTTCTTCCATTTTGAAGAAAGAGGGTCTAAGGCAGGGGTGGGCAACTATGTTCTCACATCGCCCTTTTGTGGAGGGCCGGGCTGCGTTGGTTTAAATTTAATTTAGCAAAAAGCACTTCAGTATATATTCATGAACACATCCAGTCTTTTTTTTTGTGTTTGTGGACATTTAGTTTTAAGCAAATTATTACTAAAAACTAGGGCTGTCAAACGATTAAAATGTTTAGTTGATTAATCGCACAGAAATGGTGAGTTAACTCACGATTAATCGCATTTTTAACATTCTATTTCAAATCCACTCCAATTGAAGTTAAATGAGATTATCAAATATTATGACACATTGTCATTCATACCAAATGTACTTAAATCTGTTTGCTTTTGGGCAAAACCAACATGAGCTGTTAATGAAAGGGGGAAATTTACATACCCCAGCTTTAATTCAGCGTTTCAGTTTAGTTTAGTTTCAGGAGGAGACAGGGACACTCCTGCGCTGTATTTGCGCGCACAGGTTACGCACAGGTTGCAAAGACACGAACACAACATGCAGACAATAGTTCTGTGGCGTGTTTGGTCTTGTGACCATGTTACCGCAGCGCCACTCACTCACAGCCGTGTTGTTGTGAGCGGCTCACAGTCAGAGCGGCCACGGAGGAGGTCGGACTTCAGTTCACAGCAAACAACAGCCCCGCGGTGGCGCGCGTATTCTTTTAAAACATGAATCCCCAGAGGGCCTACCTGCTCTGATGCATCTCACACGCAGCATTCTGAGTGATAATGGATAAATGGGCGGATCATTCGGACGTGCGTTAATGCGTTAATTTTTTTTTAACGCGTTAATGAAAAATGTAATTAACGTGAGTTAATGCGATAATTTTGACAGCCCTACTAAAAACATAATTGAGAACAGAATAAATGTATAACACACCACGACACATACTACGGTACAAGCCTTCACTTCAATAACTGCTGATTCATTTAATAAGCAACAGACCAGTTTGAGGTTAACAGCCGGGCAGTGTTGGGGAGTGACGGAATACATGTAACGCTGTTACTTATTCAGAATACTCTTTTTGAGTAAGTCAGGTGATGTATTCCGTGTTCTGGATCGGAATTCTGGAAGTGTTCTACCCAACAAGCTGCAGGGTCTGAGTGCCGCGTAAAAATGTGAATTGGGCCGGATGTGGCCCCCGGGCCGCACTTTACCCAGGTGTGGTCTGAGGATAAGGGCTGCATCCATAGGCTTCATTCATGCAAACTTTGGTCGCATCTGTTTATGTGTTTTGACAAGTGATAACAATGTCATTGAAGTCTTTCCAGATGCCTGCTGTAGTGACGTGGTGCTGTGTGATTAACCTCTTACCAAACATTCATCCAATATTGTAACACTATGTACTGTTTTGTGCTGGACCCTCCAGTGAAGCCTACCATGGTGTGCCTGCGTAGGTGCTCCATATCCAAACCTCTCCAGTGGTGCAAGGTTTCTGAAAGAGGCCTCTTCAGTTCACTTCTCTGCATTCATTCATTCACGTCTGCGTGTATACAGTTGGTGAGCGGCTCCTCTCCGCTGCGTCCCTATCACTAATGCAGCAGACATTTGCATACCGTTTGATGTGGAGTTAGGCAACGTTTAGGGGCTCCCTGTTTAACAACTGTGTCAAGTGTTAGCTGCGTCTATTTACTTCTACGACAACATCAAACAATGCACGCAGCGATGCTCTGGAGGTGCAAGAGCAGAGGAAGTGGAAAATGGGAACAAAATGAGATTTGAAGAGGCCTATTCTAGAAATACTAGCCAAAGACTACTGTGTGAGCAGGAGAACGACTGAGCACAAGCCCAGGGTAGGAACTGATGAGTCGAGGAAGACACTTTCATTGGATCATATGTTAATTTATGTTTTCTCCATATTTACAACATTACCCACTCAACACTATGCTATGTGCACATGAAGAATAAATATATTTCTGTGAACACTGTTTTGATGATGTGCGACTAAATCTTTTTGTGCCAAGTCAAATGAAACAGAAGTCAGTCATCAAATAGCATTACATTAAAATAAATTATTTCGTTGGTAAATTCCGTCAGAATAGTTAATGCAACAATATAAGAAAGACAATTGTTTTTAGTAATAGATTTGCGTCGTGATGTTGTTCCAATACATTTAATTA
This sequence comes from Knipowitschia caucasica, assembly GCA_964034765.1. NCBI lineage: Eukaryota > Metazoa > Chordata > Actinopteri > Gobiiformes > Gobiidae > Knipowitschia > Knipowitschia caucasica. The sequence goes on from OZ035829.1 coordinate 9,645,185, forward strand.
TATGAAGAATAAATATTGTGTATCATTGTAGCCCATGTTTTAGAGGGTGAAATACTGTATTACTGTAAGTAACATGCAACAAATACAAACACAGCTACAGTATGTGATTGTCATTTGGTTTGAGAAATTGCCAAAACTGATTTAGGAGCAATACTTTTTTGTTTGGCTCTCAGCGTGACGTCATAGTGGATCAGCTGCAACAGGACTGAGACAGGAGCTGTTAGGACAGAAGGGGCGGAGTTACATATCTGTGGCAGAAGTTCCTGAAGCATCATGTCTCCTTTAAATGATTCTGTTCGCTTCTAAAACCCACATTTTAGATATTTCTGTCCGTACATTCTCAAATTTTCTTGCTTTTATGTGCTTCTTTCCTATGTGCAGAGTCCAAAAGAGGCTGGTGCATTCAGACACAGACATTCAGAGATCAGAAGAACAGAGTGTGCTGTGTGAGTGAGGCCGATAAGAGTAGAAAGGTGAACAGCCGCACTTGTCACAGCGATGCAGTCTGCGATTGGGATTGGAGAAGTTAATGGAGTCAAGGCTGAGGAGGACGCACCTATGTTTCCAATTGGAGCCCATAGGAAGCAAGAAAGCACTGGTCTGCACAGGCTCTGCACTCTGACAGTCACAGACAAGGAAACAGTTTTGAGAATACTTACTAGATTGGTGGACCAAAGGATTAAGAATGTTCAAAATGACTTTTTATGATTTTTGCTATTCCTTGCTTTAAATGCGATCAATGTATCAATCAAACCTCATTCCTATAATGTGTTTCATGCACATAATGAGACATGAAGTCCTTATATCTCTTTCTAATCAACAAAATAAACTAGTATTTATTCTCTTCTTTTTTTTTTATTAGATATTCTTATGTGTTTCAGTCCTGGGTGTGTGTGTGTTTGTGTGCTCATCTGTGGTTTTACGTTTGCTTTATTAAAATCTAAAAAATACAAGATTCTGAACAAAAATAAATAATACATTACATTATATGAAATTAGAACTAACAACTACTTCAATAATGAAAGCCACACTTCAGAGGATGTTGATTATTGGACTCATTAGTGCATGCTGCCCAAGACAACCCAATTAGTATTAAAATTAGTTGACAAATTATTAGTAGTCGTAGTAGTAGTAATAGTGAGGAATCTGACCTACTTATAGGACAAACTGAAATATCATCAAGGAAAAAGATTCTGGGAATTTAAGGCCATGCAGACCATATTTATATTTGGATTGTCCTCCACTCAGTATAAATAACTCAAGAATGGTCTGGCGTCTCTGTTCTGACATATTTCTGTTTCACATTTATACATCATATAAAAGGCTGTGTCTTCTTTTGTTCGATCTAGAAGAGCTCAAATATAAACTGGGTTACAAATGCAATCGCTGCTGCCTTTGTCGTCATTTTTCAACTGTAGTCGAAGGTGTAGTAGTAATAGTAAAAGTTGACAAATTCATCCATCCATTCATTTTCTTCCCCTTAATCCATTTCTGGGTCAGGGGGGTGGCAGTCAGAGCTGCACCCAGTCACAGAGCACCAGCCCCTCACTGATCCTCCTGCAGGTGGTGAGTCCACAGGAGCTGAGATCTTTCAGTGGGGGCTTCAGGCAAAGTGGGGTTAAGTGTCTTGCCCAAGGACACGACGACAGCAGTCATCAGTGGGAGTCGTGAAGTAGGTCTTGAGGTGGGCTGGAACCCACGGGACCTTCAGGCTCAAAGGCCAATGCTCTACCAACTGAGCTACTGTCGCCCCGTAGTGAGACAAATTATTGTATCTAAATTAAAAGAATTTCTTCAGGATAACAGCAAGAAAGGGATATTATATTATTATTATGTTGGTGTTAAAGCTTTACGAAACAGATTGTCAAGAGTATAGAACCATAATATTCAATTGCTGCATAGTTTTCTAGTTTTTTAAGTTTGTAGCTAATTGTGAGACAGGGCTTGTCTTTAGTCAACCATGAATTTCTTTATAGGTCATTCACAGCCTACAAGGTTCATAGACCCCTCATGAGAACAAAACATACAGAAATCACCACATGCAGATAAAAAAGATAACTTATCAAATGTAAAAGAAAATGTCCTGGTTCGTGTCTTTTTATTTCTAACACAAAATCAATGGGACAAATGCCGCGAGCTGTGGATGGTCGTTCTGTCATGTCCCGCCTCTGTTCCATATTTATATCCATCATTATGCACGGTGTGTTTCTGCAGCGGCCCTCAGCTGTCAGTCAGGCGGGCCGTGTTTGAGACGTGTCCGGTGCAGACAGGTGCCTCTCTGTTTGGACTCAAGGACAAATGGTGAGTGAAGGCAGGTCGTCGGAAAGTAATGAGACACAATCCGGGCGCCATCTCTGCAACAGTCATCCCTGTCAGCTCACAACGGGGCCGCGCGCAGTCTAATGAGAGTGAGTTCTAAGAGTGTTCTGGTAGGAAAGAGGAGTGAATTATTGATGGCCTTCATGGATTTGGAATTTTTTTTTTTTTATCTTCAATATTCTTCATTTGCAGGAAACATCAGTACGACTAAAGTTGGATGAAAAAGTGATACGACAAAAAACTTTTCAGATTTGGCTGAAAATAAAAGCTTGCTCGGTAATAAAATAAACTTAATATTAGTGATATTTACCGTACGCACCACATTGAAACGTTTGGGCAAGATGTTGATAATAATGTCATACAGCGGTTGTCACAAACCCTTAGTTTGTAAATTCATTCATGACAAAATATATTACGAAATGCATGTTCTACTGTTAAAAATTCAAACGATAATGCAGACGGCTAAAATTATACCAAAGTTGGCTTTATGGATCGTGTAAAGACAAAGATATAATTTAGGCCACTTAACATAATATTTTGTCTAAAAAGCTTTCATTTGGCTACCATCATGGAAACCTTCTTAAGCACAATTCACGCAACCCGTAGGAGGGACGACACCGGGAAGGCACAGTCACCTGGGTCCCACCTGAACACGCCGCACTGTACAGCAGATCCATGCCCCCTGCTACAATCAGGGGTATTAAACTCATTTTGGTCTCGGGCCGAATTAGAAAACATAAAAGTACTTACGTGCATCTGTGGATTATTTTCTTATTTACATTATGAAACTATTTTGACAAAAACAATGGGACGATTTATTTATTTTTGTCGAGAAAGGTAGCTTTAAAATGAGGTTAAACATGCCATTGTATCGTTTACCATCAGTTCTGCAAGTCCATCATAGTGACTGATCATCATTTCAGGTGCAACAAAACAGGCCTTGAGTTTGACACCTGTGACTACACAAATGTTACAGTTTTAGTTCAATGCCAAACTGGAATTATCCGGTCAGAAACATCAGAACATTGGCGATCACTGGTTAGGCCTGTGATGACTCGATGGCAAAATCTGTAATGAAATAATGAGCAAGTTTTATTCATTTTGAGGAAGTAGTAACTGACTTAGAATTACTTACATACTTACTTAGAACTCAGAATACCGTTTTAAATATTCGTAGAAAAGAAATCGTCTATCTTCCTCGGTGTTCCATCTTACCACGCGAGCCATTTAAGAGGTTTATTTTATCAAGCCCTTCCACCTCATTCACAGTTTCTACATGCACGCAGAGTTTCACTTCCACCTTTTTGTTTATCTAAATACTTGACAAACCCTGCCCTGTGAATCTCCTCCGTGTATAACAATGCATGAAGTCGTGCTTCCGACAGTGGCCCCTATTCTTTGATATGAGGATGCAGCCGAAAGGTCTTTGGCTCCGGGCTGATACGTGTCAATCAGTTTTTTCCTCTTTTTTTGTTTCCTGCACTAGACCCGTCCTGTCTGTCTCTCACCTCCAGCCGTGCCCCCATATACCACCTCCCATAACACACCTCCTCAGCCCCCCCTCCGCACCCCGCTGCGATAAAACACTCACCCGCTGCTGATAATTGTTTGCCTTCGCCTCTTTCTTTGGTCTTCACAAATAACGCTTTTTTAAATAAATCAAAGGTCAAGCGGCCCAGAGAGGGAATGAGGGGGCAGTGAGCTATGTACAATGTGGCGCAGAAAAGGAGAAAATAACAAAGGTGCAAGTTAAAGATGTCTTGTCAGAGATTAATCCAGGCCTCATTTAATACCGAACTGCTTCTAGCCGATAAGTTTGCTGAGTAATTTGGTTTTTTTCCTTTAGCCTTTCATGGGTGGCTTATGTGCTCAAGGTGTGCCTAAAGCTTCTTTTTTTTAATGAAACTCAAACTGCTTTGACTGGGCCGTTCTCTTCATCCCCCCGGCTCGGCTCCCGTCTTTCTTCCACCCCTTTGGATTAATAAACTAGCTTTGTTGGAGACAATAAAGAAGCAAGAGTGTGCTTGAGGTAGCAGTTTTCTTATTCTCCATTGTGACGGTCGGAAAATAGCAGGCAGAAATTGAACACGCCTAAAGGAGAGACAGCGCGCGAGTCTGTCACGTCCTGATGAGTCGGGGGAAAATGAGCGCAAAGAACAAAAGATTACCATCTATTAGGCTGGTAATGAAAAACGCACATACAGTCGGTCTATGCTAATTTAGTACACGGAGTAAAATATGTAAATAAGTTGGTAGAAGGGGGAGGATAAAGACTAACTTATCGGAAAGTACTTTTTAATTTTCTGCTGCAATTACCATGCGTTCCCGTCTTTCCATCTTTTCCTTGCGAGATGGGGCTTCCTGCAGCACTTGACTGGCTCTATAGGAAACGCTTTGGGAGTCAGACCGAGAATTAGATTACAGAACATTTTTCACCATTCCGACTGCGCAACACACTCTCCACTTTACAGCAGCAGCAGCAGCAGCAGCAGCAGCAGCAGCAGCGGGCCCAGCTTTAATGCATGCTCTGCAGACATGACACAAAATGGTAGGTAGTTTATGGGAACGGTTTATTTCTACAGAAGAGACAGAGATGTTTCATTACAGCTTGTTAAATTCTAGCTTGGAGATTACTGGAGAACTGTTGCAATGTCTGGACACAACATAGGAATTCATGTGTGATTTAGTGTGTACAAAACACAAGAAACCACCAATTTTTTCAGAAGATTGAGGCGTGTCCCAATGGGAGGAGACTCCGGGAAAAGCCCAAGGATACAATGAAGGGACTAGATTTCTTTTAGTCGCCTGGGATGGCCTCAGGATTCCCCTTGTATGAGCGCGGAAGTATGTTTCTAGAAGGAAGTCTGGATGTCTCTAACGGCTCAGACTGCTCCTTCAATGATCCAGCAACGGATTAAGAGAGAGAAATGGAAGGATGCTCTGAAGTTATTCTGTAAATATGTGGAATATATTTGATTTGCTTTGTCACTGCACCCGAAATTATCACAACTACATCTAGTACTGTTCACAGCAGGGGTCTCCAACCCTTTTCAATCGGAGAGCTACTTTTACACAACAGAAGAGGCAGAGAGCTACTTCTTTTTGTGGTCATAAAAAAACTCTATGTAATAATTACCACAAACATGGAAAACAGAAATTCGTTAATACTGTATAACCCTAGATTTATACTTAGAATAGATATGAAATGACTAAGAATGTATTCATTCAAGATCATTTATCAAATCCTTTGGCGAGCTACCTGAAAGGGGCTAGCGAGCTACTGGTAGCTCCCGAAACACAAGTTGGAGACCCCTGATTTACAAACATAGAAGCTACTTATTTTGTAAATCTTGTGTGCTCCCTGTGTGCTCTTACTGTCCTGTATCTGCGCTGCAACATTGAAATTTTCTCTCTGTGGGATGAATAAAGGATCTTATCTAATCGTATCTTATCCAAACCTACATCTAACAAACCAAGCCCTGAATTACCTGGTTGCTATTGAAACATCGGCCCAGCGGTGACTTGTTGTCGCTGATATTATTATAAACAATCATTGGCCTGGATGTTAATTATTCTCATGTAGTTTCTTTCCACAGGTTTTTGTGTTTTGATATAGACAAAGATGGGTATCAATATTCACACTATGTTCTCTGTATACAGGCCATGAGCTACATCTCACTCAAGGGTTTATGGAATCCACTCTTCAATAATCTATTCCAGAATTAATGCATCCTAAGCACACTGTCATGGCTGTTTGAATGACTCCTTCAACAAAAGAGGGACCAGACACACACTCCACAGAGAAACATCTCATATTTTTCTTTCAGTGTTCTTCCATTTTTCATCAGAACAGATGAAACCTCACACCCCTTTGCCTCTCTTCTTTTTCTCCCTGCTTGTCACAGGCACTATACCAGCCACTTGTGGAGACGATGGCCTGTACTCTAGGGCTCTTTTCCAATTACGCCTCAACCTTTCTCAGAGAAGGTCATTATAATTAGACATCCATTTAGCTTTGCTGTGAAAAGCTCAAAATCATTTTTGTGATTACCATCCTCAGAGGAAACAGAAATGGGGAGAATTAAAATGGCTTTTTATGTGATATTGGGATTATTTGTCCATATTTTGCAATGAATGAATGTTCCACTGCTGCAAAACAACATTACAGTCTGCATATACTGCCATTTCTAATATGGTACAGGGCGCATGGTTTCCTCTTCATATCATAATGACACATTGTAGGTTCAATGCCACATGAAGAAAATTTAAGAGATCCATTATTTTTCCCACAATGGGGAAAATTCAGTGTTGCATCACCAGTTACAGAACAGTAGGAATGAACACACAGCACAAGGTAAATGAACACAACACAGGAGGATAAGATGAAGGAACACAGCTCTATAAACGCTGTATTAAATAACTCTATACTAAGCCTTAGCATAAAGCCAGACATGTATGTGTTCATTTAAAGCAAAGCGATGACATCTCCATGGCAACAAGCAGGTGATGCTCTCCCCCAGTTCTTGACTCCTAATTTGACCAATTCAAGAACATTTGGCCGCACTTGGGAGGAATGAGCTGGCCTTTAGAATGTCAGAAGAAAATGGCTTTCCAAATCAATAGCAGACCGGTGTGTTGATGGGCGTGTTATACGTCGCAGTGGACTTCATCTCGGAGAAATATAAACCCATCGGGAATAATGGATTTTCAATGTAAACTCGAGGAAAGTTATTACAAAGGACTCGCACATATAGATCTGTTTGAACAGAGAATCGCGTGTGGAAGTGCCACTGATTACAGGCAGATTGTGCAGTAGGATGCTACTTCACAAAAAGGTCATCTTTTTTTATTCTCAAGGGCAACCGCTCTTCAAAGCTCCTCTGCAATGCTAATCAAATCATGGCCTAGCAACTGTAACCAAGGTAGTGACGAACAGGTTAAAAATATGTGATGCATTGTAATGTAGCCAGCACACAAAATTATCTGGATTTTTTTGGAATTTCTGCTAAACAACATCCAAAGTAGTTCTCTATTCAACCAATTTAAACCTGAATTATAAGATTTGTAATTTTGTGTGTGGGTTTTCCTCAATAAATGCATTATTTCAGGCAAGAATTCATCTTTGCGGATACAAGCTGTCAAAAAGAGTGGCCACGGAGGAGCATGCTGAGGTGGATCAGGCATCTGCTTTGGATGCCTCAAGGACAATTCCCTTAGGAGGTGTCAGGAGGTCCCAGGAAAGACCCAGTACACGCTGCTGGGACGATAGCCCTTTTGATATTTAAACCTTTGATATTGGCAGAAGATAAAGCAGCAGAAACTATGTGGATGTATTAATAAAACTTGAATATTTTAAAATCAACTAAATAAAGAAAATGATTCATTGTATTTTCATTGATACAGCTGTTCCACAATAAAATCATCGCACTTTTTAGCCCACCATGTGATTTATGGACGCATACCTTGTTTTTCTCCATTTCTTGCCTTCTTGTAAAACCTCTTGACACATAGTACGTATTTCAGATCCAACAGTGTCATTAACGTGCTTTATACATACCATAAGACATGTTTCAAATTCTAAAACTGAGCCCGGGACTAACGTGAACCACTCCACAAGCCAATAAGCATACATTACCCATCAGGCAGGTTTACTCCATAACCAAAGCTATTCACAATCACTTCATGAAGTATAGGCCCACTTGAGGATACAGCGTTTCCTGGATGCTGGTGGAGATAAGGCTAACAGCAGCTCTGCGCATACCTTGATTGGATTATACCCCCACTCTTGTTCTTATGCCAATATATGTGACTGTCTTGATGGACCCAGATCCTAATTTAGATTTTCTTCACACAGCAAATACAACCTGGCTGCCTCCACGCACAATTCATAATGTTTGTCCAATTTAAACATCTGAAAGACTATAAATATATGTACAAACAAAAAGATAAAAGTATTCTAGAATATATAAATTGCCCCAAATCAAAATAGGTGTTTCTGTGGTTAGCTGTGAACTCAGAAGTTGCTTTTTTATTTGGTCAGATTAATATTGCTACTTTAATTTTGTATTATCCTCCCATAAAAAATATTAAGAATACAGTATTTTTCTGTACTAATGCAGGGCAAATATTTTTCAGCACAACTTTGTACCCTCTGAGAGCATGTTTAATGTGTGTTTTAACCCACTTATATGTTTCATATCATGATCAAACACTTTTTTAATTCCCACTGTAACCAGTTGATGGCCGTGTTTTCTAAAGGAATATTATAAACAAAAAAGTCCAGTTCTATAATGTGAAAAGCCAAACGAGAGATACTTTAAGCTAAGGTTAAGATTTCTACAAATCATCTGTACAAATATAATAATAGAAATATTAACCTGCCACAAAATAAATCAGGAAAAAAAGCAGGAACTCACCAAAATAGTCAAAACGTACGCCAATCGTAGATAAAACACATAAAAACAATCCAAGCAGCCTTTTGCTTTGATTTGAGATTTCTATCTTAGTCTGGAAACAAATGGAACATGCATGTGTACAATCTATATAAGTGTAGACTCCACTCTGCCCATTACCGAAGCAGATGGCTGGGGACCAACTCACCAAAGTGGAGGGAAAGCGTCTAATTGGTTTGAGAGAAATCGATATGGTGCAAGCACTCGCCCTCTCTGCTCGGCGTACAGTCCATCAGCCCGCCGTGCAATTACCTCATTGATTGGCCAGTGCTAATTGCGGGGCTCATTACTGCAGCCTTCAGCCACTCGCTATCTGCAGCTGAGGCCAGCCATAAACACAGGGCCACAACACGCACTAGTAAATATCTAAATGTGAATTAGCTCCCTGACGCTAACGGCCTAAGGGTGGTATGAATAGACAGTAACGTAAGGAGATAATAATGATCTAATGGATGCTATAGTCTGTAGTTGCTTCCTTAATGAGAAAAAACAGTTATTCAGACTACTTTCAAGCTTAGCCTTATAGATAATAGTTTTATTTACAAAGGGTATAGGTTAAAGAGAACCTCAGTTAATTGTAACTCATTTTTAAATGAAAGCACTGATTAGACCCGCCCATGTTGCCCTCCAGCTTCCTGACTGGACAAAATAAAAACCAATGCTCTGATTTGGCATGTGTGCTCCCTCCTTGTTCATTATAAGTTACTGATATCACCTTTAAAACATAGAACAGGAGGAACAAACAAAATGGAGTGACCATGAGGAGAAAAATATCATCAAAAAGTGTTGTCTGTGTCCTACCGTCTTAGCCTGGCCTTATCCATCCGTACACTCCGCTCAATCATCATTTCACTGCATGTAACGTCTGGGTCTGGTCCCTGTGTAAGCGATTACAATCGGTCGTATTTCGACCGGCTACTCAGAGAGCGCGGAAGGCGGGTGTTGTAGGTTGGTGCCGGTGACGTCAAGAGTTTGCCCCGAACGGGCAGGTTGTAGTTTGTCAATGGCGAAGAATGCGATAGTAAAGTAATCCGGTCTGGTTCTATCAAGAAATTGAAGCAGGAGCAAGAGTAATGTTTAGCAAATGTAATCGCTGGTCATGATTGTGGCGCTACTCCCCACGGGCTCCGTTAGCGGCAAAGGAGATGGCTAAAGCTAGGCTAAATGCTAAATGCTGACTCGGGCGCACTACATACGTGACGGTAAACTCAGATCCAATCGTTTCAATCTGCAAAAGGAGTTAACCCCTCCCAACTGTAAACGAAGCTCAATGGAGCAAATCCAGACCTTAGTATGAAATGAAATTTGTACTAAGGTGTGGTACAACCAGGCTACTACCGTCTAAGTGGTGCCCAACCTTTATTGTCATACCCATCACCAGTGCAGCGTGGACAGGGCATGACAACCCTGTAAAAAACAAACATTAAAGAATACAAGATATAGCTCGGGGGCCGTAACTTTATTTTTAAGATCTGCATAATTTTCTTTGTGGGAAATTTGTTTATAGGTCATCTTTTGTATCAAAAGATTAATTGAGTAGTGGATATGTCCTGCGGCTCCTGAATCCACCCGTTCCGCCACTCTGGGTCTGAGGTCTTTCACTGCAGACAAAGGCTGGACATGTTCATGTTATTGTGAGCCTCTGGCTGGTGTTCCTCTCCACTTCCAGGTCAGATGTCAAAGAGGAGACTTCTTTCTTCCTCTCCAGTGTCTCCTTCTTCATTCTCTGCATGATCGATTGAGTCTCCAAAAGAGTTGTCCTCCTCCAGATCATCAGAGAGCAGACCTGATTCTTCCTGTGTCTGAGTCTCTTGCATAATCACTTAACTTTGAGACTCCGCAAAGCTGCTCCTTTCCGTGTCCAGGGTTGACTTTTTCAGCAGGTCCACTTCACTGTGAGGTTCTGAGACATTATTTGTGTTCACTTCTAGGGTGGATGTCAAAGGCAAGACCTCTTTCAACAACACCTGCTGTTTTCCGTGAGCCTCCTTCACAGAGGACTTTTCTTCAGCCAACGCTGATTTATAAAAGGAGGTCCTGTGTCTCCTTCTGCAGCAGGTCCACTTTGGTGGAGTCACACAGTTGTTTGAGGCAGAGTGAGATTACTTCTGTTTTTTTCTGAATTGAGGAGCAGATAGTTTAGGGTTATTTTTTAGCACAAAGCACAAAGCCTTTCTAATTGAACCGTGGTTTCATAGACAAGTACAATTGTGTCATAACTGCGTATTATGACAACTTATGATACCTAGTGGCAGCATATATTGTAGTGTGAAGAGAATCGAGCCAAGTGGGCGACAGTGGCTCAGTAGGTAGAGCATTGGCCTTTGAGCCTGAAGGTTGTGGGTTCGAGCCCAGCACAAGACCTGCCTCACAACTCCCACTGATGACTGCTGTTGTTGTGTCCTTGGGCAAGACACTTAGCCCCACTTTGCCTGAAGCCCCCACTGGAAGATGTCAGCTCCTGTGGACTCACCACCTGCAGGAGGATCAGTGAGGGGCTGGTGCTATGTGTACTGAGTGCAGCTCTGACTACCACCCCCCCCCCCCCCCCCCCCCCCCCCCCCTACCCAGAAATGGATTAAGAGGAAGAAAGTGGATGGATGGAGAATCGAGCCAAGCACCAGATCCTTGTGGAATAACAAATTTACTTTAGGATATGTATTGCAGACGGTTTAATATTGTTGATTGCATTGAAATTCAATGTTACAATATTTTATATATTTGTCTTCTTGAGTTACTCTTAGCTCTTACAATCAAAGCAAGTTAGTAATAATTGAAATTCATGCCAAGTACCCCCTGTAATACACTCACATACCTCTAGGGGTCAATTTTCCCCTCCTAGAAAAACTTTGCTGACCCATGACTAACTGTATTCAATAGTTGTATGAGCTAATGTATAAACTAGGTCAACAGATGTCAATAGTGGTTGGATTTTAGCACCTACTGTGGGTAAACGTTAAACATAGTGACCCTTGGCATTGGGCTGGGCTTGTGTAGTAAGTAAAAACATTTTTATTGAAAATTATTATGAAGGTTACTTGGCAGTCTCCTTTACAGCAACATTAAGTCGAGTTTAGTTTTATTTCAAGCATGAAAAAGGTAAATCTTTAAACCTTGCCCAATAAATAACCTGCGTCAATTTACCATTTGCAATCTGAGGAAAATATATTTGTATTTTCCCCCTTACCTGCTCCATGGATAATTCTAAAGCTCTCCTCTCCAAAAGATGACGAGTGGCTAAACAGTTGTGTAATTGTTTCCCTACACTTCCGCACAATAAGTAAAATATGGCTAGCCTAAAGAGCAATAGAGCATAGATAAGGACTTCTAAAACTAGCCTTGCTCTACTTGCTCTGCTTTACTCCTCTACCCCTAAACCTTGCTCCTGACATGACAAATGTGTGAATTCCAGTCCATTTTATTTTCAATTATGACTCCTAAAAATTGTGTTTCATTGATCTTTTCAAAACTCACTCCAGCTTAACATCCCTTGATCTTCTTCTAAATGACCACATGCAAATGAAGATATGCAAATATTGTTGTTATTTTCTGCTTTTTGACATAACATACTACAACTCATATCCTGTCGCTTTGATGTTGTAAATCTATGTTGTCCAAGAGAAGATCAATCCTGTTCCTAATTCATAAACTCTAAATCTCCACATCTACACAACACTGTCCAAATCAGCAGAATCTTGTTGTGATGATTTGGTTTGTGAAAAAAACTAACAACTGTGTTTTAACACTCATTTATATGTGAAGTCACCCCCGAAATGTGAAATTGAACATCTATAATAATAAAATATGAATAATGGCTCATTAATGGCCGGTAAATGGGTAAGTATGGAGAGACGGGCATAACTGATGTAATGGCGGACGTTGTTATGGGCTGGATTGTGGGCATGGTGAATGATGACACTGTAATTTTCCTTTGTGAACAACCCGAGGAAGTCATTGTCTTCACAGTTTTCTTTAACAAAGGAAGCATAACTAGCACCTGAGAAATAACAACAAAAAATAGGGATAATATATTCAAAGTTGGATCTACAGTTGAGTATTCATGATATTATTTTGTCTCAGTTTGACTAATGTAATTCAATTTATAGTTGTGTAGCATAGCGAGTGGTTAGGAGAGGTAGGAGCTCACTTTCTTGTTATTATTTGTAAATATTAGAAACCACCACATTAGTATTAAGCCACCACACCGCCCTTGGGATAGCCTAGAGCAGTCCAAGGGTTTAGGGGCCAGTGTGGCTGCAGGTTTTAATTCCAACCCAGACGTCAGCCATTTCTTCAGGTCTCCATTGGACTCAATTGAAGAAATGGGTGGAGTCTGGTGTGCTCCTGATTGGATGGAATTAAAACCTGCAGCCACACCAGCTCTTTCTGTAATCAGTTTGAAACCCCTAACCTACAGAAATATAATTGACCCCTGCAGATTTCGCCATTATTACCTCGACACAGTCCCTTGTCACTTACAGAGACAGAATCCTACAACTCCTATTCACTCAGAGAAGACTCAGCATCTCCTCATTTAGGTCCCCTGTTGCTCCTTTGAGGCACACTACTGTTGATTACATCTCACACATTTTGTTGACCTTGTTGTACAATGAAGCAGGTCAAAGGAAACAAAAATGGGAGACACCGGTGGGCAACAGGAACCGAGGCATACAGGATTAGGGTTTCTCTTTCCAACAGACCATGAGCAAGTCTGTAAACCCTAACTTCAACTGTACTTCAGATATCAAAGTTATTTTAAATAGATTTTTCCCAGTAAGTAAAATGTACTTATTTATTGTTAGTTTATTTAAAGCTTGGCTATGTCACTCTGGGTTTTCTTTTAATTGAACTGTTTCTGTTCAAGTAAGCCTCACTTTTGACTAGGTAATATCAAGTAAAGGATGTACTCAAGGAATTCAAGTGAAGTTAATATGCAATTTATTTCCAAGGTTTTTTCAAGTAAAGTTTATTTGTCAGGGTTTACAGTGACATTGCACATGAAGTTTACATTCAACCATCCTGGCTCGATGCTACTGATACAACAACTTCACGTTTTTTTCTTTAGTAAGTGTCAAAAATGAGTCAGAAGACATGTTTTACAAGGATTTTACAATAAAGCATGAAGGACTGTAGATGCTCCAATCAGCACTTGCAACGATGCCAGTAGCTTCGGCCTTCAGATAACCAAAACCTCAAGTGGAAATTCACTGAGTCCTGCATACTGGCATAATGAGGAGTTCAGCTTTAGTCATAGTTGCTTCAAAGTGTTATAAAACATACATAAAAGCATAAAGGTTGGATACACACATGACAAATGTGTGTATCCAACGGCACAGGCCGTGTGGGCGGCACGGTGGCTGAGTGGATAGCACTCTCGCCTCTCAGCAAGAAGGTCCTGGGTTCGAATCCCGGTCGGAACAGGGCCTTTCTGAGTGGAGTTTGCATGTTCTCCCCGTGTCTGCGTAGGTTTCCTCCGGGTACTCCGGTTTCCCCTACCACTAAAAATATGTCCAATAGTTCTGGCATGTGCCTCCTGTACTGGCGACCCCGCTCCCATCTCTGTGTGGAGTGAGAGACAAATGCCCATAATTAACAATTGTAAACCGCTTTGAGACTCAGATCTGCAGTGAAAAGGCGGTATATAAATAAAAACTTACTTACTTACAAAGCATGTCTTGGCTCCTGTCATGTTACCAAGGGAGCACGCATCACCTGCATATTCACATTTATCTATATATAAGTGATCACTCTGGAGACTTCAACCTCCTACTCCTCATGGTAAGTGAACCCCTGTATCTGCTGTATCTGGACTCCCAGAAATCTCATGCAGGCATCCTCTTTGTGGACTTTTAGCACAACATCCCTCCTCTGCTTCTGAACAAGCTCAACCTAAAGGTGACTTTATCTGCCGGTGGATCACTGACTTCCTGACAGAGCAGAGGGCGGGATTATAAACACAGGAGCTCCTCAGGGATGTGTACTTTCTCCTCTGCTCTTCTTCCTGGACATGCTTCCATTCTCTGTCCCAAAACAGCAGATTTTATTTCTCTACATTTGCGTGAAAATACAGCATTTCATTATCTGATGTAGAGCATGGCTATTCAACTCGCTGCTCTGGATTCTCCAGGTAAGGCCTTTTTTGTATTATTTTGTATTAGTATTTTAAAAATTCATTGTACCACACATTAAGATTGTCACACAAATGCCCTCTTTCAAGATTGCAAAAATATTGACTATTTGTGCATAATATTTCAGTTTGCTGTATTCACTGGGTGTTATGGATACATTCAAAAGCAGGTGAAAAATTAAAAAGTGTATGTATACGGATTTTTATTTTGATAAAGATTTCTGACCCCTGGTGTAGTGGAATGTGGTACCAGGGAACCTCTCACATCTTGATTACAGTAAAATAAAAATGCATACAACTCTATAACTTTAAGTGAGTATATCATACGAGAAAAAAGACATAACACAATGAGAATATATTAATTGCATTATGTATTTAAAACATGTAAATGTAAATAGTTCTTTCTCTCCACAGGTCGTGGTCCTCGGTTTGCAGACATGTCCAGAGGCACTCACACTCCAGCTAAGATGAAATCCCCTTTATCTTCCAAACAGACAAACACTAAACTCCTCCTCTGTCTCCCTTGGGCCTGTCTCCTAATTGACCTTCTCTACCTTTCATCACTCAAAAATATCACCCTCAAAGAACAACTACGCCCCGCACACATAATTAGTGAGCCGTAAGAGCAGCTCAGAGGAGAAAGTGGAAGCTATAGAAATTAAATTAAAAAATGGTTTCTTCATAACCTCGCCGTCTTATTCAGTAATCAGGGCCGGAGTAGAAGTAGAAGTCTTGTCAAAAAGCAGTTGAGTGCATTTTATTCTGTGCTTGCAGAAAGAGAATTTGTTTCCCCGATCAGCTTCACACAAAGAACTTAATTTTAACAACATCAAAAACCTTACAGACTAGAGGTGCTAATAATTTTCATAACATGACAATAATAACAATACGGATACATACAATCATATTTATTAACACAAAGAAATACAAAAATACAACACACACAAGAGCATATTTAACCAATGTCCATAAATGTTCTTAAATGTCCTGGATCATCCCCGACCCTCCTAGCTATATCAGCGAGAAGAACTCAAAAACCCAGTGGGGAAAATGCAGGGAGGCCCAGAGTGAGAGAGGGAGGCTAGATCTTTGACTCCCACACAATAGATATTCTTGACACCACAAAGACTCTTTAAACTGGGAGTCTTATTCCAAAGTAGATCAAATGTGCACATATCTGCTATTCCCAACACCTCTCCTTCCATAGTGCGTCGTGAGCTCCTGTTTTCAAGCTTTGATATCCAATTAGCAGCTGCCGACAAACAGACAGTTAAACTCTGTAACAGAACGAGGCCGAAGGGAGTCAGAAGTGGTCCCTGTTAAACAATTAAAATTTCATCTCAATAAATGAAGCTCTATTTTTTTCTTTACACATTTCCCCAGATCTTCGTTAAATCTCCCAAAACCGGAATCTTCTGTTTAATTGTGTGATGGTGAAAGCTAAAATGTGCGTGTCAGTGTCAGTCTGTAGTTCTGTATGGATTGTGGCGTTTTTTTAAATGTCTTTTTTATATATTTATTATTTAAGAACTAGTGTACTACTTGTTGACTAGTGTAGGCCAAAAAACTTAGCTCCCAAGAATCAGAAAAAGTCAGGATAATAATAAATTGAAATAAAATACCTTTTATTCTCAATGTCTTCCTGCTTTTTGATTAGATTTTCTCCCTTCAGATTATAATTAGCCTCTCCAGGTCACATGTATTGCTCGCAGTGAGAATTGTGTGATGGACTTTTTTTTCTACCATGGCCTGAAGTATTAATTATTTTGCATTTCGTTATGAAGAAATTATAATTAGGGACAAACACAGCGACTGAACAAGAGGAAAATAATATTGGTGTGGAATGGTGGAGGAAAATCTATACATGTCAACGTATATTCATGCTTTGATGTATAGTGTCTCATAACCATGTGTGTGTGTATGTGTGTGTGTGTGTGAGCGTGTGTGCGGGGGTCGATATCGAGGAGGGGTCACATGATGGTTACCACGGCAACAGCAGATATCTCCTCTTTTCTCCAGAGCAGCGGGGAGCAGGAAGACTTCATCAACTCTGGATGACCCCCCCAGACACACCTCCCGTCTTCAGGCTGCGGTTTGTGTCCCAGGCTCCGATAACACAAAAGGCTTGACACCTGCAGAGCCAAAGAGAATCCTTTTCCACACAAAACTACTGCATTCTATCTACACGTATGTAACGGCTAGGTTTGGTCCTGTTCCGATCTGATTCCAATCATTGTGGATGTGAATGTTTGTATGTTTTTACCCTGTGTCCTGTCTTGTCATTAATGTCTGTGTAGTGATTCCAAACCTGTTTTTTACTGCGGAAAAATACATCTCCTACAGGTACAAATAAAGTTATACCTGAATCTGATCCTGATTTATGCGGGAGCTCATTACTTTTCATGAATAGTTCTTTATTCTTCACTTAAAATAAGAAATTCAGGTAATTTTGGTGTGGTATTTGAGCCTAAATTGTCCTTACACCACAGGAAACGGGTAGGACAGAAAGAGTCTTCAGACCACAACAGGCTGTCTTTATCATTACATACTGAGAGCTGATTGGCTGAGTAGTAATTTTCATTTAGTAATCTTTATTTATATATACCGCCTTTTCACTGCCCATCGGAGTCTCAAAGCGGTTTACAATTGTTATTTTTGGGAGTGGGGGCGCCAGTACAGGAGGCACATGCCAGACCTATTGTACATATTTTTAGTGGTAGGGGAAACCGGAGCACCCGGAGGAAACCTACGCAGACACGGGGAGAACATGCAAACTCCACTCAGAAAGGCCCTGGTCCAACCGGGATTCGAAGCCAGGACCTTCTTGCTGAGAGGCGAGAGTGCTATCCACTCAGCCACCGTTTTTCTCATGCTGCTCATGCTCCTTCCTCTGCCTGACTCTTCAACCACCTTTTAAAAAGACGCCCTTTTTATATATAAGCTGAGGCATACCATTATTTCCTAAAATTGGTGCCACGCTGAGTGGGGGCTGGTCCTTTCACTGATCTAAAGATGTGACAGAGGCCTAAAATACATGCATGTGAAGAAAAGTATGTCATTTTGTCACACTTCAAAGTAGACAAAGCTGGAATGAACAATGGAGTGAAGTGAATTGGGTGCAGCTCTGACTGCCACCCCCCTGACCTAGAAATGGATTAAGGGGAAGAAGATGGATAGATGGATGGACATATTGGTAAATGGACAACAATACTGGACAATAATGGACAACTCAACAATATGAATGTTGAATTGTATTTAATATCAATTCACAGCTCACAGTAAAATGACATATTCAGAAATTATATACTGTATTTTTATCTAACTGAAATGTACTTTGACTTCTGCATCATGTTCAAATACGTTTCTTGGAGCTTAAACATTGCCTTGCATGTGATTCACTTTATATATATTTTCTCATTGTCAAAGTCTCTTCACTGTGTCTATCAGTCTGTGTTGACATTCAAAGATCACAGCGGTGACGGTTTCCCACAAGACTTTTAGATGCACCTTTCTCTCATGGAGCTGATTACAGAATCAGTCAAATTATCATATTTGCAACACACAAAAAAAACCTTTCTATTATGTCCCTGTCCATTGTGTGGCTGATAGCGTGTGATGAAATGCACAGATGCAGTCTTTAAATGTCAGTGCAAATTGACAGACAGGTTTGAGACGGCTGACAAACGAGGAACAGGAAAAATGATTTACAATTACACAAAGATTTTATCTGACGCTGATAATAAGGTTGGATCAGAACCATATCTATGATCACACATTCAAACAAGTAAAAGTTGTGATCGAAAAACATGCCGTATCTTAATGAAATATGGTTTAGTAGAATTACTAGTAGCAGCACATGAGCAGATTCATTGGAATCAATAATTTATGTTTCTTCAGCTTCAGTTTTTCTCATGCTGCTCATGCTCCTTCCTCTGCCTGACTCTTCAACCACCTTTTAAAAAGACAGCTATGCCCTTTTTATATATAAGCTGAGGCATACCATTATTTCCTCAAATTGGTTTTCCCCATAGGAAAGTATGTTGTAAAAGCAGCAAACTTTGTCCAATAAGTTGGTAGCCACATCTTTTTGGCTTCACTTTTATAAGTGTACACTTTTATACCAAAGTATTATTATTTTTGCTGTGGAACAGTTGATTGAAGCTGCTTATTATTCTTTATTTAAATTTCAAGTTATGAAGGAATTTTTGTCTAAATATATTAGGATTTATTTTAGTTATTTATTTTTGGTAGAACTGTTTGGATTGAACCCAAACTGGACATAAGGTCATGTGACTCTGAAAGGCCATTTGTATATCTTTAATTCAACTATGACAAATTATTTGAGTTCAATGTTTAGAAATGAATTGAAAATCATGAACCACAATAAAGAATCTATGTCTGCATGTTGGAATAACCAGCTTGAGTTTACAACATTATACTTGCCCCCTTGATAGTACTCTCCCACATCATCCCAGAGACAGAGTGGTGCTGTTAGTTTAAACAATAAAGTCAACAGGGAATAATGACAAACTTAACATTTGATCATGCATTTTTAGGATGTATTGAGCAGTCTAAAATACCGCTCCAGCAGTCTGTTCGAACAATTTCATTTTATTGCAACATTTTCAGTTGTGTTTTTGCCTAATTACCTTGAGAGGTGAGAGTCCCTGGTCGTGTTGCCTTCCTGCTTGTTGTCTAACAGGCTGCGCTCAGGTCTGGCCCAGTTCTTGGCTGCGTGCCTCACAGTGTCATTTGGATGAGTGCAGCTCGCGCTGCCTTTGGGCTCATTAACAACAATATAAACAGTAATTACTGTGATCGCCTAATTAATTCATTTAAAAATGCCGCACAGCGTGGAAAAAGGCACAAGCAAATCTTTTTCTGGGAGATAACCATTTTCAAATCACTGTTGTTGACGCAATTAGTAATTTCATGTCTCAAAAAAACCCAACATAATTAATTGAAAACTTTTTGTCCTATTTTTACATTCTTCTTCGTCCAAAGCAATGTAATCTTTGCCTCCGGACACAAGCTTTTGTTTATCGTTTAAAAGCACAATAGTGTTTTGTGAGGTTTTTTTGGCCTGGTTTTTTTGTTTTGAAAGAATGGACATTTGGACTTTAATTGTCTCTTTTTCTTGTTCTCTTTTCAATTGACTTTTCTTTGTCATTTTAGAGCAATTAAGATTTCTGCTAAAAGTGGGTTTGCATTGTGACTGGACAATGGTTTATGTGTGAATGGCTACTGTTTTGGCAGTACCACACCCACATGTTTCAGAGATAGGCTCGGAAGACAATGTTTCAATTAGACCATGAAAGCGCTGTGGTGATGTGCGGGAGATATGCAGGAGCTATAGTGTGAGGTTTCAGATCGAATCAGGGCTAAATGAGAGCGGATTTGCATTTCTATACATCCCACTGGCCTATAATTGGACACGTTCATGTTTACAGCAGGATGTAATAGAGAGAAAGGCCATTGTCACAGTGTG
Source organism: Knipowitschia caucasica (assembly GCA_964034765.1). Classification (NCBI taxonomy): domain Eukaryota; kingdom Metazoa; phylum Chordata; class Actinopteri; order Gobiiformes; family Gobiidae; genus Knipowitschia; species Knipowitschia caucasica. The sequence goes on from OZ035829.1 coordinate 9,665,571, forward strand.
AACTCATATTGTAACATGCATTAAAGGGACCACATGCATTTGTATCTGTCACTGCAAACAACCAGAGCTTCAACTGCTGCGTTTACTTCATCTAGCAAAGAGAACATTGGACTAATCTGCCGCAACAAAGAGAGCTAAACATGTCGTCTAATTCTCTAGTTTGACACTGGGAAATCTATCATGTCCGTTCCCTGTTATAACAAAGTGCCGTGGTGCAAAGTTTGGAAGCATGTGTAACTTTGAGAGCTTTTCCTATCAATAGTTGAAAGAGATATGGATACATTATATTACATGACACCTTAATGAATACATTTACAACTTACATACAGTACAATCAATATCTTTCTACATCTGCAGCTAACTTTGTTCCCCAGCTTTTCATTGACCATAATTCAATTCATTTCAATTCAATGTATTCTTGTATCGCCCTAAATCACAACAGTAGTTATCTCAAAAGACTTAACGCAGATCAGAGAATCAGCAGTATCAAGAAAAGTACCAAGAAATTCAACAATAAAAACACATAGAGCCATTGGTCCATAAGGGGCAGAAGACCAATGTCCAAATATGATGATGAATGTTCATATATACTGTTGAATGTTGACAGGTGAATTAAATAAGGACTCAATCTTCCCTAAATCTGTGAACCTACAGGCCATAAAGCAGAGCGGTGATAGTTTTTGTGTACATTATTGCTTTCTAATCTATGTTTTATTTCTTAATGGTTTTAATGCCCTTTATTATTGAATTGTTTGTCTTGTTTTGTTAAGCGCTTTAAGTTGCCATTTGTATGAACTGTGCTATACTTATACACTTGTCTTCTTGTTTACTGTATCTTTTTTATGTAGTAGCCAGTATCTAAAACCAATTTTCTTTGAGACAAAATAACTTAATCTAGATCCTGGTCTCTATATTTGGTGATACACAGTTAAAGTGCATAACTAGATATAAGCCCTGTATTCCTCTGCAGTGTATTGTCTTTTACCACCACTGCACTGCACACCCACCCACACAAATATATTCACACACACACACACACACACACACACACACACACACAGCCTCTGACCCTTTCGAACCATCATTAGTTTAGCTGCAAGATTCATGATGGCGTCCGCAGTCACTTCTTGTTGATTACCTCTGCTCTCATTAACGACAGGACAGATTTAATATGGACAGCCCTGAGCGATGCAACAGTGAAAGGAAAATAAAAACAGGTCCAAACCATGAGGAGCTAAATGTTTGTGCAAATATGACTTTAGTGAATTAAACTCAGGAAAGGACAGAATGGACCTTTATTTTAATAACAGCTGATTAACTTGTAAATCTTTCCAATTAAAAAGAGCAATGTGATTTATTATGTTCTGTTTTTCATTTGCAATATGTAAAACTAATAAATTATGTATATTTTAATTAGAAAATTAATCTTGCTCCGGGATTCAGTCTGCGTTGGAATATAGTTGGTTAGATGGTAGGGATATGGCGGCTCTTGATCACCATCTGCTGGCAGTAAGTGGTACAACATTCACACATCTTTAGCTAAAATCTACAGCTAAGTATAGATCTCATAACGACATTGTAGAGAACATGCATTCATAAATTGTTATATTGTTTGGTGTTGAATGGGTCAGATGGGCCTGGAGAATCTGTTTCTCTCTGCCCCCTTTTCAAACATTGTACTGTATATGTGTCTGTTATGCTAATGTGAAATGTGCAGGTTTGAAATCGATATTATCACCTATAATCTAATCTGTAATATGCAAAGGATAGATTTGTGAGAGAAAAAAAGAGTAACAACAAGCCAAGTTTTTTGTAATCTATCCCTGTAAATTTGAAATACTCCTTCTGCTCCTAAATACTAATCATACTAAATATTAAATAAGAAGTATATATTTCGTGAGTTTGTTTTGTCTGAGTGAACATTATTGGAGTGGTTCTGCAGAAAGAGTGAGCCATCTATGTATTTATTGTTCAGTAATTGTTATGTACTTGTGAAATGTCACCGCTAGATGGCAGCAGAGGTACTAAAACTGCACATACTAGCTGGACTTACAAAATAGATTATTGACAGTTCGAAAAATGTATTCTTTCAATTATTTTACTACTTTTTCGCGAAATGAGACTTTTTTCACGTATTTGGATCAGGATTCCCAAACTCAATTTAAACCAAACTGAATTATAATCAGCGGATTTATCATGGTCAGAATGTGAAATTGCACGTCAACGATGTGTGATCATATTTGCTAAATGGAGCTTTCGTTTTAAAGCTGGGGTACTCAACTTAGATTTTTTTTTTTTTTAAATGTCCCCCACTCTCAAAACAGTTTGGTTCTATAACTTATTTTTAAATTAATGTATTTGTCGGACTCTTTTTCCATACAGAAAAGTTTTTTTTTTTTAAAGAGAACCACTCTTGCTCAGCCAATCAGCTTTCAGCCCAAGGCCTCCAATAGTGACTCCCTGGGTTCTTCCTTACAGGTATTCAGCAGATAAATCCCTTTTATTACTTTACTTTATTCCTGGCTCAGTTTTTTTCTACAAAACAGTGAGTTTAGAAGAAAGATTTTGATGCCCATGTTGATAATTTAGTTTTTGCTGTAAGTGTCGCTCTTGTACTTCAGTAGATTTTTTTTTTGTAAGAATATTACTTTGAATAATTAGACTGGTTAACAGATCTATCAGGTAAAGAAAATGGTCTCTAAGCTTTCCAACATGGCTGCTGTATTAATTGGCTTCTTTCATATTCTGCAAAAACACAATGGGTGATGTCCAAACTCAGTTTGTCCATTCTTTCTACAGTCTATGGTCAATAATAGAGATTGAGATTTGGAATTCTTAATCTTTTGATTTGTTGGCTGAGGCCTCAGTGTCACTATCATATTCCATGTAGATTTCTTGTGCAGTAAGAATATTACTTTAAATAATAAGTATTGTATTGTGTTTTAGAGAAGTAAAGATCTCTAAAACAATGGCTGCAGCTCTATTAATGTGGTATTACCAGAGTGCACACAGAGCTGCACAGTGAGACATGCGGCCATTAGAGAGGTGAGACTACTCTTATACAGGTTGATAAAAAGACAGCAGAGTGTGAAGTTCTCACCTCTGCTCAGGTGATGTTCAGACAGACGAGAAGACAGCTGCTCGCCTCCAGCATGAGCTGGCATGAGCCCTGACATCTGCAACAAGTGGCCCCTGGAGTTCACGTCTGCTGCTGCGGCACAGGGCACGAGTATGTGTGAATATAAGGATCAATACAAGCTGCTGTAGGTGTTATCTTTTGATTGATTGATTGATTTTATTCATTCGAGCAGACATTTTACACTCAAGTATATATAAGTAAGTATATATAGATATTTACATTCCTCAGTTTATGGCGACATAGCATATTGTTATGTTGCTAGTATCTACACATGCAAATATATAAACAAACATTAATGTACAATGAGTGGGAAAGACGTAAAAACTTGTTGACTCCCCATGAACATACTTCAAATACATGTATGAATGTAGGTATTTCGCATTGAATACTAATAACTTTAGAATCTAATTTTTTTCAAGATTAAGTAGGATCATAAGCGATACATTGCAAAAAATGTTTTCTAACATAGTATTGCTGCTCCCCCGCAGAAAGACCAAGGCCGGGTTTTGAAGTCATGGAGAAGCCACGGAGCCATCTTCCCGTGGATCCACCACCTGCAGGAGGATCAGTGAGGGGATGGTGCTCTCCACAGTGGGGAAATGTCAGTGTTGCATCACAAGCTATTGAACAGTAGGAATGAGGAGCACACAACCAAATATAAGTGAACAATAGCTATACTAATTAAAATAAAACAAAAACTCTAACTCTAGCATGAAAGAACAAGGATAAAATCTCTATCTTGAACATAATAATAATAAATAATAAAAATAAAGAATGAGGTACTATTTGACCCTTTGGGCTGAGAGTGGCCGAGCAAAAAGGTCCAATGAAAGCTCTGTCTGAATAAAATCCACTATATTGTGGATAATTGTCACTTTTTCAATTTTGACATAGAAATATTGGAATTTGTCATTATATATTATATCTTTTTTTTCCTTTTTCTGATGGAAAAAAAATGACGAGACCGGTGTAGTTATTACAAATAATTAACATTCATGTCGAACAGTTCTGAGCCGTCTTCTGTGCACTTTTTCGAATGCTTTCTTTTCAGAGTTGATCCCCTTTTCTTGTTTAAATATTGGATTCCTCTCTGTTGTACTGATTACGAGTCTGAAAATAGGTCTGTGCCTTAAGTGGTTTTGGATGTTTGTTTACCAAGCTGCTGAGTGGATCTTCTCATGTTGTCATTATGTGGCCGAGCCTCCGACAGACCTCCTGCTATAAGACCATTAGCTTTGCTCTTTGCTTCTCTGTATTGATAAAACTGTTGTAATTTGTCCAGGAGAGAATCTGTGCAGGTTTTGTCCTGTGTATAATTTCATATTCACATTATAAATATAGACACACATTTGTTTTTTTTGACTTGTGGACCAATAATAATTCATGCTCTTTCCTACCCTCTCAATGGAAACTTGCAGAAGGAAAATCTCTGTTTTTCTGTTCTGTTTTTGTAGCAAGCAATCTTTTCGAGATGGGAAGAAAAACAAACCAAGATGAAAGTGTGTTGGGGTCGAAATAGTAAAAAAATGCAGTTACAGAGCAAATACATTTCAGCCAAATATAAATATGGACATTGTTGACTCCTCAGGACCAATATCTCCAATGTGTTTTTTATAGTTGTATTTCCTGTGTTTTAATTGCTTGAATCTTTTGGCAATTTTTTTCTTAGATGACTGATTTTGTGATTTGGGGCTATACAAAAAAAAAAGTTGTACAGCTGCTTCTTCCAACAAATACTAATATAAAAGTAATAATGATAAAACTACTCATGTGTGTTATAATGTTTAGAATGGCTCTGCTACTGTTATACTCTTTACTGACGCCCTATACCGACCAAACTTTTTGATTTTTTTATTTATTTTATTGTTTTATGTTTTTATGTGTATTTTTAATTGTTGCATTTTATTAGTTTTAAATTATTTTTATTGTTTTTAGCTGGCAAACATTTATATTGTAATGTGTTACTTTTATCTGTGCAGCAAAGTGGATTGGATTGTATTGAAACTAGTCAACGTTTATTCATGCTACATAGATTTAACAATATACAAATGTGTTTAAAGTTTATACTATATTAAGGTCTATATTTTCAAGCAAATTAAATAAAAAAATATGTGTTGTGAACGTTCATGTATTTAATCTGTTGATACATATTCTTGACATTGGGAGGTTTTTGAGTAATTTTTCCACTTGAGTCTAGTCCCAGTGATCAGCTCAATCACAGTGGGACTCTGCTTCTTCGTTTGTTCTGTGATTTTCCCATGATGGTTTGTTAGCATTCCTGGTAGAATCCAAGGGCAGACCATGTCACAGTGAGCAGAGACCCGTCCTCTCTGAGAACAGTCTTGTGGCCATGGTTTTTCTCTGTCCATAGACCCTAAACTAACCCTATGGAATGTTTTTTTATACATTGCACCCACATGTTAGGGTCCCATAGTGCGGCTAAAGGCAGCGGATGCACAGAATGATATAGATATAAAAACACTGAGACGATAACTGCCATGGGGTGAGAAGCAGGAAGGACCCAAAAAGCAGGAATGTAAAATAAAAATAATGTATTGATGAATAAACAAAAGTGCAGGAGAAAACAAACTCAAAATCCAAAGGCACAAGGAACACAACTAGGAACAGGACGGAACAGATGTTGACAATACAATGGACCAGCGACAAAAGGAGAGAAGCACAGGGTACATAGCCTGGTCGTACCACACCATAGTACAAATTACATTTCATACTAAGGTCTGGCTTTGCTCCATTGAGCTCCATGAACAGGTGGGAGGGGTTAAGTCCTTTTGCAGATTGAAACGATTGGATCTGAGTTTACCGTCACGTATGTAATGCGCCCGAGTCTGTCGTTAGCATTTAGCATTTAGCCTAGCCATCTCCTTTGCCGCTAACAGAGCCCGTGGGGAGTAGCGCCACAATTGTTACAGGGATTACATTTGCTAAACATTACCCTTGCTCCGGCTTCAATTTCTTGATAGAACCAGACTGGATTACTTTACTATCGCATTTTTCGCCATTACCAAACTACAACCTGTCCGTTCGGCGCAAACTCTTGACATCGCCCACAACTAACCACAACACCTGCCTTCCAGATTCAGATTCAGATTCAGTTTATTTGCCATTTGCAGTAAAAAAAAAAAAACACATTGGAATACATTAGCAAAAGTCTCCAGTGTGCACAGACAAATACAGACATAAAACAACATTAAAAGACAAAAATAAAACAGTAAACAAATGTCACTGTGAAATCGATCGACTAAAACAGTTCAAAACAAGTGCAAATCATTAAAGTGCTCTGTTCACACTGATAACAGCTTGTGGATAAAAACTGTTAGCGTAACGAGATGTCCTGCATCTCAGAGAGCGATATCTTCTGCCAGAGGGAAGAAGCTGGAACATGGCTTTCCCAGGGTGGGTCTGTCGAAATTCAACCGATTGTAATCGCTAACACAGGGTCTATCCCAGACGTTACATGCAGTGAAATGATGATTGAACGGAGTGTAGGATGGATAAGGCCAGGCTACAGGGTACATAGAGAGACAGGTGAAACACATCAGGGTGGGGCCATGGATCTATTATATGGGCAGACGATCAAGACAGGGGAAATAGGACAGGAAGTACAACTAAAACGAAACCACGAGAACAGATGTCAAAATGAAACCAAAGTACACAATGAAAAAATCCACACCATGACAATAACTGTGACCAAAAGGTTTTGTGAGAACCTGGTTGTGTGGTTTTTCATTGTGAAGAAAAGATGCCGCACAGACAGTAAAAAGGTTTGGGATATTTTTTTTTATTTTTTATTATTCATTTATTTGACAGGGACATTGCAAGTCAACATAGAACAAAACAAGCTTGTAACTGATGCGATGCAAAAAGAGTTTATAGCTATTTCTAGTTTTCAACTCCAGTCCCCGGTTGGGCCTTTCTACACTACATTATCATTTTCAATATTATCTTAAAAACTTACCTATATACACATTTTAAAAACAACTCAATAAACAGTTTTTTGTGTAGCTTATTAATTGGTCTGTGGTTTAGTAATACTGAATTGGGTGCAAAGTATTGTTAGTGAATTAATTTAATGTTTTAGCCATTTTTCAACAAACATAGTAATTCTTATGTCTTGTATCTTGATCCATCCGCCATAATGTCTGGCCATTTACATCCAGTATAATCCCTCGCCATTGTATTATGACTTTGTGGGATTATAAATACGTGTCACAGAGCGTTGGTCTGAAGAATGGCCGTGTGTAAGTGATACAGCGAGGTCTCAGTCTGGACACGGTCATAGTAAATACTGTGTTTAGAGGCGCTGCTGTCTGCGAGCCACACATGACTGAGATCCCTGGCCTTCCCGCTGTTCTCACGTCTTTTTATAAATACAAGTTCTTTCTAAAAATGTTTATCGAATATGTATGTATGAGGAATCAACTTACAGGTACAGGAATTTACAGAAACTTCTGTGGGATGAATAAGGGATCTCTTAATTTGAATATTACATGGAACTTTTACACATATTAAATCATTATGCATTTTTTTGACAAGATTTTTATGAAAACGTTATGAATTAAAACTGAAAAAACTGCTTTTGCTGTTTTTGAATTCTTACTGTTATGTGAATTGTCATAATTTGTACATGTTGGCTACTTGTTATAAATAAATAAACATTTAACCTTGCGACAAATGACTATCTATGTAAACATATTCTTTGTGTGTGATTCCAGAATAGTTGGATTGAATAAAGCTGTATTTGATGATATTTTGAGTATTATTTTTGTGCGTGTCTGAGTAGTAGAATACACAACATACACTCAATCCTCGTCCTGGTTCACTTTACTTGATGTGAATAGTTTCCTCTTCTTGATCTCAGTCACTTCGAGGTTTTTGTATTCAGCAGAACATCTCTGCTGCTGATGGGTTTGGTGCTGGAGGCGAGTGAAGCTGTGTGCCTAATGCGGCTGGTTCAGTTTGATCATAATGTTTTTACTCCACATGAAGCGGAAATAAGATGGATCGCATTGTGAGTCATTGTGCCGTTAAGTGCTGTAGTACCATACGGATTGAGGACATTTGACTTTTCCACACTCAAAACATTCTCCAAGGGTGATTCACTTTCATTCACCACAGCCTTCGTAAAGGCCATGTCACAAATATAACCCTATGTTGGAAAATACAACATTTCAATACAGAAAAATGTGGCAGTAAAATATTTACAAAACCAAATCTGAATCTCATTTTGATTAGGTGCTATTATACATCCAATTACTTATTTGTTTTGCCAGTTGTCCTAATGAACTATTACCAATTCTCCAACAACAAATTAGAGAATGAAAACGATCAGAATCCAGGAAATGCAACAATAAGAAACAGCAGCAGGCATGTCTAAACTCTGTGTCATTATATGTGACCCTGTGCCTTGCTAACCCGTTTGTGATCTTGAGTACCATAGATGATAAACAGAAGTTCACTTGTCATTCAGCCAACTTCAGCTCCAACCATGTACTCATGCTATACATTGTTGTAATGTTCAAAACCTCTGAAATGCAGTCGATTGTGTCACAAAAATATTGAAAACCGGAATAGAACAGCCCAAACACACTCAAAACAGTTTGAGTTTTACAGTCCACATTGTCGGCCCGTGGAGTAAGTAATGTTTATTTATGTCGTGCATTTTACAGACCAAGGTCACCCAAAGCGCTCTACAATGTTCAGAAATCAGATATTGTTGCAATGACGGAAGCAAGACGCCGAACACACTGGAGCATCAAAGCCCCAACCAACACCATCTATGTACACAGGCGAGCTGGGACAAGTGCTGGGATCAGGAGGAGCAGAACAGAGGTCTGAGGCAGAATGAAAAAAGGTACCGAGCGATTACGAAAGGCCCACTAAACACACTACAGATTACAAACTGGCACAGATGAGCTGGCTTCTGGAGCTCTTGGAGAGGCCTGATTGTAGACTGGAGGCAGCTGGACCCGATCAGCCTCTCCCACACACCTGCTCTGGGAGGCAGCTCCAGGAGAGGCAGGAGAGGGAGGGGCTGCTGGAGGAGCAGCCCTGACAATCTATTCACTCACTCACTCATTAAATTCATACCTATTGTGCATGGTTTTAGTGGTAGGGGAACCCGGTGCACCTGGAGAAAACCTACCCAGACACTGTGAAAACATGCAAACTCAGCTTAGAAAGGCCTTGTTCCGACCAAGATTCAAACCCAGGACCTTTTTGCTGAGAAGCGAGAGTGCTATCCACTCAGCCACACAGCCACAGTGGCCCTCTGACTGAAAAGTTTGCTCTAGGGGAGCAGGATGGGCAATTCTGTAAATGTCCTGGATCGCCACTGCCTTAAGCCCCTCCTGCATTATAAAAGAAAAGAAAAAAATGGCTTTACAGGATCCTTTGAGCAGATAAACAGGTGAATGCTAAACAAATGAAAGCATTTAAAATAACATGTCATTTTCTGTCACTAATTCTCTAATTTGAATGCTACAGATACAATATTAAAGGTCTTTCAAATGCCCCCCATTATGTATATTTTATGTTTTTTCCATTCTAATCATGTAGAGCCACTTCCTCAGAGCGCTGTGCCAGAAGACCCATGTGTCCTGTAGCTCAGGTGCACAGACCTTTATTCTGAGCTATTGATGTCCAGCAGCTGAGGCCTGATGGTCCTCTCCTGCTGCCCTCACATGGGCCTTTTATCATCTGCAGTGATTCACTCCTCTAATGTTGGTACAAATGCTCATTGATTACATTGATGGGTGGTCCAGATAACAGATTCTTCTTGATTGTTGTGGATTGTGTGAGAAGTGACATGTCCACAAACAATGGGCTGTCAGTAATAATAACATAGTATTAGTAACAATAAATACAGTGTCAAACATGCAACCGTTTAAGTGGCTCTCAAAATTATTTTCAATTATTATTATTGCCCGTGAGGAGCATGGGTTACAAGTAAGACTTCTAAATCAGTTTTGAAAATTAATAAAATAAAAAATGAAGGATTTGTATCATTGTGCTATGCCCTAGATCAGGGGTGGGCAATATTTTTTTTTCCGAGGGGCCACTTTGGGATTTCTTATCTAATTTTTGCAAAAAGCGACTCTCAATGAAAAATATATATATTTAACAAACATGGAGATATCTAGTGTTTTTTTACCTTTTCTTCATGACAAATTATAATCAGTATAATTTGCTATAAAGTAACAGTTTCATTCAGAATACATTGAGGAATACCAGATGGAGACTTGGACCATCGTGTGTGGACAGCATCTCTGTGTAAGGCAATCATTATACAGGGTTTCTATGTAGCGTATATGTGTGTCTTCTCTAACAGGACATTCATCTTGTCCAAAAAGAAACCCAGAATATAGACCGATTAACCCATACAAACATGTCACCACAAGAAAAATTCTATCACCAAACATTTGCAGAAGACACATCAGCATTTCCAGTGGTCAAAACGTCTCGCTCTTCTTGGATTCTTGACCTTAAGTTTGGACACATGTTGACATCTTTTTGACTGACTGGCTCTTGCTCGCTATGTAGGAGGTCAGTTGGTCGAGATCTCAAAAAATCATGCTTTCACAGGTGAAGAGTTAATTCCCAGTCAGAGGCAGGTCTCAGTCTGGAGCATCTGGATCCACAAATAGCACAGGTCTTCCCCACGGAGAGCAGCACGCCGGTCCCTGTCACACAAGAATATGAACTAAACTCATTATGTCTGAGGCGTTCCGCTTGATGGATTAGGATTAAAAAAAAGATAGCCCACATATGTTTGAAATAGTTGTAGCTCGGACAATAACTAACATCATAATATCTTGTGTCTACATTGTGTCTATGTGTACCTCGTCGAAATAGTATGTGTACCTATTCCAAAGTCACCTAAATGCACCATGGACTGAAAAACCTGCACTGCTATTGCCACTCTTTCTTTTATTTCCACTTTTTTATTGTACATAATTATAACCTGCACAGACTATACTTTTAACCTTTTACATGTTGCACACTTCTGTCTTTTTGAGTGATTTTATCTATGCCAAATGGGACATGTAAATTTCTTCAGTGCAAGATCAATAAAGTCTATCTAACCTTATCTTATCTTAAACTTGTCTGTAACTTGACTATTATAATTATAGTCATTTGAAAATTCTGCATAGATATTACACCTGATTGTGTGAGTAGAAGCAAAAAGCTTTTTTTAATCCCTGTTGCTATCTGCGTTTGCTTTTTAATGGTACGTTTCATTGTCCATCCAATATTTTTGATGTATGGAAAATATGGGCCAACAATATCTGTATCTGAAGCCAAGCCCAGATCTGAATCAAATTAAGTTAACCGAGAAAACAGGACATGAATCATTGCTCAGTGCCATTAGCAGGATCCCAATCTGTTTCCCTTGTACATGGCATCAGAAAAAGAAAACACGACCCTATAGTTGCAGTTACATGTTTTAATGTTTTAATGTTTTATGTAATGATGCGTGCTGGAGGACAGGCAGGCTGTGGTGGCCAGGGGAGCCAGCCGAGCGCTGAGTGGGCTGGAAAGCGTGACAGCCGGTGGACAGGAGGAGGAGTACATGTGGGAGGACACTGACTGCACAAATATGGAAGCTGGTGGACGGACTGCAGCCACCGTCTTGCCACGACCGAGCTTTGACCGGCCAGAGGAGCAGAGGATCAGAGGATCAGAGGAGCAGAGGAGCGGAGGAGCGGAGGAGCAGAGGATCAGAGGATCAGAGGAGCAGAGGAGCAAGCGCTGTCTGCTCCTGACGCCCACACGCTGCCAGGGAAGCAGCCGTGTCAACAGCAATGCATAGTTATGGCTTGGTCCACATGCTTTTTTCATTCCTAGGTTGTTGTGATTGTGGTGACTGTCCAGCTGCAAAAATAAGAGATTGTTAAAAAAAAATAAAAAAATATTGTTGTGAAATTTAGAATAGTAAATTTGCAGAATTGATCCACGTTTAGCTTCAGTCGCTGCATTATCCATGGTACGTGCTCACTCACATTTTGTTGATATGTTATTTATTATTTGGTCACATTTCAAAATAAGAGAGAGGAAGGACCCACAAAACAACGATGCATAAACAGTATAATTTATTAAACCAGAATCCACAAAATAATTCAATTGACAGTAAAAAACAGAGGCAATTTTTTTAGAGACCAATTTTTTTCTTTGTTTCTGTGGATTTACGACATTAAGTTCAATGATTGGTGTGCTTTAAAATGATGTATAACAGCCTATAATATGAAACAACATAATATGAAGGTATGCAAATAATGTGTATTTTAGTAACTTGCACTTTTAATTTGATGTTTTTTTTGTAACCTACACTTTTAATTTGAACTTTACATTATTATGAAAGTTATATGATTGTATTGTCAAGTACTACAGGTGGAAAGTAGCATGGTGCATCTTTTTAATGCAACTGCACATTGTCCTTCATAAATCAAACTTCAAACATGTATACAGTATATTGTTTTGCATGGCCGGCGGGACCCTAGTGATGAGGTTCTGAGTCAAAACATTTTAATTAAAGGGTGTAGGCCTGATTCCTAACATTGAAAACACATTCGTAGGCCAGCCCACTTTGTCAGGCTTTTTTTACTTTTTTTTACTTTTTTTTATTATTCCGCGAAATGAGTTTGTGAGCACTTTTCAAAACGTTCTCTCACATAGGGAGTATGAGGCCAAAAGCTATCCGCGTTACACTAGTGGTGCACAAGCAGTTTCTTGGACACGAAGACGCTTTATAATGTGATTAAACCTGCAACCAGTTACCTTGTACGGCATATTATTTACTATTGAGTGAAAACAATACTTTTCCTCCACTACAGAGGCTTAGAGTCTTAAACCGTGCTTATAACATGTTTGCCATTTGCAGAACTCGCCATCTTTAATCCTGGATCATCTGATTTTATTGTCCTGTTTTTTGTCCTTTTATCTTGTTACATAAAAAAAAAAGAATCGGTTGCCATGGTTTCAGCTGTAAAGGCTAAGGTCTGTTTCACATTTGCTTCGTGAAAAAGGTGTTTTTGTTTTTTTCGACGTTTTGTGTTGATTCACCAAAACATTACACACAGTTGTGGCTCTTATTCAGCTTCGATTCTTTCAGAGCGAATTTCATTGATAGTAATTCTAGTGTTCATTGTTGACCTTTAAACTACAACTGGACAAGAAGTTGGTTGTAAAATAAATGACAAAACATTGAAGTAGAAATGGTTATAAGATCCTAGAGCACCATATGGTTTTTGTCCCTTTAAGACAGTGTGAATTATAATGAAGAGAGTTGTATGACCGATGTGTACTGTATGTAAGTTCTGACCGCTAACCATTGAAGTGAATGTAAAATCTTAAAAGAAAGAAAATATGCAAAAAGGGTAAGGAAACGTAATCATTTTTTTATTTTCGATATTTTTATATTGTGCAATGAGCAAAAGCAAATGACCAATGAAATTCTTTTATATACGATCGTCTGCATCAGTCACAGAGCATAAGTGAGATTGACCAGTGGCAGTGAATGTGTGTGTGCGTGTTGTGGAGTGGGGGGATTGGGGGTTGCTATGCTGCTAAAATCAGGAGGCAGGAGGATGCAGGAGGGTCTCGCACAGTGGTGATGATCCAGGACACTCAACAGTCAACGACATTTATTGACATCTATTAAAATTCTATGGACATTGGTGATCTGCCCCTTATGGACCAATGGCTCTGTGTCTGTGTGTGTCTTTTTATCATTGCATGTCTGATCTGTGTTGGCGAATCGACAGGTTTGTGAAGTCCTCCATGATTACTACTGTTGTGATTAAGGGCTATACAAAAGTAAATTGAACTAAATTGAAATCAGACACATAGTGAATCCTAATGCAGTCTGATCATGAGGCCTAAAGAGAAGATATCAGGCAGTCTGAGCAGTACCCGGGTTTCCTAATATAATATTTGTGGTTCGGGTTACATCTCCTGGCCACAATAAAGCCAGCTGCTCTGTTTTTAAATGCTTCTGAGGTGATGTCATGGCTTTAGGTTGGAGCCAAAAGCAAAGCTGTAGTCACTCATAGATTTTCACTTGGTCTATTTTTGATAGCGTTTTGGCTCTTTGCGGATTTACCCCATTGTGAAAAACAACATCAAAGTTACTGAGTGCTGCAGTTATTGAGCTAGAAGTTTACGCCTTATATAGTCATTAGAGGAGGATTACTTTTCTCAAATGGTGTGTGAAAAATGCTCGACCATTCTCTGGTATTTACATGTGTGTTTGTGAAGTGGGCATAAACACGACTGGCTCTGCTTCCACTCAATGAACCTGTAAAAAGCTCAGAACCAAACCAGATCTTAAAGAGAAAGGATTTTATATTTTTATCATCTTTTTTTCCACAAAGTTTTGAATGACCATATGCCATCATGAAGATTCTAAGTCTCTGCACTGTTCCTGGAGATTTCTAGGAACGTTTAGTTGAACAAATTTGACCCTTTGGAAGAAATGCAAACCACTTTTTAAGGGAAAAACTTTCTTCTGTCGGATGGGATTGAATTATGTCAGGGAGTGTAACTATAAATATTTCTCTAAGAATAACCACCACGTCTGTCAGAGAGAAATCATTACCACTTAGGAAGAAGGGGTGTATTCTGGAACATTGAATCACAATACAAGACAGAAATTGCAGATTGTAATGTGTTATAAACATTATTCTTGAATTAGCTTGATTACTTTTGAATGTGCTAGAAAACGGCAGCAGGTTCTGTGTACCCCCGAAACAGTTGTTGTTTTGTGCTTTCCAAATTTATTTTTCTTGCTTTTTTCTACCTAAGATGTTGCTGCAGTACAGTGTTCATGGTTTTGCACTGGTCCAGACCGGAGCGGAGAAGATTTATGGTCCGAACCAAGTGGATCAGATGAAAATCCACTGGAGGAATGCTAACTTTTTGAAAAGTGCTAATGAAGCAATTAGCATTTTACTTTGGAATAGAATAGAACAAAGCGGCTACTCCACCTTGTGACCCGTCCTGCTCTACCCAGTGGCTGCTCCACCCAGTGGCTGCTCCACCCAGTGGCTGCTCCACCTCTGCTGCTGTGATCTGAAGGGCTGTTGCTGATTATTACTCCATCCATCCATCCATTTTCTTCCCCTTAATCCATTTCTGGGTCGGGGGGGTGGCAGTCAGAGCTGCACCCAGTACACTCAGCACCAGCCCCTCACTGATCCTCCTGCAGGTGGTGAGTCCACAGGAGCTGAGATCTTTCAGTGGGGGCTTTGGGCAAAGTAGGGTTAAGTGTCTTGCCCAAGGACACAACGACAGCAGTCATCAGTGGGAGTCGTGAAGTAGGTCTTATGGTGGGCTCGAACCCACGACCTTCAGGCTCAAAGGCCAATGCTCTACCAACTGAGCTACTGTCGCCCTTTGCTGATTATTACTATTGTTAGCTTTTTTGATTGATCAATTTTATTTTTTATTTTTGCTGCTACTGGACACCTGAATTTCTCAGACCGCAGTATTGTGCCCAGAAACAGCTAGAAGAGACAGATAGAGGAGAAAGAACTATGAATTTTCAGTTTTTAAGGTAAAAAGAAAAAAATGTGGCACTCAAATGTGTGATATCTGATGAATGGTGATGCACTTTGAATCAATTCAAATCACGTGGTTTGACATTCGTCCAATTCCACATGGGATGTGATTACAGACAACCACAGAGTTGCGTTGTGCATTATTCGAAACTGCTGTGTCCTTCAGCCTTTTTAATGAAGTGCAGAGTCATGACACCATTATTAGAACTGCGACTGACAATCTGTGCCTTTCTGATTATTTTCTGTTCCCTGCACTGCTGTGAATCACTGCTGGGTTTACTCAAATCTGGAGTCATATTTAATCCAAGAATGCATCGTCCTCTATTTAAACTCATTATATAATTATTACATGCTGTTTTCATTTCTAAACTAACTTGTTGGCATGATTACCCAAATGTATGTTCTTATCTATTATGTGCTGTGCTTTTCTTTACCTTTCAAGTATTGAAATGTAGTGATTGCTGCTCATCGGTGGATTTGTTTTTGTAAAGTTATTTTGAATCAGAGCATTTACGAGGGCCGCTGTCTTTGAAGCTGCTGCTGTGTCTCATCTTCAAGTTCAACAAGGAATTTAGCATAGCAACAAGATCCAAACCGTAGTAATGACAATGGCTGGGATTGTCATAGCAAACAACTCTCCCATTCATAAATCTTAATATTACCCAGGAATAATAGGCTGACTGTTTGCGGACTCGTGCTGCTCAGGGAAATGTGAGAGGAGATTCATACAAAGAAATTGGAAACACTTGAGAGATGTGGTTTCTTTTTGATGGAGGACTGTTATTTTAAAAACCGTAATTACTTTATTGTCCTTGTGCAGTTGAATGGATTGTTCTTACAATCAGATCACAGAATGTTCTAGTGAATAGTCCTCTCATTACATGTTGCTCACACCTCCACCACACTCCTGCAAATATCTGTATCTCTATATTCTTACAACTGTCACTCAATTCAGTTAAACTGATTTGATTGAATTTTGCAGTAAGACGAGACGAGCTCATGCAGCTTTCGGCAAAAGTAATACGTTCTGGGTGATCCTGTGGAGGAGTGCAAATCTCATGGAACTTTCTCAAACACAATTATAGATCTGCAACAATAGGCATCACCTTCTGAGGCTTGAAACACTGGCCAGTCCTCTCTGCTCCATCCATCCATCCATTTCATCCGCTCTATCCGTTGTCAGGTTGCGGGGGCAGCAGTTGAAGGAGACACGCCTAGACTTTTCTATTCACGCAGCACCAGACCCCAAAAACCCCTCTGCAGGTGTTTGATTTTGACGCCTGCAGAGGGCTGGATCTCCGTGAGATCCAGCATTTCATTTTCGAGGGGGTCCCATGAACAGAAAACAAACACATTACATATAATAAATACAAACAATTAACATTTAACGCACACAGAGCGCTCCCTCAGATCCCATTTCTGTATACAATAATCAAATATAGTCCATACATACAGCAGCAGGTAGAATAATGCAAATTATAATGTACATACATGTACTACCAAATAAAATACTAATAGAAAAAAATAAAAAAAACAGCTAAAGTAACATGAGCAGAGAGTTGTAAGGTATCTAAATAATTCCGATTTAAATAAGCTAAAGAAAAACTCGAAAAGCTTAGATTTGCATGCAAAGGTTCCGAATATTTATTTTTTGTTATAGGTGGATACAATCATTTTACTTCCAGACTCTGAGAGAGATTGACTGTTTTTTTCTAAACACTTTTTTTTATCATTACTATCAATAATTGTTATATTTTTTATTTCATTTAATTCGATTCATTCTTTGTTTTTGTTTTTTCCTCTCTCCTTTTGGACCTGAACAAAGGTATGTTTGTGGGTTGGGGGTGGGGTTGGAGGGGGAGTTGACATATTACTCTACAATGTATAATTTTGTTGTTCAAAATCTAATTGTTGTATGTCTTATCTGTTATTGAAAAAAATAACAAAGAAAGTAGGATTAAAAACGCCAAAGGAGGTTGTGGATGTTGTGGGTGTTGTGGATGTGGGTCACTTATTCCAATCAGATGGAAACTTGTATGAAAATGAGCTACTTCTGACTTTTTTATGGATTCTTGGAACAGAAAACCTCCACATGACCCTCCAGCGTGGGGACGGGTGATGGTGTAGTCTGGGCCATGCCGGGCGACGTCACAATCCTCAATTTGCTGTGAGAGCGGACAGTCGGAGCGGAGTGGGCAGTCAGTCCAACATAATCAGTATGTTGAGTGTGCTCCAAATACTGCAATGAGATCAAAGCAGTATTTATACAGTTGTGATAAGCATGTTCTTTGCACTGAAAGTATAAGCACAGGACATTTTACATCAGAGCACTGACTTACAGGAAGGGAAATGTCATTGCCGCAAGCAAGTAAATAATGAATAACCTATACGGTAGGAGCCTATTGATCTATTGAAGCAAGTCTTTTTAATAACAAATGGTTACAGTTTCCCATTTTCAGCCAATGCATTTTTCCTTCATTACATCAGTGTTTTTCTTTTTTCCACCGCCTTTGGAAATCCTCCAATATAATCTAATTTGTCACAAAAAAAAGAATGTGAGAAGATTAGAAATATAATTGTCTTTGCGCTTGTTTACTTATGCAGTCAATAGATTTTGATGAGAATGACTTTACTTTGTAAGTGAGTCATGTTTATTTAGATGTGGTGCATTTCATAGACCAAAGTCACACAAAGCGCTTTACAATTTAACACTTTAAAGGCTGCATAATTTATTTTTTGTATCAGTGTCAGCTGTGATTTTTGTCAATGGCAAAGGTGCGGCTCAAAAAGGTCTGCATCAGATTATATTTATCTCCTCTGAAGGGGCAGGTTTTAAGTAGAATTAAAGACATTTCTTCCATATATTTCCTGTATATTTTCCTGGCAGGATTATCTTGCTACACCTCAGCTAAATCTGTATCGTTCTATTTATTTCTCAATGTTTCAGTGAGAGGGCCCCAGCTGTGTCCTCCATACAGCCGCACATAGACACGGACCTGTTCATAAATCTGGGCCACATAAGTGTGTGCTCTCTGACGCTTTAAAGAGACGAATGAGCCGAACATCCTCTGCTCTCTCACAGACATGCTCCATTGAGTAACACGAGGACAGCTGCGGCCTGTCAGCTCCAGAGACCTGATTTCTGAACTGAACTCTGGTCCACACAGAGAATGACCATAATATTGTATCCTGCCTTTTTCTGAATTCTAACTGTGTACCCAGACTGTGTACAGTTTTTAAAATAAGTATGTTATGTTATATTTTAAGAAAAAAAATCATCATAAATAAATAATACTTGTTTATGTTTTGATTATGTTTTTATACTGAATCAAGTAATTTAGGGAATCTGTATATGCCAGATGTCAGAATGTGCAATATATTATACATTCAAGTTTCCACTTGTCACTTTATCTATTAATTCCACCACGCATTTTACATAATAAAAAAAAAGAAAAAACATTTTTAGGGTTGGGAGAAGGGTTAGAGCTTTTTTCAAGATACTTCAAGTTTGGGTACCTAACTTTGAAACCACGAAAGACAACTATGTAGTAAAGTCTATGTTTTTGGATCCCAGCTGTCAAGAGAGTTTTATCCCTAGTGGTAACATTGTAGTCGAATTCATTATTTTCATTCAGATTAGCTTTTTCAGTCCTCACTCGGGCGATAAGATCTCAGTGTTAAAAAGATACAATGTTTCCTAATAGGATGAAGACAGCCGGTCTGATTCATTCACAAAAGGTTACACTGTTGGGACAAACAATGATATATATGAAACAAAACTCCAGGTACTCCAGTTTTCAGTACCAGTTCAATATCATCTCTCCCACACATTATTTACGTCTTCAGACAGTCATCAGCATTCGGGTCTGGCTTTCCTGCAGATTGGTCTTGATGTGGAGGAGTGTCAACAGAGCAGTGCACACATTGTGCATGGAGTTCAGCGCTTGTCGTGACTGGTGGAGGTGGTGCTGCTTGATTCTAAACCTGCTGCTGCTGATATATGCGAGATTGGGATGAAGCTAATCCGGCATGTGCTGTCGTTCATCTGCCATGTGGTGCAATAGATTAGAGAGGTGCTATTACGGAGGTAGTTAACTGAAGGCTTGGCTTTTTGATTGCCTAACAAACTAATGATGCCAAGTCAAGCTTGAAGGAAGCTATGATGGCTTTACAGATCCATTGTCTAATTGAGATGAAGGACACAGCAAATCCTGTCCTCGAAATCACCTGAAAATTAAACATCCAATGAGTTCTTGCAGATTGGATTTGGAAAGTGAATGTATTTAATCATTGGTTTGCTGACTAAGGCTTAAAGTGTTATTCTAATAAGACACTAAGTGTACAGAAGCTTAGCTGGTGAGGTAATAAAGCAGTCCTTTCTTGAAACATAAAGATGTCATAATGACATTTCTTGATTTGTTTTACTGTCGTTAGTAACATTTATAGTTTTATACAGAGTTTTTTCATTCGACTTGTTGAAAAAATGTAGCCTTCTATTAAAGTGTCAAGTTCAATGAATAACTTAACTTGACTTGAAAAACAGTTAAAATAAGGGTGCATTCACAATCCAGTCCCAAGTGAATGTGACTTCACCAAATAAGACAAAAGGACCACAGGACGATTTGAAAAGAGTGCATTGTTTGGAAGTTTCAAATCTTTCCATGTGTTTTCCCAAATGACTTCTGGTTCACCTGGGAAAATAGTACATTTATTATTTTAATCCATTTGTGTTTGTGTGCAGTTGTTTTTGTGTTGACTCATTACAGAAGAAATTACAAACTATTATTATGTATTTTTTGATGGGGAGAGAGCATTGAATACTGTCTCTATCCCACATACAGTATTCCATCCAGGGAGTTGGCAAATATTTGATGTTCAAACACTTCTGATTGTCTTTATTTAACTTAATCTTCCATCTATGTCTGAAATAGCTTTGTGAGGTTCTGTTCGAGGCGGTAAGCATCAGGATGCGTCTGTGGGCTGTTTTCACGGAGCATGACTCATGCCTCCTGTTGGTTTCAACCACTCAGCACCAGTGACAGCAGAGGACGGCTTATTGTGTTGTTCCTGACACAGGTTGACTACATGTAAGCCAAACTCCCACATTATGACAAACTTAACATAATGAAGACTACCTGAAAAAGTAACACATACAATGACACGTCTTTTGTGCGATCAAATTACATTGTATTGTGTTATTACAGACTGAAATGATGGAAATTGTAATCCGATTTGGACCATTTTGTAACCAAAGAATAAATGGGCCAAATGATCGTTTTGCTAATGGAAAAATGTAATCATACACTACTGCTGCAGCTTTTACTCTAGCAGTGAATTGGCCAGTTCTCCAGATTGAAATGACAATAACAATGAAACCTATTTTACACATGATGCCAGATGACGCTGTAACATTAGCTTGATTGAACAGATGGACACGACTTTCAAAACACACGATTATCTGCATCATTTGTGCATCACTAATTTTCTATGTTGGTTCTGCAACCTCCATGGCTCTATCTGTATTCTATCATTGCTCTCTGATCTTGAATGAAAGTGTATTCTCCATGTAATCCACACATTACACAACCCCACAGTGCACTAAGATGCTGCCGTCAGTGTTTTGGCACAAACTGAGGTACATTGGATTAGCTTGTTGAGCCAGTTGCATCTCTGCCCACCTCTGATTCCTCCCACTTACATAATATTCACTGAGGCAGGTTTATTTAAACACCAAATTAACATTGTTTTTGACTGTAATTGAATGTATTTATAATGACTATAATTTTATTCAGATTGTTAACAGAATACATGCTAAAAAAAATATTTGATTCATTCACATAAATAGACGTGTTATTCTCACCTCTAGTCATGTTACATCAAATGATCCAGGGAAAATAACAAAAAACAGCTATCACAAAAATGTTATTCTCAGCAAATAATCCTGTGTTTTGTGCTAGTATCAAAGTGGTAAGTAAAATAATACTGCAGGTGAAGAGGATACTGTACTTCATAAACGTTTCCACTTCGCAGGAGCATAGCTAAATGTTTACTGCGTATATGAGACCCGGTCCTCTGCATCTTCAACCCTATGCTCTAGGCTAGGCTAAAACAGTCCTCTTTAGTTAGCATATGGCTAGGAAGGTAAGACTCAGGGAAAGCTAAATAGACTATCAGTTTTCTGGGAGAAGTATGGTAACTTGAGCACTATCCTCTCCTCCTTCCTACTTTATCTGTTTAGCATTATTAGGATTCTGACTGTAGTTTGTTCATTGCTATTCACCCATTGTCCCATTGTCTGTTTCATGGTACCATGACGGGACTTCTGGACCTGGCCTCCTCCATCTACACCTGCGGACTGCCCTGCCCGACCCGCCTGGGAGTTCTTCAGTCCTGTACCGGACCTGTCCACGCTCAGCGGCCGCTGGTCCATGTTCTGTAGCTTAGGTCCTGGATCTATAGCCTGTCCGTCCGTGGGAGCGGATCCCTTTCTCAAACTCCCCGAGGTTTCTCACTTTTTCCCACTGGGTTTTTTATGAGTTTTTCCTTGCAGATGCAGGAGGGTCTGTTGGGCAGTTAGTGTCCAACTAGAAGAACTGTGGTGATGATCCAGGACACTTTAACATTCTACAACATGTATGACATTTATCAACATGTGTTCTATATTCTTTTTGTGTTTTAACTGTTGATTCTCTGATCTGTGTTGGTGATTTCAATGGTTTTGTTAAGTCCTCTGAGATGACTTCTGTTGTGATTTAGGGCTATACAAGAATAAATTGTATTGTATTATATGTTTACTAGCATGGCCATTAACATATGAGGAATTGTAAGAGCTATGAACTCAATTAATAAAACAATAAACTAATAATAATAATTTTTGTGAGTTTCATTGTAAATTATAATAACTATTGGGTCTGTATTATTGATATAACTGAGTTCTATACAACAGAAATGCTCGGGAGTAAAGCTTATTTTGAATTAATAGATGATCAATGACAGCAAAAAGGTCACTAACTAAAAATAAACAGCGACACCACATGAGACTGTGGCGATTCAGCACATGCATAAACACCGAGCCTTCATGTGAAATATTCCACTCTTAAAATTAGGTGTAGCTAATTGATTGTTGCATTCGTCTCAGCAGATTGTTGCTCATTTCAGATGTCATGTTGTTTGATTCTCCAGCCGCTCAGTGTGAGCTGGATTTGTTTGGTTCAATGTAAACACACTGGGCCTTGCATAATGAGATTCCTCCAGGGCCGACTCACTGAACTGACTGTTTTAAATGCAAATGACAACTTTAACAAGCAGCATTCGTACTACAACTGTATGCTGTAGGAAAAAAGCATGTGACACAAACCAGAGTGTGGCTTTATTTGTGGAGGTACAGCGCCCCTGCAAAAGCCCGGCATGTTTGTATCCAACAGATTATTGATTGTTGTCATGAGGGAAATATTTACATTGAAAAAACATGTATCCGCTCACACTTCCTGCATATTCTCTACGAAACAGAAAAAAACTGTAAACATTCAAATTGAAAATGTTTTAGGAAACTCCATATATAATGACAAGTTATTTCTGAAAAGCTAGATCTATTTTACTCCTCTACAGATACATTTTCACTTCTTCTTGAGGCAAATTATTTCAAATGAACTGCCAATAACAAAGCATCTTGAAGATTTTTTGGAGATTTCATGACACGATCCCAGACAATTGTCATTTTCTTCAATTTTAACTATAGAAATATAACAACTCTAGAGAAACATGGCTGATGCGCTGTAGATTTAGCCCCTGATGACTCATTTACTCTGCAGAGAAGTGCCCAACTCCAAAGTTCTTCGACAAAGGCTTCAGCTGGTGTGCGAGGGTTGGGGGTAATAGATTGTAGAATGACCAACTGTGGTAGTCTTAAACTGTTCCCTTTTCACAGCTTTTTTGGCCAAATCCATTGAAAATTAGATTCAGGGACATGTAATAGAGTAAAAAGGTCCAGACAGACTACAGATAAAATCCTTATTAACTTTTTGCTATTATTTTTAAGACTATTGTTCTATGAATGTTGGATTTGAGTGGATATAAGAGGGATTTCCAGGGTCTTAAGGTTATATTTTATACTAAGTCAAATGCAGAGAGCCCATGGGCACTAGGGAGTGTATAGCAGACACATGGAAACATAAAAACTGTTCATAAAAAACACAGACAAAAATCACTGTTGTTATTATTATACATTCAAAACCAAAAGTTGTGCCAATCATGCCTTCTTTGGTATTGCTTTATTCTGATTTTTTTTATTTTACAGCTTTTTAAATTACCTTCACTTAAAAATTATGTCATTTCTTTAGCTTTATCTCTGATGGAAGCGATTAACTCCCTGTATTAATTCAGACAGGGGACACTCTTATCTCAAATGCAAGTGAAAGCCTTCAGGGTTTCTCACATTGATTGATTTGATAAGAGGCACTAGGATCTTGTTAACAGTTTGGGGCTCCTCTGCGGATTATCCCTATAATCTTCTGTTATCTAATGCCTCCTGCTGCACAGATTAACAGGACAGAGCTCTTATCCAGGTTCAAGGTTCCTCTGCTCTCACCGCAACAATGTGGCAAGTGCAACACTGCGTCCAAAATTGACTGTTTACAAGAGGCCAACGGGTGAATCAAATACTCCGGCATAAACGAGATAAGTGATATTTCAGTAAATGTGTGCTCCAGCCTCAACCCACAAATAATATGAATTCATTCTTAGCCGTTACGCTATCTCAGGGCACGTTCACACAGTCATTATGGTTCACTTCAACTGGGACAAGTTTGATTCACTTATAGGGAAAGATGCTTCACAGATCTGTTTCAAAATATTTTACCTGTCTTGAGTCGCTACTGGACACATGTTAACTTGTTGTTGTGTATTACATCCACAAATAAAGTAAACCCAAGTTGGCCCAGTAACAGTGAACCAGACCAATTAGAGCAGCATGAGCCCAAATGTGGACCTCCTCATACTTGTTGATTGCGTTCATGTACATTTGTAATAACCATCCTTCCATTTTCTTCCCCTTAATCCATTTCTGGGTCGGGAGGGAGGAAGTCAGAGTTGCACCCAGTACACAGAGCATTAGCCCCTCACTGATCCTCCTGCAGGTGGTGGTCTTTCAGCAGGGACTTCAGGCAAAGTGGGGTTAAGTGTCTTGCCCAAGGACACAACGACAGCAGTCATCAGGGGGAGTTGTGAAGTAGGTTTTGTGGTGACCTCGAACCCACGACCTTCAGGCCCAAAGGCCAATACTCCACCAACTGAGCCACTGTCGCCACATTTATAATATCAACGAATAAAATCTTGAATTAAGAAATTATAATGTAAATATGTATGACCTAATCAGCCAAGACATTACTCTAATTGCAAGTATGGAAACATGACTTCAAAATGCTCAGTGAATTTTACTGTTCTACTCAAGGGTTCCTCTAACATGTTTTCTTTTTCCTCTCCTTGTTTCGGCCTGTGACTTGAGACAATAAAAGATTCTTTGGAGGCGCACAGTGGCTGTTTCCTCTGGGCTGTAGTCGGCTGTTGGCTGCAGTCAAGTGCTTTCTCTTCCTCTCTGCGTCCGGAGCTTCCTGAGTCTCCAGGATGCAGGAATTCCCTTTAGCAAGTAACACACCCAGATCTGGACCAATGCAACTGGACATGAGCGCTCAGGGTTCCTACGGGAACTCTCTCTCCATCTATAATGTCAGATTCCATTGTGTTGCATATAAAAACAACACATAGGATTAATGCATACTAAAGAAAAACTTATATGATATTCTTGGGCTTGAAACATTTTGTTCTCTTCTCTAACATTCATTAAAATTAATAATAGTGCCAATGAATCTATGCTGTCCTCCTGCCCTCTGGCATCTACCATGTGGCAATATTTCAGATCTGGTTCATTCAGATTAATCGGATGATCTTATTCCATAATTAATCACTAATCTTGCTATTTATATGCATTTAGTTAACCTGTTTTAAGTAGAGCTTAGAGGATATTACTGTAAACTATAGCATCAATAAACAAGACATAAGACATCAGAATAATAATAACAACGAGAATAATAATAATGATCTTTTTTGCTCAAATAAGATGCCCAAATGCCCTGATATATCATACAATACTGCAATCAAAAATCTAAACCTCAGCTTTTTTCACATTTATGTTTTCCCATGAATATTTACATAAAAAAGATCCACAATCCTCATTTCTTTTGCTTTTCAGACACATGGATCAATAGTGTGAAGCCATATTCTTCACATACCTTCACTCACAGCAGTCTGGAGTTGCTCTTTTCACTGGGTTGACCCCGCTCTTGTCGGGGGCCCACTCCACTTCTATTCAAACGTCCCAGATGGTTTTTGGATGAATGTAACGTACGGGACCAGTGGAGGATGGGGCAAGGAGGGTCTGGCTCAGGGCAGGACCACGCCACACACCCTTTGTCTGAGGAGAAAGGACTGGCCCAGATAAACTGCATACTTTGGGAAGGGAGGGGTCACTTGATTTACCACGTCAATATTGAATCGTTAATAAGGGGCCGTTATGAGATGTTCTGGTGACAAGTGTTAAAATAAATGATTAGTTATGGATGAAGTTGGTAACAGTACTGCACAATGAAAGTTATTGCAGTGCTTTCATGTTCTATTTCCTGTTCTATACTTGTACACATGACATAATATTGCTGTGTCTTGCCATTGTCAAATCAGTGTGCTATATGATCATGGTTTCGCCTTGGCAGGTAACTATATCCTTTTTATGCTATTTTCATTTCTGTGTGAAATCACGACATTCATAAAGCCAATACATTTGAGTGGTGATTATCATTTTATATATATATATAATGAAACTTTCCCCAGTGCTTTTATATCCTCAACAACTAAGATTAACAGATACTTTATTCATCCCACAGTGGGGAAATGTTAGTGTTGCATCACCAGTTACAGAACTTTAGGAATAAGAACACGGTAAAGAATAAGTGAACAAAAAGTCTGTCCATCCATCCATCTATTGTCTTCCCCTTAATCCATTTCTGGGTTGGGGGGGTGGCAGTCAGAGCTGAACCCAGTACATAGAGCACCAGCCCCTCACTGATCCTCCTGCAGGTGGTGAGTCCACAGGAGCCATGATCTTTCAGCAGGGGCTTCAGGCAAAGTAGGGTTAAGTGTCTTGCCCAAGGACACAACGACAGCAGTCATCAGTGGTAGTCGTGAGAATTGGCTCTAAGGCCAATGCTCTACCAACTGAGCCACTGTCGCCCACACTACACAATAGGTCTGTACTAGAATAAAATCTCAAACTTTAGCATAATAAAGAAGCAAGTCTAAAACCTCCATCTTTGCCATAATAAAGAAGCAACAATTAATTAAGTATAAAATCTGTGACTTTAGTGCATTGCCATCCAATCCATTGCAAACAAGTATCCATTTTCCAGCCTAACCAGATCAGAGCACGTGCCAGTTAACCAGGCAACAATTAGCTCTTGTCTAGTTCAAAAAGTGCAGCTTGCCTCGTGCACATTATTCCCTCTCTGATTGCATTAGTTTTCACCAAAATAATTACCCTCGCTCAATTATTTGATTAAAACCCTTGGCAATGTGTCGTGCTTTCCTGCAGCCTCTTGCTTGTTATAAAACCCTGCAATTGTGTGACCTATTGAAAAAAGCATTGAAATCATTGCTGCCTGTTTCTATAGCAACCCTGACTATCTCGCTAACTCGCCCACTCACTTTTCTCTCTCTCTCTCTCTCTCTCTCTCGCTCTCTGGCACAGGCCCCGCCCCTTTCCCAGCCGGGTCACGTGTTCGCTCTGACGTCGGAACTGAATGGGGGAGAGGCAACAGAAAGCGGCGAAGAGAGGGAGAAAGAGGAGTTTGTGTGCATTTTTACCAGACCTCCTGGCTAGCGAGGACAACACAGGGCAGAAACAAGCTTCTACCAGCGCTTGCTAAGTGTCATTTCACAACAGAATCATCTGTTTTGCTTTTACTTCCTTGTTATAGATCACCACCGCTGTCCTTTGCCTTCCCAAACTGTTGCGCGTCTTGAGCTGCGACTACTCACTTAGTTTACAGCCAAAGTGGTCGGTGATGGACTTCTGAAGCTCCTCTGCGTTGCTACTAAGTGAGGTAAGCGTTTGTTCCATGTCATTTCATATCCTTTGTCTCTTGTGGTTCGATCAGATGTGCACATTCAGTCATTTGCAGTGGTGGAAGTGCATATTACTAAAAGGAAGTTGTCTGCTCTCTTGAGGTTGGAAGTCTAAAAGTGCATAGCTTCACAATGCTCAAGAGCCTTCTGGTATCTGAGAAATGCAATGTTTTGTTGCATTGTTGGCAGACTGAATGCATACCTGAAGTTCAACGTGTATATCACAGCTGGAGGTTGATGCATTTTGATTGTATTGGTTAATGTTGTTAATAAAGTGCCATTTTTATTGCAGCAAAGACCAGCTGAGTATTGTATCTATGCAGAGCTATCATCAAAGCTCAGGCTGATGGTGCATAGCTGTGTTGCATGCTAGTTGGATGATTTTGACATTGGCAGTTGTGATGGCAATCCCCCTGCATCAAGGAGCCTGGGTGATGGGGGGAGGCTGTGTGGTTGTTAAGTGGGCAGAGATGGCTGGTGTGGCAGTGATGGGCAGCTCCACATGGCTTCTCCTCTGAGAGCGTTGCTAATGTTAGAGGCACTATGTATTATAGTGGTCTGCAGCGGCCTCAGAGTCACAGAGGAGAGCGTGTGTGTGGAGCTGAGGAGGGGGCCAAGCAGCTGCCACCTGCCCCTGGGACACCACAAGAACTCCAGAAATCCAACTCATGCGAAAACGTTGGTGTGGCATTTGATGGTGAACTCGAAAGATTTTGTCAGTGGATCAGTCACTCAATGAGCCATAGAATGAAAGACTGAAGGGAATAGTACTAGCTATATTGGTCTCACTATGGCAAAAAGATGTATTACAATTCCTTTGCCTCAATCAATCAGATTTTTAAAAATATATTATTAATTTACAAATCTTGCACGTCAACACAGAACTAATTCTAGCATTTTTTTTGCACAGAAATGTCACTGCCTGGTGTCAACATGGCCCTAGAGATACATTTAACTTGTGCCTCATAATTTTGGGTTGATTCTTTCTATGTAGAATCAAAACTAACAGAGCAGTGGAGTAGTGCCACTAAAGGACTCAGACCCAACGCTAAGGACTTAACTAATAGCATCAGATTTTAATTTTTTTTTTTTTTTTCTAAACACAGAATTCTGAGCCATTTCAACACCAACTATTATTCAATCCCTGGCTATTTTATGGTTTACTTGTTGTATTCATTTATTTGCTTTAGTCGGTATTAAGCCATTTTCAAATTATTATCTTTTTGACATGAATTATAGTTATCTTGATTCTAAAATACTAAGTGCCTTTTTACAAGTAGCCTCTTCAAGACCTTTTCCCACCGCTCTCATCCACACCACTGCTCCTCAAACAAAAGCACTCAGTCCAATCACACCAAAAATCAAGCGTAAACACAGTTTGGTTAACAAGAAAATCCATGAATGCTTTTTGTCCCCCTCCTGGCTTCCGTAGAGCTCTCTCCAGACTTAATGATGTGGAGAGCAGCCAGCAGCATGTACTGGCTCTTTGTGAGGGAATGTGCTGCCTGGGTGTAGACTTGAAGCAATCCTATATTATTAAATGCTTGGGGCTGTAAATGTAACTGGCCAATCAATAGCAGCATACTGACATGGCGTTTGGTGAAGGAAAGGCTGGGGTGAGACGGTGCCGTACTGGGGCTGCTGGTCTCTCGTTTGTGGGTAACGCTAAACTTGACAATAATAAAGGCTAAGTGGTATATTAAAGTGTATGTTTGATTAGCAGCTGAACATTCTTGATTACAAATGGAAAATTGCGAAGACTGCAATTAATTCAATAATTTCTTCCTTTT
This sequence comes from Knipowitschia caucasica, assembly GCA_964034765.1. Classification (NCBI taxonomy): domain Eukaryota; kingdom Metazoa; phylum Chordata; class Actinopteri; order Gobiiformes; family Gobiidae; genus Knipowitschia; species Knipowitschia caucasica. The sequence continues at coordinate 9,695,246 of OZ035829.1, forward strand.
TCAAACTAAAGGGACAAAAGACGAACAAAAAATACCTTAAATTTGGGAAAGCCTGTTGATTTGAGTATATTTTAAAGATAATTTAAGATTTGTTAATGGAACAACTATCTTTGGTCGTCTTGTCAGGCAAAATCACCAGTTTCTCATTTCAAATCTGACATCTTATCTTTATCATAGTTATTATTTGCCAAAACTATGGCATGTGTTGCACACAAAAAAGACGCAAAAGTCTGAAACCAAGTCTATATATATTTAAATATTTTGTAGTGAATCTTTTTTTTCTTCTTGAAGAAAATGGCTCTACAATAGATTGAACTATTAACATTTTCGGAAATATGTTTGAATTATATTATCTGCATCAAGTATTGCTACATATTTAAGCTTCAGATAAATTATAACTCTGTTGAAGTTTACTCTTCTATATGAGACTTTACACATTAATCATAACCATCAGTCACGATGTTGGTCAGAGATAATGCAATGAGATGTGTAGCACTCTTTCACTGTGCAGCCCTGGTACCAAAAAATAAATTGGAAAGTAGAAAAACAATGTTTCTTAGGCTCAATTATAATCTCCAAGACTAAATTTGAGGGTTATACATCATTCCCTCTTCTGTGTTGAATTTGCTAAGTGCTTCCAAATGTGCTGGAAATGGTTTGAATCTTCTTCCTGTTTGTGAAATGATCTGTGCAAAGGCCACAAGAGCTCATTACAGACGATGATGCCTTGTGTTTGCGTGAGAAGATATGGCTTCTCTCTTGTGTAAAGTGGTTGTATGTTGCTAATCGAAAAAGCTGCTTCGACTGACAGACCTCGTTGATCACATGAGACTGCCTTTATCTGGCATCCTGCAGTGGTGACAGCATTTACCACTAACAGAGCCAAAACAGCATAAAGCTCAAACCATGTTGCTTTGTAGCAACAGGTAATCACATATATTTAGTTTTTTCAGAGCACGCTTAATGCGTGGATTGTCATGCAACAAGTGACTTCTGTAGATTCACAAATTTAAAACATGTTATCGGCCTAGCTAAAGTTTGACAAAATGAGTTGGTGACAGTAACTTCCCATGATTAAAAACGGCTAAACTAATAAATTGGTTGGTTTATAGAAATCCCAATTCTAAATTAAATTGTTTGCACACAGCTACGTGGTCATGTGACATGTGATGTGAGAATTGTTCATCATTATTCAGTCTATTATTAACTTCACAAATGATTGAGTGTTTTTGGAACATTAGCAGAAATGTTGGGCTTTCCTGTTTTCCATGTGTTTGTCATTTTTGTATTTGTTGTCAGACGACCATAGAACTTTGCACATCAAGGTAGTTTGATGAACAGGAACCGTCCCAGTGGATTACACAAAAGAAGAAATCCCACACTTTGTAATTCTTGCAAATAACATTTAAAGTGTAGCAGCATTTCATTTTTTGCCTAAAAAAATTTGTTGGACCAAAATTTTGCTGCACTATACATTTTAGTATTCATTATATATTGCTTGCAAGGATTGTTGAGTGTGGGAGTCCTTCTTTTGTTTTTATTATAACAAATGAACCAATAAGAGAGCAACAGTTGGTCTGTCTTCGTACTCTCCAAGTGTTGTAGTTGCTGCAACGATGAACCTCATAGTGGATATGTGGTCTTCAGACTATCATCGTGTTTTCATTTCCTCCTCCAGCTGAGCACACACAGGATGACTGAGTGCTATGACTGTGGCTTCTATTAAACTCCTCAAAGGTCAGGGATTCCAGTGTGTCCTTATCACAGGGTTAAACTGCTCTGATCGTTAAGTATGGGGGCTTCATCTCATCTATTTAACGACTAATATGCAAACCACTAGTGATAAGTGGTATTCTATTGTGAGAAAAGGTTGTTTTATAAGCATTGGGATCATCCTGATTGAGTATTGAGCATTCAAAGTGTCATCCTGTGACAATGCAAATTGTGGAAGCGCTAAAATGTTTTCAAATTGTGGTCAACTCTTTTGTGGTAAGATATTTTGGTTTTAGGATTAAGGTTTCATGAACAGAAACGAAGATGCAAAAAATGTGCGCTATGTATCTTGCATGTGTTTCAATCTAGTTGTTTTATTGTTTAGGCAAGGCCTTGCCTTGTCTTCTTACTAGGATTGGGCGGACCTTTCCAGAGATCTGACCTGATAAATATGTTTAATGTTATTCCAAGCAAATAATATTATCTCCACAAACGGGTGCAAGAGACAGATCCTCCAACAGTAGAGTGAAATCGTGCAGCTTTAAGAGGCGAGACAAACGTAGCATTTAACCACATTTGTTGTCTCAATATGCCTCAGCAGGTGTGATAAAGCGTCGACCACTTCATGTTGCAGACAGAGTACATTTTGCTTTGTACTTTTGGTTCTTAGACTAAAAAGCCAGTTATAATGGAGCTCTAACATCTTAGATTGATTCACAATTGTTATGTAATTGTCAAACTTCCCTCCTCCCAGTGTTTTGTGCCACACACCCTCACACATACTCACACGCACACACACAGAGACACAGACACTTCTCTGCGACATGTGCCGACATTATCATGGTGTTCCAAGCAGCTTTTTACCATCTAAAAAACATTGCCAGGATCAAAAACATAGTGTCTAAAGCAGACCTGGAGATTCTTATCCATGCATTTGTCTCCAGTAGGCTAGACTACTGCAATGGCCTGCTCACAGGTCTGTCCAAACAGGCTGTAAAACAGCTGCAGTACATTCAAAATGCAGCAGCTCGAGTCCTGACTAGAACCAGGAAGTACGACCACATTAGTCCAGTCCTCAGGTCTCTGCACTGGCTTCCTGTGGCTCAGAGAATAGACTTTAAAACAGCTCTGCTTGTGTACAAGTCTCTCCATGGCCTCGCACCAAAATATATTAGTGACATGTTAGTCCCATATGAACCAGCCCGGACTCTGAGGAGCACAGGGACTGGACTCCTGTTAGTGCCCAGAGTCAGAACTAAACATGGGGAGGCTGCTTTTCAGATTCATGCTGCTAAAATCTGGAACAGTCTTCCTGAAGATGTGAGACAGGCCTCCTCTCTGACAATGTTTAAAACCAGGTTAAAGACAGTTCTGTTTAACTGTGCATACAACTGAGGGATTTTATATTTTTATCTTTCTTTTTAATGTTCTGTGATTATTTATGATTTTAATGCTTTCTTGTTTTGTTCAGCACTTTGAATTGCCTTGTGTATGAATTGTGCTATATAAATAAACTTGCCTTGCCTTATTACACAGAATAAAATTTCCTTTTTAAAAAGTCTTAACTTTGCATTGCACAAAAGGCAAAGTGAAGAAGCATCAGTGGGCTTTATAACTTCCTGTTTTGAACTTGAGAGGGTCTCATGTAACAGCGGTGGAAACTTACTTGAAAGGAGTTTATGTAACTGTTGATTTATGAGCAACATTGAGACCAGGAGATGGAGAAAACGAGTTATTGAGTGAGCGGACCACAGAGATAGATAGTTGTTTTGGGAGACCATTATACGTCTCTTTTGAATGAATTTGTCCATGTTGAAGTTGCATTTGAAAGAAAACAGCTTCTGCAATCTATTACAATGGAACCACACAAAAAAAAAATCAACGCTATTTTTCTGTTCAGTGTGCATTATCATCCAGAAGTGGTCGAGCAAGCTGAAAATTGGACTTCCATAATGACAAAATAATCAAGATAAGTAACTTGTTCAACCTCCTAAAATATTACAGAATTGTGAGAAAAATCACCACAAACAATTTGCTACGTATATTTTGTAAACGTCTGTTTGCGTATTGATTTCTATCCCTGGTTCTTTTATTGCCATCTTCTGAGGGTTGTGTTTTTTAAGAACGTATAGAAAGCTTCAGAACTGGGACAAAGAACACGTAGATTTTGGAGGTGATCTGGTTACGCCTGGATTCAGTATTTTGACCAAGGAGCGAATCCAAGGAATGACTGAGGTCTGTGCTCTACGTTTGCTTTTCTAGGTTGTGTCATATATTTTGAACTAAGGCCACAAGAGACAGTTTACTGATCCAGCAACTGTGAGAAAAGACAAGAAGACATTCCCTGGTGGAATTTGGAGGCAAATATAACACCTGTTGATCCGTGTCGTTGGTGGTAAATGGCAGCTGCTAAGACTAAGACGGTGGTGACGCAAGGCTTTGTGGGACTGTCACCTGTTTGTTCAAAGTGCCGGATTTGAAAGTCATATCAGTAAAGTTTTATTGGCAGAGAAACTAAAGCCGTCAATGCTGCAGCGCTAAAACCGATGGGTGTGTTCCATTACAGCAGTTAACCCTTCATAAAATGTGAATAGACTGCATATATTTGGAATCTTAGCTATTAACACCTCAATAAAATCACAAATGGTGTAGATACAATAAGAAGGCAGGCTATAACGATAGAACTAGTAATTGTACTTTTACCGTCAATTACAAGGATTTTGTGGATTAGGCATTATAATAATAGCTGTCACTTTCTAGAAGTGCAGAGCCAATAATGTCTCCAGTGACCGCTCGCTGTAAAGGTCAAATGGAAGCAAGGAATCAGCAGACGGGACTGTTGTGTCGAGCCATTGTGATAATTAGACTGGAGAATACCCTTCTCTCACTGCGAATGTAAGAGGCATATTGGTTTTCTGTTGAGCCCAGTGGGGGCGGGTCCCGGCTCAAAAAGGTCCATAAGCATGTGCGCTGACATGTTTGCAATCTCACTCCTAGCTGGTGGGGGTGTACCCGGAAAAAGAATTTGCTAATGCTTTTCTATCAAAAAGGGCTTTACAGGATGGTTCAAAAGTCAGCTCTTGACCCAACGCTATGTTACAAATGTGTGTCAATGCTGTCCCCCCTGTCTAGTTTAGCCGCTGTGGACTTTAGAATGCACTCGTTAAATGAATTGGGCTCATGCCGGCTAACACATGCGCAAATGCGTTTTTTTTTTCACATTTTCCTGCCCCACGGCCATTTTGAAAATGCCCATAGAAGGCAAAACGGGTGGCACATTAGTTTCAACAGCGGAGATAGATGTGACTTTTTCCGTTTAATATTTACAGTCTATGGTTGTGCCAGTGTTAAGCCCGTTAATGACCTACTACACAAGTGAACTGAAAAAAGAAATACATTTTCTAGAAGATTTTACCTATTGTACATGTACTTTTAGCGGTAGGGATTACCGTAGCCTCCGGAGTAAACCTACAGACATAGGGAGAACATTCAAACCCAGGATCTTCTTGCTGAGAAGCGAAAGTGCTAAGGACTCAGCTATCTTGTACAAGCACTTGAAATAATACTGAAAGGCTTTTCTCAATCTAGTTTTATGATCTTTTCTCAATCTAGTTTTATGATTTGCTTTAAGAGTACTTGATTATGGGTACTCAATAATAAGGTAAGAAACTTTACATTATTGAGTTCAGTGGTTATGGACATTTTCTTCATTTTCATTTGATTTGTTTTACTTGTTTGCACCATATGCCGAAGCAAATTCTTAGTTTTTGACTTCCTGTTACTTACAAAGAGGACTCTGATTCTCTTTCCTTGGACTGTTTTTGATTCTCTTTCCTTGGACTGTTTTTGATTCTCTTTCCTTGGACTGTTTTTGATTCTCTTTCCTTTGACTGTTTTTGATTCTCGTATCTATAGTTTGTCTGATGCTTGGCAGCAGTGTGTGGCCTGGGATTTATCAGCGTCTGTTTGTGGGAGTGAGTTTAGTGTGGATTATTGCAGTGCGGGGCGTCTGACAGATTGCAGAGTTAGTCTTACAGCTCGCTCTGGAAAGAATGTGGCAACGTATAGAGCCGTGACGTCAAATTCAACAGCGTTTCAGGCTTGAGGGGAGAAGGAAATGTTGGCCTTATATCAATGTTATTAAGTTGGACAGTTGTGCTATTTGTGACGGAAGAGAAGAGAAGGGTTGGACTTGGAGGCATTTCTAGATAGATACTGTACAGAATAGCACGGAAAAGGTGTTATTCTAATTGGCAAATGTATTATCCAGAGTAATGCTTTATAATAACTAGACCTGAATTAATCCAGGGCTAGTTAGTATTAAATGTTACCAAAATATCATTACCAGCATAGGGATGTAAAATACCGGTTGAGACTGTATTGTTGCTATGAAGAAAATAGGGAAACACATTTTGTAATGTGCCTGTGCACAAAACTTAAACATGTCGAGAAGAGGTTTTATAATTCAGATAATTCTATAATGACTGCAGAATGAAATAACCACAATTCTCCAGGGGCATTGTTTTTTGTCATATGTATAAACAAAAATCCCACTGAGCTTTTGGTATCTCATTGACTGGCCTCCTGCTGGTGTCCAGAGTCAGGACTAAACGTGGGCAGGTAGCGTTTCAGATTCATGAAAATCCGTAAAAATCTTTCTGATAAAGTGAGGATGAGGAAGGCTTTTTTTACATTTCTGTGTAGCTGTGCATACAACTGAAGGATTACATCTTCTCTCTTTTTAATGTGCTGCAAAAAAAAATGAAATATGATGTAATTATTGCTTGATTCGAGTGGTTTTAACTTAATTTGAAAACTAGATTCTCCTAACCCTAACTACGGGGATAAGTCATGAAGTCATATTTCAATAACAGCTTTATTTTCTTCATTCCAAGGGAGAGATTTCTTGTATATTATCAAAACAAGATAATGTGCTTGTCCCGTTGGCAAATCTTGTTTTAAGGCCGTCATAATGATCATTTTGCTAAATTTAAGCAATTCTTTACTTTATTTTTCATCACTTCTTGCCGTGTGAATATTTATGATTATAATGTCTTGTGTGGTTTTAATGTATTTTGTATGTATTCTCTTGTTTTGTTAAGCCCTTTGAGTTGCCTTGTATATAAACTGTGCTATATATAAAAAACCTTGCCTTGCCCTAAAGGCCTTAGTTCTTGGTAAAGGTGCTGGAGCTTTTGGGCAGCTGGTCAGCGTCGGGCTTTGTCACCCTTCACTGGGCCTGTTTAGGAGGAAGGTCAGAGGTCCAAGCACTGCCCATCCTGAGAGCCGCCGAAGCCCCTGGGGACATGTACCCAGTGACACATTTTTGTTCAAACAGAGCTATAGTACTCGCTCCCTTGTATATACACGTCACAAGAGGCATGAGAAACAGATGGGGTATTTTTAGAAGTTCGCACAGAGCAGGGCAGGACACAGGAGACAAGGACGGGGCCATTATCTGTCCCATTCTACTGGATTCCTGTCATTAATGCGCTTTACTCTTCTCCAGAACCTCCTCAGGGACCGAAGCAACAGGAGCCGCTCAGGACACTCCTCATTTAGCATCGTAATTATGCCTTTCAAGAGTAGTCGTGGTCAGATTTGTTTTCTTTGCTATTTCAATGAATCTAGAACAATGGCAATGCTGTAGGGATGAGCCAAAAATATCCTTCAGACAAATGTGAACAAACAAACAATTCTACAAAAGAGGTTCTTTTTTTATTTTTATTTTTTTTACATACAATTTGCAGTAATAGAAATGTGGAAACTGTTATGTATAATGAGTGGCTGAAATAAACTAGTACTTATGATTAGCTATAGGTATCTTTCGGACCCAAAAGCCGAATCTCAAAACCCATGACATCATACTATACGTCTACACACAGGGAACGTTCAATTCAAGACTATTCAATTCGATATACTTCTAAACAATTTTATAGGAGTCGGGAATTAAATTTTTTTCGCCCATTATAATGAATGGATGAAAGTTTATTTGAACATAGAAAAAAAACAACCGAATAATAACATAATAGAACAGACAACAAAATGAAGAAAAAAAAAAAACATCTCCAGTTTTTTTTCCAATGATTGTTTTTTTGTTTTTAGCACAGCCCAGCTTATAACTGAGATGTGAGGATTATTGGCACATATGAGAGATACTGTACTTCTCTTTGTCACACCATATGGATTTATACCACAGTTTGCCCGGAAATTGCTCTAAGCTCTTATTCAGCTTCTTGCAGCCTTTTTGATTGAAATGAAATGCATTGACTCACAGACACACATACAGTTCAAGTGTCAGCCAGCAAACAGCTTCTTTTAAAAGCCTTCTATGTTACACTGGTAATTTGATAAATAGATTTAATGTTGGAATAATCTCTGTAAACATGCTGGGCTCTCATTCAAAGTCATCCCCCTTCCTGCCACACATGCTCCAGTTTGTCATTCTCAGTTGCCAACACAACTCCCCCATGCCACGGCAAATGTCAGTTTATAGCACTTAATTAGAATCTATCTACTGTAGCTTTATCTTGTCTCTTGCGGTTGTTCCTTCAGGGATATCCAAAACAAATGTCCTCAGCTCGCCCCCTCTTTGCTCTTTCATCTCCTTTGATTGCAAATCATTTGTCACATGCAACTGTCCTTCAGAGAAGCTACCGTGACAATAGATCCCAAAACTGACTTGTTGGCCATTCTTTTATATAATGCAAGGCTTTCCTGTGACCTTTGGGAGCCAGATTGACCGACACATGGCGTTATGATGTAACATATAGATTGGTACATGGTGTGAGAGAAAAAGCCTGCAGCATTATTCTATAGAAAAAGAATGGCAGTGATAAGCAGTATTACTATTAATATAAATGTTTTGTTTACAATAGGGCAGTCATCTAAACATTTATCACAATATATGAATGATTGAATTTGGAATCACCAGTAAGTTGTTTAGTTTATTTCATTTCATTTATTTAAATAAAACCTGGCCCTTTCGGACATCTTCAAAGAGACGAAATTCGAACACATTATAAACATTTAATAAAGGTATTTGACTTAGGTTGTGTATGTTGAATATCATTTTAAAAGTAGATGTAGTCTGAGGCTGATGCTGCTTCTGCTGCTCCTCAGATCAGTAGGTCTTTTTAATTCCTTTGTGGCTTTGTATTCGTGAGATCTTTACTCTGCCATTTCACCCTGTTAAGCCTTTATCTGAGGCTGCTACAGACTGTGCCAGATGGAACTTGTTTTCTTTGAAATATACAGTGAATATATAATCTTACTGCAGAAATAAGTTACTTATAAGTTTATATTAATTTCTGTAAAAGCTATAAGACTCAACTGATCATACGCATGACCGGCCTTGCTTTGAGCATTCATGTGTTATTTATTTACCACCGTATACTTTACATGTTTCGTTCAGTTCAAGCATGAAGGGGGCATTTAAGGTGAACATCAGTGATCCATGTGTAAATTGCAGTACGCCAAAACTGATACTTTCACTGAAATAAGCTATAGATAGTTTGAGCTTATTGACCGTGTATATGTTTTAGACTTTAGATTTCTGACGCTGTGACGACTCGTTCAGACGGTTCCTAACCATGGTGGACTGTTGCTGTGGAAACTGCAGAACACGGTCTTCACATGCACTTTCCTCAAAGAGCTGCTGGTTTACATGTTAAAGTCATTACACTTCACACTTCAGAAATCTATCATCAGAGTAATTGAGGCAAGCTCTCTTGGTTATTAACTCTCATTGTTCACATTGTGCTAAATTGTAGCAAAGTTTCTCTCTTTTCTTGAAAAGATAAAACATCTGTTTTATAAATCATCTAAACTGATTGAAAATGAAAGCATTTTTGGAGTCTTAGGATGATATCATTTCACTGTATTTACCTGTTCTTTTTCTAGGCTTTGATGATAGAGGGCGATATATATTCACTCTTCAATGCTTCATTCACAAAAGCTTAGTGTCTCCTTTTATGGATTCATATATTTCAGAAACGAGTAAATACATGTTGTTTGACCCAACATAAATTCTTATTTAAGTAACCTGTTGTGAAAAAACCAGACCTCAACAGGCTGTCTTCATCATTTCAGGAAATATACCATAACTTTTACTTACTGACCGCTGATTGGCTGAGTGAGGTCTGGTCCACTATGGTAAAATATGACAAAGGCCAAAAACACATATTGCTACATACAGGAGCAAAATTTCATTACACAGTACGTTTTTTTTAGTTATAAGGTTTGGATCGGTCTCTAAGAATGTTATTTTTAAGCACTTATTGGACTATAAGACGCTACTTTTTCCAAACCCTGCAATGTATGCATTTTTATTTTGTTAGCTTTAATCCCCTTCTTTCCATGGGATTAAAGCTAGAGTCAGAGCAGAGCTTTTATTTTGACTCCATCGAAATGTTATCGTCAAATAGATTAAAACACCTCGTCGTTAAATCAAGTGGTGACCAGTTCAAACTGTTTCCTATCATCTTATTGTCATCTTGTTAGGTGTTAGCCAAGTGTTGTATTATCACATCCATCCATCCATCCATCCATTTTCTACCCTTTAATCCATTTCTGGGTCAGGGGGGTGGCAATCAGAGATGCCACCCAAGTCTCATAGCACCAGCCCCTCACTGACCCTCTGCAGGTGGTGAGTCCACAGGAGGACGGCTGCTCTCTGAGTGTGAGCATAGCCTTGATCTTTCAGTGGGGGCTTTGGGCAAAGTGGGGTTAAGTGTCTTGCCCAAGGACACAACGACAGCAGTCATCAGTGGGAGTCGGTGGAGAAGGTGCAGAGGTGGGAATTATCACATGTGCATGAAAACCTATGGCTTCTATTCAAGTGTGGCCTATATGTGGACAAAATGAACTTTCTCTTCAAATTAGCTGGTGCGGTTTGTATACAGGTGCGAATAAGATAAGATATACGTTTTATTCGTCTCACAGTGGAAAAATGTCAGTGTCATCGTTGCGCACATTACAGCAGAGAAAGAAGGAAATACGAGCACTCAGATTGCACACATAAAATTGTGTCTATTATTTAAGATAATAGACAATATTGTTAAAATAAACTCTGGGGCTATAATTGCACTTGGTTCCGAAGTATTTACAGATGTCTATATTGTACTTTAGCAGCAGAGAATATGAGAATATGAATAGGAGCAGAATAAACATCAGAAATAATATCAACAGGTGAAGTGGCTGGTGAGTGGCAGAAATATCAGATGTATTTGTAATAATGCAGTAATACTAATAACAGGTGAAGTGACTAGTGACAAAGTTACTAGATGAACTTTAATAAGTATCAGCAGGTACTGGAAAAGATGCGAGTATTTATCACATTTCTATTTAAAACCTATTGTCGCCACATCCTCATAAATGTACTTATACTTTCGTCGGCTCTACAAAGTTTACAAGCAAAGTTAGTTTTTGAATCTTGTCTCACCATTGAACCAGCCATTATTCCTCCCGAGTTCTCCTCCTCTTGTTATTAAATTTTTTGCAATGAGGTCTGTTTATTTTGCATTAAATACCTCACAGCTGAAGAGAAGGCAAAACAATGTCATTTTTCCTGTGACTAATTGCATCCTCAGCCAACACTCTGATCGTGCCACGCATTATTTCTCGACTTCGCCTACCAGTCTGCAAACTCTCCAAAGCAATGTTTTCCCAGGACTGTGTTCATCCTGACCCCTGACTCCCCACTGTGATGTCATTTCCTACTCTATTTATTACTTTCCGTGATGCTATTTCCTGTTTCTATATTTTCCTTTGAGCGCAGGAAGCTGGTAGATCTTTGTGGTGTCCCTTGGGTTTTTCAATCAGGACCATCTCCAGTCTGTCCGTCTGCTCCGGTCTCGTTCCCGTAATGTTCCTGCTATTGACTGTTTTTGAATTGTAGTTTTGATATTTTTTGCCCTATTTTTTATATTTTTACAGCCTCTGATTGGGTGGATGCCATTCACCCATTAATCTGTTCTAATTATTGGGTTGTAAGAAATGTTGCTTTATCATTATGAACTTATATTTGTTTTTTTGTCATTTACAACATAACACTGTGACCTTTTGATTATGATTGTTTTCTGATTGAGATCTGGTTCAATCTTTTTACTCAAACTTACTCAGTGCCAGATGCAGATCTATTTAGCAGACTTCACACATTTCTCCATCTGTTCTTGGGTGATTTTTTTTTAACCATATTTTATATTATTAGTTTGCCCTAAGGCTTTGGCAAGTTGTTCCATTCTAACACCTCAGCTTTTATCACTATGTGTATCTTTAGCTGGTGTGAGTGTGTAGGAGGACGTTCTTTTAAATAAAAGTTGGACTTGGATTTGGTGTTGCTGGAACTGTAGGGAGGATTCTCCTTTTTACCCTAAAGTTTGTTCTTGTGTTTTATGTAAGTTGTCACCATTATTGTACTAAAATGTTTGTATATATTGGTGTAGTTTCACTTTTCCTTGGATCAATGAACTGCCTAAATACAGTGCATTGCAACTTCTCAGAGGAAGTGAATGAATATCTATTTATTTATAATGCACAAAGGGTCTGACTATGGTCCCCCAATCTCGCTGACTCATATTGATCTAATCTTTTCGATACGGCTTTTTCATTTTATTCATTATCAACTTTAAAAAAAAATGAATTAAGAAATAAAATACATTAAGTCCTATATGTAATCTAGCATGGAATATTCCATACTCGGTGCCCTGATTGGCCCATGAGAGATAAAACAAAAATATGGGTGAATAGTTTAGTGTGGAATGAGGCATATTAGTATGTTCTAGAGTCAAAGTGTCAATGTCCATCAATTATTAAAAAATCTGATCTCATTAATTGATTTCTAAAATGATTGTTAATTACAGCTTGGAAGTAATAACTTCCAACACAGTATTAACACATCCATCTATAACTTGAGGGACACCTGCCGCTGCATAGTGTGAATGTAAAATGTGTTTTTTGTTTAAGGTAAAAGCGACGGACATTGCAAACTGGCCTTGGCTATAAATGTTTTGGTTTTTCACACTTGTCCCTATCAAATCAATTGATAAACATAAAAATGGCATACATTTTGAGCAACTAAAATCCTGCTTCCATGTCGTGTCTTTAAACATGTCGACCTGTGTTGATGACGAGAAGGCTTTTGACCCGTAGTCGCAGCACTTCTCTTTGATGCTATTTGATCACTGTTTGATTCTCAAAGCGCGGTGCAGCTGTCCTGTGTGGAGGAATTATGTAACCCTGAGCTGATTCTCATTATGACTGGAGGAAGTGTGTCATCTTCTCCCTTTTCTTGCTTCTCTCCTGAATCAATGGCCCCATGTTAAAACCTACTTCCTCTCTCTTCCTCATATCAGGTCTGTTTCCATAGCAACATAATGAAGGATAAGAAGGTCCTCTAAAAAGACATGCGTAGCTCGTGCGACTTTGTGTGTGGAGACAACAAGGAGGACACAACCCGAATCAAAGAGACTATTGCGTTTGCCCAGATCAATGCCAAAGACCAACATGCTGCAGACTAATTATCTGTTGTGGATTCATGTCAGAATTTAAATTGATTTGCTTAAAGATTGCACTAATCTTCTAGGGTTGTATTTCAGTAGGAAATGCTGAAAAAGAAGAAGTCCAAATATTTATTTTCAGATCATAGTTTGACTGATTCGATTCTCAATCCTGCCATATTATTCTTATGTCTCAAACTTTTTTTTGCTGTCACCGCGTTTTCCACATAGCTATAAACAAAGACACTGCAGTTACCAGGAAATAATTGTCAGCTAACCCTCCACCACAATGTTAAACTTTATGCTCTTTGAAATGCTTTGATTACTTGGAGTCTGATTGCGCTCCTGCAACACCATAATACTGCAGCTTTTTAAAATATCCTGTTTTATTAGCCGTGTTGTGGCAGGTCATCCACTGCCATTCTGTATCTGAAGGTCACTGTGTTAGCAGCAGTGATGAATGTCTCCTGATGGATGTGACTTCCTGTTTGAATGATGTGACAGGAAGTGTGAGCTCCAGTTAGCATCACATCTCCACTTTCCTTCTTGTTATCATGTATAGCTTTCTGTTTCTCATAGTGTCGTCACAATAGGAACATTATAAACTCTATTCAGATACTAAGAAATAGACTCCAGATTTGACAACACAGTGATAATCTAAATATATATTATAGAAATAGCAGTAACTGTTTATAGTTATAGTTATTTTTATACTAGATCATACAAAATCATTCAAAAACTGCTCAGATAATCTCACATTTACACTTTTGACACGCCTCTCTCTCACTACACCGGGAACTTCTTAATCATTTGGTCTATAATGGGGTTAGCCTCTTTAAATGTATATTGTTGAGGAACAATATCACATTTCTATTCATTAGTTCTTGCATATTAATTCAATAGGAATGGTTGGTGATGGTTGCCAGGTCTGGTTGCAAAGCTGTGCAGCAGCTTCTGTTCACTTCACCCAAGCCCAATACGTCTGTCCATTCAAATCAATGGCCTGTGCTTATTGACGCATGCTCGCACCATGAAGGCTGAAATATTAGCCCAAGTTACGTTTGGATAAAATATACATCAACTTGATAAGTGCTTTGTGTCACCCAGTTTTATACATTTTTTGGGCTGTAATTAATGTTTATTTTGATGATTGATTAGTTGGCAGACTATTCATTCAATTAATCAATCAGTCTGGATCACAAGCGGTCTGTAAAAGGGAGATTCTGGGAGAGAACGGTGGACTTGATTCCCCGTCTGGTAAAAGCCAGTGATTGTTGGTAATTAAAGGAACAATATGTAAAAATCTGGCCAAAAGTGGCGGTAAAGACTGCTCTGAAGAACGGAGTCAAAGCAGCAAATTTTGCATCACACGAAAACGTATCAACTGTCTCAATTCGGGCGTTCTGCTCTCCCAAAATTCCATCCGATGATCGGGGGAGCGACTGAATTTTGCGTTGCATTATGGGTAACTCTTGCCTTCGCAACTTCCGGTTCTCTCTGCCCGGCGCATTTTCTCTAAATGGTTGAGTGTTTTCGTCATTTTCTGTATGCAAATACATTCCCGTCTCTAACTAGTGGCATATCGCGCAAATCATCCGTCCAATTCATATTCTTCCCTCTTAGCTGAACTTCATTCTCATTGTTACCATCTGTCACTCGCACACACAGCCGTTTTCGTTCACTCTGCTCGCTGTCATCTTCTTCTAAATCTTCATAAACACCATCCGCTCGTTGAACTAGCAACAACAATTCCTCCTTTCGTTTTCCCACACTGCAAATACCCTTTCGCTTCAACCTTTCACGCAATTCAGGCACTGTCAATCGTTTGTTGTTTTCGTGAGCCATATTCGCCATTGTATGAAATCAACGGGAAGTGAACTGGGCAACAAACGGTGTCATTTTTTGATCACAGCGCCGCTCAGTGGATGAAATTTTGGGAGAGCAGAACGCCCGAATTGTTCGAAGGCGTCCCGATATAAATCCTCGTTTTAGTCTTTGTTTTGTCATTAATGATTTGAGAGTCATAACAAGACCTTTTTTAATTCTGCGGCCACATGTTATTTTACCACTGAGATTAGTGAGCTGCGCGGAGCTCTGGCAACCCGATCACGGACTTATATGACACTTCCTGATTGGCGAAACGGCGGAGGGTAGGACATCAAAATCAAAACAATAACAACTTTTACGGGTCGTAAAACTAATTTTGATATTCAAATATTTTGGCTGAACTACTGTTATCAGTTAAAGGTTAAGGTGTATTCGAAAAGAGCATGATTTAATAACGCCTTTTGAAATATGGGGGTCATTCAATGATGACTTGACATGCAAATATTACCTACTGCTACTTTAAGAGCACATTGTTCAGAGTGAGAGCTTCTGTCTTTTGTCCATAAAATGCTCCACAATCTGCAGATTACACTGAAGCTTGTTAGATGGTTTCCTGACATGGGATTAGGGATATTACATGAGATTAGATATTCCTGGTGTATGCTCAGGTCATCGTGTCCTGTCCACTGTGTTCATGTCTCCAGTGTTCTCTGCGTCTCGAGGGTTTTAGAGTGGTTTGGTTTAAGGATAATCTTTTCAGAGCAATCAAGCTTCTTAGAATCATATTATTGGATTAAAAGCAAATGTGCCATTTTGATACAAAGAAAAGGAACAAAACACTTTCATATTGTTTCCAGTAATTATACAATTATGTTGTTATTAAAACTGTATGACAAAAATAGAGCATTAATGAGCTCTGCATGGAACAGGATTTATGTACAATAACATGCTTTCAAAAACTTTCAATACAGTGTTCAACTAGAGAGGGGTGTATCTGTAAGATTGTTAGAAAAACAAAAATCAAGGCAATAATATTTTATTGTAACATGGCAGTGTTTTTAAATACGCCCCGTTGTTTAATTATGGGTTATCTTTTGTGTTTTTCTTATTCCCATTTCAAGCAAAAAGTCATTATTGTATCAATATATTCATGTTTATTTAATGTATTGGTATCATTGAATGTGTTTATCCTTACTTTGATGATTGAACAAGACCCCGAGAGATCTGGTTCTGATGCCTCCTGGACGTCTCCCTTGGGATGGACATGTTCCACCAGGAGGAGACCCTGGGGATGACCAAGGACAACTTCTCTCTCAGCTGGTCTGAGAAAGCCTTGGGATTCCCCCTGAAGTTTGCTTAGACTCCTGCCCTCACAAACCGGTAATCTCCAAGTCATGTTTAATCTGTAGGAGTCAAAAAACGATTAATTGATAACTTAAATCAGGCATGTCAAAGTCAAATACATCAGAGGGCCAAAAAAATGAATTTGCTGCGAGCCGAGGGCCGGACTGGTTCAATGTTTATTAACTCATTGCCTGCCAGCCTATTTCAGAACAGGTACTCCCATATTGCCAGCAGTTTCTGATGATTTTTATAGATTTTTCAAGAACCACAGAATATTGTGTACTAATCTGAAATCTGAAACCAGATTCTGAAAGAATAGACTGTCTACTTTCATCAGCAAAAATAATTTTCTTTCTAGCTTGTAATCCCCAGTTGAGTAGAGGGAAGTTTTACTGAAATCACCATATCAATCAATCAACGTTTATTTGTAGAGCGCCTTTCCTACACAAGGCAACGCAAAGCGCTTCACATCCCCTATCACATCATGCATAAATCAAACACATTAAGAGCACAAGATATATTAAAAACATTAAAAATAAAATCACAAAAATTAAAAACCTTTAAACATTAAAATCACAGATGGGACTAAAATCATAAATAGTCACAGTGCATTAAAAAGATTAAAGATAAAAACAAAGATGAAAAGATAAAATCATTCAGTTGTATATGCGCAGCTAAACAGAATTGTTTTGAGCCTAGATTTAAAAGATGCCAGAGTAGACGCCTGTCTCACATTCTCAGGAAGACGGTTCCAGACTCTAGCCGCATGAATCTGAAATGCAGTTTGCCCATGTCTAGTACCGACTCTGGGCACTAACAGGAGTCCAGTCCCTGTGCTCCTCAGAGTCCGGGTCGGTTCATATGGCACAAACATGTCATGGATGTACCTTGGCGCTGAGAAAAAAGAGGCACAACAAGTGCATCTAGCTGTTTTCAAACCATTCAGAGAGCGCTGCTGCCACCTGCTGGCTCGATTCAATATGCTCTCAAGCTTATCCCCATACATATTAGATATAATAGACATCTGGGAACATGAAAATAGCGGAAAACGCAATTGACTTAATAGTCCGTCAATGGCATGGCAACGCCATGTAAAATTCATTCGCGGGCCGGATTTGGCCCGCGGGCCTTGACATTGACACATGTGACTTAAATGGTGATGATTGGCTATTTCAATGATGGTTTAGTTGCAATGAATTATGTTGGAATCTCCACCCACAAGTGTCAGCAGTGTATTTAGTGTAAAAACCTACAGTCAAAGCCATCTGACTGATGTGTGTACCTCTGTGTGTTCTCCTTCTGTGAACACACGCTCACATCAGCACCATCTTCACGCCGCAGACAGACTTGCAACTCGTCAATGGCAGCAAGGTTTTCTCTAACGGTTTCTATGGTAACGCAGGAAAAAGTGTCTATGAAAAGAGTGAGTCGGTCATTTGTTGCATTAAACAAGACTGAAATTATAACGTGATGCTTATGAATGAGGCTGTTCGGGGTTTTTGCACCGCCATAACACAATGTATAACTAGTTTTGGTTTAATTAAATACAAGTACGACTGCTCTTCCTCTTTTGATCTTTTTACTAGTAGAATAATGAATCTTCTTTTGCTGGTTCATGATTGGTATCGATTCAAAAATCTTTAAAGCAAGATAATGCTTGATTCACAAGTTGAATCCCCTTTTGTTTTTTAATAGTAATTGTCTTCTTGTCCTTTTATTGTTTTGCATACAGTAGGAAGCTAGTAAGATGCATGTGGTCAACATTTCTTTGGTCGACTACAGAGGTAACAATTAATCGGACGAATCTCTTGTCTCATATTAGGGTGTAGCATTTTTTGTTTTGATTTATATATAGCACATTTTCATACAGCATTGCAATTCAATTCATTTTACAACGACCGTGTTGAAAGGTCTTCATTTCCTTAGTTTTGCAGTACAAAGGGATACATTAAAAACACAACAGAAGAAAAACGTTGTACATTCAAAAAAGTCCAAGTTGCCCATAGGTGCAAACTTCACAGTCAGTCTTTTAGTTTGCATCTTACTAGTTGCTGCTTCAATCTTTGTGCTGGACCTTTCTGAGTTTTCACATTTCTCTCTGTGTCTCCAAAGCCTCAGCCATAAGCTTACTCTTCATCAACCTGTTAAGTTTCAAGTGGCATACTTTGTCATTTCTATTTTAGGGACTTTAGAAACTTATTAGTGTTAAGTGGTTGTTGGTTGAGTTCCTTCTGCTCTGCCCCTGCTCTACAGAGATAATCCTTTACTTCAGTGTGTTGATTTTCAAAATAGTATTTCTATTCTGCATAATGTTAAGAGATGATGTGTGGTGTATGCTGCGTCAGATGTGAACTTGCAGCACATAGGGCTATAGGATTAACGTATGGATTAGTGTGGATGTATTTTAATATTTCCCCAGTCCCACGCGTCCTTCTCTGGATCCCTGTTAAAGCCTTTGACATCATAATACTCGTGTGACCCGGTCCGACCCCCAACAAGCTTCAGTGATGTCTTGTACAGCGTTGAGTTATGAGACACTATAGCAGCCAAAGGGCAGGAAGGACAATTGGATCATAGTTGTAGCGCAGACCAAACCATAAATAACGTGGGATTTTAATCTCAGTTTTGATTGTATGATCTGTAAGTGAAACGTATGTAAGTAGCAACAATGATTGTGCGATCTCACATCTTTTACCTTTATAGTTTTGTTGTTAAATTCTAGTGCATGAGTATTATATGTGGTTAGATAAAGACATGAGCAGATAACTGCAAAGTCATTCTTTCATTCATACTGGCCATTATTGTCTAATAGTTAGATTTTCAATATCTTTAAGAAACCAATCTAAAGAAGAACAATGTGACTGTGGCACAAACAGTTTATGTTCATATACGGTACACATATTAATTTGCCAATATATAATCCTGCAATTCTTGGTCTGATTCAAACATTTGAAATTACAATTCTAATAATTTATATGAATATTTTACCTTTTTTGAGTTCCATGCCCAGTCTTCCTTATCGTGCAGTTAAACTGACAAGAGTGGGAATCTAGAGAAACAATATCTATGGTAATGAATTACAGTGATGGCCTTATATTTTAGTATTAGGATGTATCAGATACAAATAAATGCACACCCTTTAGAATAAATAATTTATACAAGTCTATTCTATATTTCTTTTGACAATGGACACAGAATGATCAAATCTTTTCCTGTATTCTAATCTCCATTTGTCGCTTGTTTTTCTCTTTGTAAATTTCAATCTTAATCCATAATGTCAAATCTCGGACATGAGATTTCAGAAAATGCATTTACAAAAAACAGTGGTGTGTTTTTCAACCTGCAAGAGCAGAACCCTTATAATCCAATATTTGGATTAGTTGGATGTGCTTTTCATCATGCTTTTTACAAACAAAATTGCTTCTAATTTTAGCAGCCAGTTTTACAGTCCATTCACTTTGGCACATGGTATGATGTATTAGCGCACCGTCTGCTCTGTAATTCTCTAAAACGATTGTATATGGCTCTGAGTATTTCTGTGAGTGACAGATCCGCACAGCTGTACACTGCACACATGTGTAACGGGGTCACTGAAGTACAGGCTGTTACTGAGACTGTGCTGAGAGGATGCTGACAAGCTCAAGAGTCTCTGCTGAGAGGAGCTAATTGGTCTGAAGCGATATATGAACTTTGAAATAAAACATACTGTTCAAGTTTACACGGTTACACTGGATAAAGATGCACAAGGTTGTTTTTTTTATGCACAATAACAGTGAAAATAAAATGTGAATGGTGAATAAATGTTAGTATTTAGAGAATACACTTCCTGACTGTGGCTCAAACTTACAAAGTTATTTTAAGCTCATCAAATTGTTTAGCGTTTTGTGTGACACCCATAGAGACTTCACATTCACTTGCTCAGGTTCTGGAAGTGGTTAAAATGGGAGTCCACAACTGCACAGAAAGCTGCTGATCTGATGCAGCATGTGGTCCACTGATCCTATCTTGCTGAGTAAAAAGTTATATGAAAGATTCTTTAGTCTAATTTTCTGCTTCTCCAGTTAGGTAAATAAGGAATTTAAGTTTAAGGAATACGTTTGCATCTCTACGCATTTTTCACTTAATTACTATTGGAGCTAAGGTAGCTATTTTTTTAGTTTTTAACTCAATCTTCAGTCAATCCCAATATTGGGGCAAGGAGGAAATGATTACATTTTGAAGCTGGTCTGCATCTTGGATGTTTTCAGGGAATGGAACAGTGGTTGTTCTCTCTGAGAGATAATTCTAGGCAAGGCAAGTTTATTTATATAGCACAATTCATACACAAGGCAATTCAAAGTGCTGAACAAAATAAAGCATTAAAATCATAAATAATCACAGAACATTAAAAAGAAAGATAAAAATATAAAATCCCTCAGTTGTACTTGTGATTGTGAATTTAGTATAAGATAACAGTGGCTGACTTTATAGAATGTATTAAAATGTATGATTCATGTGTCCAGATGTGCAGAGCAAACACTTGATTCTATAAAAATGTAAATGTCTGTTTATTGAAGCTCCACCTTGTCCTGCCCCTTGAGTGAGCCAGTATTATAACGTGAGTGAGATTTAATAGACCAGTTAAATCCACGTTGGTAATATGGCACTTGCTGTACTCTGCTGTTTTCCATGGAAAGTTTGTTAAATGTGAGTGATTTCAGAGCTGAGAAAAGCAGGGTCTGAGTGCACTTGCAATGCAATAAACTTAAGGACGTGGCAGATGGCAGGTGCAGAATGCAATATCCAAAACAGCCAGTGATGATCTTTTATGATGGCATAAAGGTCAAGTGCCAATTAAGAAGTCCTGTAAAGTGACGCAACACTTCATTTAATGCTTTATGCATTGGTCCTTTTTCCGGCTGCGAAAAACGGGTATCCTGCATGTACTTTTCAGAAATTAATATAATGCATATTAGTGGCTTAAAGAAATGGCGCAAAATGTTTGTCATTTTTTTGCAAATCTTTTTGAGCCTGAGTGTAATCTTATCTTAGTAGGATTACAGATGTTCTGTGGGGGTCCCTGAGGTTCGATAAGATAATATTAGTTATTAAACAGCATCATGAAGTCCAGGGAACTGAGAAGAGAGGTCGAGAATTATGTTAAAACATGGTTAGGTTAAGAAAAAGGTGTCCCAAAATATGTGGCAAAATGTGTAAAAGGGTAAGAATGAAGGTGAGGCCTTTTGCATTTGCTTCTAGCTTTCCTTTGAGTAGTATATTTGAGGGATTTATACCATGTCTGAGTTTTTCTAAATTATGATTAAAGCTAGGGTTCAAAATTATTTTAATCCATTGGTCACAAATGCATATCCTTGGTATTCACATGCATATGTCTGACCACTAGAACAGCTTTTACTCTCACACCATTCTATGAATCCAGTTTCATTTCTAGGTTTATAAATGTAATGTGTGCTTTTAGAGTTATACAATGATACTTTGAAATATTTCAGAGGGCTAGATCTTTAGTTCTTTAGTCTGTTGCCTCTCAACAGTTCACACGCAGAGTAGGATACTTCAAACCCACCATATCTACTGTGGATATTTAACCTTTGGAGTGGTGCCATTTCTAAACCAGGTCTAAAACAGGCTTTTTATGAGCCTAAATAGCCTTGAGAGTTTTTTTCAACATCACTCAATGAGTCCTTTAGGTCTGAACTACAGAACGTGGGTCCACCACGAGTTTTTTTTTTTGTCGACTATCTGTATTTGAATCCTTTTGAGATCAGTCAGACTCATTTCTGTTTCACTAATTTTCTCTTTCTTTGTTTACCGTGCAGCTGTGGGCCTCCACCTCCTCCTCCTCACTGGCATCCGTGTCCCAGAACCATGGGGAAGCAGAACAGTAAGCTGCGTCCTGAGGTCATGCAAGACCTTCTGGAGAGCACCGACTTCACCGAACACGAAATTCAAGAATGGTACAAAGGCTTCCTACGGGACTGTCCCAGCGGCAACCTGTCCATGGAGGAGTTCAAGAAGATCTACGGCAACTTCTTCCCTTACGGAGACGCGTCCAAGTTTGCAGAGCACGTCTTTCGCACTTTTGACGCGAACGGTGATGGGACAATAGACTTTAGGGAGTTTATCATTGCTCTAAGTGTGACGTCGCGTGGGAAACTGGAGCAGAAGCTGAAGTGGGCCTTTAGCATGTACGACTTGGACGGCAACGGCTACATCAGCAAATCAGAGATGCTCGAGATTGTACAGGTGAGTGCTAATCCAGTTTAGGATTCTTCAGGGGTCATTTCTAAATAATTGCATTTATCTTCTTCATAGAGATGTATTTATTTGTATTATTACAAAGAGCAAGAGTTGGCTGTTCTGTGTCTCCCAACTTTCTTTGGTTCGGGCTGCCTGCCTCTCACTGATCATTTTCCCAATATTGGCCAAAATGCAAAAAGAGAATCAATACATTTTGTGGAAAAGGGAGAGGAGGATGGATTGGAGAGGGACTATTTCATTTAGGCATTTTGGGCACAATAGCTGAGTGGGTAGCAAGATGTGTCTGGGTGGGTTTCCTCCAGGTGCTTCGGTTTCCCCCACCACCCAATACAGGCACCATAGATGATTGTCCAACTCTGGTAGTCCTGAACTATAGTGACACTGCTGACAGGTGCCTTAGTGGCATTGCAGGATGGTCTCATGCACAGGACAAATACACATTGCTGCTACTTCTTCAGTGCAGTGTGAATGCGTTATTCTGCTCACGGAAATGTATTAAATGGGCTCTTATTCTACTTTCGCCTTTGTGGTTAATTTTTAGATCCAACACTCATATAGAATACATATTGCACTGTTTTCCATGAGTCATTCTTGGCTTGCCTCAGAAAACAAATACTAAAATATGTTTATGGAATCCTGTGCACTGACAGTTGAACCAAATTCATTTTTAAAGCTGCAGAAGTGAGCGACAGAGCGATGTACACACTGTAACTTCTACACTAACCAGCTCCTGATCATTAAACACACGCATCATGAAGCGCTGCGGAGGAGGTCAGTCTCCGAGGGGACTTTCTCCAGAGCCTCAATACCCATTTTGACACCAGGATAACATTCTATAAACTGGACAATGAGCTGCATGAGTCAAACCTCGTGGTAATGGTGCCATAAGGTTTATTAGTAGTTCAGTTTGTCATCAAAATCCTATATAACTTTTTTAATAAAAACGTTTTATGAAAGACCAAACACTTTTTAAATAGAACACTCATAGAGTGCAGACCTCTGCCTACATTTTTGATCCTCTTGACAACCCTGGACTACAGTCACCCCAGTACTTGTTTTACACAGGACATGGAGTATTTTACTGTTTTATACAATCTTTACAAAATGTGCTTTAATTTAATTACAATTCACTTTTTAATCCTCAGAGTGTGCTTTTCACAACTCTAACTGCAGGCTACACATTTATGCACTTTAATATTCTTTGGCCACATACCAAGCGGTTATCTTTACCCAATAACAGCGTTAGTGACTTGAATAGTGCGCTGCAGCCGTCTGTACTGAGAAGATATCTTCTATTTGTTTGTATTTCTTTTCTATTGAGGAACTTTTATTTTAGATCGTTTAGGATTCTCAACGCCGCTTCTTGCTTGTCGTCAGGGAGTGTGATGTATTGCTTCCGTATATACAATATCCCAGTTTAGTACGGTATACTGTAAACTTGTCGGGGTTTTTTTGCCAAAACTCTTGTTTTCTATATGACAGTTTAATCTTTTGACTGTTTTGTCATTATTACTTATAATAGCCACAATCGTGATGCGTTTGTGTTGTTATTACTCCACTCTTCCTCCCTCTCAACTGTTAAGTCTTTTCTGCCCACGTCTCTTTGGATCAAGGTTAAGTTCATCTCCAGATCACTCAGGACAATGGTGATTCACCCGGTCAGCTTTCTTTCGGCGCACTGCACTCAAGATCCAAAATGCATGACATATTTGTCGTTCATTAGTATTCTATATGGATATACAGAAGACAGATTTTTACTGCAATTCTATTTTAATTTTCTATTTCAATAACCCATACCTAGATTTTCAAGAAAAGACTCATACTGTGCATATGATTCCAATCTGACATACATTAGAGTCATGCTTGTTCGTAAGTGGGGCTGTATTTAACAATTGTTTTTGATATTTGTGTAGTTGGCTGGATTAGTTTTAGATCCCTTTTAGGTTTTAGAAAACTTCTTCTCAGCCTGTTTAAGTCTATGTAAGGTTAAAGAAACTACTAACATTTCAGGAACAGCCCTTGTTTAAGTGGAGAAAAAATTGAGTCATGGTGCTTTGACGTTCACTGTCCTTCATAATATGCTCGGAAGGAAGTGGTAATGTTGTCCAGAGGTGACTATAATGTAGTCACCTCTTTTGGCCCAGAGACTTCAATAACCTCTCATATTATATTCCATTTCCATTAAGACTCAATAACTATAGCACCATACTGCACATGATGGCGGCTGATGTAATCTGATGTATTCACGCGGCCTTCATCACGCAGCAGTGTTGTCACTTGTCAGGCCTCATGCATCAGTCTGTGCTCTTATTGATGTGAGGCTACATTTAGAGCTCTAAGAGGCTCACCCCGTTAAGGCTACCTGTTCAAGATTACAGCGGCTTTAGCTAGAGGGAATATTAAATGGATCATGGTCAAAATAGACTTTGTTTTGAGGTTCAACACAGTGAGGATCTTAGTTTGGAAGTATTAGCTGTTTATTCATTTATTGTTACTTTTTTCTGTTAAATTGTGTATTACCATGTTTGTGATGTCACATGAACCTGAGGTTCTGGTCTTGGAGCAGTTTTGTTCCAAACTGTAAAACGCTTTGTGAGAGGTAAAAAACTCACATTTGAAAAACAAACAGTTTTGAGAGATATTATTTTTTTTGCCCCGTTACTATTCCCGCTTTAATTTACATTGTGGTGCAGTAAGTACAGTCTTCATTACAAGCACAGTTGGTGTAAGCCAGGGGTTAGCAGCAGCAACTTGAAAGTCAGACTTACTTGTAATTCAATATAGTAATACTTATACTATGACTAGGCTTTAATACTTAACCCCTTGTGATACCCTCGGGTCAAAATGACCTCCTACTGTGATTAAAAGTAGAAGGAAAATGCTTTAAAAGGGTTGTTGTTTTTTGGTATAGTGTATTTCTTAATCACTGGCGGGCCAATTTGAATGAACAAAAGGTCCTTAATGTCTCAGAATCCTCCTGGTCTCGCAGGTGTGCAGCTCATACCCTGAGTGTCCTCTCCTCACCTCATGTAGTTTGTGTCTATCTCAGCTCAGCAGGAGGTGTTGTCTTCCTATCCACTGAAACACCTCTTTTTCAGGCTTCTTGTAAGTCTTTTTCCACTAAAGTTTGTGTGTGTGCGTGTGCACGTACGTTTGTGTGTTTGCACGTGTGTGCGTCTGTGTGTATGCGCGTGTGTGTGTGTGTGTTGGTGAATCAGATGTGAAGATCAAGCAAAAGGTCTCAGTAAGGAGTCTGCGGGTGAGAACAGTGGGAAGTGAATGTGGTCGATGTTGTCTGAAGGCCACCACAAAACACACAAAAATAACTAATGAGTTTTTAAAGAGGTTTGGATTCAAAAGTGGTGAGGGCAAAACAACTGGTTGGCAAAAGGCTGGTTTTGGCTGGTTGACAAGCCTCATAGTAAAGGAGGATGTTGAGCCTTTAATTTGGTTAAAGTCCCATTCATTTCTGATGTCATTTTGATTTAGTCCTGTTTAACCTAATCTGGAGGTTTCAGGGGTTATTTTTACACAGTAAATGTTATAACATTTTAATAACATTAGGATGATAAAAGCCATATGATTCACACTTTACAACACTTGTTGTCTGCGGACACAAGTTAAGATACATTTGGCATATTTCATCACTTTTTGCAGTATAGTAAAAAAATGTGTTAACAATATTACAATTTTCCAAGTTACACCTATACCGTCCTCTTTAAAGCTGCAGTCAATATATATCCAGACGCAATTTTTAAAATACTGTGGTGAAACGTCCCTAAACCCTAAAGTAGACGAGTTATCATGTGTGAATGGACATGACCAGATGCCTGTAACCTCAAATAATAAATCATAAATATTTTGGAGCGGACCGATCGAACAAAACCAATGAGATGCTTTCATTCCTCATCTCCTCCCTCCTGCTTTTCGTCAGTGCTCACACCTGAGTGTTTGACTTTCTTAAACACCTACAATGGCTCAACAGAAAAGCCCCAGTGCCAAATGCACTTTTGCTTCCCTTTCGCCCTGTTGTGGCAAAGAAGAGCCAGGGCTATAAAGCAAAAGCAGTAAAGTTTTGCTAATGGCTAGTTTGTTAGGGGAGGCTAGCGCTTGTCAAGTACGGCAGGTAAACAGACTTGAGCCCTTTTGTAGTGTAATGCTTTCACATCAGTCTGCGTTATTACAGAAACGCCTTTCATTTGTGCTGGAGTTGTGTTTGGCGGAGGGCAGGGAGGAGAGGTTGTGGTTTTGATTCTGTGCTATACTGCTAAGCTAACCTGAATCATTTACTGCACCTTTAAGTACCTTCATGATGTGTTGTTGGAAGACTTTTAAAATGTATTTTTAGGAAATGGTCATACTGTACATGAACATATTGAAACACAATACATAAAAAAATACCATTTTGGTATTGTTGCAGGCGATCTACAAGATGGTGTCCTCAGTGATGAAGATGCCAGAAGATGAATCGACGCCCGAGAAGAGAACAGAGAAAATATTTAGGCAAATGGACACCAACAGAGACGGTCAGTACTCAGTCCCATCACATGTCAACTTACTTTACTTAACTGTGCAATAATCATTTGAATAATGTCAGAATGTGCAATATAAAGAACCTCATACTGCTAACATGTATGTCGGATGCATGCAAATACTAACGTCAGAAATACTTAATTCTAGCTTCTTTATTATGCTAAAGTTAGAGATTTTATTTTATTTAGTATTGAGTTGTTGTTCAATTATCTTGATGTGTGCTCCTCATTCCTACTGTTCTGTAACCGGTGATGCAACACTGAAATTTCCTCACTGTGGGACAAATCTCTCAATCCTACGTTCAGTTCAAAGCCACTGAGAAACAAATGATCTGACATGTTCAGATAATTTCAGTAAAAATGCAAAACATAAGATAAAATGTTATTGTCAGGGCCTCGAATGAATGAAATACTGAATAAAGTGAATGGTTTCAGGCGTATAAAAGCTTTGAGGATAAACTCTTTTCTTGGTCTGAGTAGTATTTAGTCAGCTACAGGTGAAACTCTGAAAATAATAATACGTGCATATACGGTTTTTCTGTAATTCAGCTTTAAATGTGAAACCAATATACAATATAGACTCATTACACACAGTGCCATATTTCAGGCTTTTGTGTCTGAATATTTTTAGGATTATGGCTTGCTGTGTATTTTCAAGATATTTCAATTTGATCAGATGTTTTACAAGCACTCACTTCTATCATCCATCTTATTAGTTTCACACTGTGCGTAGAATTACAGAAGTATATCAAACAGTATTAAAATATTTTGAGGTTCTAATTTGCTATAATAATAGAAAATAGTGTAGATCTATAGTAGTTAGAGGGGGAAGTATACAAGCTGATATAGGACTGAAAAGGCTACGAAATGTTCATAGATTTGCTGAACCATTTAAACTCCTGCAGGCCAAAATGCTGTTTTTTCATGATTACAGAAGATTATAGCTCAATTCAGTTCAATTTATTCTTATATAGCCCTAAATCACAACAGTAGTTATCTCGGAGCACTTTATAAAAACACATTTGCCATCACATATCAATGAAACCAATAGTTCAAACACAAGAAATAAGATGAGAGAAACTGTATTCATCTCACAAATGGAGAAATGTGCATGTCACATTTGGCCTAGACAGACTCACTCAGATAGTGCAAAAGACAGAAGTGTGTAAACATGTTAAGGTTAAGAAAATAGTCTGTGCAGGATAAATTATGTACAATAAAAAGTGGAAATGGCAGTGCTGGTTTTTCAGTCCTAGTGCAGGTCATTAGTGACTTATAGTGACTCATTGTACAGTCTGAAACGCAATGATATAAACCACCTAGAGCCATTGGTCCATAAGCGGCAGATGATTTATGTCCATAAATGGTGATAAATGTCCAAAATTGTTGTTGAATGTGTAAGTAAGTAAGTAATTATTTATATACCGCCTTTTCACTGCAGATCTGAGTCTCAAAGCGGTTTACAATTGTTATTTTTTTGGGCACTTGTCTCTCACTCCACACAGAGATGGGAGCGGGGCCAGTACAGGAGTGCCTGGATCATCCCTAGACCCTCCTGCATCAACAAGGAGAAAACGCTTTTGTGTGTAGATGTGAACAATTTACTTCTGACAGAACAGAAATGGCCGAGAGCTTTCAAAACACTAGTACTACCGAGTGGTAATGGAAAGCGTGGGTTTGTCTGAATTAAACACATTTGCACTTACAAAAAGCGCACAACTATTGTCATTGTCAGTTTCTCTGTTTGATCGGTGGATTTGTCGGATGAGATGCAGAGTCCTCGTTTAAATTGTAAATGTGCTGTATATTTTGTCGGTGCCACCTGGTTTTCTGGCCCGTCATTCACACAGAACTGGTTTTCCATCGCTGAGAGCTCTCCAGACTCAAGCAGCCATTGGAGACGCAGTTCACACCAGACGCACACACACGCCAGCAATGAAGCAGACGTTACACTCATTCATTCAACAGTGATGAACACATAAGCACAATTATAATAACAGAAGAATTTAGGAAAAATTGTATTTAAAGGTGATATCTGTAACTTCAAATTAAAAAAAATAATGAATAGATCATTTTGACTATATGACAGAGTTGTATTGTAAGACTACTTCCTGCTCTGGACAGAGCAGTCGCATTCTCTTGCTGCTCCTCGCTTGCTGCTTTTTTATCTCCTTTAATCATTTTTGTTTACATTTTTATTCCACAAAACACGGATTACTCCTTTTTACAAACTTCAACACAAGACTGGTGGAATTTACCTAACTTACAGCATGTCGGGAGGACGGGAAAATAGAACAAAAATTTGCGACGGCTGTTTTTCACTCAAACAGGAGCTAAAACTTCTTCAAGACCGAATGTTTGTGCTTGAATCAGAATTGGGGCTGAACACAACAATACCAGTGAAAGGAAATGGACCACATGGACAAAACGTAAGTTATGATGACGCTATTTCATTTCCCAAAATCAACAGAGACAATTGTTGGAACACATATGGTGCCAAGCCCAAACAAGGCAAAGCTAATGATAACAAGAGTGTCATAATGCCACAGCAAAAATCTTTAATTACAAGAAACCGCTTTTCACCACTTTTGGAAGATGAATCAGCAGTAGTCTCTCAGTCCCAGTCTCAGTCTCAGTCAAGGTCAAATGCAGCTGAGTCGCTCTTTATCGGGGATTCGGCGATAAGAAATGTAAATATGCGTAATCTCAAGGTTCACTCAGTACACTCTGCCAAAGTGGATGAGATAAGGCGGTTGGCTCCGAGGCTTCTGTCTGAGACCGGCGGGGTAAAAAGATTGTTGATCCACGTGGGGGCAGTAGACGTCTATGACAACACAAGTGAAAAGTTGAAACGGGATTACTCTCTATTATTGGACGACCTTGCTAAAATGGACACAAAAATCGTTATCAGTGGCCCACTACCAAATGTGGACGGGAAGCAAATGAAATTCAGTCGTCTGTATCAGCTAAATACTTTCCTACTCAACGAATGTTCACGCAGAGGACTTGCCTTCATTGAGAATTTTAATCTGTTCTGGAATAGGCATGAGCTTTTTGAAGGGAAAGGGCCACATCTGAACACTTACGGAGTAAAAGTGCTGATGGATAACCTTTCTTTTGCCCTGAGATCTCAGCCTGCGCAGCGCGTGCAGCCATCGAAAGGGAGGAAGCCGACTCCAAAAGTCTCTGCACCTCCACCACCTCGAAGGATCTCAACACCACCACCACCTCAAAGGATCTCAACACCACAACCACCTCGAAGGATCAACACCTCCACTGTCATCAGAAGCAGCTGCATCATCACCAGCAGCAGCTGCATCATCACCAGCAGCAGCTGCATCATCACCAGCAGCAGCTGCATCATTACCAGCAGCAGCTGCATCATCACCAGCAGCAGCTGCATCATCACCAGCAGCAGCTGCATCATCACCAGTAGCAGCACCAGCAGCACGACCACCACCACCATCCTCATCCCCAGCCTGCTCCAAAGCAGCCACGCCTTCTTCATCTACAGCGCCTCTGAAGCCCCAATCCTCACCCCAGCCTACAGCAGACAGGCCTGTGCTGGGGTTTCCTCAACCACCTGCCCCTCCATTAAAGACTCCCTCGCCACCTCCCAAGGACCTGTCTTGGGTCCCCCCTGCCACGTCCACTCCATCAAGAGAGAATGGGGACACCTCCCTTTGTTTTTCATCCCCGCCTTCACTGTTAGCCCTGCAGAGTGTTCAGGTAGGTCTAATAAAATCGGCGATGAAGACTATTCCTCTCACTCCCATATTAGCTCGATCTAGAGTCCTGTCCAACATTCTAAACCACTCCCCATATGTACCTCCAAAACCACCTAGGGTTTCCAATTCACCTACAAAAACCACCTCAGCCAGTCCCTCCCCTAACCTCATGACCATTCCACCCCCACTTCCCCCTCGTTCAACATCCAAAACCTCTGCCTCAGCCCACCCCGGCCCTAACCCATCACCTAAAACCCCTCCACCTCCCTGCCCCCCTCGTTCAACACCCAAAAGCCACCCACCTCTCCATCCTCCTCCCCCGCCTTCCCCTACCCCTCTTTTCTCTAAACACTAGGATGCACAGGGTCTCTGCTTCGCAGCCACTGGCAGTCTAGTTAGAGGAGAGACCCGGCTGGGGCCCTGTCATGAAGCCACCTGTGCCATTCCCTTAGTGATAACACAAAGAATACATTACAGAAAAACATCTGGAGTTAATCAGTCTAATCTGGAAAATCTAATTCTTGTTCCGTGTAAGAATCAGCCGACCGCAACCGCTGATACTGAAACTTTGAAACTTGCTACGCTTAATGTCAGATCTCTTTGTAACAAGTCTTTTTTAATCAATAATTTTATTTCTTCTCATAATCTTGATCTTATGTTCATGGCTGAAACTTGGCTTGACCAAAATTCAGAAAATGCAGTTTTAATAGAAGCATCACCACCAAATTTCAAGTTTGAATCTGAAATACGGGAAAACAAAAAAGGAGGAGGCTTAGCTGCCATTTTTAGAGACCACTTTGTCTCCCATAGAATGTCTCTTGGGAAGTTTTCGTCATTTGAATATGTGTCTTTTAAAATACAACAAAAACAATCTCCTCCAATACTCTTCGTTGTCCTATACAAGCCACCGCAGTCATGTCAGTTTTATTGATCATTTTACCGAGTTGCTTTCAGTTGTATGCACAGATTTTGATAGTTTGGTTATTACAGGTGATTTTAATATTCATGTGGATAATGTTGATGACAGAAATGCAAATGAGCTGAGTTCTGTACTTGAATCCTTTGATCTCACTCAGCACGTAAGTGGCCCCACCCACAGCAGAGGGCACACTCTAGATCTGTTAGTTACAAAGGGGGTGATTATTTCAAATGTAAACGTGGTCGATGTTGCTCTTTCGGATCATTTCTGTGTTTTTTTTGACATGTGTTTCACTAACAAACCACCAGTGGACTCTGCAACTGTTCGAAGAAGGCGCATAAATGAAAATACGAGTGAACTATTTATGGAAATGATAAACTTTGAGAATGCATCGTATTCTACTGTAGATGAACTGTTTAACTCTGTCACCTCTAGTGTTTTGAATGTTCTGGATACCGTTGCCCCTGTGAAGGTTAAAATAGTGAAAAATAAGCAGAAGGCGCCGTGGGCTAAAGCAGACTCGGTCAGGGCACAAAAGAGAAAGTGCCGGAGGGCCGAGCGGAAGTGGCGCAAGTCCAACCTCCAGGTAGATTACGAGATCTTCAAAGATAAGTTGTGCGAGTTTAACCGGGTGCTACGTAGTACGAGAGAAAGGTATTTTTCTGAAATGATTGAAGGCTGCAGCAACAATCTGCGTGTTCTGTTCTCAACAGTTAATAGATTAACAAACCCCCCTGTTCAAATGCCATTAGAGCTTACTTCCAAACGTAAATGCAATGAGTTTGCTAATTTTTTCAATGACAAGGTTCAAGGCATCAAAAGCGCCATTGTCTCCAATCCACAGATAACCATCCAACAGCCAGAAAGGCTCTCTGAGCTAACTCACTTTGCACCTGTAAATGATAAAACTGTCCAAGAGATAATCTCCAGTTTGAGCTCCTCCACATGCAGCCTGGATGTACTACCCACTAGATTTCTGAAGTCTGTTCTGAGCAGTCTGTTACCTTCACTCACACAGATAGTAAACATGTCCCTTCATACTGGAATATTCCCAAAGGCCCTGAAAACTGCAGTCATCAGGCCCCTGCTAAAAAAGAGCAGTCTGGATGCCACTGTACTTAACAACTATCGTCCCATCTCAAATCTGCCATTTATGGGGAAAGTCCTTGAGAAAGTTGTCTACCTACAGCTTACTAGATTTCTTATAATCAACAACTCATTTGATATGTTTCAGTCCGGCTTTAGACCCCACCACAGCACTGAGACTGCTCTCGTTAAGGTTACAAACGATATCCGGCTGAACACTGACGCAGGCAAAGTCTCAATCTTAATCTTGTTAGATCTAAGTGCTGCCTTTGACACCGTCGACCATGAGATCCTCTTACAGAGACTAGAGGACTGGGTTGGCGTCACTGGCACCGCCCTAAGTTGGTTTAGGTCTTACCTTGAAGACAGGAAGTACTTTGTGGAGATTGGAAACTGTGTCTCAGATCATATGGCCCTGACCTGTGGAGTCCCACAGGGGTCGATCCTGGGACCTCTTCTGTTCAATCTCTACATGCTGCCGTTAGGTCAGTTAATACGCAGAAACAAAGTTTCCTATCATAACTATGCAGACGACACTCAGATCTATGTCTCACTGACTGCAGGAGAACATGGACCAGTGGACTCACTCCTTCATTGTATCCAACAGATCAGTGAGTGGATGCAAAACAACTTCCTTCAGCTAAACGCAGACAAAACTGAAATGATTGTCTTTGGTCCCCAGAAACAAAGAGAGCGTCATCTGTCACCTACAGTCTCTCTCCCTAAAACCTTTAAACAAGGTCAGAAATCTAGGGGTAATACTGGACTCAGACTTAAATTTTAATAGCCACATCAAATCAGTAACATCAGCAGCTTTTTACCATCTAAAAAACATTGCCAGGATCAAAAACATAGTGTCTAAAGCAGACTTGGAGATTCTTATCCATGCATTTGTCTCCAGTAGGTTAGACTACTGCAATGGCCTGCTCACAGGTCTGTCCAAACAGGCTGTAAAACAGCTGCAGTACATTCAAAATGCAGCAGCTCGAGTCCTGACAAGAACCAGGAAGTACGACCACATTAGTCCAGTCCTCAGGTCTCTGCACTGGCTTCCTGTGGCTCAGAGAATAGACTTTAAAACAGCTCTGCTTGTGTACAAGTCTCTCCATAGCCTCGCACCAAAATATATTAGTGACATGTTAGTCCCATATGAACCAGCCCGGACTCTGAGGAGCACAGGGACTGGACTCCTGTTAGTGCCCAGAGTCAGAACTAAACATGGGGAGGCTGCTTTTCAGATTAATGCTGCTAAAATCTGGAACAGTCTTCCTGAAGATGTGAGACAGGCCTCCTCTCTGACAATGTTTAAAACCAGGTTAAAGACGGTTCTGTTTAACTGTGCATACAACTGAGGGATTTTATATTTTTATCTTTCTTTTTAATGTTCTGTGATAATTTATGATTTTAATGCTTTCTTGTTTTGTTCAGCACTTTGAATTGCCTTGTGTATGAATTGTGCTATATAAATAAACTTGCCTTGCCTTGCCTAAACAGTTCCTCCCCTTGGAATGTGCATCACCGGTAAGAATTGATGGATGGAGAATAGTTAGACCAATGGTGAGGGGCCTCAGCTGTCCGTCAAAGATTTAAATGGATTGTGTCCAATCAGGAACCTGTGGGGGCGGGTCTATCTGGCTCTTGCGTTCAAAAATATCTCTCCCTTCTTCACAATTTGAAAAGTTACTGACATTCACTTTAAAGCTTGAGTCTGTCACATTGTAGCCGTAATGTATATAAGTAACAAATATGATTTATGTAGTATATTTCCTAGTTGTGCCCTAAATTATATAAAAAATGAATTCTCACTGTGAGAATCTCCCAGACGTCTGAGTCAGGGTTTTCCCAAATGTTTATATCCATAAAATTGTTCATATGATAAGCCACTTCCAGAAAGTATGTCCAGTCACAAAAACATTTCCCAACAGACTTTTTTGTTATAACAAGCCCAATAGCGGTAATGTATAACTACAATAAAAAAATGAACTATTTGCATGTTTTCATCAAGTTGGATGTAGATCACTTTTTGTCATTGTTCAAAAAGAATATTATATAGATAAATAAATCCACACACTATCAATATATTACTTATTAGTATTAAGGCATTTCTTGGTGAAGAGTGTCGGTCAAAACATACCATTGAATTAAAATTAAACTGAAAAAAGGAATCAACTAAACTAAACTGAAATCATTTTAAGAGTGCATCATACCTTTTTTTTCTTTTCTAACCTTACACCCCTCGGCCCTGGTATCTCTACATAAAGGCTCTCCTTCTGTCTTCAATATATTACTTGTGGTGTATTTTCTCTTGGTCACTGTATTTCAAGTATAAATGTGTTAATGATTTCTATCGTTAATTCAGTTTTTAGATCAGTTGAATATTGTCTGGTGAGTGCTGCCATGTGTTGGCCAGAAGGTGACTAATTATTCCTAATCATAATAACCTAGTCCAGTGTTTCGGAGGTACTTCAGTTCCTTCTACTGTAGGCTTTGTGTGGTCCTGTTCAAGACCTGTGTGTGTGTTTATGTGTTTATGTGTTCATGTTAAATGTGATTGTTTGTGTGTTTTTGTAGGTAAACTGTCTCTAGAGGAGTTCATCAAAGGAGCGAAGAGCGACCCGTCCATCGTCCGTCTGCTGCAGTGTGACCCCAGCAGCGCGGGGCAGTTTTAGACCAGAGGCATCAACCAACTCTGTGAGGATCTACACTCTCACACACGTACACACACTGAGAAACACACACTGAGACAAACACACACACAGGTACACACTGAGACACACGTACACACACACACACACACACACACACACACACAGGTACACACTGAGACGTACACACACTGAGACACATGTACACACGTACACACACACACACACTGAGGGGTAAAGACAACACCAAGAGATGAGGGAAAGTGTATGATGGCCTTGTTCACACAGCGACAGTCAATGTAATATTAATCACACCGAAAAAAGTTGACCCAAAGTTAAGCTATTTATTTTCCCTGTCCCATGTTTTTACCGTTATTGGATCACTGCCTCATCATTTCCGAGTAATTCCAGGTGTCACCACAGATAAAGCAGATACAGTATTTATTCAGATTATCAGACATGAACAAATACAACCAATTGTCATGGACGATAGATTTTCAAGGACCACGGGTAAGAATGTATTTACCCATGTGCAAAACCCGTGTCAGAAATGGTGCGTGTGCAGGATGTGGGCGGGGTCACAGCGGAGCCTATTCTCTGCCCGTCTCATATCAGAGCTGATGCAGGCTCTTGGCCAAAGGTGCGCGTCTTTTAAAAGCTCTTTGTGTGGGCTCTGTCTTTGGCTTCTCTTCCAGGTGCTTATATAAACTGGTTTGTTAAAGGATGCACTTGCTAACTTTTAGAGGGATATCAAAGTTAACCAAGAAAAGCTGTTTCAAAATAAAATCCTAGATCCGGAGAGTGAGCAGGATCACCTCCAAAATGTCATAGTTTGTTCCTCTGGTCCGGTTTACTGAATTCATGTTCATATTCATGTTTGTTTTTAAGGGGGTCCTCAAAACGACAGTTACAGTAAACAAATAACATTTTGAGTTATGTTGCAAACTAACAGACAGACAAACCCTGCTCGTGACATTACCCCCTGGTGGAGGTAAGGTGCATCTCAATTTGAAAATAACTTTTAATGATTCCCATATAGATAAACCATAAAACTCCTTTTTGTCTATTCTTGAAAAGGAGTGGGTGTAGTAATTTCATTAGTAATTTTCATAATAAATATAGTTTTAAAACCCCCTTGGAGTAAGCTTCACCAGTGAGATGTGCTGGAGGAGAATGGTTGGACCAAAGGTGAGGAGCCACATCAGTCTATCAAGTCTATGAATGAATCACGTCCAATTAGGACCCTGTAGGGGCGGGACTAACTGGCACAATTAAATTTCAAAAGTAACTATAATTTTCCTGTTACTTGTTTTACAGTTAACTCTTGGGGTTTCTGTTGTCGATCCTTGCGCCTCCTTCACTGGAGCAGAGGATCGTAATGATGACGATGAAGATCGATCGAGGAGTTTCACCCTGAGGACTTCCACTATCAGCTATAGGCCACTCTTTGTTACTGTAAACCCACAACCCAAATAACCCCCTTTGCCCTGTTAACCACCCCCTTCTCCCCCTTCTCCCCCTCCCTCCAGAACAGTGGTTGGACAGCAACAGTTCCTTCCTGTTAAGTATTGTAAGTTCTCTAAAGTCCTCCTCCTCCTCCAGATAGCGGACAGTAAGTTGTAAATACCTGTAGTTGTGTCCAGCCGCCGACGGTGAAGGCAGAACTATTTTCAAAATGGACTCGTGAAGAACTCCCCTTCACTCAGTATTGCTTCTCCTTCTTTTTCTACTGTGAGAATGTGCGTGTTGTATTTTCGAAACAAACTTGATCGACTCGGAGCATATTTTGTGCCGGGACATAAAAGGAGATCAGTGTGCATGTACTATAATGCTACTATGCATTTGCTCTTATCAGTATCAGTTGTTTTTATTTTAGTTCTTCGCAATCGTTTGAGGGAACGCGGCACATTGATTTACAGACTAGAAAACTTGTCGCTCTTTTAGATGTTTCATGCGTGTTCTTTTGCGAGTGTTATTTTCCATATGCTGATGCTGAAAATCTTCTGTGAATCAACTCGCTTAAAAAAACAAGAAGCACTTATTCTTACTGTAATCAACCAAGTATACAGATCTGCTAATACAAATTCACTTTTTTATATCGTACGGTGTAAACTGTTGCTACTTCAGGCATTTTTCTAAGCACAGATTTCCACAGTGTATTTTAAAGCGCATGGATTATAGACTTCTGACACGTATGCATGTGAAAATAGGCAAGTTTACAAAAGGCCAGTCTTGCGCTTTATGTCAGTGTTTGTATCGTGCTTTTAGCCAGTGTTACCGACTTCCAGCGCTGACGACATCCAGATGATTACAGGAGTTCTAATTAAAAACTACAGTGATTCTCAACTGGGTTCGTGGACGCAGTGAAATCATGGCCCAATCTGGATTTGAAATAGGAACGCTGTGTGAAATGTTTGAATGAAGTTTGGTGGATTTTTTAAGTTTGAGAAATTTAAATGCTCGTCCCAATCCCAACATTTTTAAGAAGATTTGTGAACAATATTAAAACCGTTCTTATAATTCAAGCCAAAAAATTGTCCCTTCGCTCCCCTGTTGAGAATCCAAGCTCCGACCTGTACATTGTGTAGTTGGAATATTTCCAGAGCCGTGAACGTGCACAAGATTTTATATCGATATTTCCTTTGTCACGTTTCCAAAGAGAAAAAGCCCTCGTTATTCTGTATTAGCCCCGCCCTGAATGTACCCAGTGTTGTTTTCCAGTTAGAAATGCTTTGAATGTTTTATGAAAAACTACTGTTTAGTTTTGTAATGAAAGAAAACACACAGAGAATTTACAAAAATAATGCTTATTGCTTTTATCGTATTTTTTTTTTTTTTTTTAACAACAGGTGTAACATTTCTGTCGAATGCAAAAAAGCATCTTGTGATGAAGTGCCAAATTAAAACAAAACAGTGTTGTATAAATTTATAACTGTACAACTGTTAAATGTTGAACAAAATGTTTGTAATTGTTGCATTTTGTAGATTTTGTATGGTATCTTGTATTAAGTGATGGCAGTCTTTTTGAAACGGGACATTTTTGGTCCAAAATTGAAAAAGACAAATAAACTTCTTTGTGTGCAAGATTGTGGTGTCGTCTGTAATGTGTGAAGACCAAGGAAAAATATTTAAATGTTACAGGCAGCAACCATGGATAAATAAGCACAATCGTTAACCAAAGTTATATTGAAAAACAGATTAAAGTCTGAATGTAGTGTTAGACGTGCAAATTGAAATGAGATTCTTTAGTGGATTAGAACTAAAGCACTTTGAATTGCCTTGTGTATGAAGTGTTTTACAAATAAACTTGCCGTACATAGATTGTAAATTTTACCTTTACTGCATAAGGACAAAGGATTGATTCCTTGTTTTATGGTAAAATCTACACATGGATTAATTTCCTATAACTTTTCAATGTTACTGCCCCGTTTGAACCTCAATCACACCTGAGCAACAGACATAAAAGTTACAAAAATCATGAGTCAGTGCAGTTATCAGGCCAATGACCTCCAGGGCAATGATGACGGCTATTCCTCCCATAGAAACAACCAAACACTCACTAGAAATGTGGTATAAAACTATTTATTTACCGCCTTTTTAAAAACCTGTACATTACAACACTTTTGAAATAGAAAAGCACCATATGTCAAACTCGATTGACTGTAGCGTGGAAAATAAAACGGACACTACAGTTTATCCACAAAAAAACTTCACAATACTCTCATAACAATCATCAAAAACATACACAATACATCAATACGTTCTCTGGTGTGTGTTTACAGAAGATAAATCATTTTGGATACTTCACTGGAGAAGATAAGTCATTTCCAAATCTGGCCACAAGGGGTCATAAGCGAACTCATTTACAGTCGTGAAGTGTGTTCAATTTTGTTAAAAATAGAAAACATTCCTGACTTTGAAATGATTTTAGTTAAAAATATCTTGAAAATGTGCATATTTCCAATCAATACTTTTCCTTACACACTGCAGGTCATTCAAATAGTGACCACAAAGGCAGTTAAGGGCTTTGTGGCTCACGGGAAAAGCTTTTAATAGCAATCTTTTCACGGTAGAATGTAATAAATTAAACGCATGGAGGTTGAGCAGACTTCAGTCAGATCTCGGACAGTGTGATGTGCAGCGAGTCCGCAGACGCCTCCATGGCCAGAATGAAAGTGTCCTCGTTGGAGTAGTGCTGGATCATGTTGTCGTCCATGTTCACCAGGACCCTGAGAACAACGTAGAAAATGTAAACAAAACGATACAATAAAATAAAAACACACACATGCACAAATAAATGTCCATCCATCCATCCATTTTCTTCCCCTTAATCCATTTCTGGGTCGGGGGGGTGTCAGTCAGAGCTGCACCCAGTCCACCTAGCACCAGCCCCTCACTGATCCTCCTGCAGGTGGTGAGTCCACAGGAGCCGAGATCTTTCAGTGGGAGCTCCAGGCAAAGTGGGGTTAAGTGTCTTGCCCAAGGACACAACGACAGCAGTCATCAGTGGGAGTCGTGAAGTAGGTCTTATGGTGGGCTTGAACCCACAACCTTCAGGCCCAAAGGCCAATGCTCTACCAACTGAGCTACTGTCGCCCCACACAAATAAATGTTTCAAAAATAAATGCAAGGACAACATTTCTTATCGACCTCAAGTGGCTTTAGGAAACAATATAC
The DNA here is from genome assembly GCA_964034765.1 of Knipowitschia caucasica. Taxonomy (NCBI): domain Eukaryota; kingdom Metazoa; phylum Chordata; class Actinopteri; order Gobiiformes; family Gobiidae; genus Knipowitschia; species Knipowitschia caucasica. Next base: position 9,735,473 of record OZ035829.1, read on the forward strand.
TGTATGTGTAGTATAGTCAAGTATAATGAGCAATTCAAGTCTATACAAGCCTTCTCACCAACATCATAACCACACTCTCCTCTGTCCCTTTGTATTTTAACTGTTTTTGAAAATGCACTTTTTTACTTGTATGTAAGCCCTAAATAACAACAGCAGTTATTTCGAAGGACTTTACAAAAACGTTAAATTCACCAACACAGATCAGAGAATCAAACCGTTCAAACACAAGAAATGCAATGATAAAAAACACACAGAGCCATTGGTCCTTAAAGGGCAGAGACCGATGTCCATAAGTGTTGATAAATGTCCACAAATGTTGTCGAGTGTCCTGGATCCTCACCACTATTCTTTTTGAGGACATATTCAAATGCAGATTTTGTGGTCGCAATTAGCTAAACTTAAATGTGAGCCACAGGGGGACGCCCATATGTTCCAACACCAGCTCATGTCCATTATAGACACAGCGGCAGAGAACGCCATCGTTTCTCATCCGATTTATTCTTTTCAAATTGCTTAAATATGTTCAAAATAGGGGTTTTTTTTTGGGTGCGGCAGTCTATGGAAATTCACTCACCCTTTTTTACTTTTCTGGAAAACCTTTATCGTTTTGTCGAGTGGCACTGCATATTTCTCCGTTAGCTGTGAGAAAATAAGATGCAGACCATACAGGTAAACACTGGTATTAAAAAACACACATAATACATTTCAGATTAATCTTACCGCCTCCATCAGCGCTTTGAGAGTAGGTGTCCGCAGCATCAACGCATCAAAGACGTCGTCGCACTCCTTCCTCACGTACAGAAGGACTGAGGGCGCGGGAAAACCACATTTCTTCAGTGTGAATAAAGATCACCAGCTTTTATAGAGGGGAACATTTTCAAACCTCTTTTTTCTGGTTCAAGTTTCAGCCTCTTCATCGGAGCCGGGCCGAGGTCTTCCTCAGAAACGCACGATACTCTCCTCGTCCTCACGCTCCTGTGCAGAACGAAAGCACTAAAAATATAACTCTACTAGATCCTGGAATAAGGGTTTTTGCAGACCACTTACCCGTCACTTTCGACTTCTTCTGTCTTTAAAGAAAACACCTGCGATTAAAAGATAAGTTATTATTTCATTTGTCCCACATTTGTCATTGTTGTGCACATTACAGCAGAAGGTAAGAAAAGAACTAAATAAAGAGCACTCAGATTGCAGACATCAAACAGGATCTATTATTTAAGATAATAGATTACAAATACTAAATTAAATACTGAGTAATAATTGCAAATGGTTCAAGGTTAGTACACTAGTGGAAGATGCACTGTAGTCAATTATGATTGTAAAAAAATAATGCAAGTCAAAAGAGAGATTCATTTTGAGTCTTGTGTAATGCGCTGACCTGTCCTGACCGCTGCAGGCTTCCAAAGTGAGCGTCCGGGATGAAGAGGACCGGCTGAGACTCCAGGTCATTCTCACTTTTTAATAGTGTCGTGTCAGATCTCTTCAATGGCGCCTGGGACATACCACTTTTACCTGAAGCAAATGTTGACATAACAGTTATTTTGTATTTTACTCATTTGAAAAGGATGAAAAGGAGATCATGTACACTAAGAACAGAGCCAATGAACTTCCACAGTGCCCTGGAAGGGAAGAGAACAGCCCACTCACATCACTCAGTTCAGTAACGTCATGCACGACCTCACATGGTCACACACAGACACAATTACACACAAAGTCATGTGGGCCACCGCGGGAGTGTTCGGCCCAATGAGAGTGAGCCTTCTGTAATTACTCAAATATACATGTATTTGTTTAAAAAAGTCTTTAAAGTCACACTTTCCAAAGTTTTAAAGTCAATAAGAGTTTTCAATATTGTGATCTCCATTTTTACTGGGGAAAAAAACTAGTTTGATCTTTATCGCAACACATCAACACAACACACAATGCACAAATCTTCTCAATGTGACCAGCAGGGGGCAGACCCTCTAGGAACATGCGTAAATACCATTTTAATAGAATGTCAAATTCAAAGAGCAAAATTAATACACTTACTACATCAATAAGAGTATCAACTCAGTGGCTCAGTTGGTAGAGCATTGGCCTTTGAGCCCAAAGGTCGTGGGTTCAAGCCCACCACAAGACCTTCTCCGCAGACTCCACTGATGGCCGCTGTCGTGTCCTTGGGCAAGACACTTAACCCACTTCGCCTATAAGGAGTGCGGAAGTGATTTTCGCTGCTTGCCTTGATGTATATGTATATGTGTATGTATGTATATGTGTATGTATGTATCAAACTGAAATTTCCCCATTGTGGGACAAAAAAAAGGACCTTTTTAACTTACTTTTTTGTTTAATTTCACAGTAATAGAAAGACATTTTCATCAGATTTCATCTAACCCTTCGCCATTATCAAGAGAGAACATCAAAAATTACAACAAAATCCATTCCCCTCTATTCCCCCCCCCGTTAGTGACATTACCACCAAATCATAGATAAATTAAATTCATACCCTTGGTTCTTTTTCTGAGCTGCTTCTTCTCTTCGTCACGTAGTTTCCTCTCTGCTCCCTGACACACAGAGAAAGGCTCAGACAGAAGCACACACTCACACACTCACACACACAGACAAGCTTCAGTCCGTACCTTGTCGCAGAAGACCTTGATCTCGCTGGACGCTCGGTGGATGGGTTTGCGGTTGGGTCCGTTGTAGCTGTACGTGTCCATCTGGATCTTTAGCGGTGTTCCTTTTACGCCTTTTTGTGAGGAAAAGTCTGTGCTCAGGCAGTTCACTGAAATAAAAACCTGACAGATGAACAGATAAACACAGAGATTATTACTGTATAAATGCCACAGATTCAGGCGGCACAGTTTTACATTTTATTCCCATTCTGAGGCTCGCATAAACTTACAAAGAGCACGATATAAAGGACACTCCAATTATTAGGTCAAACTGTTAGTATTAGATAGCAATATGGCAACTGTGTACTGCCTTTATTCTGTCTGAGAGAAAGAAACAGTAAACCAGTGGAACTTGAGAGAAACTTAAATAAACTTCCAGAGTTTGGCGCACCACGATCCGTCTCTGTCTGGTTCATCCCTGACAAAACTAGAGCCTTGAGAACGCTTGAATAAAACAATATTGAAACGACTTTTATGCTGCTCAAGCAAATACAACATAGCAGCAAGACCTATAAGTAAGACCTATTGTGCAATGTGAAATACTGCAACTTCAGAATCTCCACTGAATGTAGTAGTAGTAGTAGTAGTAGTAGTAGCAGTAATTTTATTTGCACAGTTTTACAATGTATTTTTTACAGGCACATATAGAAAGCTCAAAAGGAGAAGGCAGAAGCAAAAAATAGGTGCCTTCCCCACTACCAATACTTCATTTAATGTCACTATCTCCTTATCCTCCCCTATATGAGATATATAGAGAAAGAGAGAGAGATAGATAGAGCTATTTCGAAAGATTGCTATTGAAGCATTTACAGCAAGCTAATAAACAGCAGCTACTTATTTTGTGTGCTCCTGTCAGCTCTTCCTACTGTCCTGCATGAGCGGTGGAACCAAGGGCGTAGGTTTGCGTGGGGACCATGGGGACATGTCCCCACCAATATTTGGTGAGGACTAAAAAGTCCCCACCAAAATGACATGATGTCCCGGGACCCGGACGGTCCGGGACACATGTCTTCCGTTTGTGCACACGTCGCGCCTCCTCCTCGCCTCCAGAGCAACAGCAGCAGCAGCAGCAGCAGCAGCACGTGACCCGTTCCGTTCTCTGCAGTGATTGGCTGTCTTCTTCAGCGCCAAACTGAAGCACTGAGCGACTGTTTAATTTTTAAAAGTTAGCCAGCGTGAAGCAAGTGTTTTTTTTTGTTCCCTGAGCGTTGTAGCACGTGAGTAATCAGAGGAAAGTACTGTAGATCTATTACCATTCAAAGTACTTACGTTATTTCTAATCTGTCAGCGCACTGTTTAATGTTCCGAGGAGCTCACACGGCACAGAGACAGAACAGAACTGGCTCCAATAAAGAAACAGGTTGGTTGAAAGGCTGAAAAAATACTTATTGTGCTCTTACTATCCAAAATGTATAAGTGGGTGTGTTGTGTGAATCAGGATAAACTAGGGATGAAAATATTCCACGGATCCACGATTTACAACCCTTATCTGCTGATAATGTGATTTCTGTGAAATGTGTGACAGCGGGCACTTGCTGTTATTTGCTCTAAGCACATTCAAGAGATGCACTCGAATGTGCACGTCCTGTTGCAGCTGCTGCCGCTTTGTAATGACAGCCGCGGCGCTCAGTGAAAGCACAGCTCTAACATGGTACCGAGCTCGGACCATATGCAGACAGAACCATGTTGCAAGTGCGGGTCTCCCTCGTATCTCCCCCGTTTCTCCCCTGTGTCTCTGACATGTCTCTCCCCTGTGTCTCTGACATGTCTCTCCCCTGACTCTTCCCAAAGCGCAACCAGCGCTCCCGAAATTAAAGCTCGGATACGTAAATTTTCCATTGCGTTAACGATGCATGCTGGTTGTGCGCAAAACACACCACAACAGGTCATTTAAGTTTTTATTTTGCATACTTGAGAGCCCTGTGAGTCATTACTTGCCTTTTTGGGTAGAGAGTGGAATAAAAAAAAAGAAAATATAGAAAAATCCACACTGTTACTTATTGCCAAACTCTTGTTAACTCATTGTATTGAGAAATACTATGTAACTTTTGACATTGGCCAAGTTATATAAATGATTCTGCAGTTCATGTATATGAATGTCTGTTTTTGATTGTCTATACCTTCTTATATAATTTAGAAAAAATGCCACCTCCACAAATAAGATAAAAGATATCAGGAGCTTTTTTAACAGTTGGAAAGTAAGTAAGAGAAAGCACAAGTAATAGCAAATTATGAATTGTGATGATTAATCTTCTGTTAACATACATAACTGCTTCTCATTCAGTCTACAGCTGAGTTTAGTATAGAAGGCAACACACTATTGCAAATATAGTGTGTGATTACACAACAAATTCTGGGGGAGAAACTCTGGACCCCTTGTCAATGGGTGTAGACTCAGGTCGTAGTGAATGTCCCCACCAAGATTGGAACCAAACCTACACCATTGGGTGGAACAATGACATTTCCCCACTGTGGGACAAATAATCTATAAATAATAAATCTTAATGCATTTAGGCCAAAAAGTGACTTATTCAAACCTCCACCACCATAAATTTTCCCACAAACTAGAAATACTGAAATACTGGTTCTTATTAGCCAGTTTTTGACATTTCCAGTAATCCTTGTATTTGTAAGCCAGTCTCAGCACATTGTTATGTAATGTAAATATGACTGTATCTGGAAAAAAATCTAATCTAAATAATTGCAGGCTTTGTGATTAAAACGGCTACTAAAATTGTCATTTCTATTGTGATTAATCGCGCAGGCCTACTCTAGATGACACTTTCCCACAAGCAGTGGATTGCCAAACCAATATCACCCATGTAAACTAAACCTGTGGAACAGGACCATCGGCTCAGACAGCAGGCCCAGGTATAACGGTAGACTTTCTAAATCAACAACGAACAGCTCTTTTCCCACTGTTCTTCAAGTCGTGTCTAAACCCGCAGCGATCGCTATTGGTTCGAAAAAGGCCTGAAGCGCCGCAGCCACCTACACTGCCTCCAGAGACCAGAGGAGAGAGTGGGAAGCCTGCCGATTGTGCAAATGAAAAGTAAAAAAAAAACAAAAAAATGACTTCATGCGGCCGAGGTGGAGGGATAAGGTGCTGCCTGGACGGACAAAATAAACAAACAAACAAAAGCAGGATCCAGGAAGGTGCTAATGTAAAAGGCAATCGCTCAAACTGTGAGTGGAAAATGGGAGCAATGCCTAGCAACAGAGTGAACTCAAAAACATAACAGTGCAGTCCACAACGACGGGAGGTCAAACAGACTAAAACGGCATCGATGAGAGGTTTAAGGGAGAAAAAGTGCATGCATAGAGATCAATTTGTACATAAAGTTAATTCCAAAATGACAGTCACCCCAACTATGCCTTCTCAACACAAGCACAGTAGCCAGATGCTATGGACTGATTATTACTTCAACAAAATCTATTACTATTGTTACAAATGTTGGGACAAACACAATGTATTCTTCATTGGACAAAAAGGTTCGGTACCCCAGCTTTAAATACTTGACATTAGGTTAATTTAGTTGGTAAATTATTCTCTATTTTTGATTATGCCTCTCTACCCTCACTTCTCCTTCTGACTGTTGCACCGAGCCAAAGCAAAGCGAAGTCTGTGACCTACTGTTACTTACGTGGCAATAAAAATGATTCTGATTCTAAAAACAGACTAACTGCATCTTCAAAAGTTAAAAGTGGGAGTTTAGTTTTACATATTTAAATGATCCCAAGGCTACAATCCGGAGGCGCGTGTTCATTAATAAGACAATGACCCAACCAATTAAGCATTTTAAAATTAATACATTTTAAAAAGACCAGACGTTTTATATGTGGAGCTACATTTTCACAATAAATTCCAAAACTCTAGGTTGAGTGTGGAATGCTTTCTGCTTTCAGTGGTTCTGAACTGGTTATGCTAATTTCAGCCTTGTAAAGAAGTAAAAATAAAAGAGGTTAAGAATCTTGGGGAAGTGATTTCAACTCTCTGAGCTTGTGAAACTGTGGTCACTGCTCTAGTTCCTTGTCAGTTTCTGTGAGCTTTCTTTAAACAAATTTGGAGCCGTCTGTCTCCCAATCGTCTGGGACAAAAGGCTGTGAACAAAGGGTGTCTTTGTTTGGAGGAAGAATATAACGACTTTACCTTGGCCTCCTCAGTGACGTCCCACGTGAAGGATACGGCGTTGTAGGCGATTTCTTCCACATTGGAAATTGTGCTAAAGCTTTCTTTGTAGTCAGCTGCAACAAGGAAAATAGATAACTTAAGAAAATCACAATCTTTGACTAGATATGCTTGTTTCTGTTATAGGGCATACATTGTGAATGAACGTGGGGTCACTGGATTGAATTATGAGAATAAATCAGCTGAAATTAAAGTACCACGCAAATCCCATGTTATAAAAGCTACGTCTGAGCAACAGAGCATAACTATAGGCACCCTGCTTTAGGACTCAGCTTTCAACCCGCATTTGGCCTCGTCCGCGATCAGTGGAAACACAATCACCAAATGACCATACTTGAATCCTAAAGCTAGTTCCCGTCAGAACTCTGAAGCTGTGCAAGGCAGGGCCTGGTCAGTTCTGTGATGGGAGACCTCTGGGAACACCAGGTGCCACAGTGGGGCGGCTGTGGCTATAAAGTGCCAAACTGTCGTTGTGTCCTTAGGCAAGACACTTCACCCACATTGCCTCAAATGAACTCCATGCACGGTGGTCTTTATCCTCACCATGACTGGAGTGAAAGAATAAATATATGTGAGGCGTCTTTGAGAAAAGCGCTGTATAAAACCGATGCATTATCATTATTAAATGCAGTGGTAATTTAGTCAGAAATAAAATAAAACGTTTTAAATCACTGGACGCCATATGGTTAACTGCTGACTACTGGATGTAAATATCAATATTCTGCATAATTCTTTTCGCATAACCATCTAGATATAACAAAACGGTAGATACATACTGCTCGTTTCACTATTCCATGATGTATTCACCAGAGGGCGATGAGATGAAGCAGAAACATGTCACGGGGAAATAATGATTTGACTGCTGCTCCCATAACCACATCTGGGTCATGGGAGCAAATGGAAAAAGTTGGGTGGCATAGACTAGAGAGGAAGAAACATCACTACAGTACAGTGCAAAAATAATAATTATAATAACTAAGCTGGGGTTGAAACACCGTGTCGCCTTTAAATTAGCCTTCACTCCCCATTGTTTGACCCATTCCCCGACATTCTAATTGCCGTGTTCTGAAGCTCCTCTTCTAAAAGCTCAAATGGGTGAACCGGCAGGTCTGAGCTCGCCTCCTGGGATTGTTTGGAATATGGCCCGCGTCCAGGCCCCACCCAGCTCTCTTGTTAACGTCTTATGTAAATGCCAACTCGGTAGCTGCCACTTCTCATGGATCCTGTGGGAATTTTGGGCTTGACAGTTATTCAAATGGTTTCTCACATTCGGATGACGACGGCCCCGTTGTTTACCCTTGCAGTTGTCAGTTGCAGTTGGAACAGTTGTCAGCGTCGTGTCGTGAAGTAGAAAGATTGTGGGATTGTTTCAGTTATTATTAAAGCGTTACCGTACATCCCAGGTCCTCTTTGGGACCCTGACAGAACCACACGTTTTGGTTGTTCTTACCTATATCTAGTACGCGCTGCTTGGCCGTGTGTTGTCGTGAATGCCAGTATTTCCAATTCTTGAGCTGTTCGTCTCTGCTCTTATCTTCTCCGAAAACAACCATGATAACACTCTGAAACATAGAATCACATGAGGTAGACGTGAAAATAATGATATCATAAATTGTCAAAACATAACTCACATCAGAATTGGTTTGGTCCCTGTTAAACTAATCATGATTCCACAATGCACTTTATACTCCAACCTGGCTTTGCTCAACATATACGTATACATTTAATCTGCTTACTTTAAAATGTTGTTTTTGTTTATTTATAAAATGGTAATAGAATGGAAAGAAGTATAAAAAACATTTCACTCGATCAAACCCAGAGCTACTCAGTTTATGGAAAAATCTATTTTAAAGCGCGAGTAGTAACAATACAAATCAATCCCTCTCAAAACAGTTTGGTTCTCACTGGTTTTCACATCAGTATTTTTTTTCTGTGTCACAACTTTAAATTAACTTTATGAAAAGAAAAAGTAGCAGCCCTCGCTCGGCCAATCAGCTCTCAGTACGTGAAAGATCAAATGTTTTCTTGTGAACATGTCAGACCCCAATATGCTGGTACTATGTATATTTCAACCAAGATTCAAGACTATTGGGACAAACACTGTAATATAGAATGAATTAAACATAAAATAGGTACTCCAGCTTTAAAGAATTAGGAAGGAGGTATTTTTGCTGAATGTGGAAGTTAGAAAGAAGGAAAGATGTTTCAGTAGTTTAGGAAGGTTCATTTTTCTTCTCAGTAGAAATTAAAAGGTATTTGGTTCTTCTATACCAGACACCTATCCTCAGACGCTTCTGAGGAAGACTGAAGTGACCGTCGAAACGTTCAAGGTAATATCATCTATCATTACTCACTATTCTCTGGTAACATCCAAAAACCTTTAGATGTGTCAATCCCTAGTTATTCACACCAGTGTTGAACATTGGAATCTAACGAGGGAGGATCCTGTGACTCAGTGATGTTACCTCCATCACATCATCGTTGTGTGATTTGACTTTTTAAATCGCACAACCCCCTCCACCGGGGAAGGACTACCACAGGCTGATCAGACCTGGGCGTGTGACGCATAAGAACAGGAGTTACATTGCTCCCCATCTTGTCTCCGTTCTTTTCTGCCACAGCCAGTGATTGCCCCTCTCTGATGCTGTTGCCAATTCCTTTATGAGCGTCCTCTGGGCCTGCCCTCTAAAGCCTACATCTTAAAAAAAAGAAACGTATGGTTGAATTTGCGACAAGCGATAAAGCCCTTGCAGCTGACTTCCACAGGAGGCACCAGAGCAGACCAACCCCTTTTATTCAAGTCAAATACATCACAGGGCCAAAAAAACAAATTTGCTACAAGCCGAGGGCCGGACTGGTTCAATGTTTCTATCCATCCATCCATCCATCCATCCATCCATCCATCCATCCATTTTCTACCCTTTAATCCATTTCTGGGTCAGGGGGGTGACAGTCAGAGATGCCACCCAAGTCTCATAGCACCAGCCCCTCACTGATCCTCTGCAGGTGGTGAGTCCACAGGAGGACGGCTGCTCTCTGAGTGAGAGCATAGCCTTGATCTTTCAGTGGGGGCTTTTGGGCAAAGTGGGGTTAAGTGTCTTGCCCAAGGACACAACGACAGCAGTCATCAGTGGGAGTCGGTGGAGAAGGTGCAGAGGTGGGAATTGAACCCACAACCTTCTGGGCTTAAGGCCAATGCTCTACCAACTGAGCTACTGTTGCCCCTTCAATGTTTCTTAAAACATATTTAAATGATCGCATATAACCTATTGAACCAAAACCTAAAACAGTATGGGTGTCAAAGTCAAGGCCCAGAGGCCAAATCCGGCCCGCGAATGAGTTATCTTGGCCCCTGGATGATATTGGGGCCGGTTTTATTAAATGTTGTATTATTCTTATAATGTTCAGGACCTGTGTTTTGTCTTTGAAGGTTTTGTCGGTGAGCCTGTTGAAAAATATTTTGAATTGCTGACAGAGTCATACAAAAATAAGTGGATTATTAATTGAATTATTAAATAAAATACGGTATACTATGTTAGGTCCTTGCAGTGCATGGCTAACGGCTTTGGCACACCTGGCTGCTTGCTCTTTCCTTCGGACTTCTTCCACCACCATCTAATGACAATATGCAGGGGAGGATTTATTCCAGGTATGTGCCATAACCCCTAAACCAAAGCCACCTTTTCTCTCTTGCACATGTCTCACTATCTCCCGATTTGAGAGCAGATTTTGTATCTGAAACAGCTGCCTTTGCTTCCAAATCTAGTTTTTCAACCCTAAACTAGACCATAAATAAACTTCAGCTCACCTGTACGACAGTGTCCTGCTGGCCCTCCGCTCCCTGGTTTGAGAGTCGTCTCTGGACTTTTCCCCCCTGAGCGTGAGACAGTGTCACAGGGTAGAACTGTCCTCGGTTCAGATAAGCCATTGGGCCATCTTCGCTTCGGGGCCGCAGAGACAAACTTGCCTCAAGACAATACTGGAAGCTATCGCTGCAAAGTAATCAACAAAACAGAGAAATAAAATGTTTTTTTTCTTTTTATCAACCTTTTCAATTCAATTTATTGTATCTTTGTATTGCCCTAAGACACAACAGGACTTTACAAAGTTGTCGTCAATACAGATCAGAGGATCAAACCGTTCGAACACAGGAAGTGCATTAATAACAAACACATAGGTGCGGATATCCAATGTCCATAAATGTAAATTAATGTCCAGAAATGTCCAAAAATGTGAATATACAGGAAAAAATCTCTTACTTAGATCTCGAGTAGTGCAAGTGGTTTGATCCGCCAGAAAAGTTGTGATAGACCTAAATGAGAAAAACAATAATGTAAGTTCATAGATACATATTATAGCAGACAGTCTTACAGATTACACCTGCAAAAAGGAAAAAAAAGACTAAAAGTATGGCAAATCGCCGCTTCACCTGATCTGAAGTGCTTCTTTGATCCTCTTTCAGATAACTGGAAAACAACTCCTCATATCCACTTTGCTCATAAGGCATTCTGATCGGGCCTCGGAGTTCTTCTGTGTAGACGTGGGCAGGGAGGATCTGTGTTTGGGCTTTCACTTTCCCACTATGCGCTTCTATCGGGACATGAGGAGGTCCGTATAGTTTCTTTGAAGGGTCTAAGGGCGCTGCATGATGAAGTGACAGGTTTACAGGCATCAAGTTTGTGGTTTGATCCATGGCGCAGGAATCATCAACAAGTGGTTTGGTGGTGGAAGTTTTCTTTCCTCTCGAAACCTGAGCAAGTCGAGCACACAAAAGTAATACAAATGTTTCAGCTTATGCATCTGTTCTCTACGGTTCAGCCATTACAAAAGCTCAAGGCGTAAATCCCTTTAGAGAGAGGATGTCAATTTCAAATAATTAAAAACAATAGTTGTGTGGATGATGCACTTTAAAACACAAAATTATACTTAATACTACAATAATACTTTCAAAATCAAATCCATTTTAACATGACAATAGACTAAAGTTAGGATCCACGTCTACTATTGAGGTAATAATATTTCAACATCCAGCTTATGGATTGTTTTATGTGGTTGAATGTGTTAAAATTCTCAAATTGTAAATGTTTTTGATGGACATATTTGTAAATGATATACATTACAAAAACTGGAAAAAGTTTAATGTCGTCCCCCTTCCGCCCAAATTTTCCAAAATTAAATGAGTTAGCATTCAAAGTTGTCTGTGTCCATACCGACACCGTTTGTGGAACCAATCCAAGAAAAAAGAAAAAACATTGACATTGATCATAAATTGTCATGTATCAAAACAATCTGATATGTTGTGTGATGTTCTAGAAATGCCTTTCAGTTGGAGAGCAGGCACCAATATTAACCAAGAGAGGAAAATGTTGAAAATTCTGGTTGATTATTATTTGATAGCAATTACATTTACCAACCTTCCATATCATTCTTACCTCTGAAAATCCTCTATACTGACCAACATCTTGTATGTTTTTTTGACAATTATCACCACAAAATAATTAGGCCATAGACTGACAAAGCAGATGTAGACCTTTGTAACAGCTTTTGTTTAATGTGGTGTGGTTCACATGAGAAATTCACTGTTAATGGTTCAGGTCCATATGAACACGCGAGTACCTTGTAGTAGTCGTAGAGTATGCCCAAGGCTGCAGCGCTCTCCTCGTCCCCGTTGATGCTCATCATGGCTTTGGTGGCTGCGGTCAGAGGGGTGTCCAGGTAGCTCTTCCAGGCCTCATCATCACTGCTACTCAACAGTTCGCGAGGAGAGGCTGGGTTTGGTACCACCACCACGAGTCGTTTACTGCAAAGCCCCACAAAAGACAAAATGAGGAGCGGTACAATTGAGGCAAATCTAATCTGTCATTAACAAAAGAGATGCCAAGTCCGGAAGTCAGCCTCAAGCAATTTCTCACCGAGCCTGTCCCAGCCCCATGTGACAATGTTTACGTTAGGAATTAGCACTAGTCTTCAGTGGGAGAGATGCACAACTGGATCTTATTATTAACATGATGTACACAATTACTATTTAATCCAATAACCTCGCTGGAACAAACATATTTTACCAGTCTTTAAAACATGGTTGGAACGGTTGAAATTAAGATTAGAGATCCTTTGCTTGTCCCACATTGGGGAAATTTCAGTGTTGCGTTACTGGTTACAGAGCAATAGGAATGAGGAGCACACAGCACAAGATAAATAACTCTACACTAAAAATAGAATAAAATAATATCTAGCTTTAGCATAATAAAGAAGCAAGTAAAACATCTCTACCTTTAGCAAGTATAAAATCTACAACTTTAGCATAATGAAGAAGCAACGATAACGTATTTAACATATCTGACTTTAGCATAATAAGAAGTAATGTGACACTTCTTGCTGTTGTGTCGTTTGTGTTTTAAATGTTAAATGCAACAAGACAAAAAAGACCAGCCTTAAATGGGCTTATTAGTGACTGATATTGCAGCTGTGCAACAGCATATTATGAGTTTTAGTAACATAACAGCAGCCAGTTGGTATCTATGTTGACACACTGTTGATGCGATTTAAGTTGCTAAAGTAAAAAAAAAAAAAAAAGAAGAAAAAGTCACATTTTAGTGAGATTGTCCTTGTTCTTACCTGTCCACGTCCATGCTCCTGTTGCTAATGCCCCTGCTCCTGCTGATCCTGCTGCTCCTCCTGCTCCTGCCCCTGCCGCTCCTGCCGCTCCTGCTGCTCCTGCTCCTGCTGCCCCTGCTCCTGCTGATCCTGCTGCTGCCCCTGCTCCTGCCCCTGCTCCTGCCCCTGCTGCCCTTGCTCCTGCTGCTCCTCCTGCTGCCCCTGCTGCTGACTGTGTGCAACCTGCGTGACTGGACTTTCCAGTTTTGGTGGCGGGTTGTCTTTGAATGTGCTGGATCTGAATCCACACACAAACACATGTGACTCTTCAGTGACTGGTGTTGACACTGGTGTAAGCTCTGGGAACACACGGCTACATCCGAGTGGTGGCGCAACACCTGAGCATCCATGAACCGCGTGCTGATTGGCTTAGAAGTTTGTTACGACGTTTCTAATTGGTTAAATCAGAACTAGAGGACATTCACAGATCAAAGGTTAGTAGTTGAATTATGTCGTTTCCTCTTTATAACAAAGAAATGCTTTAATTAAATAATCCTTAAAATAATGTACATTTCCAATTTGCACTGAATGCATTTATTTCTTTGTTCTTTTTGTTTGTTTTCTTTTCCATGAGAGCCCTGCACTAGAGTTTCGATGTTTGTGTACCTTGAGTGCGTAAATGGCATCTTGTGGCACACACAGATTATTTGATACATTCGGTAAATGTAATAAAACAGGATGGCGATTTTTGTAGAAGACAAGAGCCGAGTCTCGAGGATGTTGCAGTCAGATCGAGATTCAGATTCATTAAATTTGCAGTAAAACCACATTGGAATACGTCTGCAAATGTCCCCAGTATGCACAAGACAAGCACAGACATAAAACAAGGTTAAAAGCACAGAAATGACACAAACAAAACAGGAAACAATTGTCACTGGATTATTCTAAGAGGTTTAAAAGTCTGGATTTCTAAAAAAAAAAAAAAAAAAAAAGAGAGAGAATTAAACCTCCAGAACAGGCAGCTCACAGTTCACATTCCTCTCTGCAGAGCGGAGCACCTTGTTTAGAGCTCCCTTTTGCATGACGAACACATGAAGCTCTAGTAGACCAGCGGACCACTAGATGGCACTAGTGTGCACTATGCACTTTTACTTCATTGGGGCACCTTTGCGTTGGTTATATTGTAATACATTCATGGTTTTGTCTCAAATGTTGTCTCATTGTTTTCATCATTCAATGTGGCACTGAGTGTAGTTGCAGACTGACAGAAGAATTTCAAAAACAGGTTGAAACGGGTAAGCTCATACAGCAAATAATCATTTTATTTAAGTAACTCATTGCAAAGGCTACTAGTTGCTGTAATAAAGTAGTCCATGGTTCTTCAAAGTAACTCATGTTACTTGCATACACATGTTTATTAATGTGTATTAAAATTTTAGAGTAGACTTACTTGTCCAACACTGTTGAGCAATGTGTAAAAATCTGGCCAAAAGGGGTACTGCAAACACGGTCAATATTCTGTTGTCCTTTCCCACTCTCCCTGACTCAGGTTACCAGATACACACCGAATCTAGCTGGGACCATAATAGCTGAATAGACAAGAGTTTTGTCAACAACAATTCTATAACCAACACCTTTTTTGTGTTGCATTTTTTGTATGAAAAGCGCTTTATAAATAAAATTTGATTGATTGATTGATCGATTTTCACATAAATTAGGCTATTTTAGGTTGAAACACATTATGTCTGCGTACTATGTCACAGTGCCCACAATATGCAAACACAAGGAATTATTTTATTGAGTTGTTTGTCTGTCTCCATACGTTTCACATTGCCATGACAGTAGTAGTAGTAGTAGTAGTAATCTTTATTTATATACCGCCTTTTCACTGCACATCGGAGTCTCAAAGCGGTTTACAATTGTTATTTTTGGGAGTGGGGGTGCCAGTACAGGAGGCACATGTCAGACCTATTGTACATATTTTTAGTGGTAGGGGAAACCGGAGCACCCGGAGGAAACCTACGCAGACACGGGGAGAACATGCAAACTCCACTCAGAAAGGCCCTGGTCCAACCGGGATTCGAACCCAGGACCTTCTTGCTGAGAGGCGAGAGTGCTATCCACTCAGCCACCATGCCGCTACATAGACTTCTCGTGCTATATAGACTTCTCAACAAACAATGAGGACTAATGAACACTGTTAACTTGATCCCACGAGTCATGCATCCATCCATCCATCCATCCTTTTTATTATTATTTCAAGATTTAGTTTTCATACTTGTTATTGATGCTAGAGTTAGAGATTTTGTTTTATTTTAATTAGTATAGCTATTGTTCAATTAACTTGTGCTGTGTGCTCCCCTTTCCTACTGTTCTATAACTTGTGATGCAACACTGAAATTTCCCCGCTATGGGACGAACAAAGGATCTCTTAATCTTCATCTAATGTTGGATCACATTTCTTCAGCGTATCAGCATCAGGGTGTCCTCCAGAGGGGGGGGGGGATGGGGGGATCAGTGCATTAGACGAGACGTTTTTTTGTCCACCTTAAATTGTCCCCATTGAAAGCATCCGTAAAATAAATCCTTGTTTTTCTTACTTGTTTTGTCATTAATAATTTGAGAATCATTACAAGACCATATTAGTGCATCTTTACCAGTGAGATTAGCTAGCCGCAGGGAGTTTTGGCAACCTGGTCAAGTACTTTCTGACTGGTGAAACGGTGGAGGGCGGGACATCAAAATGAAAACAACAACAAGATAAATGAAAACAACAACAAGATTTACGGGCTATAAAACTACTTTTGAAATTCTAATATCTCGGCTGAACTACTGTTATCAATTAAGTATTCAAAAAGACCATGGTTTATTAATGCCTTTTGACATAATGGGATCATTTAATGATGACTTGACATGAAAATCTAACATTTTGCTACTTTAAGTTTGGACATGAAAACTCAGATACACATTCATTCTTCACAGTTTGTGGACAATTGCTCACAGTTACTTGCAAACAATTTGTAAGCAACGGTTGAAAATAGAAATTTCTCAAATATGGATGTTGCTCCCACTAATGTCTGCTATTGTTGTGTCCTTGGGCTAGACACTTAACCCCACATTGCCTGAAGCTCCCGCTGAAATAGTAAGGCTGTGGCACCAGGATGTAGCAGCCATCTTCCTGTGGACTCACCACCTGCAGAGGATCAGCGAGGGACTGGTGCTATGAGCATTGGGTGGCAGCCCTGATTGTCACTCCCCCCGACCCAGAAATGGACTAAAAAAGGGGTAGAAAATGAATGAAAATGAATGAATGGATATTTCTTGTCCGCTCTCTCAGACAAACGTTCATGTAGCACTTTGAGAGCAAGCCTATGAAAATGCCAGTGCTTCCAGAGTGGCTGATGTTGGAGCATAAGATATCCTACTTGGGAGTTATTCCATGTGTGTACTCTCACCTAATATACAATTATTCTCTACTTCTTTTATAAATCCAGTTAAATGCACATTCATTCTGCCATTTAGAAGGCAACCTAAGAAAACTGGGAGGTTTCCTAACTATGAGAACTGGGGGATAGAGACTAGTCCCTGGATATATGTGCGAACACACCCACTAGTGTACATTTGCTTTACTGGTATGATCAGTTTAGGGTCAAGTTGCCAAACCTGTATTCACACTGTCTCAAATGAGCTGGTATATATGTGTGACTCCAACCTACCCTACTGTGAAACCTCTCCAGAGCTGTCAGCTAAAACTATCTGCACTGACTTGATTCACCCTAACCCTTTCAAAATCATGTTTGAAAAAGTCATTATACTATTCATATACTAAAACACTGTTCAACCGTGTTGTATTGTGAGATTTCATAACACTTTTAAGCAACTTTTGTTAAGGTTAAACTCATCGTTCTATCAATGTGCAGAAGCCTGTACTTTTCCCTTGTTTTGTCTATTTGAAGGCCAAGCTACAAGCACACCGTGGAAGCTGCTGATTGGAGGTCTCCATGCCTCCGCTCTGTATAATACACTTGCATTCTGTTGTATCTGTGTTCGTGCTGTCTCTACCATTGACAATAAAACATGTCTTCTGTCTGAATTTAAGACGCGATCCCAGACTTTGTCATCTTCTTCAGGTGGTGGAGGATTTTTTTTAAAGCCAAAACTGAAAAGCCTCAAGAGAAACCATGCATCTGGATCAGCACATGGACAATCTGCACAGCCCCTGATTCCACTCAGGCCTGCTGTGAGCTGCTGAGACATGGACAACACCATCGTCCTCTTTTGCATGGACATCATTTGGAACAATTGGATTTCTGAATTTGGACATAATTTGGACTGAATTGAATTGCTGAATCTGGACACTAAAGTTGAAACGTGTGATTGAAAGACACGTCACAGAAGAATTCATGGCTCAACACAACAAGTGCAGCCTGAAGTAACCAACACGGAGAAGTGGGAGAGACTGTTTTCAAAGCAATTTCTGGAACCACCATCGACTGATGAAGTTTGGTATTTTACTGAAGATTGTTGACAAGTTTTATGAAAGATCTGAACATGTTTTATGAGTTTTTGAAGTATTGAGTTATGATGTTATGTTGCTGTTTATCGATCCTGATGGTCACACGTGAATGTGTGACCAGAGGGGGGAATGTGAGATTTCACAACACTTTTAAGCAACTTTTGTTAAGGTTAAACTCATCATTCTATCAATGTGCAGAAGCCTGTACTTTTCCCTTGTTTTGTCTATTTGAAGGCCAAGCTACAAGCACAGCGTGGAAGCTGCTGATTGGAGGTCTCCATGCCTCCGCTCTGTATAATACACTTGCATTCTGTTGTATCTGTGTTCGTGCTGTCTCTACCATTGACAATAAAACATGTCTTCTGTCTGAATTTAAGACGCGATCCCAGACATGTCATCTTCTTCAGTATTTTTATGGTTTTCCATTATTGAAAAGGATCTGCCCCATAGCAGCATTATATTAATATATATATATATATATATATATATATTGATCTGAACCATAAATATTCTATCACATAATTTTGTTCTGAATAACTAATACATTGCATTTTATCCGAGTTCAAACAACACAAAGTAATCTTTAACTTTAAAAACTATCACTACTTACTATTATATAACTTATTATTCCTAATCAACATGGAAAAATACTTACTGTTCACTGAAAGGCAATGACTGACTCAACCAGTTTCACTTGGGTGTATGTAATGCTCATAAAGTCAAGTTTTATGGGTGGAAAACGATTTGTTTGTATTCTAATAAAATTCTAATATTGTGTAAAAAATATCACTGTTCCCAGTTGCTGCAGATCATTTATGGTGGTATGTCTCAATAAGATGTTTATTTGCGACAGTCGTCTGCTGGCTGTTTGCATGTGTGTTCGAGTTTCTCAGATTACAACAGGATAACCTTGGGCAAACAGGTTAGTCATCTTTTAGTTATCCATCTTATCTCTGCATACGTGCTGTGCCCATTTGACCTGTTTAACAGTGATCTATATTTAAACCTAAAGATCAATTGTATTGAGTCTGTTATGATTAGTTTCTATAGCGGGAATAGTGCATGTTCATTATATTTGTAAAATGTAAATTAAAATAAATCACTTTAGAAACCAACTTTTGCTCATTGTTTATGGTTATAATCTTCAATATTATCGTGAACCATTTCTACTTTTTTATGTATGCCTTTTTGTGTTACTTAAAAACTTCCTTGGTCCAAAATCAGGTGGGCCACCTTGAAATAAAACTCATTTGTGTACCATTTCCTCAACCTGTATTTTGAGAAACATGAAAACAGTTTTGCTCCTCAGGAAATCTTCTGGTTTTCAAAATGCATAATTAATAATAATGACTGGATGGTGGGGCTTATGTACATTTGAATGTTCAACATATCAGGATAACTGTATATGATTGATCAGCGCTCAGAATGTAAAATATACTATATAAAGGTACTCCAGCTTTAATGTATCTTAATAATGTATTTCATGCCTGACTTACACCATTGAAATACTAACTTCATCCATGATTCAGATGGATATGCTTACTAAAACTACACTTCCCATGAGTCCACAACACACGGTTGTCCTGGTTACCGTTGACGTCACGCGGTTCTCTCTCATAGATGTGCCTCGAGCTCTGCCTGTACAATAGGCGTGTGTAGGTCGTCGCTTGAACCGGTACGATCAGAGGAAAACCCCGTGGACTGCTCTCCAACGACCCGCTACTCAGGAAGACGACATTTCCGCCATCTATGTAAGTTATAAGACCAAAATGTACGAAATAATATCGCTCTGAACAGCGTAGCATCGAGTATGGCAGAGGAGACCGCGGTGAAGCGTAGGGTCGGGATAAAGTGTCACAATCTGTCTGGGTGGACGAGCGTGAAGGCGTGTCCGCGCACTGCCATCAGAAACGGCCAAACCCGAAGAATTGAATCAACGTAACTTGCTTTGAATGTTTAGATTTGGTTCACGGAGGCCTGGTAAGACTTTTACCTCGTGGTTGAACAGAATTACAGCACATAGCATTAGCCACATTCACAAAGTGGCAACTACCCATGGATCTATTCTGTTTTATTACAGCGGCTACAAAATGGCATTCCTGGAGTCACGGGAATGCTCTAGCGTCGTACTTTTCTATTAAGACGTAATCCCTTTGTGTATAAAACGGTATATATCAATCTGTGGACAGTTGGGCCTAACCTTGAGTGATTGTAAAGAAGCCTTACGGAAGTTTGGCTCCAGGTAGGGCTCTGGGTGTGGTGTCAGATACTACCATACATGCCTTTCTTCACTTCATACGTTTTTGCTCTTTCCTGCCTCTGGAATAATTCTCTTTACCTTTTTGCATCGTGAAGTTTACAATTACTTTGAGTAAAGGAAGTGCCAAATGCCAAGCCTAGCCCATGGGGTGGCCTGGACGTTTTGATCTTTTTTTTTTTTTTTACTTACCTAAAATAAAGTTGGCAAACCCAATATGTTTATAAACAAAACCAAAGCTGAAGTACCTGACTGTTTTTTCATGGTGTTTGTCCCAACATAAAGTCTTGTTTATTAAAATGTTGTGGACAAATCAGAGCATAACATGGTGTCTTTAACATATTAACTGGGAATGTTTCCCCCTTTATTGAAAAGTGGAAAGGATTTTATTTAGCTTGAAAAATCTGATCGAATTATGTCACTTAGGTCAAAAATACATGCATGTAAGAACTGAGAGCTCAGAGCTGATTAATTTTATCATTTATTTTAGTTGCTTTGTTGTGGTTTTTCTCGGAACAAATCTTGAACCAAACAGATGGAAATAGCCTGCAACATATTACAGCAACAGCAGGATAATATAGGTTATAAAATTAACACATTTCTAGTCAGTAAAAACAAAAATGGTAATAATAATGATGATAAGGTACTCTTGAGGCATTTTCTATCCTGTCAGATCTCCAAAGCGGGGTGCGATGACCTGGTTCGATTTTTGCACCAAACATATTTCCTTTTTTTTTTCTTTTTTTTAATCAATTTAAAATATATCATGTATTTTGCAATTGCAATCAATGCAATTAAACCAGAAACAATTGTTTTATTTGCTTTTATATTTTAGATAATTTATTTGATTAGTACCATGCAATTCCAAACACATTATGTATAATAATGGAGCCTTGTTGTGCGTGCAAAGGAGCCGGGCTTTTTTCCATCTCTTTTTCTCAGTTTTACACTGAAAACTTGGATTTCATCAGTTGAGGCTACCAATAATCATTATTTAAAAAGTAAATTTCCTGACAGTTCTGGGGAGGGGGATAACGTTTATCTTGGATTTTTACCGCAATGTTTTTATACCCTATTCTGCTGGTCCTCTTTTATAGCAAATATAAGCACAGAATCTAAACGGCTATAAACACATTGCTCCGTGAATGACTCGGATCTAAGGTTCTTCTACAAATGTGTGAAAGAGCAATAGACGAAGAGT
Organism: Knipowitschia caucasica; assembly: GCA_964034765.1. Lineage (NCBI taxonomy): Eukaryota > Metazoa > Chordata > Actinopteri > Gobiiformes > Gobiidae > Knipowitschia > Knipowitschia caucasica. The sequence goes on from OZ035829.1 coordinate 9,756,887, forward strand.
GCCACAGAACTTTGGGCTGATGAACGTGAAAGGGTAGAGCTCCTGCCTGCCTCGCTGTCAAATGCGTAAGGTTAACTAGTGGCTGTGTGTATAATCAAAAGCACAGGAAGATGGACTACTGCATTGTGTCTTCTGATTTGGGCATTGTTTATTAAATTAAATAAATACAATTTGGGCATCTAATAATTGGTCAGTTGTTGGGAGTCATGTGGTTTTACAAAGACACTTTCAAAATAAAACACCTCTAAAACATAGAGAACAAGAGATTTTAAGGTCAAAATGGAGAGTGTGGCCTTAACGGATGCAAAATCAGAAATTTTTGCTTTTCAGTTTAAGTGAATGGGAGCCAACGCGAGTAAGAGCAAAGCTTCATCCATTTCCCTGTTGCTACATAGAACTAGAAACTTAGCACCATCCATTCATATACACCCAGTGGCACAGTGGGGGTTCTGCCAGTTTTCTGCCAGACTTCTGGCTACACTAGTAGTTCACCACCACCATGCATGAAGGGTTGTAACGTTTAATTACAACTTTTTTTTTCAATATTTAACATTTCTGACAATTATGTTCACTGCTTTACAAACTCCGACACACATCTGCTGAGGCCGCAACAATTATTGATCATGAAAACCATGTTTAGTATTTTACTAGTTACAATGTTTCAACAATTGAAAGATTCATTTTGTGTCCCTTTTTAGATCAACCATGTCTGAAAATATTTTCATGGCCAAGCTGGCAGAGCAGACCGAGCGCTACGATGACATGGCCAAGATCATGAAAGAATACACACAAACAAAAACTAAACTGGACATTGAAGAGCGTAACCTGTTTTCAGTAGCTTACAAAAACGTGGTGGGCGCCCGTCGTTCATCATGGCGAGTGATCTCCAGTGAGGATAGCAAAGAAGTTCCTGAAAAGAACAAGACAATAATTAAAGACTACAAGGAGAACATTGAAAAGGAGTTGAAGACCATTTGCCAAGAAGTCTTGGTGAGACTCTTTACCAAATAATGTACTGGTTTCAATCATAATTATGATACAGAAACTCATAACTTTAGGAGAAACGTAACCATTCTTATTTGTCATTGTGCAGGATCTCTTGGATAAAACCTTGATTCCTAGTGATGATGTTGCTGAAAGCAAAGTGTTTTATCATAAAATGAAGGGCGACTACCACCGGTACCTGGCTGAAGTGGCCCTACCAGACGAAGTTGAAAGTAGGTCCTATTTTTTTTTTAACAAATCTATATTGTCCTCAAAGTATATTTTGAAGAAATGGAGATGTGTCTTGCATAAGCAAAGACTTGCAATCTGTTTGTACATATATAGTGTGTAGCCTGATTTCTTCATGTCTAATGAAGGGTAGTTTTTGCCCAATACGTCACATCTTGTGGTGCTAATAAAATGATCCCTTCCCATCTCCATTTTTTATATATTTTCCACTTTTTGCACGCTACACAGATTTGGATGTGCGCGTCAACCTCGCTCTTGTTCCTCAAAGTAATATTTTTCCAGAAAAAGTCCTGCATACACACTAACGATATTCTACACTATTTGGAATATAAACTTGCAAAATATTATTGAGTTATAACTTTAGTTTGCACTTTGTTGTTGTAATATGTATTCTAAAATTGCACTGTTGCATTATTCCCAGACAGAACAAACTCAGAAGCAGCTTATAAAGCGGCCTATGATATCTCTGAAAAGGAGCTGCCTTCTACACACCCCATCCGTCTTGGTTTGGCACTGAATTACTCAGTTTTCCAATATGAGATCTGCAACAATAAGGAAGGTGCTTGCTTTTTGGCTAAGAAGGTAGGATTTCTTTGATATTTGGGACCTAGCCGCCAATGCCTCTCTTATGTCTTATTTACCAATGGTCATTGTACTTCACAGGCATTCGATGATGCCATCGCAGAACTTGACAATCTTCAAGAAGAAAACTACAAGGACAGCACCCTCATCATGCAGCTCCTGAGAGACAATTTGACAGTAAGTGGTCAATATTTAGATTTTAGAATAAGAAGGGAGCATACACATTAAATGTAATTGTTAATTTAGTCTTAAGGGCTCACTAGGTATCAATTGGTGCTCTAAAGTTAGAGCATAAATGTCAGTGATAAAAGGGTTCAGTGTTACCCTTTTCTGAAACTTTTGGTCACCTGCTGATTTTATTAGGGATGCCTGCATTTACTAAATCAAAAGTTAAATCTCAATATGCATTATACTGATAGTTATTTTAATTGAAACCTTCGTTTTTCAGCTGTGGACTGCTGATAACGAGGCCGAAGATGGAGATGAGTGATACTTCGGTTTTCAGTAGTCTGCCTGCCTTTCAACATTCCAGCTCATTTTCACGTGATCCATGGAGACTATTTGGTTGTCATCCTCCTTCCAATCCTTCCCCTGTTTTACTGTTCCAACCCTGTAGTCCTTATGTCATTTTTAAAGTATGCTTAAAGAAAGGCTGTAATAAGTGTATTTGCGTGCTGGGAGTTTTTCACTGTCACTGCAATGGCTTGGACTCATTGTTCATGTCATATATGTAGTTGCTTATCCTCAGCCGGCAAAGTTGTCACACTTTTGGATGTATTTGAGGACTTATTTGCAATGTTTGTCTTGGGATGCATATTTATAATACATTGCCTACATTTTTTTTCTACTTGAGAAATGGGTGCAGGCGACAAATGAGCAATTATTGAAGACCAAGGGTGTAAGGCAAGATTGAGTCCACAAGGATACATTCTTTCCCTCCTTTTGTGGAGAGCTGCATCTGTATTTTTGTGCTTACATTAACAATTACAATTTTGAATAATTACAAGACTCAAGGTAGATATTACCCTATTGTTATATTGTATTAGCACATACACAATTCTTTAGATATATATCTTTTAAAAAAAAAATTGTTAGAGCTCCCCTTCCTTTCAATACTTGCCTTGACTATGTTGGTGAAAAGTAGGCCCATGTCTTTATTAAACTTGTAAGGAGTTGTTTATCTGGTTCAATTTGATGTTTTATTAACAATTGAAAACAAGACACTGAAGCATGTTTTTGGGGAAACGTTTAATTTACTGAGAATAAAACCATTTGTAAAAGTCAAGAAATCCTTGTTTGATTATCTCATGATATACATTATCTATCCACTTCTATTTATAAAATAATGAAACGTACAGGATCCCTACATCCAGAACAAGAATACCCCAAAATGAACAGTTGTATTCTGATGAATGTCCTGCACCATATATTTGACTAGAAATGTGTGGCAAAGTATAAAATTATTTCGGGAACAAATCGAGGACCCAAAAACCAAATTATTTACACAGAACATTTAAAAAAAATATGAAAACAAGTCAAAATACCAGTGAAATAATGGGCATCTTCGTGTAATCATGACATTGATGGTTAGATTATTTTTCTATCTTATTTTGTTCAGCACTTTGAGTTGCCTTGTGTATGAAATTGTGCTTTACAAATAAACTTGCCTTGCCTACTGCATGGTTATTATGCAACAATATTTTCTTCTCGCGAGACATCGGGGAACAACGCCGAGACTTGAGCGTAGCTACGAAGCAGCTACGGCCGACCTTCCTTTCGCTACCGTGATCCGTCTACGCTGGGTGTGCTCCGGAGCTAGTCTCGGCACACATTTTATTATTATGAAACAAACCAAAAGCTAGACGCAGACATATTTTTATAAGAAAAAAACAAAAAAAATCGGTGAAGCAGGATTTCATTTGCAAACTCAAGCAACGCAAAGAAGACATCGCCTTTGAAAACGGAATAGATCAGAGTGTTAGCCACTAATGTTAGCCTCATTGTTGAAGCGTGGGTGATTAGTTTGTCTCGTGAAATAGCTCAAATTTGATGTAAACGGTGAAGATTAATTTTGCCATTCCACGTATACATTGAACTAAGTTGTGAAATATAAGCTTTATCACAATTTTCGATTCAAAGCTTATTTTATCTTGCAGCCGCTCCTAAACGGGCCTTACTCTGATACCTGAAGCTAACTAAGCTAGCTCGCTCACGTTACTAATTGACAGCGTTGTAACGTCGAAGGACTTTCCGCACTATTCGTCAAATTGTTCAGTGATATAAATTAAAAGGACACGCCTAAAACATGAATCCCAGCGCGCCCAGTTACCCCATGGCCTCCTTATACGTGGGGGACCTGCATGCAGACGTGACAGAAGCCATGCTGTATGAGAAGTTCAGCCCAGCCGGTCCGATCCTCTCCATCAGGGTGTGCAGAGACATGATCACTCGCCGCTCCCTCGGATATGCCTACGTCAACTTTCAGCAGCCTGCGGACGGTAGGTCGAGCTGTTACTCTGCAGTTGGTTTAGCTTTATGACAAATTTTGGTTTAGCCTGGACGTTCTGATCTAGGTATAACCAAGATGTTGGAGTAACCTTATGTAATGTTCTTTTTCTACTGGTTTAATTGAAAAACGTATCAAATCTGGTGTTGCCAGTGTCTTGTGTACATGTTCAGCTCTCACACATGTAGCTGCTCCTCTGGCTCTGACAGCGGAGTCAGCTGCTTATGTTGTGACCTTACCACCCAGATGTCACCAAAGAAACTGGCAACCCAAATGAGACAGACTTCACATCATGTCCATTGTTTTTGTTCTTATGAATAAATTCTATACTATACCCTATACTTACCCCATGCTTTATGATTCATTCATCTGTTTTATCTTGTGCCTGGGAACAGAGATAAGCATTCAGGTCCTGTAATCTTGGGTTAACACTACTTAGTACTTTTGATCAGTTTTGTTTCATTGTGTACTTAAAATTCAACAATTGATAATCTGAATTTTGGGAATATGTGGAAGGATAAATAGTATATTGAAATTTTTGGTTTTATGTTGTCTTCTGGTTGTGTACCTTTTTAGAATTAAACCAAACACTGCACTATTAAGTGTAAGCTAGATCCATGGTGTAAGCCCGTACATGTATTTCAGCTGACATGTTTACCTCTGCCCTAAACATTTGTGCTTGTACTTAATAATGTGGTATGTCTTTCAGCTGAGCGAGCCCTGGACACAATGAACTTTGATGTAATCAAAGGGAGGCCTCTTCGAATAATGTGGTCTCAGCGCGATCCATCACTTAGGAAAAGTGGAGTGGGCAACATCTTCATTAAAAACCTAGACAAATCCATTGATAACAAAGCTCTGTATGACACATTCTCAGCCTTTGGAAACATCCTGTCCTGTAAGGTAAGAGTGCATTCTGTAGGTTTGTCAGATAATCAATTGTATCTTCTGCATGTTTGGCACCAGAGTGAAGAGATCTGAGTGTTTTTTTTAAATATTTGCATGTGATTGTATTTGACATGCTTGAATATTCCCTTTTAAAGGTAGTTTGTGATGAAAATGGTTCAAAAGGCTACGGCTTTGTTCACTTTGAGACCCATGAGGCTGCTGAGCGTGCTATTGAGAAAATGAATGGCATGTTGCTCAATGACCGAAAAGTGTAAGTGTTTCTAAATAACATTTACGAGTGTTGACTGCATTCTAGGATATCACTAACATCAAATTGGGTTTTTATTTTGATTTCACATTGGATTTTTTTTTTTTTTACCTGTTCTTTTTTTAATCTATAGGTTTGTTGGTCGGTTTAAATCTCGAAAGGAAAGGGAAGCTGAACTAGGTGCCCGTGCCAGAGAATTTACAAATGTTTACATCAAGAACTTCGGAGAAGACATGACCGATGACAAGCTGAAGGATCTCTTTGGTAAATTTGGTAAGGGCAGGGCGCTAATAGCCCAAGGTCATTAAATAGCCCAATTTTAGAATTGGTCTGCAGCAGCTCAAATTTAATCTCCACTTAATAATTTTCCAAGATCAGTTTTATAATAGCTTTTTACAACTTTCAGAGACAAAAGCAAATCTGTCTGGCACATAAACCAAACAAGAATGTCCCCTGGCTTTCTCCTGTCCGGTGCTGATGCCGTGCACCAGATTATTTTCCTCGGGTCTGTGATGTGTTTGCGGCCTGTTTAATTCTGAATTTAGTAATTATAGAATCTAAATTGTTCTCAATGCATCATTGAACCACTGATTACTTGGCAAGTTCCAAACTGATTAGGGTCTTCTATATTAGACAATTGTAAGATACCCACGTTATTACCTAGAGATGTTACATGTCTATTTTACATTGTCTAGAATAACCAAATCACTTGACCTACTAAGACACATGTGTCAAAGTCAAGGCCCGCGGGCCAAATCCGGCCCGCGAATGAATTATCTATGGCCCCCGGGACATTGCCTGCCATTGAGGCAATGTATTGACCCCTTAAGCTCGCTAGCCCCCGCTGGCGGGAGCAAACGAGGAAAAAAATACTTCTGCTGGCAATAGCAGATGTATTTTGAACTTCATAAGCCACAAGCTATATGCCATTTTAAAGCTTATTTTCTCAGCTATATTTATATGTAAGTGTAAACGATATCAGAATTTGCATTAAAAAGATATAACGCATAATATGGGCACAAAATAAATCAGTCTGTATTTGTTTTTTACCTTTCGTCTTCTGCTGCTCCAACAAATTAGACTTTCCCCATCCTTGCTTAGTCTCTTTCTCTCCGTAACTGTTCATTGAAGAAGAATATCCACTTGTATTTCCCAAAGTATAATCCATTCTTCAGATTTAATCAAAAAACGCCCCGAAAAGAGGTCCAGACTGCTCTTTTACATTTCACCAAGTTTGAGCTTTTTCTTTTTTTACTGTTTTCATGTTCTCAGATGTCTATTACATCTAATATGTACAGTATGAGGATTGTCTTTGGAGCATATTTTATCGAGCCAACAGGTGTCACCGGCACTGCCTCTGGATGTTGAGAAACATTGAACCAGTCAGGCCCTCGGCGCGTAGCAAACATTTCTTTTTGGCCCCTTTGATGTATTTGACTTTGACATGCCTGTACTAAGACATTAAGATGAACCTCCCTAAACTTGGCTAGTTCTTGTTACCTTTCTGGCCTGGTGGTCGGACGTAATTTGCATTTGATTTGTTCTCTGGGATGTCGCAATGTGAGAAATAAGCTATAATTATTGATGGGTCTGATTATTCATAATTAGATCTTCATTATGTCTATTGTGGGAACACATGGGAATTTTCTTTATTTCAAACCTAGAATTCATTTCATTTTATGGTAAGAAAATGAATTGCATTACTGATGCAAATAACTAAAAAAAAGAAACTAGTTTGGTTTTTGATTTTTTTGAAGCCTTTAAAATTGAATTGTTTCATTTGTGTAGGTCCTGCTCTGAGTATACGTGTTATGACAGATGAAAATGGCAAGTCTAAAGGATTTGGCTTTGTCAGCTTTGAAAGGCACGAAGATGCTCAAAAGGTAAATGTATCTACATACACTACATTATAATACTTTTGTGTTAGGATTGAAATGAACAACTGTATTGATTATCTTTGTTAGAGATGACTAAAGGCATGCGTAAACAAATATACGTGAATAAACCTATTCTCAGCATGTTTAAGGCTGAAGGTCCAAAAACGGATTGATTACTAATTGTTCAGTTGCATTTAATTGAGTTGGCAGCCCTATTGTGTATATAAATACATGTATACATTTAAAGATTGTTCTTCTTTAGGCAGTGGATGACATGAATGGTTCAGAGCTGAATGGCAGACAAGTTTATGTGGGACGAGCACAGAAGAAGGGAGAACGTCAGAACGAACTGAAACGCAAATTTGAGCAGATGAAACAAGATCGCATGACCAGATATCAGGTGAGTTATTTCTCATTGTACCCAAAAATTGAAGTAATGTTTAATTGGATGCACATCACTACTATGAATTTTGAGTCATGATTTCCATTCATTTCAGGGTGTTAACTTGTATGTCAAAAACCTGGATGATGGGCTTGATGATGAGCGTCTGCGAAAAGAATTTTCTCCTTTTGGGACCATTACTAGTGCAAAGGTGAACATAACAAAAATATTGTTGATGGGGAATGAAAAATTACATTGCTTATGATTTTATCTTTCAGGTGATGATGGAAGGTGGTAGGAGCAAGGGGTTTGGATTTGTGTGCTTCTCTTCCCCAGAGGAAGCCACTAAAGCTGTCACAGAGATGAACGGACGTATTGTAGCCACTAAGCCACTTTATGTCGCTCTGGCTCAGAGAAAGGAGGAGCGCCAGGCACATCTCACAAACCAGTACATGCAGAGGATGGCGACTGTCCGTGCTGTGCCCAACCCTGTGCTCAACCCATACCAGGCTGCCCCTCCCTCAGGGTACTTCATGGCTGCTATTCCTCAGGCTCAGAACCGTGCTGCGTACTATTCTGCCAACCAGCTGGCTCAGCTGCGGCCAAGCCCACGCTGGGCGACACAAGGAGTGCGTCCTCAGCGTAAGTTGTCTCTGCAGTATTTAACTGAATCCATGTAGCATTTTCTTTGTATAAATTATTCCCATTTTGTGTAGATTTTCAGAACATGCCCGGTGCAATGCGCCCGTCTGCTCCTAGACCTCAGACATTCAATACTATCCGTCCAACTGCAACCACCAACGCACAAGTCCCACGCATGATGGCCGCCCAGCGCATGCGTAAGTAGTGTGCCCCAAAGAATTTGTATACTAAATTAGGCAATACTCATGTTCAGATATTTTACTAAATGGATTGTCCTCTAGCCACTCAGCCAATGAGTCAGCGACCTGCCGGTGCTTCTGCCACTGCAGCCCCTGTGCGCACCATCCCTCAGTACAAGTACGCTGCTGGAGTGCGCAACCCACAGCAACACATTGCCTCCCAGCCCCCGGTCGCCATGCAACAGGTCAGACATGGACTATCTAACCTTTCCTGTCTTAAGATTTAAATGGTTTTAAATCTAAAGCTTGTTTTATTTTCAGCCTGCTGTGCATGTCCAAGGACAAGAGCCATTAACTGCCTCCATGCTCGCTGCTGCCCCACCTCAGGAGCAGAAGCAGATGCTGGGTGTGTATATTTTTATATGCAGGACTCAATGAGAGACACTTAATAAACATCCATAAGCACAATAATGAGGATAATGATTTTTGAATTGTTTTCTGATGCTTTTGAATTTTTTGTGGATTGACTGTTTGCTTCTTTCAGGTGAGCGCCTGTTCCCCCTGATTCAGAACATGCACCCCAGCCTGGCCGGCAAGATCACTGGTATGCTGCTGGAGATTGACAACTCTGAGCTTCTTCATATGCTTGAGTCTCCAGAGTCTCTGCGCTCAAAGGTCAGTCTGTACATTAAAATGTTCTAGTTTTTGTGTGCATTGTAAACGTGGCTCGTGTTTGATAACATTTTAATTCTTTTGTTACCTTTTAGGTGGATGAGGCGGTTGCTGTGCTTCAGGCCCACCAGGCCAAAGAAGCGGCTCAAAAGTCCACTACTCCAGCTGGAGTTCCCAGTGTCTAAGGTATGCTTGGACAGTTCAGAGATGACCATTTCTTTTCTAGGCCAGAATATTAAACTATATTTTTTTCTTTCAGACTGAATTTTGAAACCTGCTTCACCGATGGAAAAAGAGGAAAAAAAACATTAAACATTGAAAAATCTAAAACTCTGAAAACATCGAAAAATTATAAATTATTTCTTAAAAAAAGATAAACGATTGACTTTGCCAGGTCTAGGGATGGTTTGACTAGGCCTTGATCATAAATAAAAATTTGTTGACAAAAAAAATTGCAAAATAGAGAAAATTGAGATTATACATATGAATGCATTCTTCTGTTTTATGTCGTTTTAATATGTCATTGCTCAGATTATCAGCCATGTGCGAGATTGTGATAGCTGAGCATTTTGGAAGGTGATTTGTTATGTACTGGCTGTATTAAATTCTCATTCAAAATGTGTGTCTCAGTCTGCTAAACATTTTGGAAAGATGGTACATTATTATTACCTGCCAACAGGCAGGATTGCGACATTTAATGTATGGATTGGGATTACATTTGTGGTGTAGCTGGTCTGATTGCAGGAAGACCCCATTAAAATATTGGGATGATTTGTGTTGGTATGTGCAATTGTTTATTGCCATACTATTTTTATTTTTTATTTGTAAAATTGTCTTTTCAAATAACAAAAACGCGGTGATGCAGGATACAATTTTTGTTATCCACAAGGTGTCATTGTAGCTTGTGGTTTTGCCATATGTATGCCACTTTTGTGAAGAAGCGCCGACATTGTTTGAGTGGCAATTGTTTCACCAATGCTGGAATGTAATATTAAAACGCCTTGGTGACAGGTGAAATAACAGTAAAAGGAATGTATGGGCCACTGACATTTAGGTGTCTTAAAAACATCACAGCTGTGAATTAACATCATGCTCCCTACCAGATGTGTGAACGGTTAAATGTGATAGCTTTAATGCAAAATTACATTAAATATCATGAACAGTTTATTTATCCTTCTGCCATCCTACTGGATGTTGTCCTTTGCATTTAACCCATCTGACGATGCCAGAAGAGCACCCCCCAGGCACTCCAATTGATATTGCTTGACTTATCAAAGCTGGTAGATTTGTACACAAAGCAATTTTGTTTTATTATAATCAATAATGAATACATTTTGGAACTTTGATATTGATATTATAATGTCGTTAAAATATGCTTGAATCAAATTATTCTAAAATAATTAACACACTCCAACCACAAAAAGTAGAATGCCATGTCCATGACTTATAACGACCAGTGAGTGCATTGAAGAGCACAAGTAACCATTTTATCCAGTTTTTTTTTATTTTTTTCTCCAGTCCGACAGTTGGAAGCACGTGCTATGAATACAGAACAACCAAAAGTTTGTTATTGATTTTTAACAACACATTCTGCACCTAAATAAAGCTCTATGGAGCATGGATTACAATAGTTATTCTCAACCATACAAGTACTCAACACAACATGACCTCACCACATCTGGGTTACTATAGTAAGTCCAAATCTCGCGATACAATTTGAATTTCTAGCCTGAACGAGACCTGCGAACAACGGCGCAGTGAGCTGTGGAGCTGTGGTCGTTCGGAGCGGAAAGGTGCGACCGAAGACACGGGGAAATAAGTGTTACCAGTGGGAAACAACATACGACACGGGGCCGGGACACAGTCAAACTTCTCCAGAAAAGACAGCTTGAAATGCAGACGTATTGAATTGATTTAACTTGCTGTCTTTAAGAGGAAGTGTCAGCAGCAGCAGACGGTACAGTACGCTCTCATCATTACGTGCTAACATTGATGCTAGCTGCTAATGTTGCTATGTTTGTAAAGGGAACTGCCTGGGACTGCGCTTACTGCAAATACACCATGGAGCTATAAGAAATACACACAGACTTTTAAAACGATGCGACCAAACGCTGTTGTTTATATGAGCGATCACAGCCAGCTCGATCTCTTGTGTCAAATGTTAATCGTTTACAATGCAAGTAAGTGGTATTAGTGACCCTAGTATTTAATGCTGAAAACGCTGACAATCTCAAGAGTTTTTGCAACACCACCATTTTATCCGTATTTTATTCTAGTTATGTAATGACAATACAGTATAACTAAAACACGATGAAGAAATCATTACATTATAATTATTATGGATGTGTGTCAGTGGCAGCCGATATTCTATTTAAAGGGGTGTCGTACAACAATTATTATTATTATTATTATTAATCTTTATTAAGGACACAATACAACACGGTCCATAGTTAAAAAACCAAAGAAAAAATATATACAAGAAAACAAACCAAAGAGAACATTACAGCTGCTGAACAGTATAAAGGCATAACCTCCAGTAAGTCCATAATTTGGAGGTGAACAGCAGTGAGCAGAACTCGGGGCTGACGAGAGTCTTAACAATCACATTAATAGAGTTCCTCAGACGACACATAAATCTGAACTGAACATTTCGAAGAGATGCAGAACAAGATCGAACACCACAGTAAGCAAACATCTCACTTGCGCTGCTGTGCCGAGGAACCTTCAGCAGCAGCCTCAAGGAGTTGTTATAGGCCACAGTGAGTTTCTGCAAACTGGACTTTTTAAAACTCTTCCAAAGGTAAGCAGTGTACATAGGTGAGCAGTAAGATTTAAAAAGAGTTACCTTTACCTCAGGAGAGCACATACTAAACTTACGTAGCAGCATATTTGATTGGCCATATAACTGACACAGCTGCCTGTGCAATTGACAAGTTGTTGCCGCAAATTTTACATTCTCATTTATTGGGAAGTCGCGAAGATAATGCAAATGACTGTTCTTGGTATAAAGTTTATCTTGTCTTATTTTATCTTATTATTGATTGCCAATTTAGGCTGTGTCTTGTCTACAATGGACTACAAATAGGGGCACCAATAACGACATAATTTATTTGTGTACTCACTGGTGCATACTTATTTTTTAATTCCATCATATTTGATGGATCTAATGTATTTTTTTAACCTTAATAATGGAAAATCCTGTGTACGCCAGTAATAGATGGGGTCATCTGAGTTTTTAATAATCTATTACAGATTAATCAATGAACTTTAATGTAACGATTTTCTCTTTAGCAATACTTAGTTTAGAACGCAGCTAAATGTGCAGAAGCCACTGAAGGACAATCTAGTAACATTTTCACTTACGTGTTTATTGTCATTGTGACATTTACACACATCCTGTTTATTTAATTGTTTTAGTTACTGATCAGGAGTGTGTGACCCCTGGTCTACATGTACACACACAGCTGCTGCTGACCATTTATTTTGCCAGGTAGAATTTTCCCATCACATACAATCCATTCCAGTGAGGGGTAATTATAAGTTATATATATTTTGAGCACTTGGTCATAAATATCTTTAAATATCTCTTTTCACAGTAATGTGAATTTGAATTGTTAATTTGGCTTGTGTAAGCTTACTATTACTGGAGTGGGAGTCTCATTGAGCTGTGAATGTTTTGCTACACTGATAATGTCAAATGCAGCCTCACTCCCCTTTCCTCACTGCAGTTGAAGGAGAATCTGTTTTGATCTCAAGCATGTCTCATTCATTTCTAAAGTTTAGTGGAAGGGTGCTGTGCTGCTGCTGGAAATGTGTGTGCATGTTGCAATGTGCATTACGAAAGGGTATGCGTTATGTGTGATTTTACACCTTTTCAGCTGTGCCATTTCTGAAGAATAACGTGAAATGTAAGATAGTGTGATTTCCATTTTTTGGACAAGTTTACATTTGAGGTAAATGTTCCCAATCTTTAAATGGGCTCTTTTGGATGGCTTAACTTGTCACCTCCTGACACCTCCTCTTATTGGCCTGACACCAGAGTCTGCTTCATCCTTCTGATTTTAGAGGGAGAACATCCCTATAGTTCTTCTCAGCTGAGCGCAGATGCTTGGATGCTGACCTCATATCCTCCGTGGAACTCAGAGGAGGGGGCAACAGTAGTCGCACACTGTACACAGTGTCTGGCATAGGAAAAAACTCCCTTTCTTCTGTGCAGTGCTGCCTGCCACTTGTGCACTCAACAATGGACTTCTTGTTTCAAGCTTACCAGTCATTTACCTCTACAGTTACTTTTGAATGTGGAGTGATGAATGATCTGTTTTTAATACAATGGATCATATTTGAGTTTAGGACTGTAAGGATGGCAGATCTATCTTGCCTCAGTCATTTTGAGTAACGACCATTACCTTTGTTACAACTTTGCTAAATTACATAACTATTGGTGAATCTCCTGAACTTTATTATTTTAACTTTGATTTAATATATTATTTTGTGTGCTCTAGTGACCTAAGCATGATTTTAAGTCTGTTCTATTTGGAATTTCACGTCCTGATTCCTCCTTCACACATTCATTTAATATGGCAGAAAAGTTGTCTTGTGAATGACCGCATGGCCATGGTAACCCCAGGGGCTAAGCTGCTCTTTTTGGAGAAGGGGAGAAACATGGAAGCAGAGAAATGTGTGTTCAAACACACAGTGCATGCACACAGCTCATGAAAAAGACTCGTACAAAATATTATTTACTGATTTACGTAAATCTGATGATGAAAAGCAGGCAGTGATAACAATTTGACTAAAGACATTTGGAAATGTGCTCATTCATCTTACCAATGTTATTGCTTTTCTTTGTCATTAGAACATGCACATATATCTTAAGCCATTTTGCAATATATGAAACACTATTTTGTATATTACAGCATGATTTAATCACAAGGAACTTGATCAACTGCACAGCTCCATGATAAGTCCCATACCTCATGTTTGCTAGGATTATTCTTCTCTAATTCTTGACAAACCTTGAGATTGAAAAGGCTAAAGTCTCAACATTTCCCATGAAGCATGCTTGTGTTCTGCATAACATGTGCTTGACTGTTTCTATTGGAGTTCATTTATTAATATTGGAGATTGCATTTAAGTCATTTTTGATGGGTTTAGGAGGGTTGTATAATTTTGGCAATATATCAAATGGCAGTTTTCTTACAGACGATACAATCGAGTTTAGATTTGCAATTCATCTCTTCGGATAAAATCACATCATATACAGCATCTCTTACCTGGGAGATGTATCCACCCATTTAGTCCATCTCTCAAATAAAAAGAAAAAGAAAAAATTATGTGTTGGACTTTGTATTATTCAAAAAGTTGACACCAATAAGATGATTTATTCTGCAAATGCATTAACCGAGACTCGATTTTTGATTTCCATGATTGCTTTTATCTGAACTTGGTGATGACTTTTACCTTGGGCGGAACTTTCATGTGCAAAGCAAATGTACAAATCACTCCGTCAGCTGCAAGCAGACTGGAGAAGAGGGGTGTAAAAATATCTAAACACAGCTCAAACAAAGAAGGAGGGGCAGAACAAGGGGGATAGAGGAAAAGACGGTCATTGAGTAAATGATTAAATTGCAATAAATGGGAAGCATTTTGGAGCCAAATATAAGGCTTGGATAAACAACTTTTTTCCCCACGAGATATCACGAGATAAAAAAATGTATAGTAAATCTTTTTACTGGAGTTTATTGCTATACCGGTAACTGGGACATCCCTAACCTCCTTGAGTAGCCCGGAAAAGAATGGCATGGCCAACAGTTCAATGTGTTTTGTAGAGTTCTTATAAGGAGGTGAATGGTAAAATTCACATGTTTGTTCCACAAATTAACCAATAGCTTTCATGGTTCAATAAGAACACTTGGTTTATTCTGAGATTTCTTTCTTTTGTCTTTTTGTAGGATCTGTTGCCCCCTTTTCAGCCCGGCTGACCCCTGCCCCTTCGCCAAAATCCGGCTCCTGGATGTGACCACGCGGCTGATCAGAAGGAGCCATCATGTCCTAAATGCAGATGGGCCGTCGGGAGCCCTGTCTCCCCACGCTGGCCCCATTCTCCCCTCCCCTATCCACCACCTCACCTCTTCCCCCAGCCCTATTCCTCTGCCGGACCTGAACACACATGTCCGCGACCGGCTGCCCGGTCAGGGCTCCCCCCTGTCCCACCCTTCCCCTCTGTCCCCCAGGCCGACCACCCTCCACAAGCACCATGTGCCAGCGGGAGGCATGGGGTCGGACAGGGACATCCAGTCCACTGCTTCCTCCATTTCACTGCCGTCTGTCAAGAAAGGCCCCAAGAAGAGACGCCTCTCCCTGGCTGCTCTGTTCAGACGCAGAGGACGGGAGTCCAAGTCGGCACGGCAACGAACCAGAGAGCTGCAGCACGGGGCGGGAGCATTCGGGCCAGCGGACGCAATCGCCAGCATCGAGAGCATTCACTCCGAAATGTGTAACGATAAAAACTCTGCCTTGTTTAGCCCAACGGTGTCTGCTGTGGCCGCCTCCACGTCCTCAGCCTCAGGACCCTCCTCCACCTGCTCCTCTGCCTCCAAAGCTGTGGGTGGGATGGGGCCAGAGTTGCTGGAGTGCCCCCTTTGCCTCCTGCGTCACTCGCGGGACTGCTTCCCTGATATCATGACCTGCCACCACCGCTCATGCATGGACTGCCTGCGACAGTACCTGCGCATAGAGATCTCTGAGTCGCGCGTGAACATCAGCTGCCCTGAGTGCGCGGAACGCTTCAACCCTCATGACATCCGCATGATCCTGGGGGACAGGGCCCTGATGGAGAAGTATGAGGAGTTCATGCTGCGCAGGTGGCTGGTGGCCGACCCAGACTGCAGGTGGTGTCCCGCCCCAGACTGTGGGTAAGAATCTTCTAGTTGTCATATTAAAAGATTTTTGTACTTAAATGTTACAATTGTTGGACGACTTATCCCAGTTAATAAAATAAAATAAAATAAAATAAATTTAATTATTGTGTAAAAACACATTCATTGGACAAAGTATATGAGACAAGGTTCTTCACTATTTTGACATTGTATTTTATAATTTTTATTCTGATACCAAACTGCTTTACTGTTTTGTTTGTTACGTTAAAACCATGTATAAATTGAGTTGTAACTTTATAAAACAATTCAATACTGGATACTTATGACAGCTATATTTTTGTCAGTAAGAAAGACACATTCCACGCGTTTCTTTCATAGCTTGTGGAAAGGCTTTTAAGAATTAAAAAACAATGATAAATATCTGGTAATTGTTATTTTACATTTTTGTGTGCACCTTATTAATTTGAAAGTATGAGTCCTTCCTCTGTCTAGTCTTGTTATTGGTCCTCTCTGTAAGCTTCAAATAATTGGTTAATTCAGTTGTGTACAATTGGTGAGTTTAGTTCAGGGGTCGGCAACCCAAAAGGTTCAAAGTGCCAATTTTGACAAAAAAAACTAAAAACCGCATCTGTCTGGAGCCTTGTATAAGAATTATATTTCATTTACTGTCATACTTTAGATGTTTATAGTAGTTCTAAACATCTGTAACATAACTTATTACTTAAATGTAATTATTGTGTAACTGGGAAAGAATGTTTTTAGGGGCTTGTGTTTTTCCAGCCAAATATGTGCTGATTGCTGTGGAGTGACAGCAGCCGTAGATCAACTCCGATTCAGTATGGGTCTCGATCTGCTCTGGTCTTCTGGTGATTAACCCCCGCTCCCCGTGACGACACCGCATCACAGTTGACTGGAGTTGGTGTACGTTACAAGCTGCAGTCAACACGATCTAAACACATGTCAGTGTTTATGTACTCCTACTGTGAGCTAATGACACCTTTGGATAAAGCGGAGTGTCGAAAGTAGGTTAGTTTATTTATAAGAGACCGTATGCAATAAACAGTAACAAGGAGATGTGCATTGATTTGCACCCACTTATAGCAAGAGCACCCACTTACAGCTCCAGTCTAGGAACAGGTGATGACGATGTCCTAAAAATCTATCTTTTCATATTTTAAAAATCATTGAGTACATTCATTCCTATTGGTATGAAATGCACACTCCTGGCTCATATACACAAAGCTTGCACACCACAGAAAGACACCAAATATATGTAATCATAATGTTTTGAATTCAAACAAACAACAGATGTGTGTCCTACAGTGTGTTGTTACGGCCGACAGCAGCGCCCAGAGAATGGCGCAGTGTTGGTGAGTGTGTGAATGCCTTTGTCACCCTGGGGCCTCACATCAAACTGCCTCGTCGTCTGTCACCAGAAATGACCACTGCAGCTTTGTTTAGTCTGTGTGCTTCAGATCTGTGCTCTTCGTCACATTGTTACAGCGGGGTGTGATCTGTGAAGCGAAGGAAAGATGAGATGATCTCCAAAAGGCATGTTACGAATGAGGCAGACTCCCATAGCGTCTCTAGAAGAAGAATGACAACAATGATAATTAGGGAGGCTCCCCACCGATTTGTTTATTATTGGCCACATTTTGTATGAAAAAGAGGGTAATGTCATGTAACTCAGAACTAATACATTGTTTTAAATAGTTGTTCAAAAAAGAATACATTACTAAATTAATGGACAATACTCAACCGTAAAACGTTCGCAGTCAAAATGGAAATGTAAATAAATATTTATTTTTAATTACATTTCAAAATAGAAGAAACTTTCACTTAAACTTTTCTCAGAACAATTTTCCGGGTTCTTGACAACTAATCGGTAATTTTAAATGTTCATTCAGGTTTTTATGTCTTTTTCTCCAGGTATGCCGTCATTGCCTTTGGTTGTGCCAGTTGCCCAAAGATCACTTGTGGCAGAGATGGGTGTAGCACTGAGTTTTGTTACCACTGTAAACAGCTTTGGCATCCCAACCAAACGTGTGACGCGGCACGGCAGCAGCGCGCCCAGAGCCTCCGCCTTCGCACGGTTCGCTCCTCTTCCCTCAGCTACAGCCAGGAGAGCGGCGCTGCAGGTAGGCTAGTCTCTGGGCACATCTGTCCAGGTGCTGAACTGTGGGTGCAAAGTTAAAGAGCATGTGCAATTTCCTTGGTTTCGTGCAATTCAACCTGTGCATGATCAATCAGTTTGCTCCAAACACCATCACTTTTGCACTTAAAAATGTATCCCAATACTCTGGGGAAACTTCCCTAAACCCCAAAAGTAGTCAAGTTATCATGTTTTTTTCTAATAGGAATGAACCAGATGCCTGAAACCTCAAAAAATAAATCATAAATATTTTGGAGCGGACTGATGTAACAAAACCAATGGGACGCGTTTATCCCCCTGCCCCCCCATCCTGATTATTGTCAGTGCGCGCACCTGCCTTAGTTGTTGTTGAGTCGGATTTTCTAAAATGCCTACAATGGCTGAACCAAAAATCCCCAAAGTGCCAATTTCACGTTTGCCACCCACTGGCCCTGTTGTGGCAAAGAAGAGACAATCAAATGAACAAAAGGCCTATAACCCTGCTCCCATTTTGAGTCGGTGCTACTCAGATGCTGCTGCTGAAAGCTAACCTGAATCCTTTACTGCACCTTTAAGCAAACGCTTGATAAATGAAGGCCTGTATGCGCTGTCAATAATGGCACAAGATGACAATCATAATAAGTAATAGTCTATGCAAGCTTTCTGTAAAGGCTATGCACAACTGTTTCTTAGGGCAAAATTAACACAAAATATAAGGACTTTAATTGTTAAATATCTATCATTTGGAAAGATGAGGTTCATAGTCCCAAAGGGAAATTTTCCGTCTGCATTTGACCCATCCTCCAATGTTGCAATGGCCGCTACAACGCAGCGCCCTGGAACAGTTATTTTAAATTAACTTAATGTCCCTAGGTAAAATGAATCCCATTGGAATAGGGCTTAAATGTAATAGAACATTCCACACAGTTTTGGTTTATATAATCTGTATTGTCCCCACAGCTGATGACATAAAGCCATGTCCACGCTGTGCTGCCTACATCATCAAAATGAACGATGGCAGCTGTAATCACATGACCTGTGCGGTGTGCGGCTGTGAGTTCTGCTGGCTGTGTATGAAGGAGATCTCAGACCTGCACTACCTGAGGTACAGTCACAGTACAGTACAGACGCTATACTACACTTTGTTTAGCTCTTACTCCTTTTACAGATGGTTTTTACGTTTGGAATCATTCCTGAAAGGTACACTAACGTTCAGATTATATTCTGACATTCATTGGGCCCCCTGTAACAGGCAAACATTCTTTCACCTCTCTTTAGTCCTTACAAGCCGCATAATCAGAGAAGGTCACCAAATATTCACCAGGACATAACGCTGAGTACACTGTTTTTGAGTGGAAACTCCCTTTTCATCATTCCTTGGAAAACGCTCTGTAGTGCCGCTCTGTAGGGCGGCACGGTGGCTGAGTGGATAGCACTCTCGCCTCTCAGCAAGAAGGGTTCGAATCCCGGTCGGACCAGGGCCTTTCTGAGTGGAGTTTGCATGTTCTCCCCGTGTCTGCGTAGGTTTCCTCCGGGTACTCCGGTTTCCCCTACCACCAAAAATATGTATAATAGGTCTGGCATGCGCCTCCTGTTCGGCGACCCCGCTCCCATCTCTGTGTCAAGTGAGAGGACAAGTGCGCGAAAATAACAATTGTAAACCGCTTTGTGATTCTGGTCTGTGAAAGGCGGTATATAAATAAATATTACTTACTTACTAGTAAACACCTGTAGTTTGAACGTGGGAGGCAGAGAGCGGGGCTCCTGCCAAAGAAGTCAGTACCTGACGGATGTTACACACACTATAGGACGTGCATTTCATTTTTGTTACATTTGATCAAAAATATAAGTCATATACGTCTTAAAATTAAAACGCAATTGAATTCTGTTAATGACTAACACACATTTTGTGAACCATATTATCATTAAATATTTGAAGCACCATGATGACGTAACCATCCTATATTGACTTTAGTTTGTTTTTAGTATCTATGAACGACTCCAGCAGAAGTTTGCTCGTCTCCACTCTACCATCAAAGAAACGGGTCATTCAATCACCAATCATTCACGATAAGATCAATATTAATTCCACATGGATGGATTTACTTTGTAAATGAGGATGTTGTTCATGCTGAACTGCAGGGTTTCATCTAGCAGCACATACGCGATTCTATCCCCGTCTGTTATACGGCTCTGGATTGGTGGAACTCAGGTCCACAATACCTCCAGCGGTTGGAACGGATGAAGATGAGTCGAACTGCACAGAGCATCAACCGGCGAGGAGCAGCACGTCTTTCTACAGTTTTGATTCCATACAAAAGTGTATTATGAACGTGAACATTATCAGCTCTCAGAACCATCAATTCAGGAGCGAACTTGTAACGTTGTATGTATGCCCAGCTGTGTTAATGCTGAGCTCTTTGTGTATTACTTGTTACTCAATCCGTCATATGATATTTATGTTTGTTTGGACCTGTTCCTCACATGTTGTTCTCCCACCTCTCAGTCCTTCAGGCTGTACTTTTTGGGGGAAGAAGCCTTGGAGCAGAAAGAAAAAGATTCTGTGGCAGCTGGGAACATTAGTGGGAGCTCCGGTCGGCATCGCACTCATCGCTGGCATCGCAATCCCCGCAATGATCATTGGGATCCCGGTGTACGTGGGGAGGAAGGTAGGAAGACACTTCACTGGATAGATTAGAGTTCTGTAACCAACAAGTGTTAGATCGTCGTTTTAATGTTTGTTTTTTATGTTGTTTAGAATGCATCTGTTATCCTCTTACTTTTATTCAGATGATGCTTAAGTGAAGCTGTTCTTACAGATAATTGATCCATCCATTACATTCATCATAGATACATTTCTTTAATGTTAGATTTTTCAATGTAATTTCTGCTTTGAGTCTTAAAATCACTCTGAGCATTTATATCTGTTATGTATTTGTATCAGATCTTTATTCACCTACTTGACATATGTATGTAGTACTTGACGTTCTACATGTGTATGTTGTAGTATGACGATTATAAACTACTGGATAAGTGTCATTAGTTTGTTTGTAGTACAAAGGCAGAAGTTTCATCTTTAGGCCTATTTATTTAGTATGAATGTATTTTCACGCCTTTCTTCTGCAGTGCCCTCACAATCGCCTTCTTTCATTGCTCTCTGCTGTAAACAGTGATTCATTTCCCTCTAATCAATCTCGTAAAAGAATACAGCGTTTATATATATTTCCACTCACTAAACAAAAAACGGAGGTCATCGTTTCATTTTAGTTTCTTTCCATGTGTCCGTTCATTCATGGGCTGATCAGTTTAATAAAAACACGAGAGCATTGAATTGAAAGCATTTGAGCTTTGCTGAAATCCCCACATGAACGAGCCAAAAATGTTGAGCCTGCCCCGCCTTTGTCTCAGGGAAAAACTCGTTCAGTGTGTGATCTCATGTCACAGCTGAGTCATCAGCATTACTGCCTTCACACATACTGCAGGGCTGCGAAATAAATGACATGTGTTTTCAAATATTTACAGCAACGTAATGAACCAATAATCTTGCAAACATTGAAGTAGTTTTTATTTATCCTACAATTACTGGTTTGACCTGGGTAGCTGTTGTAATATGCCTAATTAGCTTGCCTAGATATGAACCTTGTTTTTATGCATTTATATGCAAATTTTAATGCCAAAGCATCACCTTGCTCTATCCTTAAACTTTCAGATTCATAACCGCTATGAAGGTAAAGATATGTCCAACCACAAAAGAAACCTGGTGATCGCTGGAGGAGTGACGCTCTCAGTCATCGTGTCTCCGGTCGTTGCTGCAGTAACAGTTGGTCAGTGTGTCTTCCTTTTTCTTTTCTTTTTTATTATGTTTTTTATATTCAGGAATAAAGTCTGTCTTCTGTGTCGTGTGGAAATGGGTTTGTTGGGAAAGTTTAGAAATGTGAATTGTTTGGTGTAGTTTGCTCTGAAGTCTGAGCTTTACTCACTTCCTGTCTCTGACCCCACAGGGATTGGCGTTCCCATCATGCTGGCGTACGTGTATGGAGTGGTCCCCATCTCTCTGTGCCGCAGCGGAGGATGTGGCGTCTCGGCTGGAAACGGCAAAGGAGTTCGGATCGAGTTTGACGATGAGAATGATCTGAACATCGGCAGCGGAGCGGCAGTCACTGGTGAGTTTCAGACATGGAGGCTTGTTGTTGACTTGTTAAATTAATGTTTGTTGTGATGAATTTACTATTTAACGGATGAATGTATGATATAATAATAACAATAATGATAACAACAACAATAATATAATAATAACATTGGCAGTTGCATAAGATGAATGTCTCAAAGATCTGAGCCCGGGCCATGACGCTCTCTCCACAGATACGACTTCAGTGGCCGACACCCGGAACAACCCCAGTATTGGAGAGGGCAGTGTGGGGGGTCTCACCGGGAGCCTTAGTGCCAGTGGAAGCCACATGGACCGACTCGGAGCCAGAGACAATGTGAGCGAGTGCGCGTCCACCACCGCTTTAGCAGGAGCCAGTATCACCGGCAGTCTTTGCGGCAGTGCTATGGTCAGCTACATCAACAGGTACCTCAACCTTTGTTTTTTATCTATTTTAGTGTTTGTGGTTGTCATGAAAGGTGTATGAAAACTCTATAATAATGTATGCTTTTGGTGTGTGTCCAGGTTGGAGGTTCAGGCTGATGTGCAGAAGGAGCGCTGCAGTTTGAGTGGAGAGTCCGGCACCGTGAGTCTGGGCACATTCAGTGACAACGCAAGCACCAAAGCAATGGCTGGATCCATTCTAAACGCCTACATGCCCCTCGACAGGTCTGACGCCTCCTTCTTCCTTATGTCCATGTATTTGCTATAAAAAAACGTTTCTAAATTTGTAAATTATTAAACATGACCCAAATATCGTTTTGCTTTGCTCAATTTGACAATTTTCAAAGCAATGTCCCATTTGTCAACATGTCTCTTTAAACTAAGTTTTTGAGTCGTGGATAATGCCTTTAACCAGTGTTACAATCTGACACATAACTGTCACTAGAAAAAATAAATGTATCAAATGCTTCTAAAATAAAATTGTCAATAACAGCTTGAACTTCTGCACATAATTAATCTCGCATATTATCAGAGCCTTCAGATAGAAAATCTTGTAGAAATACTTTCTATCCTGCAGCCTCTTTATCATCCTAAACAAATGAGGTTAACCCTTTTGTTGTTATCAGATTCATCTATAGAATTACTTCTATAGATGTAATTCAGGTTTCTATAATCACAATTTACCAGCTTTAAGATTGCCATTTCAATTTTTTTGCCATAGCCCTAATCCCCATCCTTTCTCCTTCAGAGACGGTAACAGTCTGGAGGTGCAGGTGGACATCGAGTCCAAACCGAGCAAAGTGCGGCACCACAGCGGCAGCAGCAGCGTTGACGACGGCTCGCAGCCGGGACGCTGTGGCTGGACCTGTCCCGCGTCTGGCTGCTCCGAGGGGAAGAGCGCCTCCTCCAAATGGCCCAAAGATGCTTCCTGCTCCAGCTCCGGCAGCAAGAAAAGCAAAGGCAAACTGCGAAAGAAAGCGGGCGGCACCAAGATCAACAAGAGCCGCGAGGACATGGACGCGCAGCTGCTGGAGCAGCGCAGCACCAACTCCTCAGAGTTCGACTCGCCGTCGCTGAGCGGGAGTCTGCCCTCCGTGGCCGACTCTCACTCCAGCCACTTCTCTGAGTTCAGCGGCTCAGATCTGGAGAGCATGAGGACGTCGTGCAGCCATGGCTCTGGTGGCGCGGCGGCGGACTACCACACACGCTTTGCCACCGTCAGCCCTCTGCCGGAGGTTGAGAACGACCGCCTGGAGAGCTGTCCCGCCGGGGCCGTGTCAGGGCCGGGGGCTTTTGCCACGCCTCACTCGCCTTCCTCCACCTCGTCGTCGCTCGGACACGGGGCCGAGCTGTCCCCTCTTTGCTTCATCACGGAGGAGAATGTAAACCTGGTGTGTCCCGCTCCATCGGCCGCACAGTGTGACAACGGGGACGCTGTGAAAGAGGCGAACAACAACCACAAAGAGGCGCCTCCGGTCGTGTGCGTTCAGAGCGACATATAAGGACGCCATGCCTTAAGTGCTGCGCTCCTTCTACAGCATTCAAACCTTTGCCACTAATCAGTCATTGCTCACGACTCACTTTGGTGTCTGTCTTTATGTTTTTGGAATGGTTTCAAGTCTGTCCTGGTGAACCACAGAGACCGCGTTATTAGATATCTGAGTTGATATCTGAACAAAACCTGGCCTGTTGTGCAATAGTTCTTTTGGTTATTTTCCGACTAGCTCTGAAATGATTACAGTACATTTACCTTGTAGAATGTCTTCATACAGAATAATAATTTTATTTCCAAACTCGTCTTGTATCCTCTACCTTTCCAGTCAAGAGTAGGGACTGAAAAATATACTGTAAACGGCAATTATATTTTGAACATTGTAATCAGAAAGTGGTATTTCTATTTCAAAATGATGATAATTTGATTTGATTCATTTTTTTGTTTTCATGACAAAAAAACAATAACAAACATGCCTTTTCAGTTTTGGTTTTTACATTCCACCAATAGTTCAACCTCAACCAAAACTTAGAAGCATGTTTAAGCTTAATTCGGCAAAAACACCTGAATGCTCTCAATATAATATGTCCTAACAACAAAATCTGGACTACGCAGTATACATTTCAAGATTCCTTTTTGTTCCATCTGTCCCGCCGCCATCTTTCCGTTCAAAAATGTCAACGTCGAACTGAAATAATTGCTCACTGGTCGGCCAATGAAGTAGATGCCACCTCCAGAGGCAGACGATCGCACACATCCCAGTGGCCCCTTTTCTCCATCTCATCACAACTCAAAGCAACTTGGATTTACTGTTTATTTTTTTTTATTTTTTGCATTTCTAAAAACCCCAACGAGTCCAGACTAGAGCAGTACATGTCATACAGTTGAAGGCCGTGTCTATAACCCACTATTTGTCCTGGACGTCAAATCGCCGCCTGTTCCGTCTCTTATAAGTTTAGAGTTGAGCGGAAACCACTGTGCCACTTTCGCTGGGATTAAAAACCAACATGGTTTTCAATGCGGGCGCAAAACAACGTAAGAACTTCTTGTTTCTGCAACGGGACCAGGCAATGGGACTGTGCACGTCTTTACAACTAGTGTTTCCAACTTGACTTTATTAACGATGGAGCTTTTGTGTCTTTTTATTTATTTCGTTTTACATATGTTGCCTCTAATTAAACCGTTACTAATTTGCTTTGACGGCATTTACATCAGATAAATACTGCTTCTGTTATTTTTGCCTGCAATAGATGGACAGGACTAGTGCTCTGATTTTATTTTCTAACAGGAAATGGTGAATTTATTTTTCAGACCACTTTGATCACTTTGTTTTTACAGTAATTCTTGTTCTTGATTATTGGTGCCTCAACCCACCTAGAAAATGGATAACAAAAAACGTATAGTTATTGTTATGTTATTTGTATTGTTCCCATCGTACCTCACATGGTCCAGGAAATTAAATCTCAGCAATGGTCAAAAACACACTTTTTTTTGTGCAAAATCCAAAACGTGCCTAAAAAGTAATTTAACGTTGAGATGATGCGTCGTAGTTCAAAATCTTTTCTGCCATCTATTGCAGGTAAAACTCAAAGTTGAATCCCAATTGTGCTTTTTAGCTTCCATTTAAAATCGTACGTGAACACTCGCGGCTTGCTCATGCGTTTTTGTTTTTTGTTATTTTCTTCTGTGGAAGGCTTGTATATTTACTTTGGTGCACGTGGTCTCTGGAAGACCACAAAGGCAGTGCTGGCTAATTACTCTACTCTAAGGTGGGATGGTCCGTTTGGTTTATGGATGTGGCGAGTTTTCTTCTGTCAAACTCGATGTGCCTTCTACAGTTATTTCCCCTTGCGTTCCCATTGTGTCTTTGCAGCAGCGTCCTTTACACAGGTCTCGTTTGTATCTAAGCGATGGTAGAAGACAAACAATGGCCTACCAAAGACACCTCTCAGGCTTAAAACCTTTCTATCAACTCACTTTTGTTTTCCCTTGACACCACAAGGCATCTGCTCTCCTAAGGAATTTATCATTCATTAACATGTATTCTTCTGCTGGTCTTGTCGATATGTGCCAAATGGTGCTGCTGAGTAGACTTGAACCTTATTTTGTGTTTGGTAAAAGTGGTCAATGTCGGATTTGGGAGATCGCAGAATTGGGACCAGTGTTTGAATAAGCAGACGGGAGTAATGACCGTGTTTTTGAGTTGTGTATTCTAGCTACAAATGTGATCCAATTCTACTAAATATTTGGTTTTCCAGCAATTTATGAGGATATTGTGCCAAAAACTATAAAAACAGCCAGCTTCATTATCAAAAATGTGTTTAACTTATGAATTTAACCGAAGGGGGATAATTAATGCCACTATAGTCTCAGTAGAAACTATGGGGAACATTGATTGCATTCATCATCATTCCTACTATTATAATTGTAATGTAATATATTGTAAAATCTAAGAACTGGTGAAAAGCCATTTACAACATTACACAATACTATATATACGTTGCACCTATAACGCGCTCCAAAATGATGCAATTTTGGAAATAAAACTGCTTTCAATCTGTATTTTCTTGACCCACTTTTACAAAACACTCCAAGTTCATTGTTAGCATCAGCCTGAGTGTCCAGCGACCGCCTTATCCTGTCGCTGAGATCACTTCGGTGAAACTTTGACTTTTCTGTTTAAAAGTCCTGAATGACATTTTGACCCAAGTCTGTTAACGATAAGGTATGGTTCTATTTGTTGGTTTTGGTTCCGCAGTGAAAAGCTGTTTTTCTTTAAGTTTCTTCACACTGACAGTAAACCCCCCGCTTTTGAAAATACTTTGCCGGTGGTGGAGAATGGCAAAAGGTATTTGTAAATTTGTTTGGTAATTTTGCTTTATTATATGCGTCTAAATGCATATCAAAATAAAAAAGGATATGAAGTTTTGTGTTAGTGTTTTAATTCCTTTATGCATTAGCCTTAATCTTAATTTGCTATGTTCACTTAACATTACACAAAATACACATTAATTTGATATTATTTATTTAGCCCTCTGAATATATGTACATCTAGTTCAACATTGTGAAGAAGGGTAAAATAAGCTTTTGTCATACAAGTTATTCTCATTCAAACCACTGACCCGCTCGACAACATGAAATCTGAAACAAATGACTTATCCAAAGGAACACTGGATAAAAACTATGGAACAACATAAATATTCCTAACTCAAGGCACACATCTCAACACTGCTGCTGTCAGAGGACTGCATGCAAAACGCAAAATGGATGTGATTCCTTTCAGAATAAAATAACTTTACCAAAGTTCAAGTAAAAAAAAAACATTTGTTTTTAAACCATCAGTATTTTCAGTGCATCTTAACCACAAAGAAGCTATAGGTTCTGTTTGAATTTATAATATATTTTCACTCATTGACAAATAGCTTAGTGCTTTCTATGTATGTCATTCAGTTTTAAAAAAACATATCCAAAGACCAGTGTTTTATTAGTGACCTCTTTCCATGGATATTGCAGCCAGCTGAAATAATTGACGTTGCATGGAAAAACTCAGTGCATATTATTATTATTATGCCACCAGGGGTCATAAATTGAGTAGGTTGCACTGTTTGCCCTAAACAGTTGATATTTTTAAGTGTTTTGGATCATGCTATGAATATAAAACTATGTCCTCTCCCCCTCCACTCCATAAAGCAGTCCATAGCAGCTGTTTCTGTCCTGAGCTGATCTTGTTACGTAACGCTGTACATTGACCTCACTTTATCAATAAGTGAATAGTCCGTATAGATATTGCACTTGTCTGTTTCACAACCCATTTGTGTGTTTGATGGTGGTAGAAAAGAACATCTGCATAGCAAAAATATACAGCTCTCATCTTTGATTCAAGCACAAAGAGGGATAGTCTTATTGCACACTGGAGTCCTTGTGCGTGAGTTTTGCATAGATCACGGGTCATCGAAGGTAGTTCATGCAGACAGATAGTTATATGTATTTGTTGGCCAGATTTTGCACATCGTTTTTGGTGAATTGCGAGCTCTCAGTGGCCGAGAGGTGGTCAAACAGCTGCGTCATGGTTCTGCGGTCGTCCTTCTCAACCAACATCAGAGCAACCTGTGGATAGAATGAAATTAAGAAATGATTAAATTAATGACAAAACTTGAGAAAGGAAGCATTAACAAATTGGTTTTAACAGGGTTCTATCTGCTCAAGTGATGGGACTAATATCAGCCGTGCAAAGTTACACAAAAAATGTGCCAAAAATAATTATTTTCTCAGTTTGCGCTAGTCAGAAGTTGCTCTTCTTAAGCAGACATGAAGGCTTCTGGGACTCCACCCTCGTCCCAGAGCGGCTGCCATAGGCTCTCGCACTCAGGCAGTTAAAAGAACATTCCATTTGACACCAGCATGTTCCAACAAGGAAACAACAAAAGTGAAATGGAGAGCAGTGTGGTCGTATACAGACGTTGTGTATTGATTTGGTTTTGTCAAAAGACAAAAAAAATCAAATCTTGATTTTTAAAACGTTGGTCATGGCTTTGGTCTTGGTCTTGTGGGATTTTCATTAAAAGCTCTTTTTTTATCAATATACATTATAGTTAAAAACAACAATATTAACAAAAACCTTGATTTCACCATTTGGTAATTTTTCATGATAGATTTTTTTAAACATAAATTAGTTAATTTATTAGATTCCTTATCCATCCCTGATATTGTATAATCTAAAAATCATAATTTATAATAACAGTAACATCACTTGCTTAATTGATTAGTTGGCTAATTATTATTTAGAGAAAAAAAAATCAGATTTTTTGTTTATACATTGTAATGTAACACTTAAGCAACAGCTGGTGGAGCAAATGGACTGTTTTAACTGGACACAACAGGATTTAATGAGGTGTTTTAACGCACTGTGGACTCGTGACGATCAGAGCACTCTGGGAAATCTGGACAATAGACGTGCGTCATATCCAGGCTAGTCCTTCACACAAACTAATGAGTCCATACATTTTTCTCTGGCAACGGCCCTAATCACATAAAAGGTTGTGTTTTTTTCATGCACTTGCTTTTGTTGCTTCTTTCTGCGGTCCACATAAACACACTGGGAAACATGAATGAGTGCCACAACATCAGCTCTGGAGATCAACAGCCAATGGAGGGATTTTAGACACGGCTCTAACAAAATCAGACAGACATCGGCTGCATCGCTTAAAAGGGCACAGGGTTTAAATAACTCAAAAAAGTAGTGGCTTATCGTCCAGCAATGAGTTTATTATAAATCAATTCACTTTTTACAGCCCTACTTGCTTTTTCTTATAGATTTTCTTCAATTGCATTTTCTCATTTCAACATCGAAGTATGTTTCTGTAATGAGGTGGGTAGTACATTACAATACATTTACTATCAGTCTCACCTTGAACCGGTCTGCTGTATGCAGGTGACACAGGTGACCATAGACCAGTCCTGGATCCCTCTGCAGCAGGTGTGAGTCCATCGCGTTCATAAGGAATATTATGGTCTGTCCATCCAGCAGGTTGCTAAGATACTGGGGCAGGGTTTGGGGAGGGGTGGAGGCCAGCAGCTCGGCACAAGCCTGCGTGTCTCCACTGGTGCGGGCGGCGCTCAGGGCCTGGCCGAACTCATAGGCGTTTGAAGGGTTCTGGTTGATCCTCATGTTTTCTCCTTTGCCGTTAGAAGCTGAGGGTATGACCTCCTCACCCTCGACCTGCACGACAGAACCAATATTACGTGAAACTGTATTGTGCTGGAGTTTTGGCTTTTCTCACAGTGGAAAGAGAAACCAAAACTTTTAAGACCACTGTCAATAAAGATAAGATAAACTCTATTGATCTCACAGTGGAGAGATTTACGATGATATGACTCATGTAAATGTACATAATATATTTTGTATTTGTATAGGGGTTGGTTCAATTATTTAACCAACCCCTATACAACATAAGCTTCCATCATCCCCTTTCAAATTAAGCAGAATTTCAGTTTCTTTTTAATCTGCACTTATTTTTACATATATCAATATAACAGAAAAATAAACTTTATGATTAACTTTATGTTTACTTGTTAAATGGCTTTATAGTGTGCCAACAGGTTCAGGCAGCATATTTGCCACATCAGGTTTTAAAGATTACACAAGGTGGTTGCACAAGCTCACTCTATTTCATTTATACAATTCTTTGAAATGTAAAAGATCAAAAATAAGGATGTAGCCCTATAATTTCTTGGCTCACACCAGACTAGAACCACGGCTATTACCAGGCAAATTATTTCTAGTCAAATCAAACAGCCCGGGATAAATCAGGGCCAGTTTGAATCATACACTACCTCTGTAATCGGGACACTCTTCCTGGGTTTGGCTGGTGAAGCATTAGCGTTAGTGTTCGCATTAGCATTAGCCAGGCTCTGTCTCAGCAGCACTGTGACCTCCTCTAGCTCCTTCTCAGCCTCTTGAACGTTGGGGTCCTGGTGCAGAACTTCTTGTAAATCTGAACTGCAGGCCAAGTAATCCTACAGGGAACATACATCAGGAATATGTTTGTTTAGGCGGCCCTTTCTACGAGAAAAGGAAACGGCTTAATTGCGCAAGTTATAAGTCGTAAGTTTTACCTTCAGCCCTTTGTTGGCCATGGCGCGTCTGTAGAAGGCTTTCTTATTGGTTGGTTCTAACTTCAGAGCTGCGTCACAGTCCTGTTTGGCTTCTGCAAACTTCTCAAGCTTCAAATAACACAGGGCTCTGGATAACAAAGATTCAAAGCATTCGTTGTTAATAGTGAAAGCATGGTTTGTTGCAAGTGTGTCGATAATACTTCATTGTTCTGGGTTGGTTCATTCCACTGATCCTCACTACCCTATTTGAGAGCAGTTTGAGATGTTAATGTAGCTGAAATCTACTTGATTACGAATATACTTGTACCTTGAAGAAATGTATGTTAACTCCCCTTACTGATCATTTCCTACTTGACCTATGCTTGAATCGTATTCATAACAGTATCAAAATTAGAATAAGAATCCTTTTTATTGACATGTAAGTAACAGGAAGCCACAGACGAGGACATTTCTTTGACTCTCGGTGCAAACAAGTCAAATGTGGAGAAATAATAAGTACATTTGAAAAAAAATAAAGCGAAAAAAGTGTAGGACCTGTTTGTGTAGACGGCACACTCCTCCGGCTTCAGTTTAAGGCAGTCTGTGTACTTCCCCACAGCCTCTTTGTACTGGCCTTTTGTTACATACTCATTTCCATCCTGCTTCAGAGAGGAGAACTGGACTTCTGATCTGCGCTCTGCAAGACACAAAGAATGAAGCCTTCATAGCAGACAGGTCAGCCATTACATTATGACCACACGTATGATATTGTCTCTAAACATTCTCTTTCAAAATAGTGGAACCCATGGACCTTGGACTGGCCATGAGAGACGCGAAGCATGAAAGTCTACTCAGCGTTTGTTGACAGTGCGGACGGAGGGGTAATCGATGGGCTGCAGAGGGTCTGGGGGAGCCGCAGTGTGCCAGCGGGGCCATTCTTTCATTTTAGTGCTTAAAAGAAAGCTGCTTTAGCCTGAGCCAGTGGAACGGGAAACGCAGCGTCAGAAAACAGAGGTGACACAAACTCTGCATCAGCGGTAGTGACAGAGATAAAGCTAAACTTAAAGTGGACTCTTGACAGATGGTTTAGGGAAGCAAGCAACGTATTGTTCTCTCTTTCTCACAAAAAGGGAAAAAATTAATGAATCTTTCATTGACTTAAATATTTTTTAAAATATGTTATGTCTCCAAGAATAACTCCATTCTCCATGATTTGTTTTATGTTTACTCCGGTTTCCCTTTCCATACACTCATTTTCAAAGTTCAGCGTGAATGAGTGTCTTTATGGATGAATCACCCTGAGGCTACCATCTGTTATAACATCATCTGCTGTTGATTAATGCGCACTCTCGTTCAAACCAACAAATAAACTTCATGTTGTCATAGTGACTTACATGGCTCTTTCTTACAAGTTTTCCAAAGGTAACATGTAAAAACAAACAATCAACAATCAATAAAAAGGTAAGTACTCCAGCTTTATATCAGACGGGCTTGCCTTATGACAAACTTGAAAGCATATATTTTTCACATTTATGTTTTTATTCATTTACATGACTCCAATGTTCAAACAGGAGACTATTTAAGTTGAAAGAACATTGCTACAAACTGGTTGAATATGTATTTTTGAAAGAGGTTAAATGTCAAGCATGGGGGTTTCTAAAATATGATAAGATAATGATTCATTGGGCATTCGATTATGTCACAATATAAATACAAAACAAAAACACTGGAGTCATTAGTTTTGGGTGGCTCACCAGCGTCCCTTTGGGTCTTCTGTGCACGGGCCTGCAGCTCCTCCTCACTGGGCTGCTCTGGTCTGCGGTGCTGCTGAGCGGACAGAGGAACCAGGGGGATCTCTGGGAGTTTGTCTCTCCAGTCAGGACCGTCCTGGTCAATCAGCAGCCGTGTGATTCTGGAACGAGACAATTACTATGAACAAGAATCGTAGCTTTGGGAGTGAGTAGTGACTCAAAATCATTTTCGCTGAATTAAAGAAATGGTAGTTGTTCGGGGGACATTTTTAAACCATAGTATTATGGAGCTATTCTTTGAGGTAATCTAAGGAAAACGTTAACCTATCTAACCATTCTTACAATAATTATATTTAAAAAGTAGAAAAACGCTATATGGCTGAAAAACAACATACTATAAAAAGTATCGGTTTACTTTTTGATACTGAGGGCTGTCCCCTGGCACTGAAGAGACATGTTACACGCTTATCCACTCTTTATGACCTCACAAGGTTCGTCCAGTACCTGTTGACGCTGTCATGGGCTGCTTGTACTCCCATGTCTATTTGCAGGACTGTCTTGTAATCCACATAGGCCTTTGGGTAGCGCTCCAGTGACTCGTAAGCCATGGCCCGGCGCAGCAGAGGCTTGAGGGTGAAGGGCTGCAGCTCCAGAGCCCTGTGGTAAAAATAGTGCAGGTAAGACTCAGTGCATTGTAGTGGGCAGCTTTGTGGAATAGAGCATAAAGACCACTATTCATTTTGTCTCATGAAGGCTTCATCACCTGCTTCCCTCATTAAAATATTCCACAGTATGCTGTAAACATCTAGTCATTCAATGTATTCCTTTTATATTGACATGAACAAGAAAGTGACTATGCTTATATGATATATGACTATCTCTAGGCAAAACAAATTTCCTCTCTACCATATGCTTAAGTCCATGTGTCTTGAGACACACATGAGATGCGTAATACATATTTTCCCTTATTTGGTTATGGGAAGATTTTGTCAATACTACCTCACTTTGCATACTATACATAAACTTCTGTATATGTATAGTATGAGAAATGGATTATGGGGAAGAAAATGGATGGATGGATGGACATTTACAGTTTGGGATGACGACACTCACTTTGTGCAGTCCTGGATGCAGTCCTGACTGTTTCCATCTTTCAGGAAGCAGGCGGCTCTGTTTGAGTACAGAATGCACAGGTCCTCTGGGCTGTCAACCCCTGTAGAACACACATGTGGTTTAATGCAGAGATTATAAGATTTTATTGTTTTCAAATCACGTGTTGTTTCCCAACACAGATAGGATGTATTCTTATGATCTTATAATCTGTGTTCATACTGTGATGGAGCTTTGCATCTACACAAATCTGACTCGTAGTTTTCATTCAGAGAATCTAGTCATGCTCGTTTGGAAATATTGTTGCATTTATAGGTTCACCTAAAACTCCTCAATGGAATTTCTATTGAATCAAGGACCATCTCCAGAAATGTACAGTATCCATTAAACCACCACAAAGATACGTGGTATATGTATTAAGGATTTGCAGATTATTCACCATCATTTCTATGGTTTCATCTTTAGCATAATCCATGCTGGGCAGTCACATATTGCAGTCACATTTAAGTGGAGGTCATTGTGAAGCATTATCCTCCACATTAGGATGGTGTATGTACTCAGATTAAACGGCATCTGAGGACACTGGATTCACGTCACAGTCTTAGCTATTTTACTACAGGTGTAACCAAATGAAACTCCACAGACCACTGCAGATGTAACATGAGTCTTGGTGCATTTTTGCCTTGGTTGCTCACGATTGCCTTACTACCGGCACATTCAGTGGTGTCCACATTATGAATGACTTGAGGGAAAAACAGCATAAGCACGTGATGAGTGTCGTGACAAGTAGCCGTTTCTCCTGCCCCAGCAATTGCCCACTTACCCCTTTTTTCACTCTCCCGTTCACTAGACGATAAGATTTATAGTGCTGCACATTCAATTTCACAGTGAGTGGCTCTGGTCATGTGACCCTGTGGCAGACCTGAGCTGAGAGGCTTAGCACCAGGCTGAGGCTAAAAACACTGTCAGTATCTACTGCATCATTGTGACGCAACACACTTAGCATCAAGTCACTGAGGGTTAAATGCTACGGTTTCATTACATCAGATGGATATGAATAATAATGAAGCTATAGCAATACATTTTATGTAGATCACATTTACTGCTGTATGCATCTCATAGGAAGATAAGTAATGAATAGTACATTATAACCACGTTATAACCCTAGTGCAGCCATTCCCAAACTCAGTAACACCGAGGCCCCCTTAAAAATCTGACGGGTCTGCGTGGCCCCCCAAAATAATAACCAAGAAGACAACATTAAGAATAGGCTCTTCTGGTTATTTTATTTTGGGGAAATAGCCTCTGCTACAAACATTGTAATACAAAAATGATTACAGTGGATCATTCAAGTCAAATAATGAACACAAATATTTTAATATTACAAACAAAACATTATAAATTTAACATTAAATAATTAT
Source organism: Knipowitschia caucasica (assembly GCA_964034765.1). NCBI lineage: Eukaryota > Metazoa > Chordata > Actinopteri > Gobiiformes > Gobiidae > Knipowitschia > Knipowitschia caucasica. The sequence goes on from OZ035829.1 coordinate 9,792,084, forward strand.
ATTATTTTTTTTATGACCTCCCGCGGCCCCCCTGCAGTACCCTCGCGGCCCACCAGGGGGCCGCGGACCCCACTTTGGGAGACACTGCCCTAGTGTAATAACAAGGACATGATTTATTCCCAAATAGTCCTAATGATCTATAAAATAAATAAGTGCCAGGGGGATGTTCAGTTGTAATGTCAGATTGGACAGCTCAGAGCCCTTACCTGAGTCTGTGTAGCCCTGAATGGCTTGTGAGTATTTCTCCAGTGCATCAGCGAACTGTCCGTTCTTAAACAGCAGGTTTCCCTCATTCTTGAGTCTGGACAGAGGCAGGGGCAGGGCTCCACAAGGGGCGTCCAGATTGACAGTGTCTTTGGCCGGTCCCTCAGCGGGACACTTCCCACTCTGCTCTGCCTGTGCTGAAGCATTCGAGCCTCTCTTTCCCGTCCCGTTGGCCGCCTTCTCCTTAGCTTCATGGTTGACTTTGTATTTATCACCACTGCTGGCTTTTCCTCTCCAGGGAGTGTGATGGTGGTGATGGGGGTCGCTGTGTGGGCTACCGTCCCCTTTGCTGTGGGGCCTCTTCTGAGCGTTACCCATGTCTGGGTTTTGAGCCGGAGCAGCTGGGCTCACCTCCCCTCCTTGTTCAACCGGACAAGCTGCAAGAGAGAGGGAGGGACCAGGAGGCACGTCAGCAATGACACTCCCACAGGAAGCGGGCATGTCAAAAACGGAATTGTGCTTCAGCAAAAATCAAAAAGAAATGTGTTCTCTTTTTTTTCTTCTTTTTTTTTTACATGTGGGACAGGTTAACCTTTATAGTCTTCAGGGGTTCCAGACATAAAATGATTGAAACAATCAATTCATGATTAAAGGGCTTTGTCTGAATAAACATATATCAAATTTAAATGTTATAATATTAATAAAATACTCTTTGTCCTAGCGGATGTAGTGGCTATTACATCACAGTGGGAGAGGGAGTTAGCGCCTCACTCAAACCACATTAGAGAAGGGAGTTCCAGGAAGCACCTCGCACTCTGCTTCACAAAGCTGTGGGGGCAGGGCTCATAACTCACGTACACACACTCTCAGTCACGTTACCACAGTCCAAAAAAAGGTGTCTCTTCTATCTCTGCAGTTAGAAGGTTTGTGGGAAACGTCTGACATGCTATTCATGGCACTCTGATGTTTCCAAAAGCCATGAGTGGATTAGAGGACAAATCCCAGGCTAGGAAGCTATAGTAGGAACTTCATTAAGCTCCTATTGAGCGGAACAACGAGGGCTCTTTAGCTAAAATCATAAGCGCACTCCACACATTGGCCTTTTCTAATTCAATTTCTCAACTGATTATTTTGACAGCAGCAGTTTTCTGTCAAATAAATTTTACTTCGACAGAATTTAAGCTTCCTAACTTCTGCTTACAGTCTTGCATGACTACCAATAATACTAAATAGATTGCAGTCCAAAACGTCTCACCCGTCACTCCTGCTTCAAACTCATCATCCTCGTCCACCTCCTGAATCAACATCTTCTTCCCTTTACATTTCTTCTCTATTCTTTCCTCCGCCTGCATTTTCTTTTCTGTTTCAGACAGAAGTTGCTGAAAAGCAATTCAGTTACATTTTAAAAAGCTAGAGTTGAACAAACAAAATTTCACATAAAAAGGATCTTGATTATTAGAAGAGACTAGTCATGTTCATTTTTCTCTTAGAGTTACAGTGTCCTCTAGTGGATGGAAAAGGCTAACGTTACAACATTACCAACCAAAGCTGCAGGATTCTGTGGTTCCTGCTTGAGCACGGCCCTCAGATGTTCAACTGCTGGTTCAAATCTCCCTGTGTTTGTGAAGACAACAGCACAGCGAAACAGAGCTGTGGGACAAAATACACATGTTCACTTGGTCCGTAGTTTTACATCCACAAATCATTTTTGCCCCTAGTGAACCAGACATTGTCCAGTTAAAGTAAACCAGACCAGAAGTGGGAATGTGTCTTCAATTAACAATAATATATTACTATTATTTGGGATAGGTATCTTTCAGAGTCTGCTGATCTATATCTAATAATATAATAATTTATAAGATTATATGAAAAAGCAAACTGTATCTATTTCAGAAACCTCAAAATGTATTTAATAATCAAACCACCTGTGTGTGTTTGTGTGGGTGCGAGCATGTTCGTTACCTTTCATATTTCCTGGTTCCATCTGGAGGACTTTCTGACAGTCTTTCATGGCGCTGTTCCAGTGTTTCAGTTTGATCTCTGCTTGAGCTCTGTTATTGTGAGCGAGAACTGTTGGCAGAATAGAAATACTCCTGTTGTGGATACAAATGATCATAAATGAAGACTATTCAAACCAAAAGACGGATCAACATCGTGCTGATAAAAACATAAATCAAGTTCAGACCTGGAATAGTACGCAATGGCCTCCTCAAAATCCTTGGCTCTGAATGCTTCATTGCCTTTGTCCTTCTCACGTGTGGCCAAGATGATCTGCTCTTGTTCAGACAGTACTGTCATCGAAACACAGAAAAAGGCATAAGTACATTGCAATCTCCACCTTTAAATTGTCTTTAAAAAAATAGAGGTGCATACACGAAACATCAAAGTGAGTTTTGAGTTTGGAAAGTCCTGTGTTAGCAGACAGGTCACGAGTGGCGTTGTTACTGTCAATTTGTTCACATTCTTTCTCTACATCAAACCTAAATTAGCCAGGATGAGAACAGTTATCGAATTAAGCATCTAACTTATTGAAAGTCAAAATGATTAACAAAATAAAGTAACTCACTTATCCCACTCCCGATAGTCACGTGGGAGAGATTGTCTAGAAAGACTTTCTTTCCTTGGTTGGACATTCTAACACAAAATAATAATTAAAGATCAATTGTTATACATAATAAATCAGATTCCCCGTTTAACCTACCTTTTTGACTGGAACTGCATGATTTAAACCTCTTATAGGTGGTATGTTTTCTTTGATTAAAGCATCAAGAAGTGGTTTATGTTTTAAAGAATCTTCAGTCTTTCTGGATTCTTCTTTCCAAATCTGAAAATATTACACACCGTGACAAAAGAGTTAAGTCAAATGAAAAAGTATCCAGGCAATTTGTATTAATTGTGAATTGTTTTCTACCTTTAAATCATCCACAATCTCTCCCCATTCCTCTTTGGACAGGCTGGCTGCTGTGGTGACTGGTTTCTCTGTTCTAAGAAGTCTGTTCTTTGGGTCTAGCAGCTCAAGACGCTTCTCACAAAAGCTAATGAGATTGGGATAAACACCTTCCTCTCCAGACCTTGATTTAAAAAAAAAAATCATATTTTTATATCTATATATATTATGACATTTAGACACACAGAAGCAAGGCAATCAGTTTGTGCACACACAACAGACTCATACTAGGCAATGTGGGTATTTTTTATTTTATCTTTCTTTTTAATGTTCTGTGATTATTTTTTGTTCAGCACTTTGAATTACCTTGTGTATTTTGTTCAGCACTTTGAATTACCTTGTGTATGAATTGGGCTATACAAATAAACTTGCCTCGCCTTGCCTTGCCTTCAAGGATACAACGACAGTTTGGCAATTTACAGCTGCAGCAAGTGTGCAGTTCTCTCTGGTACTATTTTAGTGTCATGCGTGTTAAACTTGAATACAAGATTATAAACAACATTGTTATAATGTCATAGGCATTAGATAGACAAACGTCACTTTATTCTAGGTTGAGTGATCGGTAATACACACCTCAATGCTTTTAAAATCTTCTCCAAATATTTCACATCTTTGCAGTGATCTATAAAACCATAGTCCAGGTGCTCCACGGGAACCTTTCCACTGTAGTCAATGGAAGTGAATTGGTTTTGTAGGTAGAACACGTCTTGCTCCGACATGCCTTGTAAGTTGTGTGGAAGAAAAACAGTTATTCCACACATTTAATTAAAAAAACTGTCCATCACGAAATATTTGCATTAGCTAGCGTTAGCTCGCAAATGAATGCTGCGAGAAAAGATCGTGTTAGCTCCATAGACTGTAAGTTAGCACGTGGATTCGTTTTTTTGTACGGTTAGTATTTTAAATAATTAAAATAAACGTTTATGAGTGTACAAAAATAACAAAAAACACATATTCTAGATATTATTTCTGAGATAATTAACACATACAATAAAATATATCTCACCTGCTGTAAAAGCTGTAACGTTCGTCTTGTCTTTTTTGTGGTGGTTGCTATGGGAACGTACACGGAAGTGCTGCGGACTCAAATGGGAAACACGTCAGACGTAAGCATGGACGTAAGGCAGTGGGCTCCAAATTTGAAAGCGTGACTTGGGAGATGAAGAAGGGCTGATGGGGATTTGACAAGTGTACGAGGGGAGCCGATACTGCAGACGTCTGGCCAAGATTAATATTGTTCCCACAGGTGAGTTACACATTTGGTGCCATAATAATATGTTCCTTTTGGCTTTAATTAAGTTTACATCCAACCTCTACCATCATGCAACGCTAGTCTCCTCTGCTGTGGCTAGCAAGCAATCCCAAGATGAACCATTGACTAACTTTATTTACTCTTCCCTTTAAATACGGTCACATCATATAATATCAATAATTAGGAATCTGTAAATTAATTTATTCATTAGTTATATGAGCTAATCATTGAAACGTTTAGCAAGTGAATGAATTAATGCTACGCTAATGGACGTTAATGCCTAGTTTCACCTTTGCCTATCACGGGTCGGTGTGTTAATGATTTGCAATTTGTAATCGGTTCACAACTAAATGCGGCTGGATATAAAGATGATTAGATAATAACACGTCTATTTAAATTATGTTTTAAGTGTACATTGTGGCGACGTCACTAATCTGGACAGTTTTGGCGGCTATCTGAGTGTTTGCAGCGCCACCGTGTCTCTTGGCAACACTAATGAACCAGCTGATGCTGCTTAGTGCCACAGGATGATCTGGGTAACTGGCGCTAATGAACATGGCACCCTGTCAAAAAGTAAATGCATTATACACCTGTTGGGCTGCATAAGTGGGATCTCAAAAAAACTGTTTCGTTCTGGGAAGGTAAGTATACATGTTAATGGTAATCAATCTTTAAAAAAAAACACCATCACAAACATATCACTCAAACTGTGCCACAAAATCTATGATTTTCCACAAAAACTGAATGTGAAATGTCCTTTTTTTAAAATTTTGGAACAAAACTTCTATAACTTGGCACACTTTTTATGCATATACAATTTTTTTCTAAAATGATCACTGGTATCCAGTAGTCATTATTTCAATACCCTGAAAGCCTTTGCAAGGCAGAAATGCATTTGCATGTGCCTCTGTCCTTTTTCCATTTATTAGATTTGAGTCAATTTACTTTTTTAATGTGTAGTAGGCATGCTTTGCTGGATTTATCGTACTACTATAGCAGTTTTTTTTTTTTTTTTTTAAATGTATATCCCATCATTTTCATAATGTACATTGAGGATAATTTATAACAAGTCTTTTTTTGTTTTTCAGATCTATTGAGTCAACTTGACTCTGCTTTTGAGAAGAAAATGCAGTGCACTCCTGAACCCACAGTCTTCTTCAATAGTAACAAAGACCACAAGTGTTATGAGGACTGCTTTGACAGTGGCTACTCTAGTCTGTTCTACACCCCCCACAGTATCACCAGAGATGACTCTTTGTCTGTGGCTGAGTCGGATGAAACCCCCAAAGAGAACATGCGGCTTCCTGACACACCCAAGGACCAAACAGGATTTTTGAGTAAAGACAGAGTTGCGTGCTTGCCCTCAGCTGCCAGCTGGTGTGAAACGCCTAAACTACATAGAAGGGATTCCTCATTGCAATATAGAGTTACTGTATGTAAATCCATTCTAGATGGAAAGACGACAAAATCACAGAGCAAAATCCCCTTAAATGTATCAGGGCAATGGCTAAGCTCTTCTCTGGACTCTCTGGACACTGTCATTGGCACTTTATCCTCAAGCACTTTACCTGGAGACAAAGAACTACTGTTTTCAGGGAGGAAGCGTCGCCTCCTCTTCTCACAGGTCCGCACTTCCACTCTGGAAGATGGACAAGCTGAGCAGCTCTCCAGCTTTGACAGAAGAGTTTCACTCTCAGACGCTGACGTTAAGGGGAGCTGTTCTCCGTTTTCTCCTTTAAACGAAGAAAGCACACACACCCCATGCACAAACGAATTCCTCCCTGTTCTATCTAAGAAAAGTCTTCCATCTCCAGTGTTAAATGGAAAACATGATCTAAGTGATAGCAGCGTGTTGTACACTCCACAAAGCCTGCAGACGCCCAAATATACGCGGTATGTGTTGTTTGATATTTTACAGTAGTTTTGTTTAGTTACATATTTACTCTTAATTTGTTTCCCCACAGATATTTCTGTGAGGACAGTGGCTTAAACTCCCTGACTCTTGATAAGTCACAGGACTCATCGGTGGATCATGATGGTTCTTTCCAGGAGTTTCTGCTCTCTGCCTCTAATGGATGCAATGTAACCCCAAATCCACTGGACACAAAGCGACACTCATGGTTTCAGCGTCAGAACAGACTGTCCACACTGAAGGAAGGAGGTTCTCAGTCCTCTGAAGAGGAGCCAACAGATAAGGCTAACAAAGAGAAAAACCTGAAGGAGGACGAGGTTTTCACTTCTGCCACTCCAAACGTGTTATTTTCTCTTAAACAAAGTAACTCTGTGAGCTCTGACTGTGTGGCCTCCTCAAAACTGGACTATAAAACTCCTTTGAGGCACTTCTCTACCAAAGGAGAAAGCAAAACGCCTTATAGCTCAGGATCTCTCCATTCAGATTCTTCTCAAACTCCAAGGAACACTCTGCTAAATCTGTCTATGACTCCAGCATTACAGCTGGTCCATGCCATGTGCCAGCAGAAGGCTCAGAGCTATAATGGCCAAAGTCCGAGTTTAATGGATGAACTGAGGTCCACAGCTGTCCTGGTGCACACTCCATCCATATTTAGGACCACAATGCCTCTTGCTGGACTCATTGGCAGGAAGATAGGAGTGGGCACATTGGATATTTTCACAGAGCTAAACAAAAGGAACCTCAAACACGTCCTGTCACTCATACTAGGACACTTGACTCCCAAGTGCATCTATAGGTGGGGCCTACAGACCTGCCTCCAGCAGTTTTACATTTTTGATAGAAAGTAGGACTAAAATTGTTTTAATTCATCTATTTAGCTGTGGGAGAGTGTGCAAGAGCTGGATGGAGATCATCCAACAGGACAGAAGAGCAAGCTTCAGGGGGAGTCGTCATTTAAGTGAACTCAACTCCTCTCTCGAAGTGAGGCCTGGCAGTGTGTGTGTGTGTGTGATATATATCCATAGCTTAGGCTTGGTCTAAATGTGTTTGTCCAACAGCAGGGGACAGGGGCCCATGTCCCTGAGGCAGACACCAGGACAGCCCTGCTCAAACGCTCCGCTCTGAAGACTGTGCAGTCCCAGTCTCGGAGCCAGAGCTTCTGCACCCCTCAGTCCAGCAGCAGGAGTAACACCCCTGTAAGCAACAGCCCCTTAACCTCAGCTGGCGGCAGCAAACGAGATAAATTCATAGAGGTGAGTGTTTGTTTTTCCCCTGTCTTGACTGCTAAATTAGTACATTTTGTTGAAGGAACATTAAAATGACTTTGGTTGTAAATATTTAAGAAGATTAATTCAAAGTTTTGCAGAGAATATATTTATCATTATAAAGGGCATGTTTCATGTCTGTATTCAAAAGAATCTGCATAGTGTCTATTTACAATAAAGGGTTTTATGTTTTATTTTAATTTCCTGTTACGATTGCCTTTTACTTTTTAGGTTGCCAAAACCCTTTTTAATGATGAATGCCTGAAGCCCTGTCCCAGATGTCAGCATCCAGCGCGCTGCCGCTCTGTGAAAGGGGAGGGTGTGTGCAGCAGAGGAGACTGTGGCTTTCAGTTTTGCACTTCCTGCTTGTGTGCTTTTCACGGCTCCAGAGAATGTGGCAGTCAGTCTGTGAACCGCCGCAAGAAGGATCTGCTGCTCCCCGGCAGTGCTCAGAGCAAACGCAACATCAGACGCCTCTGACCAAATGCACTTTACCCACTGTGATATGTGTGATATGAAATGTGTCTCAGGGCCTTGTGATCACTGTCGCGTCAGTATTGAGTTCTGTACTTTATGTATTTTTCCTTTTTTACATTCCAGCTGTTTTTAAATTATGACTGTAAAGGAAGTTTACCCGCACATGCACTGAACTTTGCTGTACTTTTGAGTATTGAGTGTTTTTTTTATATATATATATTTGACTGAGCTTTTACATGTTTCTACAAATATTTTTAAATAAAAATTTTTACCAAAAAAATGTGTTGTATTTCTTTTTAAGTTTATTTCAATGCAAAATTGAAACCAAAAAATGACAGCGTGAACTGCAACTTCTCATTTGTTAGTGTTTAGCGCCATCTGGCGGCTTTAAAACTGATTAATCCCTTGCACAATTTTTTTATCTTAAAGTGTATATGAAATGTATACATAATGGACATGGGTGTATTGCTCTCTAAATGTTGCCCAAACTACTAAAAGCAAATGAAGTTTCTGTGTAGAGTTCTAGTTAAAGCTTTACTGCCCCCTGTGTTTTGAGGGACTCCACTTCCATAGCAACCTGTGTGTGTGTGTGTGTATGTAATTACAGCACCTCTCTGCAGTGTCTGCGCAGAGCACCTGGACTCAGCCATGAGGAATGTCCTGTCCACAGGTGAGACCAGATCTTACACATTATTACATTTATCTAGAGTCAAAAAGTGCATGTATTTGCTTGTGTATTTCCCAGAATTCCCCTGTGTGACTGCTGCAAAGTTGGTGAGTACACAAATTATGTACTTCATTTTCTTAAGTACTCATGTGGGTTTGATTTTGGTTTTGTTTGCGAGACACGAGTTGAAGCCATGAATATCAAAGTAGTTATTCGGACACGTGCACATTTTACTGAATGTAAATGACACTGTTTGCAGGAAGTACTTGGGCTCACTATAATTTCTAACTGAATTGAAGGAAGCAGTAATACCATAGATCTATAATAATATCAGTAATACCTACATAATAATATAAAATGTAATTGATATAAGCGTAATATTGACTTGAATTACTAAATCAGGTAATTTGATCACATTAGTCAACACAACTTTAGTTTTGATTATATTGTAAATTCTAGTAATTTATGTGTATTAAAATGGCAGGTCCTGTGAATGTACACTTGCTTAGACAAAGAACGCAATGTTATTAACATAACAAGAAACTCAATAAAACATCCTGGCACAATTTTGAGTAAATACATCTTTCAAGTAAGCCCATATCTAAAAATACTCTTTTAAGATGTTATTTTGTGTTATGGAGTAACAACAAACATAATGTGTGTTATTCTAAACATTCTGTAATGCTCATCTGAAAAGGGCTGCTCAACATTTTAGCTGAGAAAGTCGCGAAAGGTTCAGTCACAGCCTGTTCCTTTGGAGGGACTGGGTCTGCTAGAGCACACTTTCATCTACACATTTTGAAGGTGATCCCAATGACACGGATTCAACTGGTTCTTATGAGAGCATTACAAGAAGGGAACTCTAAATTAGCCCAGAATTTAAGACCCACATTTTTTTAATATCAAGTCTTTAGGTTTCCAGCTGTCATTTAACCTAAGACACATGAACATAGTTGAATCTCAGTCTGGTCAAGTGGCCAAGTGCAAGTCAATTTGTTTATACAAGTGATATCTGGTGGCGTAATAGTATGAAATTCTAACACTTAAAATTGTATTTTACAGAAATAATTAATAAATGTCACAGCTGTTGTCATAGGCCACACAGAAGTCTTTTAAATGTTGAAGTCAGTGTTGCAAGAACAAAAAGTCATGTGTGGAATGTTCGTAAATTAACAACACATTATTTTACTTTATTGTGGTGAAGTAACTGGAATAATGCACAGAATACATTAGAATGAACAATGGTTTTGCACCATAAAGCATTTTTATAAAGGTCACAAAAAACTTTTGAAAACACACGTTACAAACAAGACTTTATGACGGATTGTTCCAGAATTGTTTTGCGATTTCAAAGGTCAATGCTGTACAACATAGGCCAAATGTAATTTCAAAACTACATATTTATGTATTATGAAAAGTACAATCACGGTGGCCCCCTCTTTAGTACTACTGTTGCCAGTTGTAATGGTCTATAAATACTGTTCTTCTTTCTTCCAGGAATCCACTCTTGCCTCAGATGATGTCCTTGTTGGCTTCTTCAATCATTTTTTGAGTCTGCCCGTAATGCAAACTACAGAGGTTACCACATTCCTTGAGGCCTGTGTATAAACCTCTCTTTTGTCTTCAGTGTTTCCCTGAGTCCCTGAGGTATAACCAGGACACTGGACTTTTTGAGGAGGATGGAGGACAGGCTCAGTCTGTGTCTCGTAACATTCGCTTAAGTCTTCTTCACGTTCTGAGCTCTACTGACCCCACTCAGGAGGCCCAGACTCCTCTCGTAGACAATGAATATACAGTTTGTGTAAGAAAGAAGAAATATGTCATATCATAAATATTGTGATTTAATGTTCTTGTGATTTAATAGTCTTTAGGTGCTAAGCAAGGAGTTGATTGGGTCATCAAAGAGAGACTGCCCTTTTTCCTCAAAAGTGATTTCTACTTTGAATACAGGTCAGTTAATGTCAGAATACTTGAATTGCAGTATGGCTTTATTCAAAGCTACCTTTCTAAGCCCAAGCCACTTAAGGTCAATCGTCATTACTTAGTTTTGTAAAATGTAGTTGCGTTTCAATGAAATCTCCCAAATCGTTTATTAGATGTCTGTTAACTGCACACAAAACAATGAGGCCTGATGATGGCAAGCGTTCACCACAGGAAACAAACGGCTAATGTGAGATTGTTTTACTGATCTCCCATTTTGTGGTGTCACCTGCAATGTGAAAGCCTGTTCACATCAGTAGCTAAGCAGTGCATGGCCTGGTTAGTGCTGTGATGTTAGGCTCCTGTGTCCTTAAGCACAAACTTTATTGGTGGTGGTCACAGGGGTCAATGGCACAGATTTGCGCTCTCTTTTACTTCTGTCTGTGCACCCCAGGGCAGGTGCGGCTGCAGTAATAGCCCACCATTTTAAAGCAAATTTTTATCACTGCTGCAAACACCGTTTGTTTTATTCTAAATCGTGAACACAATATAATTGGTACCACTCTGCAATTCTGCTTTTAATATTGGTTCAGTCCAATTCCAACTAATTTTAATCAAAACAAATATGTATATCAAGTTGAATACAATAATTTGGTTGATATACCAACATGTGAAAAAATAAATCAATATGTAACAAGATTCAAAAGATGAGAGATTAAGAAAAAACTTAATAGAGAAAACTATTTTGGCAAAAACATAGTATAGCTTAGAAGAGAAAGAAAGCTGGGCCTTGACCAGCTTTCACAAACCCCCTCACAGCAGGGGCACTTGAGGTCCCTGACCTCTCTGGGGTACAATGGGCGAACAAGGGGATCACTGATCTAGAAAGATGGGTTATTTTTTAAGTCTCTGTTAATTGCAATTAGAGTATAGTGTGTTGTTGTGGTCTTTGTTAGTCTGGTTTGTCATGCACCATAAACACTGCAGCCACACTTCAGTGATCCTGTGTCAGAATCAGAACCCGATCCGTCATCAGAGATTTACTGCAGTATACAGTACATACAGTATTTATTATCCTGTACTTGACTCTTGGTAAATCAATGGAGTATCTAGTGTATACATTTATGTGTTTGTAATTTTACAGGTTTACAAAATTGTTTCTACAGCGGAAACCGGAAATTGGAGTTCATAAACGAGCAATCAGATCCGCACAAAGTGAAAGAACAAATGGTTTGTTTTTATCACACTACATTCTACAAATATAAACGAGTCAGAAGTTCTTAAGCAAGAAGGATATACAAAGAACAGATTCTTCAACGACAACAAATGCTTAAAATTAATGACTTAAGCATTGGGCAGATGCTTGTTTTTGTAAAGTCAGAGTGCTGTTGACGTTTTAATTTAACTGTTTTTTATAGCAGTATGGATTTCAGACTTTAGGATTGTTTTCATAACAATTATACATGAATAATGTGTTCCCCTTTTGACAAGCACTAGGATCATATTCATAAATACATAAACGGAAACGGCAAAGAAGCTGCTTTGCTTTCATGTACTCATTTGTTCCTTTATCGAGACAACTCCACCATGTTGCTTCTGAGCATAAATCATTATAAAGCTTATTTTCCCAACAAAAAAAAAACATTTATTGAACTTTGAAATAAATTGACTATCGTAATTTTTTTGATGAATGCACCAGTATAAGATTCAACAGATTTTTTTACCTTTTGAATTTGGACCAAGACCTTTGAAATCTCACAGATTTTGACACGTGAAGACATTATAAACTTTCTAGGAGCTTTTACATATTTATAACTAAATAAGATACACATTTCACTTTAATTGTAAACACAAAATAGTAAACAAAATAAAAGGAAAACAAGACATTCTAATGGTGGGTACATGTTTCAAATGGTGCATTTAGACAGTATTCAGAGAGGAATTTACCTGCTGTTTTCCAAATAAATAAATGCAAAAGGCTGGCCCTAACTCCCTTATTTATTTAACTCTTCTTTCAGGTCATGAAAGAGCCAGTGAGAACTTCAGCCGTTCTGCTAGCTGCTCGGAGCTGGCCTCTCCTTCCTCCCATGATCCTAGTCACAATCATTCAGAGCTTTCAGCCAACACTTTAGAAGAGTCATGCGTCGAAGAAGCCACTAAATCTGAGCTGGAGCTCCTGGCTGCCACTGTCGTCAAACAAGTGCTCCATGCAGCCGAAAGAATAATGGGTGGACACATGCTGGCAAATACTTCTGCATGTTTAACGAAGTCAGAGGAAGAGCTGATAAATTACTCCGGTGGTGCAGACTGTATCACTGAGCGGAAAGTTCAGCCCGGTTCAGCTGCCAAACAACCAGCCCCACAGCAGAAGGACGACCTGAGCAGAAAGGCCAGTAATGAGATGGGAGCCGACCAGTGGAAGAAGGGGCGGGGCTCTGGTTGTCTTAGTAACTGTGGGAACATTGGGAGAAGATGGAGTTTGTTTAAGGAGTTCATAAAAAAGACACCCGGAGAGGGACTGCTGCACCTGTGGATGGATATAGAGAGGATGAAGGCGACAGAGGTCTGGGAACGCAAAAACAGGTAAATATGATGCCTCTGTGGTGCTATAACAATCCAAATTTAAATCAATGTGAATTTGTATCACTCAAAATCACAACAATAGTCTTTTTGGAGGATATCACAGAGATACTCAATTTGCCAACAGCAGGTTAGAGAACAAAACAATCTATGATTTATAGCAATGTTATATTTTTATCTTTGCATGTTCTCTGATTTATTTCAAGTGATGAGTCTTACAAATGACATGTAGGACACCAAAGCAGAGAAAGAGATGTTTAGAAGTTATTTGATTTACTAAAAGAAAGGCAAGAGGGCAGTGGAGACAGGAAGCTGAATGGTAGGCTTGGTGTTTCAAACTTATGCACACGACTAAAATAGTGTGCAAAGCATAAACAAGGTATGTCAAAGAGAAGTGGAGTCTGGACCAGTGTTTTAAGGACAGGTTGACGGGTGAAAATGACGCAGGTATGAATGCCTCTCAGCACCAGATGAGCCAGCCGCGCCCCCTGCCACCCACAAGCCCTGAAAAACGGAAAAGGATGAGGGAAGCATAAAACAGAGGAACCCAATAATAATGCTCATTAAATTGCAAAAATGTTGCCCTTGACTGGTCAAATTACATTTGAACCAAAAGTTATTAATCCAATCCACTGTATATATATATATTTTTTTTACATAAAATATTGACATTGACCCAACATGGAACTGCCCTATATTAACCCTTTAGGCCCAAAAGTAGCAGATTTGCTGCATGCGCTCCTGAATCCAGAACACCGTCACAAATACTTTCATGCATTTTCATTACCAATTGTTTTTTCTGTTATTTTCAGTCATTGTTTATTTAATAGAACGTTTCAGGACTCCACTCTTTTCTGCTTCACATCATAGTTCTTAAAAACACGTATAGGGTTCATATTGACCATGAGTAATAGAAACAATACATAGATTGTCACAGCAATTGTAAAATCGACCTAATGAATAAGATTGAAATCATTTTCTGTTTTAGCTTTCACCCACATTGTTGATGACCGCAGACCATGTATTTCAGTTTATATACACTATTCTCTCCCCGGTCTGAATCATGGATGTATTATATAATCTGGTCTGATAGGGCTCGACAGTCAATGGCGACATGTTGTGTGTCTAACCCAAAGCTGTGCTGCAGGTGCTTGTCCCTGATGAGGAGCCGCTTCCTCATGAGCAGCAGTCAGACCTGTTTGAGTGCAGAGCTGCTCCATAGACTCGGCCTCAGCACCTCCACCTGCTGGACACTTGCGAAACTGCACTCAGTCCAGCCTCACATCACACACACTCTGCTTTACTACTGGTGAGAAACTAGAAACTATTCTCGATTTCCAAAGTCAGGGGTAGCAAAATACTTGTTTAACTACTCAACTAGTATAGATATAGATAGTATAGATATTCAACTCACTATTGACACTGGTAAAATTAAATAAAGTAAATACGAACAAGCTTTTATTTGTACTTAAATCAGTTTTTTCATACAGAAAAAATAGAGAGGATTTTGGGTCATCCTCTATAAAGTATCTAACCCTTTTTTTGATCAAAGGAGGAGGGTTGGATGTTAAATAAGTTGCCTGAAAGTACAGTACAGTAAAGTGCAGATAGCAGGTAAAACTACTTAATTAGACAACCTAAAGCTGGGATACCACAAATAAAATTAAATCTAAATTGTCGCTTACTCTGAATTTTGGTTTTATCACTACTATATCAAAAGTATCCCATCAGCTCCCATCCCAAAGCATCAAATAGTGACTCACAGGGATCAGTTGGGACCCCAGCTTGAAGGAAAAAATATTTAAGTGTTAATACTGGACTTCAAAATATCTTCCTAATCTCTACAGGGCAGCACGGTTTTGGACGTCCCAAAGAGCTCATGAGGAAACAGATGACGAGGATGATGCCCAATATGCAACTCCATATTTAACACATTTTAATTCCACCTCCATCATTCAGACAAGCTTCTGCCGATACGAAACCGATTCTCTGTATAGTCCTAATCTCTACCAGTCTACTCCCACCGACACAGATCACGAGGTATGCGACATCTCATTCAGAATACGCATGCAAATACATTTTCCGATACGCCATTAGAGTAGAATCTATTGGTAATGCATTACTCATACTTAACATTGCTTTAGCGTTTGTGAGAGGTTTGGCCCTAAACATCAGTGTCAAATGCCTACATACATTCTCACAATTCAAATATCTGTTACATATTGAACAAAGACAAGTGTATTCTATCATAGTTTTTGAAATACCGCAACACAATGGTCCAAATGCAGTAAAAGGAGAGACTAAATTGGAACAAGATGCCTATCTGTTTTCCATATTCTTTGAAAGTAATAATCAAATGGCTTGTAAGGCTTCGCAAGTGTTGAGACAAACCACATGGTCCAATCACTTGTTTCTCCTCTGTGTTTCATCAGTTCTGTCCCAGCAGAGGACCCTTACTGGCCACTGCACAAATGGAGAGGATGATCCAAGCTCTTTGTGTTGAAACCGGTGCTGGTTTATACTTTACACACTTCTGTGAACAATCAGGGAGTCAGGTAACAAGTGTTTTTTTTTTTTTTCAAGGCTTGCATAATGCTTTGAATCATGTATTGGCAGATAAAATGTCTTATTTGTAATGTCGGTTGTTATTGTGAAGTTTGTTGTTCTGAGGAAATGTCATGTAACGTTATGGTTGTTAACTCCAGCTATGGGAGAATGCGATTTACTTTTGGAGCGACCTACAACACTACCATGAGCTGTTTTACCAAGAGGGACTGGACCCGTACAGAGTTCAACTGGAAGCACAGGTCAGAGAGTGATTGTTAAAACAAGCTTTAGAAATCCACTGAACGCAAATGAAGCTATAATAGTGTGGGATAAATGGTCACAAAGCAACCATAAGCTATTCAACAATAAGGTTTTTTCTCTGATCAGTGAATGCTGTGATCCAAAAAGCACAAGTTACTTTGTTTCTTTTTTGTCAGTCATATTCTCATCTTAATACTATAAATAAAGTGTATTGTGGCCATTCCTACAGATGAAAGTCAGATCAAAAAAGCTAAGCAGATTGAAAGATTCAGTAACATCTCTTTCATCGTGTCTGTGAAGGTCCGGTTATACAAATGATAATTCTTTATTGAATCATATTCCATGGTCAGTGGTATAAAACTGGACCAAATATATACATTTTGTATTAAGTCAGATCTTTGATCTTGACAGTGAATCACACGCAACTATTACGCACAAGACGGCTGGCTCCATTCCGTGGCCTTTGCTAATATTAGTCAATAGCACATTTCATATGAATGGAAGAACGGGGGGGGCTTATTGAGAGGAGGTGCTGGTTTAACAGGGAGAAAGTGACACAATGCAGGTCAGGAGCTCATTGAAGGGCGAGGGCTTTTATTGCCGCTTGCGACTTTAATTATTCTTATTACCTCACTGTTTTTAACCAGGCATATGCATACGCAGTTACTAGGGGGTTCTTGGACATCATTTCAGATACGTATATAATGATTATGCAGTTGAATAATATTTCAATAACAATGTTCTTTGAAGTAAAACTATTAATTCTAATATAATGAGAAATAAAAAGCACTGAAATAAGATCCAAATAGTAAACGGATAAAGCTGTGGTCTTGTTCTCGTCGCAAAACACTCCCTTATTTTCCCTGCAGTTGATCTGATTTGATTCTTTTCGTGGTAATAAGGCAGAGATTGGCTTTGACAGTTTCTTCTGTTACTCTTACTCACACACCTGCTCATGTTTTCGACCATCGCTTGCCAATCGCAGTCTCACCCTAAACCTAATGGAGAGATTTAAATAACCATAAAGCTCATGACTCAGACCCCCCTATCCCTGCGCCACACTTATTTATGTGCCCCTATGTCATCCTGTTTTGGACATGAATTAGAATTGGTCCCAAAAAGTCCAAATTACTTTTAGATGATCTTTCCATAAAGTCAAAGCCAGGTAATAATGAGTGGCGTTTATGTGGCAAGATGGCAGCTGTAAAATGAGATGATGAGGGTTTGTGCAGGTGCTGGTAATCCTTGAATTATACAAGATTTGTCACAGGATTTTAAAAGGAATTTCAGAACTTTCAACTGGAATTATGTGGAACTTACAATAACAAAAACATTCAAATCAAAGTAAAACCAAAAGGCTGTATCTGGAGTTCAAATAAAATGTTACACTCTGCTACCACCAGATGGATGAGTCTTTTTAAAAATGAACAAATCAGAAGTGCATCTTTTTGAGTTTCCCGTAGCTACATGAAAGTTACCAAACATGTAAAAAATTTCGCATAGTGCTCCTTTGTGAATGTGAACATGGAGACCAGGGCTGGTTCTATCCACATAAGGACCCCTAACAATGCATTACATGTACATTTGTAAATGATGCCAGCACTGTTGGATGTTGAAATTACCAATAAAAAAAAGATAAGTTTTCTGATCTGGTGTAAGCACTGACCTTTCTAACATCTCCTGTCTCGTCAGCAGCTGCTCTATGGTACGTTCATATGCAGCTCAGCTCCGAGGGGCCTGGGCCTCCGCGACGCTGTGAGGAGGACAGTGTATGAGCGACTGATGCCTGCCTTTGAGGAGTTATTTGACAACATAGAAGAACATGTCCTGAATATTCTCCTAGAGCCATGGACACTACTGGTCCATAGAGACGAGGAGTCCTATCAGCAAGTAAGATGCTGAATGTTATATATCTACCGTATGTATATGTTGAATATATCTATGTCATACTACATGATTGCTTTTGACATGAAACCTTTACAACCTTCTGGAGGAGGCCCCTCACTGTGGAGATAATATTTATGTTAAATTGTGAGAGTTAGGTTTGTGGACAGGGAAGCCCACTCACTGTAGCCTTCCATGTCCACAGTCTACTCCCTGCAGGCTTTATTTTAGTTTTACTGACTTACTAGGGTTTTGATAAAGAAGAAGCCTATTATACTCACTGTTAAGCCAAATTAAACAAACCAATTCTTTGTGTAAGGTTATGATTGTACATTTTAACAAAACATTTTGTTTTTAACCTGTAAAAGGTCTCAAACACTAAAAGGAGCAAAATGAACCATTTTGGCATGCTCCTTTTTCAGGATTGGCAGCTGAAGGTAATAGTCATAATAATGCAAGCCTGATACCCGCAAACAAGCATGAAGTGTGTAGAAATATCCCAGGCAGGTCTGTAATCTCATTGTGCTGTGAAACGCCTCGATGAAATGGTAAATTGTGCGGCGACTTCATGCCCAGAGAATGTATGATATCATTTAATGGAAGGGTATTGGCGGGCCCGGCTCAGCAGATTTAATCGGACTTGACTGAAGTGCTGTCGATAGTGTTTACAAGCAGTTATGTTGTTAAAGCGAACATGAGCTGGTCAGCGAGTCGCTCCAAGCCCCAGCCACTGTCTGACCACACCACACCTTCACGTCCAACGCTCTGGGAAACAGGAATATCTTTTTGTTTGCATTTTATCTACTGGGATTCACACCGATTGTGTTGAATGCACTCGCACTTAACTGCATTAAAAATATTCTCTCTCGTGTACGTTTCACCGTCTGGACGTGAGAATGACCTTCTTGTTAACTCTAGCTGACTTTTCTTGGAATGAAAATTGTAAAAGTTTGATTTAAAATACTTAAGGTACATAATATTGCAATAGTGATATGTTCTGGGAAGTAATTGTCTGAAGTCTGTTTGTGTGATTGCGCTCAGGTCCCAGTGCAGCAGGAGACTCGCCGTGTTGAGAGTGCGGAGTTCAGAGAGCTGCAGAGTCTGCTCCAGGAACCGGGAGGCCGACACAAACAGGTCACAGAATATAATTTCAAAAAGGCTCTACACTTTATTAAAACGTCCCATTATTATGCAGTAAACACACATTATAACTGCTCTATAGCCCACCCAAATAAAAGTGAAATGTGTACTTTTAAAAATGTAACATAGCTGGCTCTCACTGGAGCCAAGGCTGCAGTATATTACTTGGCTCAACAAATATAGTTAAACGCTGCACTGAATATTAAAATCATATTATTTACTTGGATTATGTGTCTGCAGACAAACTATGCTCAAACCTCTTTCACTTGTCAATCGTAGCCTGCATGAGAAAAACACAAGTTAAACGTGCTTTCAAAGGATTATAAGCAGCATAAGTGTTTATCACATCTTTGTTGGTCTTTTTTTCTGACAGGAGTCGTGTGAATCCATGGTTTCTTCAGAGTTTTCCTCCACCCTCAAAGTCCCACAGTTGTCCGAATCCTGGTCCAAAGTTTCCTCAGAATTCAAAGGCTACAGACTAGGTTCTCTGATGCGGCACAAACACGAGATCGGGCACTTCATGAAGTTCCTCCAAACCCAGGACGCAAGGTCAGGACTTTACAAACGCTGTGTGAGAATATCAGAGTTTTGGATGCATTTTCCATTGCTTAGGCGTGTGCACTGAGTGCCATCAATTATTTTATGTTTTTACATAGTTTTTGCTATTTTGATATTTGCTATAGCTACTTTGAGGCTTGGCACGTTTATTTGTATCGCGACTCAAAGTGCTTAACAAAATAAGATAAAAAAAAACAATACAAGGCAACAACATAATAAATAATCGCAGTACATTAAAACGATTGAAGATAAAATCCCTCAGTTGTACTGTTACGACCCGAAGGACAAAACATATTTTAAGGACACAGACAGGTTTAGAGTTCAAAAATAATTATTTTATTGATACATGTTCTTTTAACTGAACTCTAGTTTGTTATTATTAATTAATATGAATATTAAATCAAACCAACCCCGTGTCCAGAATACAAAAACCCAAAGTAATCAAATTAAAGGTGGACCTGGTGGGCCAGCCAAAACAAACAAAAATGGGCCGACACCGAACCAACCCTATACAGGGCCGTCCGGATTCGATGCCGGCACCCTAACTAAAGAATAAACAAAACCCAACTAGCTACACCCTCCAACAAAAATGTAACCACCGGACCCACCAGATCAAACAAAAATAAGGACAAGGAAAAAATGCTAACCAAATGGCTAAAGAAACAACCTGGGGAGGCCGCAAACCAGGACTAGGAGGGAGCGCGCAGCCCGTGCACGCTCACCTCAGCAGGTGTTTGCAAAAGGCTCAGAGCAGAGAGGGGCGGGAGCGCACCAGGACAGCGCTTCTTATACTCCCGACCCGAGCTGCAAAATATACAAAATAAGTTACAAAAACGTTATCAAAAATGCAACCTATAAAATATACTTATACAAAACACAATCTTACAAAAATAACTATAAAACCCAAAAAATACCTGGACAAAAAAAAGATAAGATAAAACCAAAAGGGGGGAAAAGGTGCCCAAACATAACGTCTACGAACAGCAAAAAACTGTTTTAACCTAGATTTGAAATAACATGCAGAATCTTTCAAAGGCACACAACACCACTCAAGTAAAGTTAACACTGTCTTTGACCCATTGTCCCATTGTGATGCAACATTGTGATGTCGCATTGTGCCCCAGTGTGCACCTGTCCTGTTGGCTGGACCTGGAGCAGTACCGCAGGATTCCTGAGACAGACACAGCGCTCAGAGAAGAGAAGTCTTCTTACCTCGTCCACAGATACCTCAACAAGAAGTACTTCTTTGGACCAGACAGTCCCGCCTCCATCGACCAACAACAGGAGGTGCAAACACTTGTGTAGCTCTTTATTACACTGTTATTATCACAATCATATTTGTAGTCCTGGTGCAGCGGCTAGCGCTGGTGCTTCACAGCAAGAAGGTCTCGTGAATCTATAATAATATCTGGATAGGGTTTTACTAGCTTACAGCTGTTCAACCCACGGGCACAGGGGGCGCCCGCTGTACTGCAGATTAAATTCACGTGGGCTATCCAGAAAAAAGGTCCCATAGAACTCAATGTAAACTGAAACAACTCAAACTCAGCTGACAGAGAACCGACAGCTTTTATAAAGGCCGGATTTTGTGAGGATTTTAGTGTCTCTTGGACTTTTTCTTGTTGAATCCTTTGGTTAATTATAAATCCACACTTTGGGCTCCCACTCTGGCTCCACTCTGATCGGCAGCTCTGATTGGTCAAAACCCGGCCGTGCCCCTCTGAGCATGCATGAGAGCCACACACACTCGCATATTTGGTGCAAAGCATCATGGGAGCTTGTCCAATACCAGACACAGAACTGGGGGGACCAGAGAAATGCCCAAATATGGGCGAGTTCCGCTAATCTTTCCATGCCCATGGTTGTCCCATGCACCACTGAGCACAAGCCATTGATTTGAATACGGCGCCATCTTGATCATGATCAACATGAGTGTGTGTTTGTGAGTGCGACTGTGGGACAACGGATGTAAATTAGCCCAAGGCCACAATCTGGAGAGGTGTGTTCATGAACATGTACTGTCCCAACCAAATAAACAAATAAACTGTTGTGATAAACATTTATTGCTGGTAGTAGCATGAAGAATATTATCAATTTCAGACGCAAGCCTGGGCTAAATAACCTATTACAGAGGCATACAAGCTGCAGGACCCCATAAGGTCCCCTCGAGGCCCTACACACCTCAGTCCAATAGTGCTCTTGGGGCTACTGCTTTGTACATTTGTGTGTGTTGTAAACAGATAGCCCTTTTTATGATTGTGAATTATCAATAGTTTGGTCCGAGGATCAAACCTGGAACCTTTTTGATGAGGGGCATGAAATTGAGGCATGAACTTTCCCCACTGAGGGACGGATGAAGGTTTATCAGTGCTGACCACTGCGCTGACTGTTGTCTCAGATTCCTCTTGTGGTAGACGTC
The DNA here is from genome assembly GCA_964034765.1 of Knipowitschia caucasica. Classification (NCBI taxonomy): domain Eukaryota; kingdom Metazoa; phylum Chordata; class Actinopteri; order Gobiiformes; family Gobiidae; genus Knipowitschia; species Knipowitschia caucasica. The sequence continues at coordinate 9,814,117 of OZ035829.1, forward strand.
ACACTGAGCTCGCTGAGTGTGGGGTGTCACCAGCGGCCGCTGATGGGACAACAGGAAGGTTCATGACAATGTGTAAGAAAAGTATTTGAGGAGCTGTCGTGTGGTTTGGATGGAAAAGGCCAAAACGCTGATCGCTTGTGAGATTGACAGAAGCACCACGTTTCTGCAGACTGATGAAGGCTGAGAGGATTCTTGCCAAAAGAAGAATGAGCGTAAAGCTTTGGACACAGGACAGAACTTATTTCACTTGGGGCTGTGCAAAATATTCCATATAAACCTGGTTTTACAAAATCAATGTCTTGGTTTTCTGTTTCTTTGTTTATGCATGAGTACATTTTTACACTCTGCTTGTTTTATGATTGAGTTTTTGAGTTGTTCTTTGCTGAAGCAGAAGGGTCTAAGGACAGTGGTGATGATCTGGGACATTCAAGGACATTTATGGATCTTTATGGATCTTTATGGACAGTTTCATTTTTCAACCAGAAACCTAGAAACAAAGAACAAATCAGAAAATAAAATGATACTAGTGACAAACATCAGGTTCACTGCCACTCGAGTTCAGTCCAAGATGTGGAGACACTGGAATAGCTGTCTTTTAAAGTCATAACTGTTTGTTATTTGTTGTCTTTGTCGGTATGTTTTAAGTTGGACCTAGAGTCTGTAATGAAGTTGAATTGACATTTATGGACATTGGCCATCCACCCTGTTGTTCCAATGGCTCTTATGTGTTTCTTATCATTGCATTTGCTGTGTTCAAATTGTTTGATTCTCTGATCTGTCTCGGCAAATTCATAATTTTGTAAAGTCCTCCGAGACGACTACTATTACTACTACTACTATTTGAACGATGAGCAGTGTTTTGTGAAAGACCCTGTGATTCCCAGTAGTGACCATGCTCAGGCCGGAGCCAGACTAATACAGTTTGAAATTGGGTTCTTTTTTGGCAGACATTATTTTCTTCGAGACTCAGGACTCATGATTTAAAGCCAGTATTTAAAGAAATTCATGACTTGTGCCTTCTGCAGTGAGTTCACTCTGCACTAATGGCATTGTTACTACTCCAAACCAATATTAATGTTTGCCTGCCATTTCTTCTATTCTTTATAAGTGTGTGTCGGCCCTGGCAGCTGCTGCTCCATCTCGATGTGGATTCTTGTCTCCGTGAGCCATGTAAAGAGGATGACAGCTTTACGGCTCTGGCGCTGGATGCCTTCACTCAGCCAGGCAGCCCGTTTCAGATGAGCCTCCCTTTCATCTGCTCCGCTCCCCTCCGCAGTGCCACGAATGGTTCTCATTTTGACATGCCCCAGAGTGTGAGAACGAGAACGCGAACGCATGCAAAAAGAGATATAAAGGAGATATAAATAGTTGGAAATGGTCAGATTTGAGTTTGAAGACAGAAAGCATAGAGCGGGGGCCTGTGGGAACAGAGGAGAGAGGCAGGTTTTCAAATGGGACTTTTATGTTTAAGAGCCAGGGGTCCCAGTGTGGTCACTTTTATGTCTACCTCCATCCCTAATGTGGTTGCTATTGAAGTCTTAAGTTATGTTTCTCATGCACTGGAGAAAGTTTGGCTTCTTTTTATATCAGTACTTGGAGTCCTCCTTCACGCACAGGCACTCATTTGTCGCACTTACTACTGCTGGGAATGTTGGCTGACAATCGACGTTGGATCCCGAACATAGATAGAATTGTTCCCCATAAGGTTTAGCTTAACCTTCATTGGTCTCATTGGAGAAATAGGCCTCTGCATTAGTCTCATTCTTCACCCCTGGAGGCAAACAGAAGGTGTTGTAGTGCTGCTATGGCCCAGCCGAGGGTCAGGAGTGCACTACTGTCACTGGAGGATATTGTTTCAGTTTAAGTATTTGCTATCCCTGCAATTCAAAACATCCACATCCAAGTTTTTATTTACTTAAGTGCTGTAATCAAGTCGTTTTTTTACATTTATTTAGTGGCTTATTTTCCGATATTCTTTCACTGTTACTCATCCCTTCTTAAACCAAAATATCGGTACCTTCTACTTCCTGTACTTTAAAATAACTTGCAAACTTGCCGGACTATAAGCAGCTACTATTTTCAAGTTCATGAGATAGATAGATATACATGCCAACAGTTCATGTATGGCTCTTAAACGCTTTGTCCAACACCCCTCAGCGGTGCATTAAAACATCTATTCCTTAAATCATGTTGTGACCAGTTAAAACAGTCGCTCAGTGGCTTTGTTTTGCTCTGTTAGCTGTTCGTTACGCTTTACAAGATGAAAACCTGCGGCTTATATTCAAGTGTGGCCTGTAAGTGGACACAATATATTTCCATATCAAATGTAGCTGCTGCGGTTTATGTGCAGGTGCGCTAATAGTCCAGCAAGTACCAGGGTCACTTTGCAGGAAAGGAAAGTTTATTTGTGTAAAGCAGTTCATACACAAGGCGACTCAAAGTGCCCGTAACAAACAAGAAAAGAAACATTAAAATCATAGGCAACACGACACAGAACCAGTTTGGAAGTGGATAGCCAAGAATTTAAGTGTGTTCATTTGTGGTGGTTAGCAGCGCTTCTATGTTCAGATAACACCTTGACTGCATGCTTTGTAGAAATGTTTCATATTGACAGAATATGATGACAAATAATATAAGGGTAGAAATGTCTTCACTATTGAGAATTTAATATCCAACAAAAAAGGCAACTTACATACAAAAGCTAATGTTTTTATACACAAGTGGGGGAATGATTTCAATACTTTTACTTTTACCAGGCAATTTTTATACTACAATCTAATCTTTTACTTAAAGGAGCAGTATGTAAAAATCTGGCCAAAAGTGGTACAGCACTCTCCCTGACTCAGGTTGCCAGATATGCAGACAAATCCAGCTAGGACCATATTATCTGAATAAAGAGTTTTGTCTACAACAAATCTATCTAACTTTAACATCTATTTAACACCTTTCTCACAAAGATAGAAATTATGGTTTTATTCCTTGTTTTGTCATTAATCATTTGAGAATCATAACTCGACCTTTTAAAGTTCTGAGGCCACATGTTACTTTACCAGTGAGATTAGCTCGACGCGGTGATCACGGACTTTCTGATTGGTGAAACGGTGGAGGGCGGGACATCAAAATGAAAATAACGAGATTTAGGGCTGTAAAACTATTTTTGAAATCCAAATTAGGGCCAGATTAGGGCTATTTAATGATGAATTGACGTGAAAATCGTACATATTGCTACTTTAAGTTCCTAAAACTATGACCACCTCTGTTGAGTTGATGAGGCTGATCCAAATTCACACAGAAAGATACATATACTTATATTTGAAGTACATATAAACGTCTGTGTGCCAATTTCTAAAAATGATCTTTTCCCAGATCTTGCATTTGACTGGAGGCCCGGAGAGGTTAAAGCTGGACTGTCTAATAAACTCAATTGTCAAAGAAATCCAAGACGTGGTCAGGAGCCACATCGAGGACACATGGCTTCCTCACTTCCTGTCTACGGCCGAGTTCACCGAGAGGCAGAAGAACAAACCAAAGGTAGCCATTACTAACTTCTATTTCAACAACGCTCATGTCTTCTCTCTCTCCGTTGCGCCCCCTGGTATATTCATTTACAGTGGTCTATCTGCACAGTAAAAGGCCTCGCTTGCCGTCAACCAAAACCAATGGATAACTATTTCACAAAACCGATAATAACTGTTTGACATCGTTATTTAGGTGTAATTATTGCGCTACACGAGAAACCACTAAAGACACTTCCAGTCTCGGTCTCTCAGGTTGCCGTACCGGGACACTACTCCAAACCCAACGATCCTTTCCTCCGCAGCTCCCCATTATGTGATCGAATTTACCACGTCCGCTCATTTAGGCAGTAATGAGATGTGCAGCTGGGCTAGGGTTACACCACTGGAAAAGACACTTAGAGGTGAAGAAGGCACAAGCGAAGAGGGCAGCGACTGCACACAGCGGACTGGAAGATTCAGAGGAGAACAAATCTAGTCCCAGGTCAATGGTGTAATCTAGGTTTACGACATTAGGTTTCTCTGGGTGCTCGATGTCTCCGTGTTAATCCTGTTTTTTCGGTGTTTGTGGTGCTTTGTGCACAACAGCGTCACACTAGGAGCAGGTTCTCGGAGGATCGCAGAGGACGACGTTACCGCAGGACGGAAGCGTGGCAGGTACGTGAAAGACCACAGTATCCAGTTTATCATCTGATCCTACAGAGGCTTAGTCCCCTTTTATAATTCAGTCTCAGCTTGGACCTAGTCTCGCAGCTTGATGTTAAAGTGCATTTAGACCTGACTGTGGGCATCCAGTTCTGATATCAATTATTCTAGTTTATGATTTTGGGACTAAGCTGCAAAAAATGATAAAATATGAGGTAATAATTACTTGAAGTGATATTGGTATTTTCTGACTCTTAAAACAAGACTTGCCATTGGGTCAAGCCTTTAAATCTTATTTCATGAGCTGTTGCTTTATTTTCTTTTTCCGAGGGACACATTTCTTGTTTTTCTTTTAAAAAATAATCTAATTTTGCTTTTCCCATTGGCAAATCTTGTTTTAAGGCTGTCATGTGCTCAAATTAAGATACATTTTGCCAAACTTGAGAAATGTTTTATTTTTGTTTAATCACTTTTTGCAGTGTAAAGGCCTGATCCTAGTTTAGACTTGATTATATTCTGATTTAGATACCCATGCAGAATATGTTTACCTTGCAAAAACACATAATTTACTGAAACTCAATGAAGTGTACAATGAGATGGAGATGATGATTCTGCGATGGACAATCCAAAACTTTACCCCTGTTGTCCTTAAACCGCTTTGTAACTTTGTGCTGCACGTTTGGGGACATTGTCTATTTGGAACCAGGCTTTAACTCAGTGATACTCACGTCTTGAGATTTTAACTCAATATTTCCACAAACTGTTCCATTCCACATGATGCCATCTATTTTATAACATTTCTCCTCCAAAAACAACAGGCCCACAACATGATACTGCCCCTCCCATGCTTCTGTATAGGATGTCTTCTCTGGCTTTTCCTCCATATTGAAAAAGTCATTATGGCCCAATAGTCATACTTTGGGTGACTAGACGTGTGGTTTAAATCCTTGTTTATTTGTAGATGTTAAAGATGCAGTCAGTGATTTCGGATATCGGATTTTTATAAAACCTAAAAAGAGCTGAACAGAAAATGCCACTTTCACTTTTGCCGCCCACTCCCTCTGTTGTGGCAAAGAAAAGAAAATGCTGGATGTTTGGTTTGGTGGAGAGCCGAGGGGGAGTGGTTTTGAGTTGGTGCTACGGCTAAGCTAACAACATCGGTTACTGCACCTTTAAGTCCTGGTTCAGATCTTTCATATTTCAGGTTCCCCCAAACACTGAAACTGTCCTAAATAAGAGCTTGATCTTAGTTTAGAACTGATTGACTCCATATTACACAAATGTTTGAATTTTGTCCATGTACTGAATTTGGATTCCGGTAATGCTGGTTTAGGTTTTTATTTTTTATTTGTTCTGAGGATTGCGTTTTTATGGGTCTTGACCAATTTTGGCCGTTTCTCTTGGATTTGAACTCCTGGTAAGTCTTGGTTTCAGCATCTGCTTTGCTGATATAACAGAGATATAAGAGGGTTTACTGGCTGAGTTTCAAGACTGATTGTAGTCCTTGCCTTGGCTCCATCGACGACTGTCAAACACCATTGCAAGATTAAAGCTATAGTAACCTGCCCCTTTAAGTCTGTGGGTGAAGCATGCTTTCTCCTCTTCTTCCTCCCAGAGATATGGATATTTCCCACCGTCGTGATTACAGGAAGAGCTTCTATAAATGCAACTGATTGGAAGGATTGTTCTCTCATTGGCAAAAGCAGCGTTCTCATTCAACATTCTTTTGTTAAAAATCTTGGTATGTTGCTGGATATTTTATTTCAGATGGCTAAATGGGTTTATCAGTTATGAGTGTTTCGGAACCACATTCAATTATTTGTTGGGTAGGCTTTTCTAACTATTGGACTGTAATAGCTAGTTCTCAAAACAGTTTAATGTAAACAGGTGTATGTTTTACTCTTTTAACATGTTAAAAGCAGCTTTTTAAGACAGAAAAGTGAAACGTAGAGGACCACCTCCACCCAAATCAAATAGTCATGTTTGCAGAGGTCTTTCATACAAGCAAGTGAAGGCAAGTTTATTTGTATAGCACATTTCATACACAAGGGAACTCAAAGTGCTGAACAAAACAAGATAGCATTGAAACAAATAATCAAAGTACATTAAAAAGAAAGAAAGATATAAATAATCCCTCAGTTGTATGCACAGCTAAACAAATCTGTCTTTGGTAACACTTTATATTAATGGTACATGAATTCATGTATGAATGTATCATGAACATTGCATTTTGTTGCAATGTTCATGATACATTCATGCATTACTAGATCATGAATTCTCATGAACTTACATGATGATGTTGGTTCATGGATGACTTCATCCACGAATAAATGGTTGAACTACTGTAATGAATTTACATGAAAATCTTAAAGTATCACCATGATCATGATGATACCATGAATTTACTGAAAAAAGCAATGAAATGACCAAAAAAATCAACCTATCATGATCCTCATGATCATGCATGAACCTCATGAGTCATATGGCGGAAATCTACTTGCAAATTAAGACGACACAATCACGAACTTATCATTAGCTAATCCTTAATACATCATGATTTCATTATATTTGCTAATGCTTAATACATCATGATTTCATTATGATTCACTATGATCCGCTCAACTAAAGTGAAGCAATGATTTATGGGTTGTTCCCTCAAATTATTTTACAAACTATCACACATACAGCTGCACTGGAGGTTAGCACTAATGGAATCATGATGTATTAAGCATTAGCTAATGATAAGTTCATGATTGTGTCGATGATTTCATTGCTTTTTCAGTAAATTCATGGTATAATCATGATCATGATGATTCTTTAAGATTTTCATGTACATTCATTACAGTAGTTCAACCATTAATTCATGGATGAAGTCATCCATGAACCAACATGTAACCATGTTAGTTCATGAGAATCCATGATCTAGTAATGCATGAATGTATCATGAACTAATACATGAATTCATGTACCATTAATATAAAGTGTTACGATGTTTTTAACCTGGATTTAAACATTGTCAGAGAAGAGGCCTGTCTCACATCTTCAGGAAGATTGTTCCAGATTTTAGGTCCATGAATCTGAAATGCAGCCTCCCCATGTTTAGTCCTGACTGAGGAGCACAGGTTGGTTCATATGGGACTAACATGTCACTGATATATTTTGGTGCGAGACCATGGAGTGTACAACATATTTTCTGATAAGAGAAAGACATCATATGGTGAGGAGGGTCTGAGGACAGTGCTGATGATCCAGGACACTTGACATTCAACGACAGTAATGGACATTGATCATCCGCCCCTGATGGACCAATGGTTCAAAGTGTTTTTTATCATTGCATTTCCTGTGTTTGAACTGTTTGATTCTCTGATCGACAACTTTGTAAAGTCCTCCAAAATAACCACTGTTATGATTTAGGACTAAAATAAATGGAATCAAATTGAATTGTTCACAACCTTTTACTCTTTCGGTTAGAACAAACGTGTATAATTTATGAAACAAAAATGCGATTATTCTAATACGACCAACAGGAGCCTCATGATGACCCTGTTGTGTAGTTACGCAGTGTGTGGTTGTGTTTGCAGTGCGACGGCCTGTGGATGAGCTCGTCCAAAGAGATCCTGTCTTTTCGAAGGGTCCTTCTCGACCCCGGCTCCTGCCTGCAGTTCCAGCACTTCGTCTCCTTAAAGGGCGACTTCCTGGAGAACGATGTGCTCTTCTGGCTGGAGGTGCAGAGATACAAGGTGCAGACACTGAGCTGGATCACTTACACAAAAACCTCTTCAGTTTCAAAGTACTTAAAACATTTGACTTGCAAAGTGAAGGACTGCTTTGGAAACAGTCTTGCGTTAGCTGATTACTTCAAATGATCTGGTTGCAAAAGAGTGCAAGTGTTTTTAAAGGGGACAAATGAAACTTCTCTGCTGTAGATGCTGCTTCATGTTTGTCTGATGCATCAGCTGGTTCCATTTCATTGAAAGTGATGCATTCAAATATTAGTACTTTTCCTACAATATGACAATTTGAGAAGAGAAACGTGTGTAAAGATGTGTGAACCTTGAACTCTCAGCCTTAATGTAATAAAATCCATGAATATATATTTTTCTGTGTTGTGAATATGGTGCTATTACTTGTGTTTTTGCACTTCTGGTTAAATGCTATACTGCATTTTGTTGCAATGTTCCAACTTTGCAGTGACAAAAAGGTTGAACAATAATATAATGTTCAGGCAAAGCAGTAACATGGTGGGAAGAACAAGAGGAGAATCAAGACGCAAGAACCACTCAGTTACTGATGTATTTTGTCCAGGACCTGTGTCACTCTCACAGCGACAAGGCCACGATCGAGAAGAAGATCTCCACCATCATCAGCGTCTTCATCAACTCCTCTGTTCCTCCAGCTCTGCAGATCCACGTCCCAGAGGAGCAGGCTCAGTCCATCCTGGAGAAGCGCTGCTCACTGGGGCCCTACATCTTCAGAGAGGCCCAGGTACAGTACATACATGTCCATTGTTCACAAAAGTGGAAATGAAGAAATATAGATACAGATTTTACTGAATACAGGATTAGGCATAACAAGTATGGGTTCTTTTAATAAAAAAATTGCTGTCTTGGCTTAAGTGTTGATTCAGTTGTACCAGCATAAAGGTTAGAAATCATAATTAGACTTTGCATGTTCTCCCCGTGTCTGCTCAGGTTTCATCCAGGTGCTCTGGTTTCCCCTACCACTAAAAACATGTACAATAAATCTGGCGTGCGGCTCCTTTACGGCGACCCCACTCCCATGTGTGGAGTGAGACAAATGCCCACAACAATTGTAAAGTGTTTTGTGACTCTGGTCTGTGAAAGGCGCTATATAAATTAAGATTACTTTCTTAATTATGTTTTATTCTTCCAGAAATGTTGTACGGGAAAGTCATTTATTTGCATTTCGAGTCCTAAATGATACTGAACAAGGACATGTCTTTGCAGTTGTCAGTGTTCAGCGAGCTGCTGAGATACTGGCCCGAGTTTCAGGATCTGAGGAACAATGTGCGACAAGAACAACTGCAGCTGCTGCTGGAGCAGAAACGTCTGAAGCATCGAGCGAGAGTCCGAAGACAGCGGCGCAAAGAAGACGAAGAAGAAGAGGAGGAGAGGAGGAGGATGGCTCAGGTAAGAGGCCGTCTCCTCTTCATTAAAACCACTGGACGCATCATCTTCTCCAGGCTCTGTTAGTGTAAGTCATGCATCCTTTTGTCAAGAGTTGTGTTTATTACTTAGGCCCTGTCCCAATACCCACAATGCACCCTGCCCTCCTCTATGAATGGTGCATTTGTTTGAAGTGCACGCAAGGGTTTGAGTGTGCAGGTTACAAGCGTGCAAAAAAGGCAGAATTGGGACAGTGCAGGCTACGTCATCGACTAGTCAAGAGAGGGTCATTTTCAGACCTACATTTTATAAAAATTAAAGGTTATTTTGTCTGACCCTGTGGGGAACAAAAGTAGTAATTAAGGAGTTGCTCCACACATGTTAAAATAAATGTATATTGGTTATTCGTAATTTGAGATAGCTGTATAATTCTAAGTTAAATGCGGGTAACTAACTGCAATCTGGTAAGTTTTTATACATTCTAAGTTTATTGTACTAAGTCTAAAGTCTAATTGAGTGTTAAATGAATGTTTGCATTAAAAAAGTTATGAAATTATTACCATAGAATGTCCGTAATTCATCAGACATTTATGCTTCTTTCCATGTAACAGCAAAATTATATTTACACACATACAGTATATATATTTCAAAACTTACACTTAAATGCATTGGTGTGTACCGTCATCCTTCGCCAGAGTGTGGATCAGGGGCGCAAAGGGGGTAGGGACAAAAGACCTCCCTGGAGAATTGGGACACCCTACGCACTCACACCCATCATTGGGAACGCGCAAATGAGGAGCGTGAGGGTGGAAGTGCGAGTATTGGGACAGGGCCTTAGAGGGAGGGGCATGAGGGAGGGGCATGAGGGAGAGGCATGAGGGAGGGGCATGAGGGTCCAAAACGCTGTGTGAAAAACTGCATAAGAGGTCGGTGCTCTCAGGACTCGGCCAATGTGACTTGCAGACATTAGCAGGTGTGTGTACGATGGTAAAATGCTGCAGAGAGTTCATATAATTGTTCCTACAGAAGAAATCCCTTAAATTCACTGAAACGACAACAATATGATTTTACTGTTGAAGGAATGATCCACTCCATGAAAATATTATCCGATTGTGATTTGTGTAAACAGAACTCAGATATATTTCCCATGGAGGAGGTGACGACGTGTATCTGTCCAGCTCAAAGAGATGTCGAGGGTTTCGTGATGTGAATAAAACAATTCATGAAAGTTTGATCAAATCCAGACAGATAGTGTTCTCTCTCTGTGATGTAGCACGAGGCTGGCTCACGCTGGGATACTATGTCTTTGAAATAAAAGATTCTCTTTTCACCTCCGTCAGGCATTGAAAAATCTCACGAGAAAGAATATAATAGAACTAATATCATCATGGTTTTGTTAGAATAAAAGGTTTGTACAAATACACAATTCAAGGTACACTCTGTTTCTCATCAGGAATGTTCCACAGTCTGGTATCGAGTCAAACTTATCCATTTTTCAAGTCAAAGGAGATTGCCAATAATACTGGCACCTAAATCTCTCTGAAGCAGTTTCAGTTCCCTACACAGTTCTGCAATTGGAAAGTAATGTGGGCAGAATTTCTAAACTTTCTTTTTATGACAGGAAGAACAGGGGAAGCACGAGTCCAGCTTCAGAGGCGAGGATGAGGAGGATGAAGACAATTATTCAGACGAAGAGAGAAAGGACCGCAGAGTGTCTCAAACCCAGAGCAGACTGCAGTTGACTCCAGCTCAGTCAGTAAGTCTGATTTTCCAAAGAGACCAAAGATTAAAGATGTGTTTGTATTCCTCTCACAGCGTCTTTTCATTTATTGATAAAAGTCAGAGCTGTAAAAGTCCAACAGGAGAGCCACTGCTCCGCTTCAGGAATCTTTAGAACTATCTATTTTTTGGGAAATGAAGGGCAGACTTTATCTGCACTTGCCGTGGTATCATAAACTGAAGGTTAGCGAACTAGTGGCGTCGGCTACAATGTGCATGTGCTTTGCACACCTCCCTGATGTAAACCTGGGGGAGGTCATCGTCGATCCTCTTTAATTTCGATGCTCGAGACTATGATGCAATTTCCATCGATTTTCTATTAAATTGAAATTGTCACATCCCTAATAGTAATAACATATAATGGCTCCAATATTGTGTAGTACACAAGCAAACTGTATTTTTAGTTGTATCTAGTCGATGTATAATTTCAATGGAACTCTTGGCATCATTTCCTCAAAATATTGTTTCTTCATTCAGGAAAATATCTAGTCATAAATTGCATCAGGGCATGTGTATTCAGAGTTATAATGTACAGTTTTATTGTCTATGGTTCATTGTTGACATTCCCTGATGCTTTTCTGTAATCGTTTACAAATATTCCAGCCAAAAAACCGTTATGTTCCTTTTAGCTAACGTGGTCCTATTCCAAATACATGGCCGCTCTGCAGAGGGAGGAGTTGCTGCGGCGGAGGAAGAGTCAGCTGGACGCCTCCTCCACAGTTTCAGGTGAATCAAACTTTGCAGCCAAAAAATCTTGAAATCACATTAAACTTTCTCCCACAGTAAAGTCCAAGGTAAATGTTCCCACTGCCAGCTAAAGCTCTGCTCTGTCAAGCCTCTATTCTTACTTTCACATTAACTCAAACGCACGCCAGGATATCCCTTCAACCTGTCCATGAGTGTCTGTGCACAGAGCAAAAGCGAGAAGTTAAATCGAGCCGTAAATGAAGCGTATAGAACTCAGGTCTAAGGCCCGGTCTCAGGAGGGGGGTGGAAGAGCGAGGGGTGAGAGCAAAGTTTTAACACGATCCGACAGTGAGGCGCGCACATGGACATCATCACAGCGTCTTGTGTCGAGAAGCAGATTCTAGTGTGGACAGTTCACAGCAAGGAGCCAGGAAACCCACTCAAACAACAATCAAAGCAGTGAAATGTATATGGAAAATAATGTGTTGGACTTTGGGACGCAAGAAGCGTGTGTAAAAGTAACTTGTTTCATATGTTGTTATCAAATACAAGAATAACAGCGCTGCGTACTGTACACAACCTCTGTGTAATGATTGATCCAATATCACGTACATTTGCAGAAAGTGCTTTGTCCGTTTTTCACTTAACCAAAAGTACTGCCATTTTGAACATCAATTCCCACAAGCTAAGCCCAATTGGGGCCTGGTTAGAACTTGGATGGGAGACCACAGATGCTCGAAAACAAACTGTGGGCAAGAGACACTTGCATTGTATACACTGGAAAAAAAATATTCAAATATGAGATAATAGTTGCTTTAATCGAGTGGTTTCCATCTCAATTTGACCACATTCTGACGTGGGACAATCCAAGTCTTTTTTCAAGTTCTTTTAATTCCAAGGGTAGTCTTCTACCACCAGCAATCTGGAAGATGATCATTACTGTCATTACTGAAAGTTACGTATTGTTCACGTGTGCACATGTTGTGTACAAACTACACAATGTGCCTCCTGTTGTTTTAACTCTGCCTTTCTGTGCGTTTGGTTTGCAATGTCGACAGTTTGATGCTATGACGCTGGTTTCTGGATTCTTGCATAATTCTTTTTCTAAAAGATTCGTTTTGATTGTTCTTCTACATCACTGTGGTCCTCCATGGTTCTTCTACATTACTGTGGTCCTCCATGGTTCTTCTACATCACTGTGGTCCTCCATGGTTCTTCTACATCACTGTGGTCCTCCATGGTTCCTACTTCAAACTTGTGAGGGCACAGTGGAACAACAAGTAGCACCTGTGAAACGAAAGGACAATTCTCACATCTTTTTTGTCCCTTATCAACCACTGTATTTCAAGAGCGTTCTCCAGCCTCATGTTCATTTATAAGTCAAATTTGAATCGTATGAAAACAATTAAAAAACATGTGAAGGTCATTATTATTGGTGAACATGTTTTCTGACAAATCAAGGCTGTATTGTCACTGACAGAGCAGCCGTCCTCCTGTGGACTCACCACCTGCAGAGGATCAGTGAGGGGCTGGTGCTAAGTGAATTGGGTGCAGCTCTGACTGCCACCCCCCCCGACCCAGAAATGGATTAAGGGGAAGAAGATGGATGGATGGATGTTTTCTTTTTCATTTGGAGCAACTGTAAAAATTACACAGTACTTTTTTAAGGCAGTCAAAATGTGCTCAAAATAAGATACATTTTGGCAATTTTGAACTTATTTTTCATCACTTTTTGCAGTGTAGTATGAATCCAGCGAGTGCTAGCAAAGATTGGCAGCCTCACTTCCATCTGTCTACCCCAGGGCAGCTCTGGCTACCATCATGTGTGGAGTGAATGAATACAATGTGAAGCATGTTGCCTACATCCTGTGCATCGTCGTTATTACAGGTGTGTTACTGACTCCTACAGACTCCTCCTCCTGTGGCGTGAGGTCAGTGGGGACCTTCCAGAGCCAAAAGCAGCGGTCACTCGTCTCCAGGACCAGCAGCCTCCAGAGGCAGAGACACAACAGTGGGTCCAAGTCGTCAGGTTTGAGATGAGTGAAAAAGCTTGGCAGATCCAACTCAGACCGTGCTCGTATGCACCATCACGCTTCCAACTCAAATTCAAGCAATAAAGACATTTTTAAAGTAACTGACAGATTTTAAACTATCAACAATATAACACAAAAAAACTGTTCTGGTCACACCAGCCGACAGTTTTTACATTGTGCTAAAGTCTGGAAATCTGCTCTATTCAGTGAAGGAACCTTACGCAGATTTTCTAATATATACATCAGTGGAAATGACTGCAGCAGAAGTATGACCCAGTGCATGATGGGAAAAAGTACATCCGGACTTAAACACACGTGTTAACTACAGATGATCTCAAATTGAACATTTGCGTTTAGAATATAAGAATGGATACTAAGGAAAGTTCATCTCAAACATAGTTTTATCAACTCAGTGATATAAACCTAGTTTGACTGTTTTTACTCTTGCAGAGGGAGTGAAGACCAAAGAACGATGGACGTGATGAGGAAGACCGTTTCTCCAGAGCTAAAATACAGGATGTAGCTGTGAAATGTTTATAAATAAGTTTAATACCGTTGTTGGTTCTTATGGTCTTACATATAGTGTTGTAGTGGAGTGCACACACCTTCACATGGGTTAAAGTTGAAAAAATTCCTGAGCCTGAACCATCTATATGAATCATAGAATGATCACTAATAAGCGTTTTTTATAAGCGCCTTTATACGCTCATACATATAATTTATATCTATTTAATGCCAACAACTGATGTTTATTATAAACATCAGTTGTTGGCAATAAATACATCATCCAGGGGTTAAAGCAAAAAAAAAAGATTTGACTGAAAATTTTCTCATGGAAATATAATGAATTACAGATCAAACGAATTCTTCAAAGATATACATTTAAACTGGTGTATTTTGATGTGAAATTACAACCAGTGGATCAAGCAACTTGTCAACTCTTTGACAAAATATTAGTGAGAGTAGTTCATCTGCATCATTGGCTTTACTTGAGGCGAGATGAGGCGTTGTCCTTTGGCTCTGTCCTCGTCAAAATATCGCAAAAGGACATTCAAAATTCTGTCCACATTTGTTTGTGGACTCTCAATGTTTAAGAAAAAGGTTTCCCTATCAACTTGGTGCTAGTGCACAGCGCAGTTTTATCAACTGCAAATGATTAATGATAATTAAATCTACCAGCGGTAGTGATGGTTCTGAACGACAGGTTATTTTCTGCGATAAAGCCACAGATAGTTTTAGGTCACAGACACAGTCCACCAGAGCAAGCCTAGTCTCAGTTGTCGCTGAATCTGATGCACCAGGTAAAGAAGTGTGGGAAAGTGCACGGACAGCTGCCAAGTGCGCAGTTTTGAGCTGGTGGTGAATCCAAAGCTGTTTTCTCATTACTCCCATATAAAAAAATAATAATAGCGAAGTACGAACAAGCACCGGACACCTTTATCTTTTTGCACCATGAAGCAACAGAATCCCATCGTCTCCACCTCATCCAGCCATGCCCACCTCCATTTATTTTTCACTCCGTTATCAACAGCAACTTATACAGCTCCTTCTTCCATAAACAACGAGTGGGGCGGCTGCGGCTGTAAAGTGCCAAACTGCCGTTGTGTCCTTAGGCAAGTAACTTCACCCCCATTGCCTAGAATGAGTCTGGTGTGTGTGTGTGAATGGTTGGTGGTGATCGGAGGGGCCGATGGCACATACTGGTTGCCTCGCTTCTGTCAGTGTGCCCCAGGGCAGCTGTGGCTACAGTAGTAGTTTATCACCACCGTGTATGGAGTGAATGAATACATAGTTCCCACAGACCAATGAATGTCACATGACCTCCTCGGAGACGCCATCTTTGATGGCACGCTGCTGTGTTTGTGCATTCCATTAAACAGAAGAATGAGAATAAATGTAGATATTCAAACGCAAATTGGAAAAAAAGGGCAACTTTTGAGCAAATAATTGTATATTAATACAATGGCACCACAGTTTAACGTGCTACGGACATGTTTTACATATTTGATCAAATTATGCAGCAAAAATTAACAAGCAATGCAAACATTTCTCAAAAACTTTAGATTTAATACCAGTTGGAGCTCCATTTAATTATTTTAATTATATTAACAATTAATTTAATTAATGCTAATGCCACACGGACACTCTGGATTGCTGTTATTGTTTATTTCCGCGTTTTTGACCGTATGTTTTGGTGAATGGTGGGCAACTGATTTTTCCAGGCGTAAAGAGCAGTTTATTTTATGACACAGATCTTTTTACAGAAGCAATGCTGTTTGTGGACATTGTTTTAGCCCACCATAGAACTATTATTATCTATTTAATACATTTACGTTGCCCTCGAGAGCCTCGGACGCGACACCGATCCTCCTCATAATAAAGTAATCTAACGCTAAATAATGAAACTCTCAAGTTACCAGATATCAGCATACACAAGTTAGTACTGAGTAAATTACGTCTGTCAACACATTATGAGATACGATACGCACCTGACACAAAGTGCTCCGAGCATATTCTTGCGTGTTTTGAGGGAGTTTCTTGCCTGTTTATCTTCGCAAGCCATAACCTCCGTGGTTGTTCTGACAAAAGCTTAGTCTTCTCACATTCATGAAGTCTAATGATGGGTATACTGTAAAATCCAAGTTTAACGGAACCTTCGGCACGATTTGAACATCCATTGACCGAGCAGGAGATGACCATTTTCAACTTTATCACGACATTAACACGTTTCAGCTTCTTTTTCTATTGTTTTGCCCACAGCATGCCAACACAAATGGCGCCGGGTCGGCAAATCCCCGTATGTAGTGACGTCATGTGGGAACTATGTATTCTCGAGGTCGGCGTTACGTCACGAATCATGTGACCTGCGTAGCAACCAACCGCCGCCATGTTTGAAGGGTAAAACAAACCGAAGGCGAATCCAAAAGGTATCTATTTACATATGTTTTGCCGTGGATTATGTCAGTTATGGATACTAACGGACAACTTTGAATTATTGATGAATGATATCTGTGTATGCGAATGTATGTTGGTGGTGTAAACATTCAGGGCTTGCTTAGCTGGAGGCAGGAATCTAAATTCCTATCTATTTCCATTGTAGCTGTTGTCATAGTAACAATAAAGAAATGTCTAACTGTTGTTGGAAATATCAGATAAACCTTATTTTATTAACGCAAATGTCATTCCTCTTGTTCTTGCACCTTAAGCCACAACAGGACCACCTTTTTCAGTTGTAGTTTTACACTTATAATCGCCAGTTTTAGTTTACATTCACTCCATACATGTGAGATTAAACACTCATGTAAAGCGCTTTGTGACTAGCTACATGTCTGTGAAAGGCACTATATGAATACAGATCTTCTTCTTCTATTGCAGCATGTCATATCAGTATATTGACAGTCTCCTAGCGCCTGCATTGACCAGGTACCACTAGCCTGGTTTTACCATACCCTCGTACTTGTTTCGTACAGAGGGTACATCCCGGGAAAAAAAGATTTGACCGGAGTTTACGGATGGCAAAGGCCAGGCTAAGGTACCACAGAAAGCTGTCGCTTGTAGGTTTACAATCTTGTCCCTATCGGCATCCAGCAGAGTCCTGGGAAAACAACCCAAAGGCATGGCCCAGGCTCGAGTATCCAGACATATACAATTACCTCATCAAGTCCCCTGGTATGAACACCATGTGTACATACCATGTGTCCTACACTTGTAGTAATATTTAAATACCCATCAAGCATCGATAACATTAACTATGTTATGACATTCAAAAGCATTCTGTTACAATGTGGCTGTAATGAGCTCAGTCTGTCAGTGGCACAGCTTGTACAGTGTAAGTGAGGGACACAGTTTTTTTCAAAAGCCAAAAAAGGCTAACTGCAGAAATTCCACTTATTCCCCACACAACTAGTGCATTTCATTGTTGCTTATCGGTGTAGAGCTGCCGACCATTATGCATAGCGATGTCATAACATAGCAACAGAAAACAGTGGCATGGCATTGGTATTATTTTGTTATTCTTTGATTTGCCCCTCAATGTGTCCATTCATTTGAGATTACATTTCTATTTAAATTTTAAAGTAAAATGGCATACCCTCTATTCACACTTTTTATGACCGGTTATTTTTTGCAATAACCAGTCATCAGATTACATTTTATTATATTATATATGTAGTGTCTAACGACAACAGCAAGACTTTAACATTTCTAATGAGAAATAGTTTATTAGACATTGTATAAGTAGAAATACTAAAAGACGTGAAGATTGACATGAAAACATTTGTATCATTTACTTGCAATTTGTCAGTGTTTTTGCTCTGGTCAATTGTCACTCTCCTAGATGTGATATGTTAATGTATAAAAATAAAATTATTCCCTTTCTTCATTTTCTTTTGTTTCAGGTGTATTTAGTATTATGATGGTGGAGACCGAATCATTGCTGATTTTGTCAATGCCTAATTCCGTCTGCTGCAGGTCTTGCATTTCCATGCAGGGTGTTGACACTTCTTGTTGCAACTCTTCTGGGACACTTGTCTCCTCAAATTCCAGTTGCTTCTTCACCTTCCTTTCCTTTCGTGATACTAGAGTAGTGGATGGTGCTGAAAAAAATAGATAAAAGGTATATATTTTGCAAATGATCACAGAAATTTTAAGTCATGGCCTCATATTTATAATAATAATAATAATGCATCAGTTTTATGTAGTGCTTTTCTGGACACTCAAAGACGCTTAACATTGCACTATTCATTCACTCCATACTTGGTGGTGGTAAGCAACTATTATAGCCACAGCTGCCCTGGGGTAGACTGACTGAAGCGAGGCGACCAGTCTGCGCCATCGGCCCCTCCGACCACCACCAACCACTCACTCACTCGGCTTCCTGGTGTTACTAAACGGCAGTATATTTAGTATTGAGTTGGATTGGGACGATAAGTCATAATAGTAGCAATGCAAGATTACATTTTTTAAATTACCAAATCAGATTTAATTCAGCACAGTACTTTCCAGCTCAGTAAGAGGAATAAAACAGTTTTAGAATTATGAAAATCGGATAGTGGTTATGATTTTATTACCATATTGATAAGTGCTTTTAGGCGCTTATAGTGAAAGTAATTTGGTTTAAAACAAAGGGATACTGTGGAACCTTCTATTCAGCCAGTTCAAGCCTTTATTCATCTTCTAAGTGCTGTAACTTCCCTATTTTACTAACTATAAACATTAAAATTCACAGTAAAGAAGGAAACAATTCAGGGATGTTGAATTCGATATTCATTTTACAATTTGGCCGACCCCGATTCCAATATGGCCGCCAGCTTATCCAAGATGGCTGCCAACATGAAATCCGGAAAACATTTTTTTCAAACTACTATGTAATATATCAAAATAAAGGTAATTGATGGAGCAATCTAAATATGATGCTTAGAAATGTTTTTGGCATATGCACACACACACACGTGTTATTTATGAGACTAAAATTACAGACCTCAGCTTTAAACATGTGTTATTTATGAGACTAAAGTTACAGACCCGAGCTTTAAACATGTTATTAATGAGACTAAAGTTACATACCTCAGCTTTAAACATTTTATTAATGAGACTAAAGTTACAGACCCGAGCTTTAAACATGTTATTAATGAGACTAAAGTTACAGACCTCAGCTTTAAACGTTATTAATGAGACTAAAGTTACAGACCCCAGCTTTAAACATGTGTTATGAGACTAAAGTTACAGACCTCAGCTTTAAACATGTTATTTATCAGACTAAAGTTACAGACCTCAGCTTTAAAAATGTGTTATTTACGAGACTAAAGTTACAGACCTCAGCTTTAAACATTTAATTAATGACACTAAAGTTACAGACCTCAGCTTTAAACATGTTATTAATGAGACTAAAGTCACAGACCTCAGCTTTAAACATGTGTTATTTATGAGACTAAAGTTACAGACCTCAACTTTAAACATGTTATTTATCAGACTAAAGTTACAGACCTCAGCTTTAAAAATGTGTTATTTACGAGACTAAAGTTACAGACCTCAGCTTTAAGCATGTTATTTATGAGACTAAAGTTACAGACCCGAGCTTTAAACATGTTAACAACCCAAACACCCTTGTTAACATGTAAAATGGATTAGTCCAACCAATGGCATTGGTCCGTTTGGGCCACGTGACTCGCGTTTCTACCCCCCGGAAAAGTGGACTCGCCCAGACTTGCGTGCCGCTTCGGCAGCAGAGCAGAGTGTGTGATGAGCGCGGCGGTTTTTTCAACTTTATTCACTGATCCGCGGGTCAAAACAACCGTGACATGATTCAAATATACCATCATTCTAAAGCTTATAATCTTAGATGTATGTGTGTGGTGTTGGTTTTCCAAAACCCCGGTTACTTACCGTGTATTTTTCTATTAAGTTCGTCGGATTATATCTCCGTAACCGCAACAGCTGGAGAGATGCCGCTTTCACCGTAATGCGCAGTAATAAGTGATCTGTTTACCCGGTAAATATCACCTCGCGGCGACGTCATTAACCCGCGCGGAATGCCGAGGATATCCCGACTCATTTTTTTTCAGAGTCCAGACTATCTGTGGCCCACTCTGCCTCATATTCGTCAACTTTATTAATTCATATCTCAGGAAATAAACGGAATATCAGAACAATCCACACATTTATGGATTCTATGAATAAAAATATGTTTATTGATAGTGGTGGTAGCTATATATTCTGATTATTTAGCTGCTCAAAATCAAATGAACTAAAGTGAGTAAGACAGCGACCTCTTTTCACCACAGCGTTTCCACTGAGTCTTGCATTGCTAATAATAGTCGACTATGACTAGAAAGCAGCGACCAGTAGACTAGTTTTGTACTATAAATACCATCTTACCAAGAATTTCCAGGCTAGGCATTATGTACAAAAATCTGCATGACTAGTTACTTTGTAGATGCAATGACTTTTTCATACAGGAGGTAATTTTGTTTTCAAGGAAAATACATTTGTTAGCAAAATCTGTATTTTTACACAGATTACCATTTTTGTAGCAGTTAACCTCCCAAGTACTACTTTTTCAAATTGGTCATTAGAAATCAACATGTATTTTTTATTTATGTATTTCATATGGGGGACAACATTCTATTTCACAAGGTGCTTGTATCAATTGTTGTACACAACCTCATTGCAATATGGAATCTTTTAATTCTTAACTGTGCATTGGAAATGCAGCTCATTATCTGCAGGTACGGTTTTACTGCAGTGTAAAATAAGAGCAATAAACACAATTTGCTACTATATATATGTCTGCATAAACAAAATCGACTGCAATTTGTTAGTTTTAAATTTCAAGTGTTGTGTCAAACAAATTCAGATAATTTTTGGTCATTGATCTAGGAGCAAACTAGATGCATGTTGATCACACTACAGTTTGATGGTTTTTTTTCTGTTAACGATAGGGTACTGTGTGGTAGCAAACTTACCTTTTCTTTTCTGTGCTCTCTTGAAGCGATCAAGTGTGGTACTCTTAGTCAATTCCTTCAGCACTGCTTGCGGGAAAATGGACGGAGTGTAATCTGGGTGTGCGGGGTTGTTGTTCTTCTTTCCTGTTCAAGGAGCAAAGTGACAAAATCTAAAGATTCCCACTGAGTAGCTCCAAGCCAGCTGGAGCCATTTCTCTCTCCTTTCTGGCTCAGTTGCCTCGCTAGGGATCATGTAAAAGGATAGGTCACTCCTTTTTACGCTGTTGTTGGTACAACCAACAATACAACAGTTTTTCGGCATGTTTTGTAACGCTCGTTTGTCTTTCGCTTCGTGTTGCTTAATGGCGGGCGCTGGTTT
Source organism: Knipowitschia caucasica (assembly GCA_964034765.1). Taxonomy (NCBI): domain Eukaryota; kingdom Metazoa; phylum Chordata; class Actinopteri; order Gobiiformes; family Gobiidae; genus Knipowitschia; species Knipowitschia caucasica. Next base: position 9,835,723 of record OZ035829.1, read on the forward strand.
GTTTTACCCTTCGCCGCGTTGCTATGCGCGCGCAGTGCATTATGGGAGTCCAAGTTCCCGGATGTCCGACCTCGAGAATAATGACACATGTGAAGCGTCTTTGAGTGTCCAAAAAAGCGCTATATAAAACCGATGCATTATTATTATTATCATTATTATCCATGATTGTGATTGTGCGTGCATGCTAGGCTAGCTTTGATGAATGAATATAAGACCTGCTAACACACACCTTTCTTCCGCGAGTTTCTTCCGTTCGCTCTCGTTGATTGGCTCTTTTTATCACGCAGTTTTGCATGGGGATCGCCACCAAGATATTATCAAAAGCTCACCAAGACATGCTTGTCCCCATTCCCAGTCACAGCAAAGTACATATTGTACATTCCGTTAAATAAAAAAGCATTGCGTTTGGTAAACGTTAATTATGTCCTACCTTTCCTCTGATAACGCGCCCAGTTTACCGGTCCGCGGGCTGCTGGCTGTTATTGCTCCGTTCGGGATTACATTTTCCTTGTCCTCTTCTCCTTTTCAAAAGCTCCGTGCACTTTTCAGAAACTTTCACCTCCGTGTTACCAATGCTAACTTGGCTACGTCCCATTGCCTTGAATCATTTACGGAGCGCTCATGTAGCTAGCCACGGCACGTTCAAGGCCCACTCGTTACTTTTTATTTCTATATACATATAAATACAATTATATTCAAATTATTAATATATATCTAGATATATACAACAGATTCACACGTATTACTATATATTTTGTTATAATTAACCATTTCATTGTGTGTATTATATTATTATTATATATTTTGTTTCTTTTTCAGACCAATTTCATTTGACGGAAATCCGTCACTTAGACGGAACTCTTCAATCCCTGCGCTATACACATGCAATCCTTTCATACAATTGGTAGAACACACTTGAACCTTTTTTCAAATGACAGCAATCATTACTTATTTATATATATATTAAAAAAAAAAAAAAAAAAAAAAAGTGATGTTTTTTTTTTTTTTTTCCTCACGCCGGATTTCCGGCACGGTGCCGGAAAACTTTAAGCCCTGCCTTCAGAGTGTCCCACCCAGGGGCACAGGAGGCGCCTGCAGGACTGCAGACTACATTCACGTGGCCTACCCAGAAAAAATGTCCCATAGAACTCAATGTAAAGTAAAACAGCTCGACCTCAGCTGACAGAGAACCTACAGCTTTCATAAAGGTCGGAGTTCGTGGGGATTTGAGTGTCCCTTGTCATCCTGAACTTTTTTTGTAACAAGACTAAACTGAAGTGATTGGAAATTCTTTTCCGATAGATTGTTCTGAACAAACTCTTGATAAATAAGTTATCCTTAGATCTAAATACTCCCATAATTATATAAAAGCATAACCACAGATGCAAAGTATGGGTTTTAAGCTCAAAAAGCTTTGAGGTGGTCCAATATTACTTAAGAAGTGATTTGACACGAATCCCAGAGTGTTGCAACAATTCATCAGAAGACAAATATCTGTGATTGAACACGATCGTGTTAAGTGAGAATCCAACAGGGACGTGTTGCCTGAATACGCACATCACAAAAAGTGATAATGGTGTTAACAAAAACACAAGTGATTTCCAAACATCAGTTTCACAATATATTTTTATTAAAACAATTCTGATATTTTCCATTTACAAAGTCTTTACACAGAGCTCTCACAATAAAAGGCATTACTCGTACATTTGCATCATCTGTAGTTGAGAAAGTCCACTTTCAACTGTTCCAACAACATTTGGTTGACAGCTGGTACAGGAGCGTCCATCAGCGTCTTGATAACAGGGCTTTACATTGGCATCGCTCAGACTCCGAGGAGGACAGAGTAAACAGTGAGGAAACAGACCCAAACGCTCCATTTAGCACTCACACACTTGGTCCAGTGCAGTAGAAAACACCATATTCACTTTCCTGCACGATACTATTTTAATACTCTTTTCTTCAATATAACAAGGTTTGATGAATTACTTTAGTGCCCTTTGAGATAAAAATGGGATCCATCCTATTGTGACAAAATGTGAAAATGATTCTCGGTCGTACATCAATCGTCCCACCATTTCCACCTAAATATATATATTACACACACACATATATATTTATATACACCCATACTTTCCCTTCATATACAATATAAAATGACATGTTTAAGGCCTCCATGTTTTATATATTAAAAAGGACAGATTAGCAGCTGCGGTAACAAATGTGTTACAATAGTTTGAAAGCGGTCAGGAGAAGACAGGTCAGGTGGTATAACTAAAGCTAGTGTTTACGACTTCACAGATGTATCCAGTTACATCAGTAGAAGTCTTTTCTTTCTCATGTTTCCACAATTATCAGTGTAACGGACAAACAGCAACAATCCCTTAAGGTCAACTTAGTGAAATCCAATTTTTAAGGCTTTATTCTTGACCATGTGGAACTTACTAACAAACACTTTGGCGAAGGCAGGGTCCACCAGGTAGCGGTAGGACTTGGTGACGGAGGGCGGAGGGTTGGCGAGGGTCACGGCGGGCTGCAGCGAGGAGGAGGAGGGCGTCAGGAACTGACACGAGCGCGACACAAAGTCCAACAACCGCTGGTACTGCTGCTCCGACAGACGCTCCCGGACACCTTCGCCCTGCACACACCACAGCTGTGAGGAGACTGCTGCTGACCCTGATCCTGATCCTGACCCTGATCCTGCTGTAGGGAAGACAAACTATACTGGACTTGTGGGGGCTGCAGAAAACTATTCTTTTATTAATCCAGTATGTATTAATATTATGTTAATAGTATGTATTAATATTACCATAGGGAGTTTGGAAGGACAGCTTACATCTATGTTTTGGAAATAAACAAAATGATTATTTCAAAACAGATTTATCCAATCACTTTTATATTGTTATCTGCATATTTGATGTATATTTTTTTGGATTAGTCGTATCTATATTTTACATTGAATCTTAATAAATGCTCAGTCATCTTCAATGTCGTGTTGAGACAACGCAATGTTTCTGTGTTGAACAACAGCATGATTCTCTGCACTTAGTGCCACAGTTTTAAGTAGTTTTATAAATTAACTGATTCATGGAGGCACTGAAATAATAATGCTTTTTTGTAATCAATAATTTATGCCATAAATTCAAGAAAAGTATGATATTTATTGTTTCAAAAGTAAGAAATTGGGTCAGGGTTTAAATTGAATATTATAATTATGCTGCAATAAAGTTCATCTTTGTAGAACCTTGTTTCTTTATCAGAGTAACATGTGTTTGTCTTTAGAAGAGTTTAGAGGAGGCTCCACCATGAGATGATCTGATGCAGAACATGTAAAAGAAGGTGAACTGGTGCTGGTACCTCCTGGTCGTTGCTCACTCTCTGCTGCTGAAGCGTGAGGCTCAGTTCAGTCTTTTGTCGCGGGTCCTGCTCACACTCCACCTGCAGAGAGCGGACGTTAGCTTTAGCTTCCTCAGACCTGTGTCGGGTTCGCAGTGAGCGTTACCTCTGTGATGGGGAAGGCCTGCTGCTGCGTGTCCTCGCTCAGACTGACCACAAACAGGACGTCTGAGGTGAGGAGCAGGCATCCCGCGTGCTCCTGTCCTGAGCCGCTCACAATGACCACCTCCAGAGCCATGTGCACCTCCGGGCGACCCAGCGACTGCAGCATTTTCCTGGACACACGTCAGGGGCATTCATGTACTCGCTCTAATGCACTGTGATTATGTAAGATTTTAATGCTAGGTTTTGTTATTGTGTCTATCTTGTTTTGACTTGTGTTGGCTATGAACCTTGCTATAAAAATTAAACCATACTCATTTAACAATGCATTAAAATCCTGGATCCTCACCGCTGACCCTCCTGCTACTTTACATTGTAGATTCTTAAACAAAAGATCAGAGAATCAAATAGTTCAAACACAGAGAATACATTAATAACAAACACAGGAGCCATTGGTCCATACAGGGCGGATTCCCAATGTCCATAAGTGTTAAGTAATGTTCATAATTGTGCTTAGATGCCCATTATGGTAGGCTAACGCAACAACATGCTAAAAACAGCTTTCGTCTGCCCTGTTTTGTCCGAGCTGAGAAAAGTCATGCAGTCCAGAAGAACCAGGGGAGCTTCCCAACTCCGAGTCACCCTCAAGTATTCCAGACCATGTGGTTTTATCTCCTGGTAGATCAACGTGATGTTAATTAAGTCCTATGTACAAAGCTCAGGGGATTTTGTGGGTGGTTGCTTGTTTTCTGGTACAATTTCCCATACAGCATCCAGTCCACAGGTAGGTTTAAAATGTTTGTCGTCCATCTTGGCTCTGAAAGCAACGGAACATAATGTCTGCAGTAAAAATGAGGGATGAGGCCGTCAAGGGGATTGCCAAGGTACACTTCCTCCTTCTCAGAATCAAAACGCAGAGGTTACTCTTACAACACTGCTTTTCCCCATTCATTTACAGTACATGACAAGAAATATGGTGAGGTTGTTACAATAACTATATACGGTATAATTTTACTGTGTAAGGAAAACTACTATTTGAGAGCTGTATTTTTTTAACTCTGGCTTTTTTCCATTTTGTTCTGCTAATTAATTATTTTTGCTCCGGTACCAATACTTCCAGTTGTGTGGAAAGGCTCCTGCACTAGATATATTACAACCCATCAACAAAGTAAACAGTGAGTTTTGACATTATTTTATATCTACACACCACATACGAGTTCAGACTTCATAAAATAGCCACTTTGGGAATCTATATCATTTCTCCAATCCACAAATTGTTGAAGTTTACTTTGTGGTTTGGGTCTGAAACGTCTCTCGTGTGCTTTGACTGACAACCGACAACCACTTAAACTGTTTTTGCTCTTGGCTTATGAACGGCCGCCTCACTTCCTCTGCTGTAATGTTTTTACTTCTCTCATGTAAATCTATATTTAAAAGACCGGAAGACCGTGCATGAATTACCAGCGTCATTTACATGTACGTAGTGTAATTTCAAACAACTTTAAACAGGACACGTTCTCCTCAAATTTGGACCACACAGTTATACAAGTGGCTACATGTGTGGAGCTGACCTACATCTTTTTACATACATGCAGTGGTTTCTATTGTGTTACGGGGAACAATGGAAATGTGGGTTCTGCTGCAAAAGTTAAAAATTTAGCACAAGCATAGACGTACAATGTATTTGTTCATTAGACTTATTATCACTGGTCTTGTTTAACTCTCTGTTGTATTTATCGCGGTTATGAACTTATCTTTTTACTTTTGACTGCGCTGGAAAACTGCTGCAAGTCCTAAGTAGTTCTGAAACAGGGGTTGTTTTGTGCTTTTGAATTTTTATTTGCATTGTTTTTTTTCTACCTGACATGTTGGTGCAATACAGTGTTCATGATTTTGCGCTGGTCCAGACCAGGTGAGAATCCACCGGAGGAACTTTTTGAAGTATTTAGCATTTTACTTTGGACGAGAGCAGAGAAAATGGTCTAAACCAAGCTACTCCATCTCTGCTACTGAGACCCTTCCTGCTCCACCCAGAGGCTACACCATGTCTGCTGCTGTGACATGTCCTGCTCCACCTCTGCTGCTGTGACCTGACTATTTTTAACTTTTTAGAATGATCAATTTAATTTTTTATTTTTGCTGCTACTGGACACCTGAATTTCTCCTACAGGGATCAATAAAGTATCTATCTATCTATCATCTGTCTGCTACCTATAACACTTTTCCTTAGTTTTCTAATACGTATCAATCCTTGCTCTCTGGATATTATTTTTTCATATTTTTTTAAGTTAGCAGTGGCAGAGAAGCTAATATATTTTTATTTTGTTATAGTTTTATTTTTTATGGGAAATACTTTTGTTTTTAAAGCCAGAAAACGGCTCTAACTAAGTATGATGTCATAGAGATACAATGACATCATACTATCACAGGTCTGAGACGGGAGCTTTATAACAGAAGGGGCGGAGTTACATGTTTGTGCTCCTGATAGCTCCTGTGGACGGATATTAAGACAACTCCAGGTCTGCGACTGATGAGGACGAACGCTACAACATAGTTAAAACCCATAAAAAGTCCAGTTTTAACCCTTTATCAACTTTGCGCCACAACTATGTCATCGGTGCAATTTGGGTGTTATGAAATGTCGAGGAAATAACTCTATCCCCTGGTCTGGAAAGGTAGTGATTATGAAGAGCAGTCCGTGGTGCAGGAGTGAGATGAGATGTGACATTTGTGGCTTATGGCTGAAACAGTAGACGGGAAAGAGTTCTCTTCCAGTAGAGAGCGCTTTGCTGGAGGTGTGTGATTAGCTGACAGGACAATGGGCCAAGCCGTAATGAGTCAAATAATTATCTTTAAGGATTGAACTTTGACTCTAAAATACTTTACGGTAGTTTAATAAAAAATGTATTCCCTTTTCTGTGATATAGTCATGATAAGATATTCTTGGATACACTTTAACAAGTCAAAGCCCTTTAGGTGCCATAGTTTTTGATGTGAAACAGATATAAGGTGAAGCCCTGAGACTTTATACGCAATAGAGGATTACTAAAATGGAACAGAAATAAATACAAGAAAAATATGTAAATAATGTAGAGTATATCTTGAATTCAGATGTACAGTAGAAATTCTGCTACTTCGGTGCCTAAAGGGTTAATATAATGATGATAATGAAAATCAAGAAAAGAAAAGTCCACTGCAAAAAGTAGGAGTTTTAGAGGTACCTCTTTATGGTAATGCCAACATAAACAGTACCAAGCTGATAACAAATAACAGATTACGGAAAAGTTAGGAAAGACAAATGTAGTCTGGTCAGGTAAAATAAAAGTTTCACTAAACACAGAGTCAAGTGATTGAATTTTAAAGGAGACACATTATGCCATTTTTTTTTAAATTTGTTTTTTTTACAACCTTTTTCCTTCATTAAAAACAGACCTGGAGTAGTTAATAGATCCATACACGCTATTATCAGCACAAACTTGTAACTCTAAAATCTTAAATCTCTGGTCTCCATCCTGTAAGAGTATGTTGTAATTGTGCCATGTATAACATCAAGCTGGGAGCAGTTTTCTTCCTTTTAAAACAAAAGTATTGCCAATAAATTAGTTTTGGTAATTTCTTGGGGGTGAATTTACAAGTACAATCACATGGTTGAGTTTGGCGCAATTATTTTCAAAGAAATCAAACTAAACATCTCCCTCTAGTGGTAGCATAGGGATAAGGCAGGCCAATATAATTTCATTTTACCCTTGATCAAATATATATATTCTATTTGAGATACTATCACACATTCTTGAACATGAAAGTACAAAGTAAACAGCATCATTATCATTTCAAACGGCCAAAAACATCGCCAAACATTTTTTTGTTAAAATAAAACAATTATACCAAAAAAACCTCTATATGTTGCAGAATATGGGCACTTTAATATGTTCTGGCACTGACGGACTATAAGAGAAGCACGGTGCAAAAACATATGGATATCCCGTCTCCATCAACAGTGACGGACACACAGGTCGCATGTTACATCCTGTAATTTAGATGTGTATATGCTTGGAGTGGTTCCTATTATGTTGAATGGGGAGGCTCTGACAGTTTGTTTACACTGGCGGCAGGTGTGTGTGAAGTGCACATGTGGGAGTGAGAGAGGCGCTCGGGACACTGCGCCTCTGCTCAATGTTAACCTTTCCAGCGGCGGTGCTACCTGCAGTAGTAAAAATAATTGATGGATGCTTGATGGAAACCAGTTTGACTTGAACGCACCGCGAATAAAGCCACTGGGGAGCATTATCTCAGCATACATATATTTCTATCCCTTTTTCCCCCTTCTTACACACAAACCGCCGCTGCGATGACAACTAAAGAGGGAATGTCCGAAAGAAAAATAGACTTTGAAATTTGTGCATATTTATCACATGGTTTGACAGACTACTATTAGGGGGAAATGTTTTATAGTCATGGAAACCAAATGCGATGGTGGAAAATTAATTGATAACCTTCTGGAGACTGTGTGTGTAAATGTGGACGTATTTATAAAGTGTCCCTGGGAGAGTGAACATGCAGATCCTTGGAAACAGTAGTGCGGAATTTTGGACTAATGTTTTATGAATGCTATCGATAGAAAGCGGTAGTTTCCAAGGGACAGAAAATGATCAAAACTAACATTTACAAAGACTGTTATGATGATTATTTTTCAGCTATTTCTACATGGCTCTCCAAGGCCTCTCAGATTCCATGGTGAATGCACCACCTTAAATCTGGTGTGCTAGGATTGAAATGCTAAAATATTGTCCTGGCTTAGCGACCAATAGAAGTTATTTGGATAGAGATTTTAGAGTCAGTAAAATGTGGTAAAGCAGAGGGACTTTTGATCAAACTCTGTTCCGTTGACCAACATAATGACTTCTTAAGCTCTTTTAAAGCTGGGGTCCCTCAATTTCAAACAAAAATGAAAATGGATTAAAATCTCATTGAACTAGTTGCTCGCTCTCAAAACATTTTGGTTCTATCCGTAGTTTTGCATGTATTTGTGGCCTCATCTTCAGACCGTGAAAAAAAGGACCACCCTCAGTCAGCCAATCAGCTCTTAGAAGGTAAAGATAACATGTTTTCTAATGGGAGGAAGACAGCATGCTGTGGTCTGATTTGTTTACAAAGTTTAACTTTTACTCTTACTGCTGGGACAAACACAAAAAGTTGGGTAGCCCAGCTTTAAAGTCAATGAGAATGAACCTGTCTCCCCACCTAAGGCATAACGTGGTATGAACAATGTGTATTTTCTTTCCTGTGGAAAGGTCTTCTTTATTTATCATTTGACCCATTCAGCAGCTCCATGATTCTGTTAATTACGGTAGTATTTGTTGAGGTATGCAGAAAGTTTGCAACAATCTTTTTAGAAACGTTTCCAGCTTCTAGAAAAGGAAAGGTGTTTTTCCTCATCCTCCATCTCTGGACAAACTCATATTTAAACAACAAGAACAAGCTCTCGCTGGCGGCTTTGGCACAGCGCTTATAAAAACCTTTTAACATGGCTCTTTTAGAAGCAGAGAGGGCAGCCTGGCTACCATCTGTGCACCAGGGTCAAACTACACTCCAGATTCTCCCGTGTTTTTTCATGGCGAGTAATGATCGCTCCAAGGCTCTCTTAAACAAGACAGCAGAAATGATGAGCGCAGGACGGATGAGAAAGAGCAGCCGATTCTGGAGAAGGCCCAAGAAAAGCAGAGCGGGAAACACATGCATCACTTGGACACGATGTGGACCGGCTGCAGGGCCACGGCTTGGAGAGCAATTCTTTAGGAAGGGAGCAGATAAGGGCTAAAATATATATTTAAGGCAGTTATTCACATATCTGGCCTATTTTGTGTTGTAAAGGCTCAGAATTATGAACATTTTGCTCAATAAAAATACAACTGTATGGGCAAAACAAACTCATTCAATTAATCTCAGAGAAAACCGCAAAAATCAAAGAGAAGGAGAGCCACTTTTGATAGCACTAATTAATGTTATGTAAAGTTTTAAAGTTCCATTCTGCACTGTCCCTTAACTACACAATGCATCTTCATTAATGAGATTGCAGTGGATTATGCTGAATCGTTTCTTGGATGTTGGATGTAAGTATATTTAAGAGCAAGAAAAAAGCATCATATATCTCATCTTACCTCAAATATGAAACAGCCCTATCTACAGAATCTACAACCAATCATAATCAAGGATTTTCACATTCTTAACGCGATAGTCATTAAATTGACAATCCAACTTAAGTTTACAGAAGTTTAGCTAGAAACGGTGACTTCTTATTTTTTGTACCTGCGTCCCTTAAATAAATGTGTTGTGCTATTTTTTGTTTGTGAATATTGTCATAACAATTTTTGTTTGTGAATATTGTCATAACACGCATACACTGTGTAGATTGTGATTATCTACGATTTATGATTTTTTTTAGTTGCTTTGTGTATGAACTTTGCAATTCAATCAAACTTACCTTCCCTTTAATAGATGTGATTTAAAATTAAAACATTACATTACTGTCCCTTTAACGCTTCAATGGTTTCCTCAACCATTTGGTAGATCACCATTTGAGTCCATATAACTAATTGAAACTTGCTTGGAACTGAAATATACTGTACCTCTTCAGGACATTTCACTTGGTTTTAGGCAATTTTACCATCAATCTGTAACACAACCATTTGGTTAAGGCCTAACATTTAAAAGAAATAGGGGTTAAAAAAAACATAAAAACTAATTATTTGTGTTATTAGTGTTTTAAAAAATCACAAAAGGAAAAAAAAATCATTGCTTTCTTCAAGGAGTGAATGTTAAAGAAACAAATATTAGGAGTATTATTTGTTGTATCTAGTGTGGCCTCTCAAGGTGTCTCCCAACAGTGGGGGTGGGTCCTGGCTCCAAAAGGTCCATGAGCAGGTTGTAATCTCACTGCCCCGCCGCCATTTTGAAATATCCCACAGAAGGCAAAAGTGGTGGCACATTAGTTTCAGCGGCCTAGATAGGCGTGAGTACCGTCTGTTAATATTTACAGTCTGTGGTAACACCTCAAACTGGCCTGCCCTTTACAAAGTGAAGTTAAAACATCTCTGGTAACATGCCAGGTGCACAACGAAAGCCTCTCGGTGACGTGGGGCAGTTTCTCACCAGACGTATTTGAGCTGGCTGTTGGGGGCCTGGGCAGACCTCTCATCCAGGGGCAGATACAGCTGCTTCGGGAGCTCCCACAGTCCCGCGCCGTGAAGGATGCCTGCAAAATACAACCATGAGGAGCAGTTCGTAGGGAGAAAGCCTGAATTCAGCAGCAACTTGTGTCAGCGTTACTTCATAAACTATGCGCTCATGTGGACGTGTTTTCCCCTAAAAGCAGCAGTGAGTGAAGTCATAGTGAACACTTTCAAACATGAGTGAGCCGTGATGTGCGCAGTGCCTTTAATACAAGACGTAAGTTGTTTAGAGCGGACTGTATACGCAACAAGGGCGGTCAATCAGCAGACGCAAAACACTATCAAAAACTACACAAAACATTATCATATCAGTGACTCAAGTATAAAACTAAGGAAAATTAAGTGGGGAAATTTCAGTGTTGAATGTCCAGTTACAGAACAGTAGGAATGAGGAGCACACATCACAAGATAAATGATAAACAATAACTCTATACTAAATATAACTATATACTAAATACATACAAAAATCCTTAAATGTAGCATGACGAAAAAACAAGTATAAAATCTCAATCTTTAGCATAATGAGTAGAAAAAAACTCTGAATAATAGCATAATAATGAAATATACAATCTCTACCTTTGGCAAGAAGCAAGTATAAAGTACTGTCTATTCTAACGCTAGTACTATAGTTGTAAGTTTACATCTGTACATGTTAGCAGCATGAGGGGCTGTGACAAAGTGACCAAGTAGAGCAACAGTGGACACATGTGCTTCTATATTGCACATTCTGACATTAGTTCAAGATATTGCACCGATGCATGACAGGTGAGGTCAGGTCGGCAGTGTTCTCTGGTCCTCGATGTTTGTATTTTAGCAGTCACTGACTTTCTCATGTACAGCAGACGTTTGGAACACTCAGAAATGGGAGAAGTACAGTCACTTGGTAACTATGTGCTGTATTACAAGTACAACTGACACATTTGTTTTTAAAGCCGGGATACATAGCTTTCCAACCACAAAAAATGAAAGTATGTCATGAAATCCATCCAACTAGCTCCTGTCAAAAAAAGTTTGGCACTATCACTAGTTTTCACATGCATCTATGTATTTTTGGCCTCCGTGTTGTCTTTAAAACGGATTTTCCAGACAGAAAAGTGAAAAAGAGAGGACCACCCTCACTCTGACAATCAGCGCTCAACCCAAGCAGTCGAATAGTGACTCACAGGACTAAAGTATGCAATTATTTTATTTTTTTTTATATAAAATGAAGACAGTATGTTGTGGTCTGACTCTGTCTGTTAGGCCAAACAACATGTATTATTTGTGAAGAAAAAAAAGGTGAGATTTCAGCTTTAAGTAAAAGTAATAAATACATATTAGTTTTGTAGAAGTAAGCTTAAGTTATTGAACTTTATTAAATCATGCCGACTTTTTCTGAGCAATTTATGAAGTATTGTGTGTTAGTAGGTTCAAGGGGATTTTTAAATGTAACCAATTCCAATCACATGTAATAACGAATTGCAATTACCATAGATACATGTTTGATTGTCTTTGTCTTACACTACTGCATAGTAGTCATTCTGTCATTTGAAAAAAACTGCAATAATCTACACAAAAGTCAGCCGTTATTCATCATTTATGTCTGTTGTTCATGGGAAAGTTAAGGTATGTGTTTCTGTGTGTGCATTTAAGCTGCACATAGAAAACATAAAATAATTACATTCAGTCATGGAGAAGAAAATGTGGTTTCAATAATCACACGAGCGCAGAGCTAATGTTAGTGCACCTCTGATAGTTTCCCAGCCTCCCACATTACAATAAAACTAACTGTGGAGTACATTTGTTATTATTGTTCATGTGAAAATAAGTCTGGGGGCTTCTGGCAGCGCTGGTCAGCTCCACAGTTCACAGCATTAAAAACAGAGAAATGAAAGGTGATACGCAGAGATTGCCCGTGCTCTGACAGATTTACGAGCGCACTCACTGCAGCTCCTATTGTGTTGATTCTAGTGTTGTGGCCTCGGGCTCCGTAGTACAGAAGTTAATGAGGTCTTGTAGTTTCATAAATCGAATACCTTTATAGATTTTAAATTGTGCATGACCAAAAATCATTGTGTAGGTGCTTGCATTATAAAACACACGTCACTTGGCTCCAATTCATCCTGTAAAATTAATCTAAGCTCAACGGGATAATTTGCGAACTTGTTAAATTAGCTTCAAACATGAGTTCATTTGTTAGGTCACTGGACTGAAGCAGTGAAAATAGTGGTCAGTGTGAGGGTTGTTGAGTGAGGCGTCCTGGACTGACCGTATCCAGTCTGAGACACCAGCTCTGCTGCTCCTCCAATGGGTTTGGTGAAAACTCCCACAATGCCTTTTCCCACTCCGGAGATGACCCCTTTGGCCGTGCTCCCGGTCGAGCTCTGCAGTTCCCAGTTTCTCTGGAAGTTCTGCATGGGCTGGTCCACGATGCCGGCAATGGCTCCTGCACCATCAAGCAAACAAACATTTATTTCACCAAAACTCGGACTCTGATTATGTACAAAAGCCAAAGCAGTTGTGTCACAAGCACCATGTGAAAAACAAAATCAGACTTCATTTTTCATAGGGTACTATAGTGCTAGTCTATCAGTACAGTTCTAGTGACTTTACTATCTGTTTTCAGAAGCAGAGCTCTACTCCACCAGACTGATTCTGGGACCATGACACATTTTGGTACATTAAAAAGAAAACAGTTAACTGTTTGGGGCACAAAGCCATTGATCTCACAGCAGCCAACATGGATCCATCTCACTATTGTCTTTTGATGTTCGTTGGGCCTGTATCTGACAGAGCAGCTGTGCAGCGTCGCCGACAGTCTCTGAAACTGAATTAGTTTATGTGGCTGCTCTCCCTCTAAGCAGCTGTCTGAGTGCGACCGGACCTTACAATACTGTACAATTTATGCACATCACATGATCTTTTGTGATTGACCTTAACCTTTAATTACAGTCAAAATGTAACATTAATATTGGTAAGAATACAGAATCATTGTCATGATGAATCTACAGTCTGACGAGGCCGGCTGATGATGTTATACGGTAACACCATAATCTAAGAATAGCCAAAAGATGTATTCTTGGGAAAGACATTTTGACGGCTTCTGTTTTGTTAAAAACAAAGGAAGTGTAATATATTCAATTGTAAAGGAGACACAAACCTAACAGACTGATTCCCAAACGGGACAGGCCCTGTCGGAGCCCGTCTCCCAGGCTCTCGGGCAGCTGCCTCCTCCACTCCTCCTGCCGTGTGTAGTGCTCCTCATCCAGGGACAGGCGGTCCATGTTCCGGGCCAAGGAGGTTGCCAGGTTGGTGATGGAGGCCAGTGTGCCTAGACAAAGATGAACTATCACGATTAAATTTAATCTCCAACTCGTGCTTCACGTTATTTTTATCAGGAACAAGTTCACTTCCCTCATAAATAACACACATCTTTGTGTACTATGTGTATCACATTTTAGATTGTTTTACATATTGAAGACACCCTTTTGATCGTACAGATTCTACAGTTACAATGATTTAAGAAAATGATTAAAATTGTATTTCCTCAGGTGCATACTGACCTTTAGAGATGTGCTTAACGAAGGAGGTGGTGCCCCTGGACACTCCACTGACAAAAGCTCCCGGGCCTCGAGTCAGGCCTTCGTATGGTAGCCGGAAGAAGTCTGACACACCGTTCCCGATGCTCCGCACCAGACTGGCAGGACTGCCCAGGATCTCCAGGGAGCCCACAACCCAACCTAACACAGAGCGACACATACAGGCGATTGGAACACGTTTCTGTCAGTTGGGTTAACTTTATTAAAAATGTCTGGACCAATTCTGGAACAATAAGTGAATAGACCGCTCACCGAGAAAAAGAGTTTTGCAGTGGGTCAGTCCTGGTTAACTTGAAGAGAAATACTGTTTAGGTCTTGCATTAAGTCTAATCCAGGTTTTAACTTGGTTTATCCTGGGTTTTGAACACCATAACTACTCCAATATGTTGTATTTTTTTGATAGAAAAGCGAGCCCAACACACCTGCTCCTCTCAGAAACATTCCACATTGAGTACGTGCCCCGTGGGTCCAATCACACCCCGTACCTTTACTCTGCCAACTGCAGTTAACGTTGGGAGGCAGCCCCAATAAAAACATTCAGAGAACAGGCATAGCTATTTACATCATCAATTATATTCACTTAATTCTATTTATTTTAAGTTCAGACAGACATAAGAGTTAAGTTTAAGTTAAGACAGAAAAAACCTAAGAACAAAGCATAGCATGAGACTAAACCAGACAAACCAACACCTTTCAGGCTAGATTACAAAAAGTCAACATTTAAAAGAACTGTTGTTTACTTTCCGATGACAACACTCCTCAAAAGGAGCTGCTGTTAAAACACGTTTTCACACATTTTCTTATTAAATCAGCCGTGAGGAAATACACCACCTCTGACTAACTCATGTCACTCTCTCAGCTATGATGCATAGTCCCCTTTAGATACATCATGGCTCATTGATTTTTATGTCTTGACAATTGCATCACAAAAATTAAATGGTCATTTTTCCATGCGCCAAGATCCGGTTCTGGTCCAACCTGCGTCAATTTGCCCTTGAGTGATGGGCTCTTAAGGGAGGAAAAGTGAGTCCGGTGGTGCCTTAGCGGTTGATCAAACTTGCATGGTCTTCCAGTTGCGGTTTTAGTAAAGCACTCAACCTTTACAGGAGCCGGTGTTTATAGGGCTGTTTTTGGAGCTGTTCATGTAGACTGTAGATCTGCAACTATACGTGAATGAAGTCCAAATTGAAGCAGTATTTTTGTTTGTATTTATTACCCTGAAAACAGGAGGGTAATGTATTTGTCTCAGTGTGTGTGTCTCTTTGGGCGACAGGGTGGCATAGTGGTTAGCGCTTGTGCTAAATAGCAAGAAGGCTTTGGGTTCGATTCCACCTCCAGAAAGGGCCTTTCTGTGTAAAGTTTGCATGTTCTCCCTGTGTCTGCGTAGGTTTCTTCCAGGTGCTCTGGTTTCCACTGCCACTAAAAACATGTGCCATAGGTCTGAATGTAATGAGAGACTGAAAGGATAAGGTGCAACTGTGTTCGAAGTCTCGCTTCTGTCCTCACCGTGAGGTGGAATTACTTGTACAACAAAATTGTAAAGCATTTTGTGTGACTTTGGTCTGTGCTATATAAATAAAAATTACTTTCTACTGTTTATGTGTTTGTCTGTGGGCATGGTGGATGGAATGTAAATGCAGGAAGACCCCACTAACATTTTGAAATGATGTTGTTGGAGTATGCGCTCTACAAGTGCACGTTCTAGCTGAATATGGGACAGTGTGTATAACGTTTAGATTTTTACAGTAGTATAAAGCATTTCTCCAAATGTTCCTGAATTTTACTGAAATTACTTAATAAGCAAAATACGTGATACAGGTCACATGTCAATATTTCATACTTTTTATGGAGGTGTCTTTTTCCTCAAGGGATCTGATTAATGTACAGTATGAGATTTTAATCGCCGTGCTAGTGCTAGTGCTAGTGCTGGAAATGTTTAGTCCATTTTCAGTCTGGGTTAGTTTTCTTTCGTACAAAATTATTTCATAAAATTTTGTATTCATTATTACACATACTTGATATCTGCAAATGTCATTGTAAAAATCCCAAAGCTAATCACTCCCAGCATGCACGGCGTTCAGCAGCTCTGTGATGGCTCAAGAGAGGAGAGTGAAGTGTTGAAATACGAGCAGATTTGGGTGCTCTAACGAGAGGCAGCAGGAGACGCGTCCGGCCAGAGCGGCGATTTTTGATGTGGGGATGACGGCGCTAAATCAGAACATGTGTGCGGGCTTCAGGAGACAGGACGACAGAGCGGAGGGGAGCGCCGTCGCACGTTCAAGACGTCTAAGGAGTGAGTCACTGCTTCAGGCTGGTGATAAAACGATCAATGCTGAAATCTCAATCTCCTCCAGGCCTCCAGTGAGTGTGCCTTATTTCCTGAAGATTAACTGTTAGAACGCACTTTCAGTCACACAGCAACAGGAGAACAGGGTCAAAAAGTTTAAACAGACTCACCAAAGAAGATTAAGATCAGTTATAAGGAAATGGAGGATTTCCCACTTCAGTGATATGGTATTGAGCTTGTAAAAATGTGTTATTGGAATGCCATGCTTATATTTATTATATTCCTATAATTCTTTGGTATAAATCACTCTGTCAATATTAAATCAAGACTTATAAAGGACCTAATACTAAAATGTCAGAGTAGGCAGAGACTTTGTTTCATTATTATTTTTTTTTATGTCACTGCTGTGTGTCACAAGCCCATCTCGGGAAAAGGGCAGTTTTCTAGTATTCTAATGTCCCAGGACCCACCTGCTCTGAAGAGTGCTCCTGCTGCGTAGTGCATGGCCAGAGCGTGCACCAGCTGTCGGGCGGTGGTGAAGACCGGCCCCCGCTCAAACAAGGAGAAGGACAGAGGCGTGTGGTCTGAGGCGATGTAGAGCTTTAGTGACGCGTGGATACTGACCAAGACATTCACCGGGTGAATGGTCAGTCTCTGTGCCCGCACCGGGTGGACCAGGGCCTGTACAGACTGGAGAACCTGGGAACACATTATCATAATTTAATGCGATATTTGACCGTTTTTGTTTCAACATAGAATTATCACCTTTTACCACCTCATAGGAAATTAATTCTTGGGCACATTCAATTCAAGTTACTGTATATATAAATATGTTCTTAATGCTTATTCGATGACAATGCGATTTCTCTTCTGCAGCTGGGCAGACAACATAAAAATCCTTACAAGAGTACAATATTACAATTTACAACATATATTACAATATGTACAACCGTGAGTCCTTTCACAACATAAATCTTATTTTGTCTACTTTTTCAAAGTATTTCTTTATTCACCCCTGGGTACCAGGCAATCTGTAACCAATTGGTTGCCCACACTGCAGCATTGTGCGGTCGTCTGGTATGTCTGGCCTGAACTGAATGTGCAGCTGCAGTAATGATGCTGTAACTACCTCATCAGGACTTAAATTAGAGCATGATCTCACAACGTGCACCTGTTCTGGGGCTCCGGGCGCAGGTCCAGGCCGCTCCGTGCTGCTCTGCGCTGCTGCTGCGGGGATGTACGTGTGGAACAAAGTCTTGATGTAGTAAACAAAGGTGTCTTCAAGGTAGACTCGGGCCGGCTGCAGATGGAAAATGACCTGCGGACAAGCAAAGTGGTGTCATTAGCGTTTTATATTCAGGTTTAGGTAATGTCGTTTTAAATCTCTAAAGCAGGAGAGTAAAGAAAACAGGGGTGTTTAAACAAATGGAAAAACAATAAAGAGGACTTCTGTGGATTATCTGGCCTGACTCCACTTTTACATGACAAATGTTGTAGTCAATCGTTTTTTGAAGTTAAAAAGCAATTATAAGCTATATTTACATTTGATTCGATTGAACAGATCCAATGTAATTGATTTGCATGCATTTATTGTGACAGTGATTGGGTTCTTTTTATCACCTTATTTAAATGGATTTTATGTCAATATGTGTAAAGTACAGATGTTGCATACAAATGTTGATGAGGATTTATTGTAAAAAACCATTATATTAGAATATATAATATTTTAAATGTAAAGCTACCATTTGTATATCGCTGACTCTGCCCTGTTGCATTCTCACATATGACCACTAGATGCTGATGATGTTAATGCACACATTACATTATCTGGTTACTCTGACAGAAGAATAGAAACTACAGTGAACAAATGAGGAGGAGGGCGTCAGATCTGTCTTCTCCTGGCACTAATAAAAACTTACAAATAATGTTAATATATTCAGCAGTCACTAATACACAGTGTACCTCTTCTATAGTGCATACGTCTGGAGCCAGGTTGAGCTGGAGAGTCATGAAACAGGACTGTTTGAATTCTTCCAGTGCCTCCGGAGTGTCGAAGGGGTCAGTGTCACTGCTCCACAGACCCCTCTCCACTACCACCCGCTGGTCATGACACAGCAGCACAGGGAAGTGGAAGCTTGCTCTGTTGTATAGCTGGTTGTCCACTTGCAGACTGGAGCAGTAGACTTGGACCCTGGAGCCATTAGACAGTAAGGCTGAGGGAGGGAGAGCTTCTGCATTACGGTCGTCGTAGAGGCCTGACAGTGACGGGACAGGAGCAGGCGACAGGCTCAGGAGCAGTTTGGTGAGAGTCAGTCTGAGCAGCTCCACAGAACCAGACGGGCTTGTGATGTCATCATTCAGCAGCACACTGGCTTCACTCAGAAGCACTCTGAAGGACAGTTTTAAACTCCTGAGGAAGAAAGCCACAAAGTCCAGTCAAGTCCAAACTATTAGACAGCACCACTTTATTTAAAATATGTTCACAATAAGAATTGTTTTTCTTGTGTAGAAGTTTTTGAATCTTGCGGTTGATTCAAAGATTATCCGAAAACCTGTTTTAGTATTTGTAAGTTAGTAACAGATTATGCAATAAAACTGTTTTAATATCAGTGCTGTATATCGTTTTAGTCGCAGATTAATCCAATTTTTATTCATACTTTGAGCCAATGCAACTTTATACACACATGTATTAAAACTTTATTCATGTTCAAGTGTTAGCAGACATTTTATAGCTTATTAAACTAATTTGCAGTTCTGTCAA
The DNA here is from genome assembly GCA_964034765.1 of Knipowitschia caucasica. Lineage (NCBI taxonomy): Eukaryota > Metazoa > Chordata > Actinopteri > Gobiiformes > Gobiidae > Knipowitschia > Knipowitschia caucasica. The sequence goes on from OZ035829.1 coordinate 9,855,073, forward strand.
CAAACAAGTATTTTAACACGCTGAGTGTGAGAGGTTGGATTTTGTCTGCTTATGTGCCGTTTATTCACCTGTTTGCTGTTAGCTATGTTGTTTCTAATAGACTAAAAGATTAACATCTGATGTAATCTGTTTACATTTAGCTAATATGTGATTATTTTAATTCCATGTTCTGCCAAATGACAAAGTAGCAACGTGTTGATGTCATGGAATAAAGCTGTAAGACTGATCTACTGTATTACCAATTTCATTTATGACAACACTGGCAGTTTTATTGCCCTCCTGTGGTGAAAATTATGTGTGTTTCTTCAATGTTTGGAGTTTAGTAACAACTGCTGCATGTAAAAAATAATCATAAAGCAATTTGGACATAGCATATAAAAGACACATGCGTAGATAGCTGTAGGTTAGAAATACCAAACATTTTATTGATAAAATATGTCAGAAGCATAGCAGGCCGTAAAAGAGCAGCGGGTGCACGAGCGGTACCTGGTGTGCGGGGAGATTACAGGGTCCATGCTGCCCTCTGGTGCCAAAGACAAGACCAGGGTTCCCTTCTCATAAGACACGTCTATGTAGAGGCAGCCAAAGCCCGCCAGGAACACCACCTGCAACAATAACACAAGGTGAGATCAGAAATAATGAGGAGAGAGGCCTGAGAGCAATTATGGACAGCACACTGATCAGCAACTATCACAGGTTACGCCATCTTTTATTCTGGTTTTAAATGATGCATTGATAATAATTAGTCCTGTACTGAGTTGTCTTCAACATAGACAAATGGCCAATGCTCCACCAACTGAGCTACTGACGCCCATTTTGTGCTTCCATTCTTCTAAAAACTCTGGATATTATCTTATGTCAGCACTGCATCAACTTGCAAATAATAATAATGCATTGGATTTAAATAGCACTCAAAGACGCTTCACATGTCATAATTCTTTCACTCTATACATGCATGCATTGTTTGGCCATACTTAAATTGATAAGTGAAAAAGAGAACCACCCCCACAGCTCTCTGCCCAAAGGGTGAATTGGTGACCTGCTTGGCACTATCTTACAAGTATGCACCGCATAAAATGCTTTCTTTTGTAAGATGAAGACGGCATTTTGTGTTCTCATTTGTTCAACATTTGACTTTTTACAACGTTTGTCCCAACGTTTCTGTTGGGACAAACAGCATGTATTATTTATGAAAACAATATTAGCTAAACGCTATCTCAGAATGTACCATGTCAATGAGTCTCATTTAATCCCAATAATGACATGAAATGAATCACTTGGAAACATGCATGTCAAGAAAGGGAGCTGAAACCCAGGAGTAGGTCAAAACCAATCCTCTTTGACCATAAACTTAATATTTACTCAGTTTCAAGTCTCATGAACAGATAGAGTTGCGTCAGACTATAACCTGTTGCCCTCAGGTTCAGAAACGAGCTCCTCATGTGGAGTGAAGGCTGATCTGTGCGGCACGCTTCAGCGCAGTCACAACAAGAGCAACCTTTGGCGTTTCACCTCAGCCCCGAGGTCACAGACAGCGTAACCAGAGAAACCAGTCTGGCCTCAGCTGTGACCTGCAGCAGCGTAGACCCAACAGTAAACATTAGCTGCGAACACGAGGACAACTCAACACGACTGCGGAGACCAAAGACACAGATCCCCACAGTGGGAGGAGGAAAGCACGAAACATCAAGTTTAACAAACACTTTTATGCAACTATTGAAAAAAGGGAGGTATTGGTTTCAGATCAAGCAGGAGGCCGATCTTTACCAGCTGGATTTACTGTATGGGATACTTAAATATTGACAATGATTCCTAAAGAGATATTTTTTCTTTCTTTCTTTTAAAAAAACATTGATTGGTTGCTATAATCATAGGTAATTCCAATTAAGTGTTCTAAATAGTTTACATTTGCAGTATATTGTAAAGCACGATTGACTTTTCAAATGTATTGTGATCTCGCCAGTGTCATACCTGAGTGCCTGGGCTGTTGATGTCTATGGGATCAGTCCAGTCTGGTGTGCAGTGGTCTGAGGTGGTCTTCAGCTGTAAAGTGGGCAGTGCATCTTTCTGTCTGCACTCAGGGAAACTGGAGAAGTGGTGGTACAGCTCATGGTGCAGGGAAGTGTTGGCAGGCAGAGGAACACAGTAGAGCTCAGCCCTAGGAGTCTCTAAACATTACACAAGTGAATAGCTTTTTAGTTAGAATATTTGTTTGTATGGCTCCATGTTGTCCGAGCCCAGACCATTGCTCACCTTTACATAATTCCTTTAGTAGCATTGGAATGGGACATTTGTTGTGGATGACCATGCGTGGGCAGGGATCTTCGTTTAGTGTAATATATGTCACCCCGAGGTGCTCCTGATACGTCATCACCAAAGCTCTGCAAAACACAAAATACAAACAAAGCCATAAATATGGAGCAAAGACAAGAAACTTCCCAGCCCAATAACCATATGTCGATAAGAACCCCACCCACGGCACTAAAAGTCTTTATTTGTGAATGTCACAAAAATTGAAATAATTGGGTCTAAGGCCTCACCCAGATCATCACATTCTTCAGAAGAACAGAATATTGACACACATTTGCATTTGCTTTCTAAACATGTGCATTTGTAGTTCAAGATGATAAAATGTTTGTGTAAAACCTTGCTAAAAGTTGCTGTTTTGACATAACTGTTGGCATGTTTTTCACATTTCGTAATATTATAATTGTTGTATTGTATTTCAGTGTCTATCATATTTAGAACATTGTAAATGAAACTAATCAAAACCTGTTTTATGTAAAGTATGTACAATTGTGGATATAAGAAAACACAAGATAAGTCCAGAGCAGCTATGTACCATGCAGCTCTGGACCAGTATAGAGTGTGACAGTGGAAAGACTGAAGGCATTTCTGTGTGCTTCAGCTCCAGACTTTAACAAGCTGTGACCGCTTACTGTGCCTCCTCTCCTCACGTCTCATGCCAACTAAGACTTCGGCAACCTGCTCTAAATGGACTGTCCCCGCCAGGATAACCACACATGTTCCACTGCACCCACCTGCTGCTCGGCCCACCCCAAGAGTCAGCTTCCCCGGGCACGGACACACTCAGGCGGGGCAGGTCTGGGCGCACAGGGGCAGGCAGACTCCACTGTGACGAGGCCGGCTGTGGGAGGAGGCTGAAGAGAATGTTTTTGAGCGGCAGAGGGAATTCCACACTGCCCTGAGCACCGGTGTGAAGGAGGTCCCAGTAGGGCACCGAACACGGCCGGCCATGGGACGCCTGCTTGCGGGGAGGCAGCGTGAGCACCGCACTCTCTGGTATCGGACAAGCCTGGAAAAGAAGACGTGAAACACATTAAGGAGAAGTATGTGAAATCAACCTTAAAACTGGAGAATCTCATATTCTTGGTTTTGTGTTCAGATGAGTTTATTCATTCATCTTCAGTGAAAAATTTGTCTTGAAAACAGTTCTTTAGAGTAATATTTTGTGAACAAATCAGACCACAACAAGTTGCCTTTATCTTAAATATATCAAAATCAGAATCAGAATCAGAATCATTTTTATTGCCACGTAAGTAACAGGAGGTCACAGACTAGGAAATTGCTTTGGCTCAGTGCAACAGTCAAAAAGAGATAATAAAAATAAGAATAAAAAACACTTCTAAAGAATAAGTTTAAATTTAAAATAGAGTTACAGTTACTATTTACAATATACAAGTGCACATGGTGCACACAATGTAAGGTGACAGCAGTACAGTGAAGTAAAGTGACGTATGATGGGCAGTAAAGTGACTTTATAAAGGGTGGGGGGACAGGTTAAGAAGTGTTCAAGAGTCCAACAGCAGAGGGGAAGAAACTGTTCTTGTGGCGGGAGGTTCTAGTCCTGATGGACCGCAGCCTCCTGCCTGAGGGGAGTGGATGGAATAGTCCATGTGCAGGGTGAGAGGGGTCGGCTGTGATACGACCAGCCCGGCCTCGAGCTCGGGCGACGTACAGGTCCTGCAGCGATGGAAGGCTGCGGCCGATCACTTCCTCTGCAGAGCGCACAATGCGCTGTAGTCTCTGTTTGTCCCTGACTGTGGCTCCAGCGAACCACACGGTGATGGAGGAGGTGAGGATGGACTCGATGATGGCCGTGTAGAACTGCACCAACATCTGTGCAGGCAGCTTGGCTTTCCTGAGCTGCCGCAGGAAGTACATCCTCTGCTGGGCCTTCTTGATGAGGGAGCTGATGGTCAGCTCCCACTTGAGGTCCTGGGTGATGGTGGTGCCCAGGAAACGGAAGGACTCCACAGAGGTGATGGGGGAGTCCATCACGGAGGGTGGGGGCGGGGGGACAGTGCTCTTCCTGAAGTCCACAATCATCTCCACTGTCTTCTGGGCGTTCAGCTCCAGGTTGTTACCACTGCACCAGGACACCAGCCGGTCCACCTCCCTCCTGTAGGCGGACTCATCGTTGTTGGAGATGAGTCCAATGAGGGTGGTGTCGTCCGCGAACTTGATCAGCTTCACGGAGTCGTGGCTGGAGGTGCAGTGGTTGGTGTACAGGGAGAAGAGCAGGGGAGAAAGAACACAGCCCTGTGGGGCTCCTGTATTTATAATCCGAGAGTCCGAGACATTCTTCCCCAGACGCACTCGCTGCTTCCTGTCCGTCAGGAAGTCAGTGATCCACCTGCAGGTGGAATCGGGCACGTTGAGCCGGGAGAGCTTGTCCTGGAGCAGGGATGGCAGGATTGTGTTGAAGGCAGAGCTGAAGTCCACGAACAGGACCCTGGCGTAGGTCCCCGGGGAGTCCAGGTGCTGTAGGATGTGGTGGAGGGCCAGGTTAATGGCGTCGTCTACAGATCTGTTGGCTCTGTAGGCGAACTGCAGGGGGTCCAGGAGGGGGGAGGTGAGGGACTTGAGATGGGAGAGAACCAGGCGTTCAAATGACTTCATGACGACAGACGTAAGTGCTACAGGTCTGTAGTCATTGAGTCCTGTGATCCTGGGCTTCTTCGGGACGGGGACAATGATGGAGGATTTGAAGCAGGCCGGGACATGGCAGGACTGCAGAGAGGTGTTGAAAATGTCCGTGAACACAGGAGTAAGCTCACTGGCGCAGTGTCTCAGAGTGGCCGGAGACACGTGGTCCGGGCCAGGAGCTTTGCGGGGGTGCAGCCTCAAGAAGAGTTGTTTAATCTCTTTAGCGGCTATTGTTAGGCTGGGGGCAGGGCTGATGGGTGGGTCGTTAAAGTAGTGGGGGGTGGGGGAGTGAGAGGTGTCAGGGGCAGCATCAAAGCGACTGAAAAATAAGTTCAGTTCGTCAGCTAGCTTGTGGTCATCAGCACAGGGGGGGGCTTTGGGTTTGTAGTCAAAAGAAAAAGAGAGCAGCAAAGAGCCATGTCGACCGTACGAGGCGCCATCTTGTTTGAAAAAAAAAACATATGTTTTTTTTCAATATATAACAAACAAATATATATTTATATATATATATTTTCAAAACAAATATATGTTTTTATCTCTTTTTCACTGAAAAGTTGGTTCTCTCTTGGTACTAAGTGCACAAGTTGTGCATTTGCAAATTATCCACGGTGGCTGTGTGGTAAGCATCCCGGGAAAAAAAGATTCGACCGGAGTTTACGGATGGCAAAGGCCAGGCTATCGCTGGCCTCTCTCTTTCTGCTCCCCTCCCCGCACCCACGAAGCTATCGCCCCCCCCACACACTCACTGTTGAGACGGAGCTAGCCTCTCCCAATATTGATAATACATGAATATGGATTTGCACGTGGATGGCGTGACCATAAAACGATAGAACCGGGAAGCGCGGAGGAACGGGACTTTCTTTTGGATGGCTGTTTTGCTAAGTAAGCAGTAACCGGTGATGAAGACACGAAGCTTCAGGTTAGCTCCTCGGCTTGTTGTGCTAACTCAGCTGTCTGTGCTAACAGAGACCTGTAGATTTCTCACGAAAGTGGGGGCTATTGGTCCGCTGTGATTGGTCACAATCTGTGACCCGAAACACATTCTCTTCCTTGTTTCATCAAAACTCGATCTAAAATATAATGTCACGCCAGCACAAATCTGCGCTAATTATTCTTCAAAAGGACGTATATCCCAATGCACTACATGGACATGGATAGCATTTTCGTAATGAATACGAAAATAAAGTCAGTTAGTGCAGCTTTAACTTTACTTGATAGAAACAATTGGTTTGAGAGCTGGTTACATGGATCTTATTAGTTTAGTTTAGTTTAGTTTATTCGGTCAGGCATCGAAAACAAAGTTGTACACCCCATTAAAAAAGTTATTGTTTGTGGTTTCAAAGTTATGTACTCCAGCTTGAATATCTCATTAGTCATTTAATCAATTCATTGGATTGATTCATTCATGTTGTTCTGTTCTTGTGGTTTCCTCCCCATCTTCTCTGTTGCCATGTGCAATTAATTTCATAATTCGTACTCCAGATGATAATTGAGGAGTTCAAAAACTACATTTTCAAACAACGAAAAAACATTGCAGCTTCTTGTTACAACAGTGTCAGGCAATACGCTTTCCAAATATCATAATTTAGGAAAGATAAAGAATTAAGATTTGTGTATCTCTCAAGTGAGTGGATGAGGTAAAGGGAGGCATGGGACGATAAAAGTCATTTAAGAGAGAGTCTTAAACCAAAGTGACAGAGGAGGACACGAGAAAGGAGAAGATAGAACAAAAAGATCCAGTGATCTTCAACAAAAGATACACGGATAACCACATTCTTCCAACCACTAAGCTTAGTGCTAAATTGGTAGCAGGAAAGTCCTGCTGTCCTGGTTTAGCATCCAGTGAAAGGGGATTAGCTACTAAGCATGATGAATAGGGCAAATATAAAGGCAAGGCAAGGCAAGGCAAGTGTATTTATATAGCACAATTCATACACAAGGCAATTCAAAGTGCTGAACAAAACAAGAAAGCATTAAAATCATAAATTATCACAGAACATTAAAAAGAAAGATAAAAATATAAAATCCCTCAGTTGTATGCACAGTTAAACAGAACTGTCTTTAACCTGGTTTTAAACATTGTCAGAGAGGAGGCCTGTCTCACATCTTCAGAAAGACTGTTCCAGATTTTAGTAGCATAAAGCATAAAGGCATTCCTGTACTTGTTTGTGGTCTATGTTATTGTTGAGACCAGTGCCTGTTATTTAGAGCTTCTTTTTAAGGTTTTTCAGTCAATTAGTGGCAACTGGCAGGCCCCATAGAATTTTTTTTTGAGGGGATCTGAGAGAAATGACATCAGTGTATTGTTGCGCTCTTTGGGGACACGCAGTAGATGAAAGCGAGAAGAAAAACCTGCATCCAATTCTGGGTGTTTGTCTAATGTCCCCATGAACTGCCATCGCCACATGGTTAGAGCAAAAGGGGGAGCACTCTGATCTTATGGAAAACATCTCGCTACAACTCTGCCATTGGGAATCAAAAGTCAAAAGGCAGACCTTTATAAATACATGGAAACATAGACAAAGGCATAGTCTTATGGTTATTGAGGTAGGACAGCGGCATTTAATAAGAGACATTGGAATCTTTGGTGTTTGGAAGAATTGGTGCGAACAGATAAGCCAGAAGGAATAAAACACTGGCCTTGTCAAGGAGGAAAACTTGCATGTTTGTACTGAACATGGTGCCAACTCAAACAGTTGTTTTACATCTTTAAATAAATGGAGAAACATTTACAAAATCAACAGTGCCTGACAGGACTGCCATCAATTCATTAGTCAAAGAAGACAAACGCGAACACTTGCAAAACTTCCCTTTGAAACTTATTGCATTTTGTTCTCGCGGGAGGCAGAAGTGAAGATGATTTAGTGCAGTTGGACAAAGAGGGAGAGTGTTTTTGAGAGTTACCTGGTCCTTGCTTCCCAAGGAGTGCTTTGTCAGCAGAGGTCTGTATTGTATGGAGTAAGAAGTGTTGTTGACCAAAACCGTCCTGTCCTCGATGTGAAGGATTTGGATGCCGTGTCTTACAACTGAAGACACACACAACTGGCAGAGCTTGAAGAAAAGAGACAAAAGGACAAATCCAAATGAATAATAAAACTGAAAAAAATCTTGTCACCAGGGAAAGTTTTAAGGAATGTTTAAATTTGTGCCTTAATCAACTGCATATGTTGAAAAACAAACAATGCAAATGCTATTGTTCCTAAACTTAATTCTTAAAAGGATTACATGAAGTTTTGACATTAACAATTGTTGCACTTATTAACAACAGATGGTATTGACGTGCAAGAAATATGTTTCCAAAACAAACAGATTAGGAAAAATATGAACTGACACATGGATTTATATTTCCTTATAGAGGTTCTTTTCTGTCTCACAAAATCATGGTTCATCTGATGATGGGAACTGGAGCTAAATAAGACTCCAGACCGATTATCTCTGACTATATCACTCTAGCCACTACCAAACACTGAGTTTAAATCTGATTTTACAAAAAGCTGGTGTCATTGTAACTGTAATGTTGCTTGTTTGAGTCATGTAACTGACCGGGAGCCAACTTGTCGTATTTATCTTCAAAAATATGTATTAATCAAATAAGTGACTAAATGCAATTCTACAAGTGGGGGTTCTGTGACCCACAATATGGGAACTGTTCAGGCAGAGTCTGAGAAATCTTGAATTCTGTTTCTGTACCTTTTGCTTTCCGGAGAACGCTCCAATTGTGATGTCTGCCCCCACAAAGCCCTCCTCGTCCAGTGTGACCACCTCTGAGCTCAGACCCTCTTTCCACCGCGGAGACGTCACATCGTGCACCAGTTTGAGGGCAGTGGATTTGTGGACAGTGTTTGTGTTGGCCCAATAGATGCCAATCTGAAAGGCCTCCTGGACAAAGAGGAAACAGAGATGATTAATACATTAGAAAGAGGAAAGACATCAAAAGCAGAGTGTTGTAGTCATATACAGTTACTAAACCAAATTAATGATATTTAAAGAAATATAATCAAACAAACTTACTAGTTGCCTTTCTTTCCTAAAGATAGATTGATCATTTAATCTAATTAACCAGATTTATGTGCACTCCCATAAATATGCAGACCATTGAACCAGTGGTCATTGAAGATTTTTTTTTTTTTTTGTATTTAAAAACAACTTTTGTGATTTCTTTTCTACAAATGTACCATTCATGAGTTTCATCTTCCCCCATTGCATTGAAAAAAAAAAGAATGACAAACACCATATTTTAAAATATTTACATTTAAATCTTCTACTTGTATTTTACAGAGATGTGCATGCTTGCATTCCCCACATGTGCACAACTCAAATATTTTGTCCCTAACTACATTATAGACTTGACTGACTAGACTAGATGTTTTTTGTTCATAAACTGTTAAAATAAGTAAAAAGGCAATGTAACCCATGGAGTATGGTAAAGACACATACTGCTATTCAGGTTCAGTTCTTTTCTCCAAACTGAGTGAGTCCAGTGTGTTGTTTACACACATTAGTCACTTGAACCACCGAAAAAGGCTTGGAGCTGTGCATTGAGAATCTATAAATAAATTCTAAATGTTACCAATGGGGACATACCACATTTATGACATACACTGGTATTTGTGTATGTTTATTTTAAAAAGGTTTCCCAGATTGTGCTTTGACAGACAGATCAGACCCATCTTAGTGTTAGATGTATCAATAGACCTTGACCTTCAGTCGATACATAACATTTGCAGCAGTCCTGGCTAAGGCATTGGCCTGGTCAAAAGAACATAGCTTAGGTGCCCTACAAATGCTCGACTGATAATTGCATGGTATTTCTGTTCAGTGAGGTTTGACAGTCCTGCCCCATAAACCCATCAGATGCTAGTCCTCTTTTGACGTGCCATGATAAATAGCAGGCACCGTGGAAACAATGCTTTATTTGTTTCCATTTTACAATTGACACTGCTTGTTATGCGGTATGCTTTGTGCTGGACCATATCTGCACTTGTTCTTTGATATGTTGCCTCTTTTACTTAGTGAAAGAAAAAAAGAAATGTGTTTGCTATGTTCCCTAAAACAGGAGGGGGAAAAAAAAACATCTGGAGACCTCTTCTTCTGATCTCCAAAGTGAACGAGGAGACATGCCTACAATACTCAGTGACAGAGTTTGGCTGCAGATGAAGACCAAGATTGCTGTTCTGGAGAATGAGCTCAGAGTCTGTCCTTATTAGACAACTCTGAAAATAGCTTTAGATTAATGCTAGCGTCACATCAAAAGGTTTCTCGTACGGGCTGAAATATATTTTTAAGTGCAAAGGCAATTAACAATTAGGGCACAGGAAAAATGAGAATAAATGAGGCGACTTTTATGGCCATGAGATTAGCAGAGAATGTAAGCAATTATACCACTGTGGGAGAATTACAGTACATGGGTAGTTTGGCGAATGATGACAATACAAATAGCAACAAATTAGCCAACGACTTAATGAGTTTAAGTTCATGTACAGATAACAGATGACAGTCATATGTTGTTTAATCATTTTAAGTCGATGCTTATGTCTGTTTATAATGTTGAGGGCTATTACAGAAGGGAAGTTGAATTTTTTTCTAATGGCATCGACTTGATAGTTTGATATGCTAAGGTTAAAGCATTCATCTCAATCTTGTATTCAAACAACAGGCATTATTTTAGACCCTAAACAGTTCTACAAGTGATCATCTTACTATAAGGTGATAAAGGGTAAGGGAGAGCAATGTATTCCACTGTATAATAAAAAATGATAATAATGCACTTTTCAGGACACTCAAAGACGCTTCACATGTCCTTATTATTTCATTAGATACATGGTGGTGGTAAACCCCTATTGTAGCCACAGCTGCCCTGGGGCCTGCCACTGACAGAGGCGAGGCAACCCGTATGTACCATCGGCCCCTCCAAGCATCACAAACCATTCACAAACCCACACCAGACTCATTCAAAGGTTGCTTGTATCTAACGCATGTGAACTTTTTACCTTAAGGTTTGGAGGCACTATGACCTTCCCCGCTGGTATCTGCAGTATGATCGTCTCCCCCTCAAATAGCCACAGGTCCCATTGGGAGTGGTTTGCCAGCAGAGCCCATGGCAGCAGCTCTACAAGCAAAGTGTTCAGACAAGGCTTCCAGCAGGACAGCTTCACCTGCATGGGACTGTCCCACTGAGTGAGGGACTCTGACACAGCCCTGGGAAACAAGAGCAACACAAGCAATCAGCGCCTTTACATCAAGATTCAAGCTACCAGATAATGACTGTTAGAAATATAAGTTGTTGTAGACAGCCTTAAAAACAGCAAGAAACATCCAAACTGCTGGGGGTCAAAGGCCAGATATAACTCGTGTTGCCCCCTGGGGACAGGGCTTATTTTGTGGCTGGACCAAAGCTCAAGACCCTCCCTCATTGGAGTGTTTTAAGACCCACTTATATTCGTAGTGTCTTGTATTGTAGATCAGTCACATTAAGTTCTCAATCAGTAAGAACTCAGGGATCATCTGGATCATCTTGGGACAGAAAGGGCGTACAACATCGCACTACATGTTCTTTATTCAACCAATTCCCTGACACAGCATTACATTTTGAGTAATCGCGTGTTTGTGCATCTAAAACTGGACCAGAGCAGCATCAAAGGACGTTGAAAAAGAAAAATGTTTTTGTAAGTGGTTGCTGAGTAGTACTGATGAAGGAACATGGACCAGGCATTTAATAGCAGTAATGATTGAAGTGAAAATTGTTGGCAACTTGACCAATCCATGAATGTTTTGCTACAAGTCCAACAACACTTTCTAACTCCAAAATGGGACCCAATATAATAGTGGTAATAGTAGCTCTTTGCAGTTTATTTTGTTTGTGTAGTTATTCAAATTGGACTTTGCCGTTAAAAGTGCGGGTAGCCGAGTGAGAGCTCATAAATCACATCACACAGCTCACAAAACGGTAATTGAAAGAAATGGGGCTTCTGTCAGAACTGCCAGCTCTTAGCCGAGGGCAAAAGAGGTGTGAATTTGGCATTTTCACACACTTGAGTTTACTCTGAGCCCAACAGCTATGAGCGGTTTGTGTAATGATATATTACAAAACAACAGAAAGAAAAATAACATTTACCACTTTCAACTTCCTCTGCCCTTTAAAGGCCAATTATTTACTCACTCCAGTTCTCGCTCTCTGTTGTACTGATAAATAAAAACAAACATTATATCTAAAAGAAACTGTATCAGCGATCTTGCAGATACTGGTGAAAACACTTAATACACATATTAGTCCAAGGCTGAAGTGCATTTAGTTGTGGGGTGCGGGCCGTCTTTTGAGACGCACTGTGCGGGCCGGTCAAGAAGTCCTCATTCCATTGCTGGGTGGGTCACGGGGCGAGTTTTGAAATTAGTCTCACATCGTCACGATAGCAATGTCGTGTGTGTCTTAAGATTGAGATGGAATGTGTGAAGCACCGTGAAGAAGAGAAATAGTTCATTGATCCCCGTAGGAGAAATTCAGGTGTCCAGTAGCAGCAGAAACACATCCATCCACACAAACAAAATAAATAGATAATTAAAAAAGTAGCTATCAATAGTATTAAAATGCATCAACACTCTAGATCACAGCAGCACAGGTGGTGCAGCCAATTGGTTCGGACCATTTTCTCTGCTCTGAGTAAAATGCAGGATGCTTTGAAAGCATTTTTCAAGAAATTTGCAATCCTCCAGAGGATTTCTGCTTGATCTGCTTGGTTCGGTCCTTGAGTCCTCTCTAGTCTGATCTGTATCAATGTTAAACTATGAACCCTGTACTGCAGTAACATCTCAGGTAGAAAAAAGCAAGAAAAAAAACTTGTAAATTTGTAAAGCACAAAACAGGAACTGTTTCAAAGCTACTCAAGAGTAAACCACTGATATACTGTATAAATTACTATTATAATAATACCACAAATACGAGTTGCAATGTAATGAAAAATATTCCCTCTCAATCAATTGCGGGGCCATTATAAAAATTGCAGGGCAGGTTGGGGTGGGTGTGGGCCAGAGAATGTCAGAGAAACAGGATTAGGGTTAGAATATAAAATAGTTTCACTAGAGTTTTTGTATTATAATCACTACAATTATTCCCTCAGTATTCCCAAGTTTGTGGCACAATGTCCTCCTCCCACAGTGCAAACATTGTTTACAGTCTGTCGTTGGTGGATCAGTTCTGGACTATTCAGAAGGGGGCACTCCAGAGCCAGTTCTCTCCTCTCACTACAGCAGAGTCGAGAGAGTCCAGGCCTGCTCACCTCAGCCATCTCCAACCCAGCCTTGAGCCGAGCAATATAGTGGACACAAGCAATTGTAGAAAACCTTTAGCAATGTTAAAAATAACTAAACCAAACACTAAAATAAAGTTGTATGTGATTTTGTCACTCTTTGTTCCCCCCTACAGCATCAACTTCCAAAGCTATATTTGTGTTGTGTGTGTGTGGTAGCACTAATACATAGAGGTGATACAAATTCAGGCTACTGTAAGTGCTGCAGTGAGCAGAAAAACACTCAACCGCAGTCAGACACATGTCCAGCAGATCCACTCACTCTGTCTGAGCCTGCAGAGAGCAACGAGACGCCGATGTATTCAAGATGTTTATTTGATTGCCGTGTGACAAGAGATATGGTTCCTAGAGTGACATGTGTGGACAGGATTTTATATAAGCGCTTGGGAGAAGGGAGATGACCACATGCACTTGCTTTTCTTTAGTATTCTTGTGTCTTGGGAGGATAACATAAATATGTTAATACATACAATTATTAAATCACTTTTTTGCAGAGGTTGGTTTTCTGCAAAAAGTGAACTATGGGTCTATGGTAGTTCACTCCTGTAGCCTATAGTAGGAGGAGATGGAGTAGACACTAATGCACAAAGAGGACGTGGAGTTCTTCATTATAACTGTATAAGTACTATCCACACATTTTGTGTATTGTTTTGACATATTTATTGGATGTGTATTTCAGTGATAGCATTTCACTGCATGATCCAGATTTTATGCTTAGGCCGACTCAAGGCCTTCAAGGCCGATTGAATACATTTGTTATTAATGTGTCATATTTTTTAAAGCCTTCAAAAACATGCATACAGTAAGTTGCAGTATTTGTTTATCACACTGTGTTTCTGTTAATGTTGAACAGCAAGATTTAAAGTAATCTTAACAATATCTTAAATATTAAGTCACACTTTTATAGAAGGTGGAATAAAATCACTTTAATTTCTACAACATTAAATTCAGGGACTGCAGATGGACACTATTTTCTGATGCAGAACAGATATGTCTCTATAAGCTTAATGTCTCGGTACACTGTCCCTTTAATAAAGATTAAAGAACAAATAGAACTGAAGAGGAATCTGTTTATCCTTGAAGGACCTCAGTTACCACAGTTTGAGAAACATTTTATTAATGCTTTCATGAGATACTGAATTTGTGTGACCTATTTGCCTGTTAAAAGATGTGCTCAAGATGTGCCAAATTTTAACTGGAAGCAAGGCCTGAGTTGTGTGAGAAAGAGGGCCATCACACAGTGACAGACTAAATCTCCGGTCTGTGGGGACAGCGGCGGTCGTCTGAAGCACAGCACAGCATTGTTAGCGGAGTTAACCGTTTTATGATGAGAACAAAGGCTGTGCAAAGACAAGAAGCCTCTGTCATTAAAGACATATTGCACAACTCTGTGTGAGACCGACAATAGAACCCAAACAGAGAGGGATCTGAAAGCAATGTCCAAACAACACCACAGAAGTATATGAACATGCGCTACAGAACACATCCTGAATTATTGCAGGATTTCAGCTTGGAGGGATTTAGTACAAAACACTTGTTATCCGGCCTGATAGTTGGGGCAAACCCAAAAACTATTGAGAGAAAAAAATAATGTCTCAAATGGATGGATTAATACTAAAATTATCATTCTTACATTAATAACTAAATCAATATAACAGATAAGCGGTATATTTGAATTAAAACCCACTAAAACCATACCTGTCACTGTCTTTGGAGATGTAGGGCCATTGCAGCTCAGAGGATGCCTTTGCTCCATAGAAATCATTTAGGATGAGATCAACGTTGGCCTGACTTTGCGTTTTGTTCATTATCTGTTTGATCAGGCTTGTGGAGATCGGCACAGCACAATTTGATGCGTCTTCATCTTCCCTACAAAAACAAAACAAAAAACATGATATTAATTCAACTTGAGCACATAGTAAAACACATGCTTGTTTGTTGCATCCATATCAACAGCTGGAAGCATTTATTTAAACAGTCTCAACTTAGTACCATATAATACTATCATGTGAGCCTTCATTTTCCCATTGTTCTTGTATTTCTGCATTGCGACCTCTGTTAAAACAGTCAAATCACATTCTGTCTCTTGTTGACTTGCAGCTCAGCCTTTCAAACTCACATTTATTTAGGAGTATTTCATTTCAGTAGTGAATCTTGCAGACAGACAGTGGTGGTAGGAAAACTATAACAGAACACAAACAAATAGCAATAGCCTCTTGATTTCTTTGGGACGTGTCCGGTTTAAACGACAGTCTGTCTATTGTTAGATCTATTGTCACAAAAAGTGTTGAGCTCTGGTTTATAGGGGAAGACAAAGTGGGGAGACTTGGTGTTGACAAGATCAGCTTTCATGACAAAATGTTACAAGGGGGATATAGATGTTAGGGCTATCTTCTTCCCATTGTGGTGACGAGAATGAAACAGGCAGGACATTGGTTAGGCCTAGTTCGGTCTCCGGTTATGATCTGTACCTTGTTGATTAGAAGCCACAAGAATTCCAAATTACAAGGGGGGGAAGATGAGATGCAGACCAAAACATCCTCACAATTTTAGTTTTGGGGGACTTATGTCTGCAGAACAAATACTAAAGGTGCAGTTTTACAGTTGTGGCCTTTTCCGCTGGAAGGGATGAGGGATGGATTGAGTTCGAGGGGACATTTGAGTTTATGTGGTTTAGTTATAGTGGTTTAGACAGGGGGGCACATTCTAAACACTAGAAGCTTTGTGGTTACCAGCAGAAAGACAAGATACTTTTGAGTTTGCCTTCGGAGCGTACGAAAGGATTTATCTACAAAAACATCGACTAAAAATATTCCCAGTGTACAGTATATCACACTGCGGTTTCTTTAGAGCAGATGAAATGAAAACAAACTTTGTGACCAGATATCTAAACAAAAAATGCTATGTTAAAAATTGTGGGGATTCAGATGTGCGTTTACTCTGTTCACTACTAGCTGCTACCAATACAGCAATTTTTCTTCCACAGATTATGCAAAAAAAAGAAAAAAAAAACAGGATTACAATTGCAGCGAAAACAACAATCATGCAAGAGTTTTTCCATCGGTGCCACCCAAGCCGAAAATACCAATTGCCACTTCAAGGCTGTCAAACTGGAGAACCTGCTATGTAGACACCAAAGTTACACTAAACAAGAGGTAAGCTTTGAACAGGACAACACTAAACACTGGTTGTTAATGGCTCTTTATGGCCAAACAGATGTAAAACTGCAAGACATGCAAACAAGAGAAATAAAACATTGAAAAAATGTATAGTGTCAGATATCTGTGCAGTGCCCAAAATAAATAAATGCATTTGAATATGTCCTGAAGAATATATGGTTGTTTTATGTAGACTTTGTGTGATTCACTGGGAAGTGAGGTTGAAGTTGTGCCCTTAAATGCCCCATCATTTATGATGAATGCTTTTCCTTCAGTGAGGGATCAAATGAGGTAAGTGACTATTAAATCCATTGTGATACATATCATAGGGAAGATATTTTAAACCTCTTTATATTAGTTGCTATAGAAAAATCACAGTAGGTTATGTCAGGTTGTTTCCATGGGTGTAAAATTAGGTGTTAGCCAGAACAGTTTCTGCACTGGCAGTATTTCAAGGGAGCCTGGTCATAGTGGTATTGCTATGTTACAGTGGGTCTGTCTTTTTGGTTCAAAACTCTTCATTTTAGTCTTAAGAAATGAATTTAACAATGCTCCATCAGACCAGTGTGGTGTTATCTCATATCTTGAATTGTACCTAAAGCCCAAACCTGAGCAAGTTATGGCCCAAAATATCTGGCCGGTGGACCCATCCCAGCTGCTAATGTGCCAGCCCCAAGGCAGCTGTGATTGCTGTAATAAAGTACAATGTAAATTAATAAAGTGTCTTTGAATTTTCAAAACAGTGGTATATAAAACTCATGCATCATTCATATTTTCAGCTGTAGTAAAGCACCACCTCTAAATACATTTCACATTGAAACTAATTAAGTGCCTTGACATGACACAGCCGTCAGTCCACCCTGTATCTCATCGCCATTTAAAAACATTATGAAATGGACAGAAGACAAATTTCCGAAGCCGTGGTGGTTGTAGTTCGGCGCCCGGAGACCCATCTCTGATCCATCTATTGCTTGATTAGGACTATCAGAGCAAACTCCACTAAGAAAGGCCCCTTCTCAACCAGTATTTCAATAGTTACTTGAGAAATCTTTTCAAGCCTTCAGTGCATCTCCTGCTATTGTAAATGGACACAGCTACTGCATAAAGCACATTTCAACTGCCTCAAGGTGTCATTGTCTGTTAAATCTGTTTCTGAAGGACATGATGCACATATACCTGACCTGTGTGCAAACACTCCTCAGACACTACTGTATGTAACATCCTAATATTTAGGAGCGGCAAATTCTGAGGAAGACTATGATGAAGTGGTGACTGTCACACTTCTCCTGGCGAGCCCTGGGGTCCTAGGACGGCTACAGAGAAGACCACACACAGATAAGACACATGTGGCATGCGGCATTACTCATCAGCCCGCCCATGCAAACATGTACGCCATCACAGATAAATACTTCCAATACGGGCCAAAACCTGCTTTCTGTTAGACCCGGTATCTAAATGAGTGCAATTATGGTTCTGATGTGACATGATGGAAATGGAGCTGGTTTGTAGCCGCTGCCAATTTGACTTCCTTTTGCTTAAATATCACTCCCTGCTGTCGTCATATTGAGTCAGACAAAATGGAGTGGGTGAGTCTTAAGTAAGTGTCTTTTACCATCTGGCAAAATATATGCATAAAATGTCATAGCAGAAGACACGTGTCAGGGTTTTATGGTAAAATGAGCTGTTTGACAATGAGATAATGTAGCAGGCACTAGAAAGTAATCGGATTTGTCACAGTTATGAGAAATGTCAAGTGTACAAGTAACAAACTGGCAAGAGTTTTTAGAGACCGGTTTTGTCTCAAAGTCAAGCTGTCAACATTTGATTGAAGAAGAAGAATTGGTTATTGCGTTATCCAGTGTTAAAGATTTCCATTATGCATTGAGTGTATTGTGCGTGTATATTTACATCCTTTATTAAAGTTGTATCCAAACATATTTCTCTTATTGAGACAACAGCATATGTTTGGAGTATTTACCTGGCTTGGAAAGTAAGGTGGTGTGTCTGGTCAGCCTCCGTGTTCAGCAGTGGCTCTTGGTGACCCTGCCCCAGGATCAGCTGACTCTCCCGCAGCCCCAGACTCCTCTTCTCCACATGGACGATCACCGGGTCAGGCAGGTGGCTCCGCATCACAAACAGCGGACTGAACACCACCTTGAAAACACAGTGAAAACATGTAGACGTTAGAAAGAGAAGTGCTTTTTTTCTCCTTTACACTTACCACTCTCTGCTGCGTGTGTGTATCAGGTTCAAGGGTGACCAGGGTGCACCAGATGTATAGTAAGGAGCCACTGGAACAAGGCACCTGCAAATTGGATCTACAATTAAAACTGAGAATGACAGAATGAAAAAAAAAAAAAACTGTCTAGATATCCAACATGGAGAGTCAATGATACTCTCAAACGGACTGAAAAAGGGAAAGAAAACACCAACTCATTGGGAGCATGTTTATAGCCTCCACCAGTAACGCATTATCATGTATTGTACAGTACGTTTCTTGGCTTCTTTTGTTTGTAAAAATTTGAACACTGAGTCATATGTCAGAACGAAGCAAACTGAAGAGTGCTAATGCCAGATCTGAGACCACTTGGGCTAGTAAAATCTTTGTGAGGTTTAATGGCTGGGAATGTACCCATAGGACCAAGACTTTTATTGTGTCATTGGTGTTTTCTCCTCGCTCCTCATTAAAGGCCAAAAGAGGCCAAAGACCATTACTAATGGCTCTGTTTTATGACGTACAGGGGATTTCACTGTTAGGAACAACAACATTCTGAGGATAGTGGCACAAGCAAAACAGCCATGTTAGACATGGGAGGGTCCAATATTGGCAGTATCTATTGTCACCATAATACAGAAAATTCGGTGAGGTAGGCATTTCACAGATGTCCAGATGATAGGAGCAGTAAGCCACCCCCAAACAAAAATGAGTGTTAAGGCCTTCTTTAAATTTTGACTTGTATCTTTTGTCTATGTTTACATTACACTTCCACAACCTGTAGTCTGTCCAGTTTCCCCGGGGGCCTCCTCCCACTGCCTCAAGCCCAAAGCATAAGGAACATCAGGGGAGCATCCAGGAGGCAAAAAATCAAATATTGGTTTATGACTATGAGAAGGATTTTAAAATAGGACTTTTACTATGACTATTGTTTGATTTACTGACTGCAAACTAAACCATGTTATCGCTGGAATCAAAGCAACCATTGCATATTCCATCCTAATCCAAGTTGTGTTGTCAGTGTGGACTATGAACATATCTTCGATGGGCCTGAAAGTGGGTCACATTGACCTTGCTTTTAAGACAAGGGGGAGCAGTGTTTTGTGGGAGGAAGGTGTGATACAGGAGGAACTTCAGATGGATTATGGGACATTACAGACAGATTTGGACAGGGGAGTGATTCAGACCATGTAGCAGGTGGTTGAGCAGAGTGCCAGAAGGGTAAAGTAAATACTGAAGAGGAGTTAACTATAGCAAGACGGATGAGGCAGTGGGAGCAGGCGTGCGGGAGGAAACTGGAGAGTGAAATAGCAGTGAAAGACAGAGATAGAGAGATCTAAGCACTCAGCTACTCCACAAGGCAGCTCTCTCATAATGAGCCAAACTCCACATGTGAAATGTGAAGGGAACAGCTAACAGACGGAGCTAGAGGAGAAGCAGCACACACGCTGGAGCTGGAGTTCAGACCAGATCCACAAAGACACGAATGCTGAGACGGTTCAAGGAACTGGAACAAAGTCTTGGTATTAATGTAAGTCCAGTGAATGAGAGATTTTAACTTAACCCAGATAAAGTTGATATTAAAACAAGGACAAACATGGAGTATGTTATCCGAAAACTGGTTTGTTTCATTAACATGAATGTCATTTACTGATTTTAGATAGATAGTAACCATCTTAGATAGTTTTAGTAACCATCTTTGAAGAAAAGCGAAACATGACACCTTTAATAAACTTGTTTATACAATGAGAAGACTTGCCTCTCCAAAGGTTACATGCTTGTTTTCAAAAATGTAAGTTTCACGACAAACTGTATAAATATATACAGCATAAACAACAACCTTTGGATGACCCCAAGCAAAAAGCGGTAAGAAAGCGGTGAGAAATATTCAGAATCATCACAGTTGGTCCATAGCTTTTGATCAATTACTCAATGAAGTTCTAAAATTAGATATCAAGTTGTAATATAATGATATGAAACTCTAGTGTTACTGAAGACAGAAGCTGGGGAAGTGAAGGGCCTTGTGTTAACAGCATGGGCTCATATCTGAATAAAAACAGAAATACTTTGCCGGGATACAATAATATTGCCAAGGCCAGGAACAGCAGGAGGAAGAGATGGAGTGACTGTTTGGCTCTATACCAGCGGTGTGAAAGTGGCTTCAAAGGATCTCGACGTGCCCACATATCAGCTAGAATTTCCTGTCCATGGTTAGTTTTGTTATGAGAGAGCATAAACTGTATTTTTTGCCTATCAACATCTTTCTGGTTCAGGGTTAGAAAGTGTGGGGCCTTTGGTGAGCCATATTGGAAGGACAGAACTTAAAAAGGAGAGTAGAAGCAGTAGGGAAGACGTGCCACCATGACCACCCAGGAGGAGCCCAGGCAACTTGTCCCAGTTGGTGGTCCTGTCCCAGGCTTCAAACGAGCAGAGCTCGTGGTGTTTGCATCGTGTCTATTTATGTTTCTGTGTTGGAACGCTTTCATGATTTTGAATATTGATCAATTAGAACCAGTTTCCTAAAACAGTGGAGCAAAAATACCTTACAAGTAAAACAACTGCTGTCACACTTCAGTTTTGGGTTGGTCCAAATTTTCTATTCAAATCTACCATACATGGCAAGAAGCTAGAATTACCAAGAAGAGAGACATTTTTTGTTTTCATATATTTAGTGATACGTTTTCAAATTGTGTTTATTGTAAACATTTTAAAGCAAGGGTACCTAACTTTCAAACCACAATTCATGGCTCTCAAAACACATTGTTAAAAAACATAGTTTTCAGATACATGTATTTTTGGCCTCTGCCACATCATTAGATCAGCTTTTCCAGAGAGCAAAGTGAAAAAAAGCATATCATCCTCACTCAGCTCTCAGCCCAAAGTGTCAAATAGAGACTCACATGGATCACTCTTAGAACAATGCGGAAGATAATAAAATATAAATAAATACATATAATAATAAATAAAATAACTCTTTTCTGTTAGGACAAAACAAAATGAATTATTGATATAAAAAAAGTTAAGTGCCCCAGCTTTAAAGTACCTGGGTACTATCCATCAAGTCGACAAATCGATCCCTCTAAGGAGTTTTATAAACAATATAGCAAGCACCAAAAGTCATTGCATTATGGATTGAATGTAATTTATCAAAGAAACACTGTTGATCCGATGATATGGATATAAAAAGTGGCGTCATGTTACCTGAACCACCGAGCTGGAGGTGGTCTTGTCCCTCCTCTCAAGCTGCACGTCTTGGGACCAGTCCTCGTCCCCTTTGGCTCGAAGACACAGCTCAGTCATCTCTGCATCCTCCAGCACATACGAGGGCAGCTTCCCCCCGGCCTCCAGACAGTCACAGTGCTCCTTCACCACTGTCTGACTGTCGGAGCCCACGTAATGCTGCACCACTCTCAGCTCAATGTCCTGACTCAGATAACTGCACATCACCTGTCTGCCGCAGATGATTACCTTTGAGACAGAGCAAAAACATGAAACATTAAGTCATGGGGAATGAGGGATAACGTCGACTAGAGCCAGCATGTCAAACTCAAGCTCGTGGGCCAAATCGGGCCCTCAGGACAATTTTTATTGGCTTAAAACAACATTCAATTATCATTTATAACTTGCTGCATTGGTGGTTATGGGTCTACCAAGCTATGTTATACATCATCTATTCCCACAGGAAAACAACCAAATTGAATGTATTCTAAAATGTTAACCCAACACATCATTAATAGTTACATAGTTAAATATAAAACAATGTGTTTAACTGTACATTTGATCCAGTTTTGGTTAAATCTAATCAATAAACACATTTTGTTTTAAGTAATAATTTAAGAAGGAAATCCCTTCTATTCTGCCTTCCCCAACCAGTCCCCCTTTTTTCAGCCCCTGACCAAAGTTATTTTGTCATCCCTGGACTAGAGCCATGATAAACGCAAATTTAATCCGCAATGAATGCTACTGGTATTATAGAAGAGACTGAGTAAAGATTTTTGAGAGTAAAATCAACTGCGTGTTGCACTGGATTAAGAAACCACATGCGAACCACAAATAATGACCGATGTTTTCCTCTGCTTAGCATGTTTGTGCCACTGGTTGAACGGAGCAAGCAGCATTTGTAACTTTATATAAATATAGACAGACTTTTGTGTTTAGAGAAAATAAAACCACATTGTTTTTTTCCAATATGAAATAAGATCATAACAAACATTAAATTGTGTCTATAATTTTGTTTTAAGTGGTTTGAAAGTTTAAAGTAAAGACAGCAGTGACATGTTGGGGAACGGCTTGCAGTGGTAATGTGGCAGTGACAGTGGCAAAAATGACTTGTTACAGACACAACATCGGATTTGTTCATAGAAAAAAAGGCTGTCTAATTAATTTTACATTCTGAAGTTTCAGTAAAGCAGGCTCCATGCTTTTTGAAAGTCTCAAGACAACTAGTTCCATCTTTAAAATGCTTTTGAAGAGACTGAATCTACTGCTTCCTGACAACAATAAGAAATGAGAAGTTGGTAATAAGTAAGTGATAGATGTGATTTAGTGTTCTTAGTGATTTCTCGACTGTGGTGTTATTCAAGTCAATATAAAACAAAAAGGAAACAGCTTATTCTGAGCAACACAATGGCTTAAAGTATTTTATAAAAGAACATTTTTAAAGAGCTACTTAGCCAACTACCACTGACCAATGTTACAGCCTGTTTTTGAATCAAATCTGTCTTCTGAAGGTTTAAAGCTCTGAGGCTGTTTCATATCAAATGCTTTGTGTGTGACATACGAGTGCTCTTCTTTTCATTTCCAAAGGTCACACTCAATCTCCATATTTTCTGACATGTCTCTGCTGATATAAACCACAAAAATGGCTGGTATATAGCACTTTCTGATGCATGCAAAGCCACGCTCAGTCACGCCACAGATTCAAAAGACTGGCACTTTAAAAGGACTTTTGTTTCCCTGGTAAATGTATGGCTGATGCACTGGAGCAGGCTGTGCGTGTGCTCTGTGCTTGGACTGTGGTCATGATAATAATCTTCAATTGAAGTGTTTGCTCAGAAAGACATGCATGCCTAATCTCTTCATCTGTCAGTTTCTGTCCCAACTGCACACAACACAGGCGCAGATGCAGAAGCGGAAACAAAGAAAACAAACACATTTTCTGCTCTGTCAAAAACGCCTATGGCAACTTAACGTGGCAAATTATTAAGACAAATGTTTCAGGAAAAAATTAGATAGCGTAAAAAAGGACAGTAACATATGCCCATGTGAGATGCACAGTATCAATGACATTAATTTGAAAAGATAGCGGACAATTAAGAGATATCATTAATTCGTCCCACAGTGGAGAAATGTCAGTGTTGCATTACCAGTTACAGAACAGTAGGAATGAGTAGCACACAGCACAAAAACTAGTATACAATCTCTACCTTTGGCATAATAAGAATCAAGTATAAAGTACTGTATATTCTAGCGCAAGTAATATATAGTTGTGTTTACATCTGTACATGTTAGCAGCATGAGGGGCTGGGACAAAGTGACTAAGTAGAGCAACAGTGGACACATGTGGTTCTATATTGCACATTCTGACATTATTAAAGATCTTATTGCACATAAGAGTAATTAAAGTAAAATGACAGTGACACATGTGGTTCTAAATTGCACATTCTGACATTATTAAAGATCTTATTGCACAGAAGAGTAATTAAAGTAAAGTGACAGTGACACATGTGGTTCTATATTGTACATTCTCACATATACTACAAATAAACTACATTAACTGTAAAACTACAAAAAGTATGTTCTTTGCTGGTGCAATCTAAAGACATCTATGAGACTGCTATGAGACTACATCTGACGACATCACAAAAGCACAATGTGTATACAAGACCTAAGATGGAACAAGGAAGTCATATGAGTGTTCCACTCTGTTTTGTCTGAGGTACAAAGAAAAAACAAAAAGCACCACACCATTTACATAACAATCTGCCACCACTGCAATCTCATGTAAACATAAAAAACACAAGAGAATACTATAAACATGACTGAAACCTGTGTTATTGGTGTTAAACGGATTGTTTTTGATTTGCTTTGGAGATTGAAAGTTTGAGTTTGCAGAGCTATAAAACAGATACAGAAACAAAACAACAGCATCATAAAAGGAGATTTAGAGGTGCTTATCCCAAAATGTCTGAGAAAAAAAGGCCAGACATAGACAAGTGACACATCATAGTGGCACCAAAGACAAAATGTAGCAAATCAGCTTCTGGTTTTGGTAAAATCGCAACCACTTTAAAGATTTGTTGCAGGTTTAGCGTAAGTGGTACCAGACTAACGCGTTATTATAATGCGTGTATATATGACACGCACATGGACTTTCAATGGAAGATTAGTTATACAGCTTTCACTTTGGCTTTACATCAAGACAAACATAAACAGAAGCAGCCTCTGCTTTTAAAATGGACACCAGATTCAGCATGGTTCAGCAAAAACTCTGAGTATTAGGTGATAGATATCTCAAATGTATAAAATTAGAACTGACTGGACCCATTAGATAACACAAATATTTATTATTCACCACACTACGGTGAATTACACTATTCACCACATTGTTTAGTGGCACGGTGCTGCCGCGGTTCGGGTTTGTGCTTTACAGCAAGAAGGTCCTTGGTCAATTCCCGGTCCAGACAGGCCCTGATGTGGTGTTTGCATGTGAGCCCTGTGTCTGTAAAGGTTCCCTCCAAGTGTTCCAGTTTACCCGAAGCTACGGTAAAAAACATGTACAATGGATATGAAAGTAACGAGTGAGTGAACAGATGGTGATGGTCAGAGGGTCCAGTGAGCCAGATGTTCGGCGTAAAAAACCCTTTGAGTGACCTTGGTCTGTCTGTGATATACTGTTCTATACTGTATATATAAGGATTATTTATACAGTGTTAATCTTAGGAAGCTTTGTAAAATCTTGAGCCACTTGTACCTGTCTCTGCACCCCGGTGAGCTGCTGGATCTTAATGATGAGTGAAGCGGTGCGGCCTTTGTACTGGATAGTCCTCAGCAAAGTGCCCACGTTGTCAATGCTGAAGGCCTCGGACCAGCGCCAGTTTCCCCAGCCCTCGATACAGATGTGAAGCAGCTGTGGGCACATACACACATACAGACATTGGTCATTTTTGTCTTTATTTATCCTCCATGCAAGAGCAAACTAAACAACTAGACTGTGTTTAGAGGAGGCGGGTAGTAAAGAGATGCGGTTCCTGTTTAGTGGTAAGCTGGCTGCATGTTGGATGGACAAACGGTGGTCCGCATTCAGTGGAAAAAAGCTGATGTGGAAGCCGCTTACAAATGTATGGTAACTTGGAAGGGTCTGTTCTTGATGTATGTAAATAAGAAGGGGGGAAGAGTTTGGAGTCTTTGAGCAACAGAGAGTGTTTGGCAGTAAACACGTTGACCGACGCAGACACAGTACCCATGTGGGAAAGTGGGTTCAAATTATGCAACAACCCATTAGTCATGTAGAAGAGGATATTCGGTGATAACTTTAACCTTGACATAAAATGGCTTTGCACGTCATCCTAGGCTAATCACAGGCAAAGCTGAAGAAGGAAAAAAACTAAAACACTATTCTAACTAAATATAAAACAGTCAAATAAGGGACAGATGTGTTTGCAAGATAAGATTCAACCAAAAGTTTTCAGGCCATGTTCAGGATAACATTACACCCCTGATATTACTGATTGAGTGAAGAGTATATGAAGAGAATTAAGTAAAATATACAACTACAGAAAAATGTAAAATGTCTATAAAAAGATCTGCGTGTTTGTACTGAAAAAACAACAACAACATTCAACTATTTTTGCATGGTGAAAAGACTGTCAAAACAATGGTTAATGGCTACAGTCTAAAACATCACAGAGCGTTGGAGAATAGAGGGATAGAAGTGGTCAGGGGTCCTTTGAGCATATACAAGCTGTAGTGAGGTCACCGTCTGCTTCTCTGAATGGGACGCCGCTCTCAATGACGAGCAAACTCATTTGTCAAACAATGAATGTGTAGTCATGAGATTATGGTCACAATACAGGAGCCATATCATAAATACAAGGAGAGATCTGAGCCTTTGTCCCCCTCCTGAGGCGCCCCATGTGACCCTAAAGCTGTCTGAACTCTGTGGTCGCTGACAAAAACCCAAACTTGTAACAAAGGAGGAACATGAGAAAGACAAAGAATGCTTGTGAGTGATCAATGGAGAAGAGAGGATAGAGTTTGAGACATTCCCAGAGGAGGAATGACTAAAATCAGACGCATGCTAAGTATTTCTGATGATTTACACTTAGTTTCATCACCGAGTGCTGAGCGTTTAGCCAATCTCTTAAAAGAAAAACAAATTACTGCAGGGTCAGAGGGCGCATGGGGACCCTGGTCAGAACCTGGGATGTTGCTCCACGCTGTACATTCTCCTCACTGTTTGAAGGCATATTTCTTTACAATAACAATTTCAATCAGAGCCCGAATAGCTGGCTTTAAGGCGGGTCCTGCGGGCTGTCGAGTGAGTGGAAGTGACATAATTTCTCAGATCTACTCCCTCCTGAATTTACAAACATAGAAAAGTGACAAAGCACAGTCAACAGTCAGGTGAAAAGGTTATACTTAGGCCCTGAGGCTGGAGGGCTGTTATATGACAAGCACTTTTGTTTTTATTAGGCTTGTTTGGGTCATAATGGGTTTTTAGAGGAAAATACATGGATTGTTTTAAGCAGCGTCATTAAAAAGTTCAAAACAAAAAAATTAACATAAGATCTTATATTAACATATTATTTGTATAATACTCTAATATATTGTGTGTTTTTGGTTTGTGTCATTAGTCAAACAATGACATCCTTGTTGTTTATCTGTGTCGACAGTGAACCTTTAGTGTCACTATGCATTGAATACAAACAACTCTTTTCAGGAAGAATTATTCGTGCTTCAATCCAGATGAACACTTAAAAATACTTAAATGAGAGTTAGTTTATTGACAAAAGGCAGTAGGTTTCTGCACATTCACAGAACTGTCCTCTCACTCGGCAACAAGGGCAACACCTCCTCACTTTTTGTTGGAAGTGGATGCCTCCTGGACTTTAGGATTGTTTGAATCCATCAGTGCGAGTTAAACATCATCACGTTTTATTTCAACTAGAAATAAAACGTGATTCTTTAGATATTTTCTGGATAAACTTTAGTTAAACCCGATGCCAACAGCCCATGCTCCTTATGCCTGAATCGATTTGTTTATTCAACACTTGGTTCTGTTTTAACCCTGGTGCCCCTTGCTCTCCCTCTCCCATCACTCGACCATGCCTGTGGCTCAACTTGACCTTTAGGGAGAAGTCATAATAGCCTCTCTCCTCAAACTTCAAACAGGGAAAGACTTTTTGTTTAAATTCATCATTTCTCTGAGTCAAGCAAAAGGAGAGCACAAACATACAAGTAGTGACGCAGATGAACGAGACACGTAGAGTGACAAGAATGAAAATTAGGTCCATCACTGTTTTGGGCACAATGAATGGACAGTCAGTATCGTGCCGTTCTTTCAGGAAACTCCTGAATCATCAATTACACTGGTTTGTACCAAGAACATAAATAAATCAAGTTTGCATTGCATACTTGGTTATTATTCAAGGGCTTCAAGCCTCAGGCTTGCAACAAAACCATAATCCCATCTGCTTTCTAATTTGGAGACCTAACCTCAGAAGCCAAAGTGACGAAATGCCCCCAAAGGACTTGCACAAGAGAGAAGCACGAAATGTTCTTATAGTACATACAGTATAATGGAAGCATACTTCCATTCCATAGTGTGTTGCCGCTACGACCAAATACACAACACATCTGGTAATCCTAATGCAAAGCTCTATAACGTACAAAGAGAGCATTAAGGATGACAATGGAATCACACAAACGAATCCATCAGAGGCTTGTATTTGTGAAAAAGTTATTTTTGTTTGTTTAATTTTTCACATTTGCAGAAGCTTAGCTCACTCCATACCAAAATATTAAAATTAATATGCAAATTGCACTTCTGATTTATGAAACAAGAATTTATTTGATTAGACAAAACAAATTCATGTTGCTCTTAATCAATTATCAGCACAAATGTAGCTCTTTAAGCGACTACAGTTTTGTTGTTAATTTGTTAGCATATTTAATTGAAAGATATGTTTAATTTTGTTCACATGTTGTAAATATGTTTTAACACAGAGATGCATAATGAACATAAAAAAAACAATAAAGTTGTAATAACAATTGACAGTTTCAATGCAATTTAAAAATAGGCACACACAGTTTTATAATTAGAATTTGAGAGAAGTCATACTAATAGTTTTGTTAAAGGGGGGAATAAATTATAGCAGCACAATCCTCAGAGGGAAAAAATATCCATAATATCTTCTTGACAGAAATCATTTTGATCTACTCTTACAGTATTTTCCATTATTGTTCTTGCCAGGACGCCATTTTAAACTCCTTTAAGTCGTTCAACATAATATTAAATCTTTGATCAGGGTTCTCCTCTTTTAGATCCTGAGGCAAAACCGTGATTAGAGCTGGCTGTCGATGAGGGCTTTGAGTCCAGGACTGAAGCAAGTTCCAGCTCTGTACCACAACGCGCTGCTCTGGGATCATTAGAGAGCTGGTAAAAACACATGACAATAACAGTCTGATCCAGCACTGCATGTTTACCATCTGCTAAGTGTTCACTGATAACTTGACTGAGGGCCATCCCGCTTTCTCCACTTCCAAGAATAACAAGATGCTTAAGTTTTGTTATGTAAGATTTTTTTGTAGCTTGATAGCATAATGACATTAACTGCACACAATCAAATGCACATGAGCCCATGTCGTTCCAAAACATAAGAAAGATAATATCATAAATATCTTCACCGAGCAATCTCCACACTGATGTCTCCTCGGCAGTGACCGGTTTCAGTGAGAAAACAAACAAGCCATCCTCTCATTATTGGCAGCAGTAAATGTATGGTACTTTATTGCAACATTATTGGTCTAGGGCTACAATTGATGTTTATTTAGATAATCAATTCATCTTGCGATTATTCAATAGTTTAGAAAGCTGAGCTCTCATTCCTTTGAGAAAGTTCTGGATTAAGTACGAATTGTACATTGTAAATGTACATTGTTTAAGAAACAATGTACATTTCTCTCAACTGAAATAAAATCATCATCAAGCAAAATGTTTTCAAGTACCAATTCTCTCTGTTGGAAAAAAAAATATTTATATATATTCTAAATAAATAAATAAATAGTAACAGAAGTTGAACACAGTAGGTCAAAGCAAGGTAGAGATAATCAATCAAAATGATCAAAACAATCTCTCCATGTAGATATCCAATAAAAATACTGTTATGACACAAGTTCTAATGAGCGGAGAGGTAAAAAAAAGAGCTTAATGAGAATGGTACATTTGAAGACGAAACTGTTAAACTTGTTTTGCAGTCAGAAGCAAAAGGAATATTTCACAGTAGAAGGAAGAATGGTTTCAATTTGATTCCAACAAATTCTGAAAGCTAACTTGACACCATCTGTGAGAAAGTTGACGTCATAAACAGGATGGGTTCTTCCAATGGGTAATCATCCCAAACACAACTCAAAATGCACAAAGGATGACATCAAGAGGCACAGGATGAAAGTTCTTGCATTTGTCTTCAATAACATTGAAAATCTGTGGATTGACCACAAAAGATGCATAAAAGCAGATATTCAGCAGTAAGAATGCACAGAAATTCCTCAAACTAGAAGTGAGAATCTCCAAGAAATGTGTTCATAGCATTGATACTTCGAGGGGCGCAATAGGTTTCAACTCTGTACGGTGTCAACACTTGCTCTGACCGCCCCCCTTTGAGTCCCCAACTTTTTCACCACGCTGAATACATGGCTCTATAATAATAACTGGATAGGGTATTACTAGCTTATAGCGGTCCCACCTATGGGCACAGGGGGCGCCCATGGCACTGCAGACTAAATTCATGAAGGCTACCCAGAAAAAAGTCCCACAGAACTCGATGTAAATTAAAAAAGCTCGACCTCAGCTGACAGAGAGCCTTCATAAACAGACAGAGAGCTTTCATAAAGATCCCTTGTTTCCCTTGTCATCCTGAACTTTTTTTGTTCTTAAATCCTTCGGTTTTCTTTAAATCCACACTTTACTGCCACAAACTCTGCTCCCTGCCTTCCCGCTCTGGCTCCGCTCTTCCGCTGCTCTGATGATCAGCTCTGATTGGTCAGAGCGCGGCCGAGCCCCTCATGCGTCGCACTAATCCACTGCGCAGAACCGGGAGGACCAGACGATGACCAAAGACAGGCGAGTTCAGCTAATCTCCCGGTCTGCATGAAGTCCCATGCGCTACTGAGCACAAGCCATTCATTTGAATAGGGCGCCATCTTGGATTACAGGGGCCTGGGCTGAATACTACAGTAGGTTATGTTGTTGTTATTTAAATACTAGCAAATTTGAATGCCTTTTGCCTCTATAATTGTAATAGTCTAAACCTTTCTGTATCACTGATCATGTGTCCCCAGTGGCCTACAGTTGCACTTTGAAGCCTGGTGGTTTGATATGACTTGTATAAAACTTGATATGAGCAGGTTTACAGTCTTTGCCACAATCCAATCAGTAGAAACAACTTCCAGGTACGGCAGTGTGCATATCAAGCTGCCTGCGACATGCGTTTCCAGATGTCAGGCTCTGCTGCATTTGTAACTAAACTGCACCTAACAAGGACCACCTGTCTCCTCCGGCAAACATCAGAGCGAGCAGGAGAAATGACGTTCAATCATGCACGGGCTTATCAAACAATCACATGATGTTTTAAAAGTAGCCATTTCCCCCTATTGTCGCCATGGAGACAACATTCTGAACGCAAACAGCAAAAAACAGGAGTGACCTCATTTGCACGTCCCAAGTCTAAATTATGTGGTGAGTCAATCAGCAAGACAAACCAGTTAGGTGGATACAGTGTCAGTGTCTAGGCTGCATATCCTTCCCACTGTGAACATATTAAAAACATAACTTCCAGTAAAGGGTTAGAATATGAAGTAGTCATAACCCAGATCACGACTTCTTGGTAAAACTCACACTGAGAGAAAAATACGGCTACAGACACTAGACGTGTAAAGCCTAAAGTGTAAAGAGCGAGTCACCACCGCACTGCATCATCAATGTCCCAGGAAGGGACTGGATCCAGATGATTTGTCTGCAGAGCGGTCGTCCAGTGCTCCTTTTCTAGATAACACATGAGTGGCAAAACAACTGGAGTTACTATGGTCATAATGAATATCAATCGGGCTTGAAAAGGAGTGTGGATTTCAGGAGCAGATCCATCTAGAATGAATTACTCAAATCATGCAAAAATCACTTGAAATAATAATAAGAAGAAGGTCCTTTTATTCGTCCCACAATGGGAACATTTCAGTTTGATGCATACACACACACACATACACATCAAGGCAAGCAGCGAACATCACTTCCGCGCTCCTTATGAGCAAAGGATATATCTAATACAAGGTGGACATAAAAGGTGCATTATGCAACTGTGTATAAGTGAAAGAAAGTTTATATTTTTGCATATTTTTTATT
Organism: Knipowitschia caucasica; assembly: GCA_964034765.1. Taxonomy (NCBI): domain Eukaryota; kingdom Metazoa; phylum Chordata; class Actinopteri; order Gobiiformes; family Gobiidae; genus Knipowitschia; species Knipowitschia caucasica. The sequence goes on from OZ035829.1 coordinate 9,887,317, forward strand.
ATAGTAGTATGAGTGATCAGCAAGATGCCTCGAGTTTCCATCACAGTGGTTTCTAGAACGCTACAAGATCAATTAATAATAATAATAATAATGCATCGGTTTTATATAGCGCTTTTTTGGACACTCAAAGATGCTTCACATGTGTCATTATTCATTCACTCCATACACAGTGGTGATAAACTACTACTGTAGCCACAGCTGCCCTGGGGCACACTGACAGAAGCGAGGCAACCAGTAAGCGCCATCGGCCCCTCCGACCACCACCAACCATTCACACACACACCAGACTCATTCCAGGCAATGGGGGTGAAGTGTCTTGCCTAAGGACACAATGGCAGTTTGGCACTTTACAGCCGCAGCCGCCCCACTGTGGCTGGTGTTCCCAGAGGTTAAGTGTCTTGCCAAGGACACAACGACAGCAGACAGTGGGAGTCGATGGTGAAAGTCTTGAGCGGGGCTTGACCCCTCGACCTTATGGCTCAAAGGCCAACGCTCTACCAACTGAGCTACTGCCGCCCAATTGTTTGGAAGGTTTTCTCTAATGATGGACTCCCGCACCAGAAAAGCTACAAAACAATCGATCCTGGAGCACTGGAGACAACCATGCCCACTCTTAAAGCCACTGGGTCTTTATACTTTTTCACACATTATGTATTTTTTGATGGACACTGTGTAGTTCTCACAATCCAATTCACAGGACTATATTTTCAATAAGAAATAAATACAAGACAATCAAATGTGAATAGCTTGAGCTCACTTGTGTAATAGTGACTGTTTAACAAATGCCCCATGAATCTAGTTTAAATTTCCTTTTGATAAATAAATCAATAAACTAAAACAAATTCTCCCATTGGAAAATGTCATTACTTGCACATGTCCTACTGCTGCCTGGAAGAGAGGCCGATTTATTCTGGTGCGGTGTGGTGTGTGTCTGAGACTAGTGGTCTCTCTACAGCCACCTTCAAATGAAAAGCAGACTCGAGAACAAAAGGGAAGAACAGAGCACAGTTGCAGTAAAAGAATAAGAGCTTTGCGTAAATTAGATAAGGAGGAACAGAGAGACACAATAGCCCCCTTTGCCAGGGCAGCAAGGGCAGAGCTGAGTAACATGAGGGGCTTATGGTGGCTATAACAGCTGTCTGAACTGCCTGTCTCTGCCTGACATAAGAAGCAGAGCTGTGCAACATCAAAGTCCACATTTGCAAGTCTAAGAAGCGGTTTTGCGAGGTACAGAGAGGATGCATTGTGTGGCTCCGGTGGTTGACAGAAGAGACTTTAAGAGGTTTCTGCTTGACTAACATTGTTCCATATAGACCTAGTTTTGGTTTTGGACAGAGGCATTTGAGACATCCAGAGCCTGAGGGACTATAGAGCAAAGCGTTCACACAAGTGCTTCGGGCGGCAGTACAAGGAGGAGCTGACAAAAGAGGACCTGTTTGAGAGAACCGCAGTCTGAGGTGAAAGAAGGCAGCGGTCAGGACAAAACAGGACAGGGCCATGTCTGAGTCTCTAGGATTGTTCTGTTAACATTTTGAAGCAACAGCAATTTCAATTTTGTTATTGTATTATGACACTCAAACAATAGTGAAACTCAATAAAAAATAAGCTGCCCAATATGCAGAAAGAGTTCCTGAAATTGTGTGTTTACCACAGGGAAAAGCCATGTGGTAAATCATACAAATTTGGGAGTAAGCTAAAATAGCTTTGGTTTATTGTTTATGTTATGCAAATGAGGTCAAAGTGCAGCGTAGCACTATCCATGGTGCTGAAAAGGGACATCACTTATGTTACTCCTGCTAAAAAAAATATAGCCATGCCCATGGTTACAAACAATGGCACCCCTGAGCTTCTGAGATTCAAATTTATTGGTAGGATATTGATAGTATCCGAATTATATTATATTCTAATAATATATCTTAAAAAGTTCGTTTTGCATACAATTTTATTGTTTTGCACCAAGTATTTGACCAGGCAACCACACAGTAATCTATACGATCCGTGTTTTGAACGACACATAAGACAACATTTTTAACGACATATTTTAACGAGACAATTTTATTACAACTACACTCTTATTTTAGAGATCACATTGTTTAACAGCTATCTTCCTATAGTAAGGATGTCATATTTTCAAGCCAGTTCAGATTTTGTCCTCATGCTTACTGCGAGTGTAGATTAAATACAAAAGTATACCAAGGTAACGGCCCTTTAGAACATCTGAAAAGCAGCCATTGAAATACACTAATTATTCGTGATAACATGCATAACTTCTGATGAACTGAGCTGCAGGTTCTGCAAAGCAATTACATTTCTGTACTTTTGGTAGTATCAACAACATAACATGACTTGGCAATTAAGAAACCAAACATGTTTCTGAAACCAACTGCAGCTAATGAAAACGTGTTTCAGACTCAGTGTTGTGTGTAACACACTGAGCGTGTAGAACTAAAGGGAAAAATGATGAAAGATGACAACAAATGATTGTTGAAATGTTCGATAAAGAAACTATTCAACATTTAAGTACTGGGTACAACAATGTCAGCTCCACTTCCAATCCAATTTTGATCACACAGAGACATAAACAAGCAAGAGAGAAATTAAAAGACTTGGGCCCATTGTCAGAAATCTGGTTAGAGGCCTGCTGCAAATCTGAAAGACCTGAAACATTCCAGCGGAGAGGAGTAAAAAACGGGTTGATGGTTACGAGAAGCGATTGATGTCAATAGTCCCCAGAGGGTTGAGGGAACCAATAATTCTGCCAAGTCAGTGTGAATTAGTCTGATTTGGCATGTTTCTTTGCTTTGTGCTGTTCCAAAGAAAAGACAAGAAACAAACAAGAATACTGAATGAACATGAATATAAATGAAGGTTAAAATTGGGAGTCAAGCATTATATACAGCGCAGCAGTTTCTGGGGGTAAACCAAGACAAAACATGTGGTTATCTCAGTCTCCTATACTATTAGGGTCACATACAAATGGCAGGTGGTGGCAGATCATTTGAATTGATGACATTAATAGATAGAATATTGTGATTTTTTAATCATGATTGATCCCCTAGGTGACACAAAATATAATGGAAAATATTTCCAAAAACTGGAAGTCATAGCACATTACATTTCTGGTATAAAAAAAAATATGTTGTAATTTTTGTCAAAGCTACGATTAAATAAAGCTGCTGTCACTATGCAGCACAAGGCAATTAGAGCATACCAACACTTGTGTCATGTGGTCAGCAACAAGAAACAGCTCCAATGCAAAACACCCCTCACATCTGCGGTTTAGAAGACAATTCAAGGCCAAACGAGGAGGAAAACAGAATTTTCAAAGTGCTAACACATTGGTATGCTTGAAGAGATTTACATAGAAAAACAAATATGACATTCAAGCTGCTCAGATCTCGTCAACATGATAATTAAATTAATCTCTACATGTCAGAGTGGAGCTTCCAGTGGGACAAACTCAAAATATGTGCTTGTTTATTGAAAGAGTAAGACATGGAAGATGAATCTGTTATCAGACAGAACTATAAATCACACAAGTTTGCATCATGACGAGACCAGAGACAAATCTGACTTCAGGACACGAGGATCATCCATTTTCAGATGGTTAGGATTGGTTTAGATGCTTATTTAGAATAAGTATTTTGGGACAAGCAGTTCATGATGAATTAAGGAGAATGTGTTTTCCCAGGTACTTTGAGTCACTGATTTTAAAGTTTTTGGCAACGTGTTATGTTATCAATAAATCTTCACAACTGGAGTCTGCTTCTTTGGTGAAAAATTATGAAAAATTAGCAGGAGTTTTTATTAATGAGTTTTCATGAGGTGCAGAGAGGGAGTAAAGTTCCTTTGTCAACAGTCGACCAGTTCTCAGCCTGAAACCAGAAACTATTTTTTCAATATAGTTCTACTCATGTTTGGTGTAATAGTTTTGGTATGTCTCTTATCAGCTGGAGAGTAGCTTTGGGTTATGGACATTGATAAAGAAAAATGTATTATTAAGTTTCTATAGTTACAAAAGAAAGAACATATAACAAAAATATCTAATATCCAAAAGCCACATCAGCACCTTACAGAAAATCTTTCAGTGGCAACTGAATCATTGAAAAACAAGTAGAGCAGCTCACAAGTTATTTATTTGCAGATAAAAATGGAGTGGGAATGAGTCTCCCATTAATTGTCTGGATTTTTTTTACCAGGACAGTCCTGCTGAGGTTTCATAATATTTCATGGGTGTCCTGGCCCCATAAATTGAATAAATAATATGGATTTACATATACTACCTCCATTCACTAAAGATCCATCACCCAGCTTTAAGGTACAAGAATAGCCTTAACTTAAAATGTAAATTGCATTTGCAAGCGATTTATTTGTCTTATTTCCCGTCAAAAATGAAAAATACATTAGAACTTTAGTTTGCTATCGCGACTCGTTCTTTTTTATCTACTAAGTAATAAAGCATTATCAGTATGGCGCCGCCTGACCCCGGCTTTAACAGAAGCCTCTCTCCAACCCTGCTTGTTTGTGTTGGTGTGTGGACTCTGCTCTGTGCTGATGAGCAAGACCAGCCCTCCTTCATTTCTCATTTACAAAGCACTACATTCTTCAACCCCACTGTAACCCTGCCTCGAGATTACTTCTTGTATTTTTTGGAGCCTGAGATGCTCACAATCAATGAGGATAATCCCGGACTCACTTCTGGCAGGTTGACACCATTTGTATCTCGTTGCTGTAGAAACAAAACTTTTAAATCTCTCACAATAATAATCTTGGGTTCTTTGTAATGTGGTTGTCAGTGAAAGACGAGCCTGGGCAAGTGTCACCAGGGGACAAATGACCTTCCTATCGCAGTGCTGATAAACTTTTAAAAATGTCCCGGTGAGAGGAGAATTTCACGGGCCAGCGGTTCATGTTACTCCTCACTAAATTGGACATCAACATAATGTATGATCCAGTGAGTAGCCAATGTTTAACCTTTGGCTGTACGTTGCTTCAAAATGCAAAATACATTACCTTCGCAGGCCGGGCCCTTTTCTGAGAATCTAAACCAGGAAAGGGGGTCTCCAGGGATCAAAGCCATCTTCATCAGTGTCTCTCTGATCAGTCAATGCTTTGGTTAACCCCATATAGTTGTGGTTAACCTCTCCACAGTGTGTATGAGAGAGAAAAGAACAGGACAACTACAGACCACTTCACTTGAGGGCAGTGTTTGATAAACAATAGGGTCAGGGCCGTACGATGACGAGATGCCTCAAACATTTGAAGTTAAATTGAAAAATGAGGTCTAATGTGATCTTACAGACAATGGAAAGCTAAATCTACTGAAGGTTGCAGAGTGTCTGTAACAAATAAACAGAGCGCACCTAAACAAGATGATACATGTCCGTCCAAGTAACCACTCTCTCAAAATCGCCTCTCAAAAGTTCACTTAATGTTGGACTTCATGCCAACTCAGAGCAACACACCCAAACTAAACTTACAAATGACAGAAAACATGCACATATCATCTTAAAATTGTATCTTGGCTGTAGTGAGATGTAAACCAGAAATTTGGATACAGTCACTGAATGCTCATACTGTACTAAAGCAGTGCTTGCGATTCTATTTCCAAATATCTTAAAGTTAAGATCAGGTCACAGCAATCTTTGACAGACATTATATTGGACGTCCCTAATTAAAACAATCCCTATTTAGAGGTTTAATATTATGCAAAATAAACTTTTTCCTTCCCATGTATACAAGCCTGCAGATTGCCATTCCACAATTCTGCATATTATTTGCAGTGATATTCTGTAAATTGCCAGTGTAAACCACAGCAACTTTCCGCACAAAATTTGGATACAAAAAGATTTCCCAAGCTTTAAACATCTCAAGGAGCACTGTGCAAGCAATTATATTGAAATGGAAGGAGTATCAGACCACTGAAACTTTCATCTCAAACAAGGAGAAGACTGATCAGAGATGCAGTCAAGAGGCCCATGATCACTTTGGATGGGAGAGTCTGTCCATAGGACAACAATCAGTCGTGCACTGCACAAATCTGGCCTTTATGGAAGAGTGGCAAGAAGAAAGCCATTTCTCAAAGTTAACCATAAAAAGTCTCGTTTAAAGTTTGCCACATGCCACCTGGGAGACACACCAAACATGTGGAAGAAGGTGCTCTGGTCAGATGAAACCAAAATCGAACTTTTTGGCCACAATGCAAAACGATATGTTTGGCGTAAAAGCAACACAGCTCATCACCCTGAACACACCATCCCCACTGTCAAACATGGTGGTGGCAGCATCATGGTTTGGGCCTGCTTTTCTTCAGCAGGGACAGGGAAGATGGCTAAAATTGATGGGAAGATGGATGGAGCCAAATACAGGACCATTCTGGAAGAAAACCTGTTGGAGTCTGCAAAAGACCTGAGACTGGGACGGAGATTTATCTTCCAACAGGACAATGATCCAAAACATAAAGCCAAATCTACAATGGAATGGTTCACAAATAGACGTATCCAGGTGTTAGAAAGTCCAGACCTGAATCCAATAGAGAATCTGTGGAAAGAGCTGAAGACTGCTGTTAACAAACGCTCTCCATCCAACCTCACTGAGCTCGAGCTGTTTTGCAAGGAAGAATGGGCAAGAATTCCAGTCTCTCGATGTGCAAAACTGATAGAGACATACCCCAAGCGACTTGCAGCTGTGATTGCAGTAAAAGGTGGCGCTACAAAGTATTAGCGCAAGGGGGCCGAATAATATACTGTAGCATGCCCCACTTTTCAGTTTTTTATTTGTTAAAAAAGTTTAAATTATCCAATACATTTCGTTCCACTCCATTATTGTGCCCCACTTGTTGTTGATACTTGTCAAAATTTTTAATTTTTATATATTTATGTTTGAAGCCTGAAATGTGGCGAAATTTTGAAAGGTTCAAGGGAGCCGAATACTTTCGCAAGGCACTGTATATGTCTTCTTAAGAAACATATGTTATAGGCCTGTCATAATATCAACCTATCGTTCATTAACTGATGGATAAAACAATACACTTTGGGCCTCATATTTACTATTATATTTCTTTTCTTATTGAAAAAGTGGAGAGGTTTAGAACTTGACTAAATATGACTTTATTCAGCAGTTTAAAAAGTGTAACCCTTTTTAATGAAATGGACATATGGAGAAAAAATAAATGGTACTGTACTAGCATCAGTGGTATTAAGTAGATTCAATATTCTAGTTTATTGCAATAATTTTCTGAATCCATACATACTGTAGTCCCAATAGGTCATCAAGTCCTAGCGTCACATTAAGCTTTCATGATTAACAAAAAAGCTATTGCAGGGTGCATGATAAGAATTCTCTTTTCAAAATGTTCAGTGAGGGTCAGTGCCTCTCTGTCACGGCTGCTTCCAACAACAGCAGCCAATCTGACCGCACACTAATGGTCCCAGGCTGCTATCTCCAGCACGGCACCCCTGGGAACAGCACATCCAAACACACTGCACAGGCCCGCTGCACAGCTAAATTACACTTTATACAAATTGTGAATATTTCTTGTAGGCACTTAAAAAGCCCTCTTCTGAAATCCAAGGGGCTTCTTCACACCCCTCGTCCCACTAACCGCACTAACCACAGGGATTTCCATCAGTCGAATTGCATCCTGTAAGCGGCAGCCATGAGATTCCAACCATTCGCCCCTTACCACACGCCAAAAAAACTCAGGGGGTAGAGGCAAGAAATGAGAGCTTGTTATCATCCAAAAATGCATCTGTATATCTTTAACATGTTAGTTCTTTCTTTCAAAATTGTACAAAAGTGGCTATTAATTTATGTTTTAAACTATAGGTGTGAAGGCATGCCTAAGAAACTAAGAAGACAGTTCTGACAGAATCCAGGACATAGGAACCGTTTATTCTCTGCTGATAATAGGGTTAATATGTGGTTTAATTTGAGGCTTATGCCAGGATGTGACTATATGAATTGAGGCTTTTTTAATGCACCTTATATATTGTGATTGACAGGAGAAACAGATTAACAGAAGGGAGTGGTCCTGGGACAGAGGCGACCCAAGTTAAGGTTCGTGTTTCGCTGCAATAACACTGGTTCCCGGCTGTAGGAGTAAGACAAGTGACAGATATTCAGAAGTATGTCAACATCATGAGCGCTAGAATAACACAAGTTTAAAGCACTCGTTCCCACAATAGGACGTGGTGAAGTTTTAAATATGTAGTCATGTTTTACAAGCTGAAATAACACAGGACTCGCTCATTTAGGATGATTTCTCTCATAATAAATGTACTAAGATGAGTGGAAATGATATAGTGAATTATAGTTAAGAATAATCACCTTATGCAATTTCACTTTTTTTTTTGGAAAACAGACAGAAGCTAAGGGCAATGTAAAATGAGAAAAGTCTGTATACCGTTGCCGAGACCAGTAAGCCTAATGCAACACAATAGTAATAATGGTATAGTGCTTCAGAACGATAGAAAATTACGACCGTCATCAACGCATGACAACCAAACAAACCAATTAAACAGGGAAAAGGTTATAAAAGCTGAACACCATGAAGAGCAAAGCTGCTACATCATTAACACGTTTGGTTTATTTGTGCCTCAGTGTGAGTGCCTCCAAAGTATAGCTTCTATTGTAATTACATACATGCTTTTCTTCACAGGCTACTGCTAAACGCGCAATCTTGGGGGTTAGCAATTTACTTTAAAAAAAGTGCATAAGGATATATTTTTCGAGCGAAGAGGCAGAGCCCAAGACAATATAGGATGGCTATAGGAGTAAAATAATGATGGGGGAAAACTGTGATAACAAAGATAAAATGTTGTCCTTTTTTAAATGATTCTATCCCTGCCCTTCACTTTCACCGTTTTCGTCCAATGCATTTTTCATGATGATCTCATGTCCAGTAGATTCTCGGAGGAGAAAGGGGGAGAGATTATTTTACATGAGCGGCTTTGGGGTTGTGTGTGAATGTGGTGAGTGGACAGGTCAGCTGGGACATCATACCACAGACATGAGGACAGACCCAGAGTTTGACACTGGAAAAATTACCACTGAAGACTTGAGAAAGAGGGAAAGAGTTGAGAGAAAAGAGAAAGACGTGAGATAGGTTAGTTTTACCCTACTGATGATAGGTGTGGTTGTAATATAAATCCTGCAACAAGACAGAGCTAAACAAATTAAAATATTGGATGTACAAAAATACAATTAAAATACCAGTTGAAAAATAGCTAGAGATTAAATCAAGAATCCTGTATCAAGATCCATCCATCCATTTTCTTCCCCTAATCCATTTCTGGGTCAGGGGGTGGCAGTCAGACCTGCACCCAGTACACATAGCACCAGCCCCAACCTGTATCAAGATATTTTTCCAAAAAGATGAGTACATATTCCCAAGAAGGGCAAGGGATCGCTATCCTTAAATTGCACCTTCGAACTCTCCGCTGCTTAGAAAAGGGACTAATGAAATCACGTAATGGGCTGGAACACAAAAGATCATTTGAAATGTCTTGAGGATATTGGATGTACGCTGTATGAGGAAAAAGAGAATGAGGTGAAAACACAGATGTCAGACAAAGAGTGGATCATCTCTCAAACAAGCAGAGTTGCTATCAGCACTGCTATAAAAAGCAGGTGAATGTGTTGATCAGCACTGTAGTTGTTATGATTACAATAATGGTGAAATTTTCAGGTACACATTTTGAGGGAATTAACAGGAATACTTGGACATAAATACAGAGTTAGCATGTCAACCAGGACAGTTGAAAAATAAGTTCCATATACAGAAGGTATATATTAATAATATTAATATATACAGATTGGGCGACAGTAGCTCAGTTGGTAGAGCATTGGCCTTTGAACCTGAAGGTTGTGGGTTCGAGCCCACCACAAGACCTACTTTACGACTCCCACTGATGACTCCTGTTGTTGTGTCCTTGGGCAAGACACTTAACCCCACTTTGCCTGAAGCTCTCACTGAAAGATCTCAGCTCCTGTGGACTCACCACCTGCAGCAGGATCAGTGAGGGGCTGGTGCTATGTGTACTGGGTGCAGCTCTGACTGCCACCCCCCCGACCCAGAAATGGATTAAGGGGAAGAAAATGGATGGATGGATGTTTCACAGCCAAGCCCACAATATAATAAACAATTAGGTTGATTTTAGTGTTTAATTGACTTGAGGGAGGGACCTGTGGGTATAAAAGACTCCATATAACCTCGCTCTCCTTCTGTGTGTCCGGGCTTGGTATATCGAGTCCTGTAAATTACTGAATATATATTTTTTTCATTACTGGCAAGCACTCCTTCAAACTCTCTGGAAATATCAATATGATATGATAATGAATAACAAAAACGATACTTATTTTTGACCCTTTGCAAATGTAGTGACTGGTGTTGAATGATAAAAAAAAAAAAACCGAAAAAACCTAGGAATGAAGAAATGAGCATGAGGAAAGACACAAAACAGTCTGTGTACCGCTGGCTACATTGAGCACCGTATAAAGGCGTGGAAAGAAACAGGTTAGAGGCTAATTGGGCTGGGAGTAGCTCAGGGCAAAATTGAAAGGCTGAGGTCATAGAAGTTGAGATTTAGTGAGAGACGACATAGGAAGATTTGAGTGGTTTAAGAAATATGGGACCTAAACAAAACAAATTTAACCAAACAGAAATTATGAAACGGATTGAGTGCAGCTGCTTATTTTTATGAATACAAAAATACTGCTTCGTCTTATCTCGAATATTTCTATAGACCATTATTTGCTGAGGCAGATATATTGGCAGGTAATTCATCATTGAGCTCAAACATGTTTTTCTAATTTTACAAATCATATTTGTCCAAGGAGCGCATATTTCATATCCTACAAATACAAGATTGAAGGAGTTGCAGATGACAAAACCATCCTGGAATTACATTCTTATCCTGTGATGACATTTGGACAAAGATGGACTTTCTCAACAAAACTGTCCATAAAAACTAATAATTTAGACTAAGCATGGTATGGAGGAAAACCTTTGGATGGAACTTACATAAATTACTGTACACTACATTGGAAACCACAGAAGGTACCAAACAGAAGTCACACTTACACAATCAACATCCTCAACACATTCTAAGTGCATCTGTACATTCACATTGATGGAATGTACATGACACTCAAGAGCTAGTTAATTTCCAATGTGTCAGTAATAGATTCTTACTGACCACAATTTTCTGCAGGTAACGCAATTAGTTGTGGGATGGCCTCAAAAGTTTATGTGTGAGGATGGGCTCTGTATATTTTGTGTGATACTTGTTTTTCAGATATGCTTTTTGAGTCGCTAAACAACCATGACTATCTGCATCAAAACTGAGACATCCAGACTACTTTAGCCATGGTAATTTGGATCTGGATTAGGTGTTTTGTTAAGAGCATCCATCAGAAAACTTTGTTTTCTGAAAGGAAATATTATGCCTACGGTTTATATGGCTCCTATCCACCCCAACAGCAGGGGCAGATGGCTGTCCAATCTCCAAGGTCTGACTGTAGAAGTTGAAACATGCTGTGCAGTCCTATTGTGACTTTCCACAACTAAAAAATAACACGACTTTTGGCACAACGTTAAGATGAGCATGTGTGTTAATGCTGAATGGAGTAATGTTTTTGATCAATTTGGGATTTTTGTGTGTGCATACATCTGCCATAATGTGCCACATAATAACAGTAGTTTCATCCCATGTCATGTGCCTTGCATGCATAGGGGGAGCAGAGTTGGACGGACCACTCGCGAGACATTTGTGATGGTAGAACATTCGTTTGAATGGGCCAAATTCTGGCCAAAGGTTTACTGTCTTTGTACAAAGCCCTTTAGATTGCAATATTTATCAATCTAACCAACACTGGTGGTGCTACTGCAACAAACTGCCCTGCCTGTACCTGACACAACGTGACCTGTTGTGATTGTAAAATCTACTCTTGTTGAAATGTTTTTGCATCTTTTAAATTGTTATGAAATGCAAGGAATTCTAGTTTAATTTATTAAGTAAGTAAGTAATCTTTATTTATATACCGCCTTTCACAGACCAGAGTCACAAAGCGGTTTACAATTGTTATTTTTGGGCATTTGTCCTGGAAAGTTCAGTTTGTAAGAATTTCATATTCAAACTTCTTACAAATCTCTTCCATTATTTGCCAGCACCCTGCGGCCCAGTGCTTTCCTGTGCATTGATCCACCTTACATTTGTGGTTGTTTAATTTGAGGTAAGAGCAAAGATTAACCATGGTGGATGATTAATACAACTTGACTTATTGACTTACTGCGAGCAATTATGGCCATGTCTTTTCTCAAGCCTAGTTTTCTCACACTCGCGGTACAACATTTGGGGGTCTTGAAACATGTGCATACCAAACACACACGCAGATGCCATGGATCGCCACGCAGCCCACCCTCCGCTCAACCTCAAAACCACAAAGGGTTAAATATAATCAATCTTCTTTAACAATGCTGTCAGGAGAGTGTCTGAGATTGCTGACAGATACAAACTGTTGTACGTGCACTATTGTTAGCTCAGGCCACAGCCAGTGTGAGTGATATCTCTTCACGTAAAAAAATATATAAACATAAGCATGGTATGTGGTACACACTTGTTTTTCCAGAGAGTCAACGTGGTGAATGCTGACCAACTATAGGTCCTAGATCATTAGCCTGTCTGTCCGGAGGAGCGGATCCCTTTCTCAAATGGGTCTCCCTCCCTGTGGGTTTCCCTAGTTCTCCCCAAGGTTTCTCACTGTTTCCTACTGGGTTTTTTAAGAGTTTTTCCTTGTCGATGGACAGTTAGTGTCCAACAGAAAGGATTGGTGATGATCAGGACACTTTGTATACAACATGTATGGACATTTTCTTCTGTGTGTGCTTTATATTTTTCATGTGTTTTAACTGTTGATTCTCTGACCTGTGTTGCTGATTTCAATGGTTTTGTTAAGTCCTCTGAGATTACTTCTGTTGTGACCTAGGGCTATACAAGAATAAATTGTATTGTATTGTGTATTGTAACTATAGAGAGGACAGCATCAGTATCGTTAACGGCACAGGCCACAATCTCAAAGCAATTTTACTCATGATTTAAACTAAATAACCTCTAATGAGAAAGTTTTAGGCTAGCGAGATTTAATTCCTTGTTTGCTAAATCTATACTATACTGTAAGCTGTAAGCAAAGGTGAATGTGTGTGTGTGTTATACCTGTGGCGACTTGTGAGACCTCCAGCTGTACTGGTGGCTGTGGAGGCTTCCCAGTAGCACGTTCTCGTCCGTGTCCACCTGACCAAAGCGCAGCATCTCGTGGGTATCGTTACAGATAACATAGTGGCTGTAGACAAGCTCCTCGCATTGAGGGTCACCATTCTGAAAAAGATACAAAAGGATAAGCACAAGTTTTGATTATGTACACTGGGATTACATATTTTTTACCCCTACTTCTATATACACACTATATTTCAGCCACCAATACACAGCTATGGACATTTCAATACATTTTTAACAATAACTTTCTTTTATCCAACATTGTATTCACTATGAAACTAGCTTTAATTGTCCTGTCTCTTAGAAATAAACAATACAAGTATAACATACAAGTCCAACCAAAGGCACAAGTCAGTAGTCCCAGATGTATCGCATCCAAGAAAATAAAGAAGAATAAAAAAAAAAGACTTGAAACATCTGTTGTTCTAAATAGTATGTACTAGCGGAGTCCAAGAGTACACAAGAAAAATAAGGCAAAATAAAACACATACTGTATCAATTCACATATAATTGTCGAATTATGAAACAATATTTATGACATTAGTGGAGATTGTGTTGATTGTTATTAAACACCATCAATGCCAAATTTGGATTAGCAGCGGTAATGCTATACTGTATTTCAAAGAAAAGGTCAGTCCAGTTGGCACAGGGAAGACATTTTTCACACCAGACCACAGTAGTTTATATTGAGCCAATTTGTGTAAGAAAACCATGGCTTATTCATTGATTGAGTCGTCTGTTGACTACAAAGTTTGTTATTCTTAGTCAAGTATTGAGATGACTAATTTTACATGGGTTGGGTTGGCACACCCTTTACACACTAGTCAAACACTCAGTATACCACTCTCCTAAAATTGGGAGTCACTGAGGCACTGTAAACATAAGTACTAAATGGTTGGGGGCAACACAGATCCAAAATGCGTTATTGTATAACTTCTACTCTACTTTAAGCTACACATTGTAAAGCGAGAGTACAATCAAGCATGTAAATAATTATAGCATATATGGCAACTTTAAGATTATACAGCTGTGTCAGGCACCGGCAAACCCCAGACGGCTCTATACTTCTAAATGGCAGGGATTGGTTGATGGTTGATGGTTAAAAGAAGCTGGCAGTAACAGCTCTGGGTTCCACTGCCAAGCACGTTCGGGGTCCTGGGGTTGTTGACGCTATTGAAAACGGATGGGAAAGTTTACACCATTAAAAGCACACTTGATGATAGACGTGCAGGAGAGGTAAAACAGTGCACAAATGGACAGCTGTGAGTAAGCACCACTTCTAGTTTTATAGCCGAACACTATCTTTGCTTTCCCTATGAATGTGACACTACAATTTAAAAACTTCCTGCTGCCATCTTTAGATGCCAATGCAAAGCCCGACGACTCTTTGATGGTATCGTCTTTCCACTTGAATTCACAAGGCAATTTGATACACAGCTTCCCTCAGTAATAATCACTCCTTTTCCATCGAGGGACTTAAAGACAAATATTAGGACACAGGCATTTAAACAGTCGACACATCTTCCTTGTTAAAGAGCAAGAGATGACAGCTTGTTCTTTAGACATACAGGCCCTATACCAAGTATCACAGTATCTATTTCCTAAATCCACCCAGATGATGTTACATCATTTTTTACAAAGTCTGGCCCAGATTAGGCAGAGTGGCACATATATAAATGGTAAGGTACAGTAAAAAGTCTGGGATGTAGATTGTAAATTATAGCACCCACAATATAAGAAATACTATATCACAGAGGAAGAGAAGTCAAGCCACTGTAAGACCAATGCTGAGATATAGACAGCATCAAAACACAATGATTAGCCTTAATAACAACAGGATATCCTGCAATGGAGAGAGATATTTCTTGCAGATCTGCAGCCCTGAGACTTCAAAACATGACCAACAATTAGCATTCCTTTCATTGATCAGCTATCTGGACAATGTAAACGTCACTTTAGAATCCACCATGGAATATTTTAATTTAGCTTCGAGAAAATGAAAAAGAGCATCCCCGTTGGCCCATACTCACGCTGCCTGTGAGAACGTGGAGCGGGTAAATACTACTGGTCTTTCGTGTGGTTTCCCAACAAAGCCACTTCCCCGGGGTTAAGGGCTCGGGGGAAAGACGAATCGAAACTGGGATTGGGGACTTGCGATGGAGATGGAGGTATGGGTGAATGAGGTTACAGTGGTAAAGGATGAGGTTGGGGCCAGATGGGGCGATGCACTGGAAAAATGTCAGCCAAAAAGAGGGATGGTTCAAGGGAAAACCCACAGGGAAATGTGAATGTAATGTTCTATGCAACAACTAATCTGACTTCTTTTGCAACTATAATGTAATGTAAAGTATAATGATGAGTAATACAAGTATAGGTGTAAATATTAGTTTAGTAAGAATGTTTACAGAGAGAGCAATTTTAGGGTTAGTTTTCAAGCATCATGAAGCCAATTTGCTCTTATGAGACTTATACATTAAGTAAAACTCTAACCATTTTAAACCATATTTTGTCGTAAAAAGTTCACCATAAACGGTTATATTTCTTAATTTTAAATATTGCTATGTTTAGTGCAATGTCTCACCCGCATGCAAGAGCATTGAGTTGCATGTAGTGCATTTCTGTTTCTTTATGGTCAATATAATGCGGCACTTATGGAGTCACAACAAAAAGCTGAATATGGCCTATAACTATAGCATGTGGATACTGCTTAGGGTTTCCCCAAAGGAGCAGCGCGAGCCAACTGTTTGTGAATGCGGGTGTGCCCACCTGCCCTGCAGTGCTACGCAGCCTCATGTACAGCTGCATGTGGAGGAAAACTGAATCCAAGAACAGCATCATTATGTTTGATTAATCCACCACAAAGTTCAGTGCAAAACCTTCAAAGTATGTGGACTCAATGGCGTCTGCGCTTCAACTGAGATGTTTGATGTCTGAAATAAAGCGTAATAAAAAAAATTATTCTCTTCAACATTTCGACTTGACCTGGGAAGATAGGAGGTTGATAAAATAATGCTAAGACAAGTATAATATTAATAAGGCTTTCATGAATGCAGGAAGCGAAATGACAGCTACATTACTGCAATCCATTAGAGCTGCACCATTTGTCTTATTGGTTGATTTTTCACAGATACTGTTACCATGACATCTGTGTGTATTAGAACGTACTCCAACCTCTATTTGAGTGCAAATTACAACCATATACTAAATGGGGCATTTTATTTCTATTTCTGCATCTGGAATCGCTCCAGCTTCTCTGCCTGCGGCACGGAGTGGCCATGGCCCAATTGTGAGGTTTCGATTGTGCGGTAAACTAAGAATCTTCTGTATGGTTCACTGTTGACCCTATAGGCCACATCACAACCGGCTTGCCTGCCAGCCTTGACACCAGGAAACACGAAAATCATTCAAACAATTACACAAATTCACGAAACATCCTTCTGTTGCGGAAGGACAGTGCCTGCAAACATTTCCATCTCATGATGTATGTATTCAATTAGTTTTGCAATGTATGGAAAGAGCAGATGTATGAACGCAAGGAAAGCTTTTAGATATAATTAAGCCTGTCATAGCTTACATACACTTCGGACACAATACAAAATGCGTAAATGTAAAGAAACGGATCAAAACAAAGCCAGCATACATTTTCTTACCATATAAAGGATATTTACCAACTAATATCTGTATCCTCTTAAAGTTAATTAAGAATCATTATTTTCAATCAGAGCATTCTTTTGAAGTTTGTCCTCCGAAACTGTGGCCACATGTAGAGCATTTTTCTTGACTCTGAACATGGTGATTTCTTTTATAGTTGGCATGCTACTTCTGTTTAAGACTAAATCCAAATAAATCAGGCTTAACCATTTTACAGACATGATAGAATGAAGAATAAATATGATGATGCTATGATCAGTATTGTATCCTCTGCATGCAAGTGGTTTTCAAAGCACATTTTGTACAAATATGCTTGATTACCTCATGTCAAAAGTATGCCTGGGTCTTAGGACCTGGACAGCAATGGCATAGGAAAAGGCCAAACATATCACTCAATCAGTATAGATGAGGCCTGTCTTAAGGCAATGGCTACGTAATAACCTTATTTTTCATGCTTGAGATGTTGGGCAAAGCCATGGATACCAGCATATCCAAAACAGTCCAGTTAAGCTGCAATGTAACCTTTCAATACAACAGCAAGCATTATTTATGGGTAAATTAATCAGCTGAAATAGGGAACATTCACTTTCTTGTGTTGAAATTTTGCAGCCAAGGGTCAATTGCATCCCACCAAACTAGCACGGTTACACACCATGAGTCAATGATGCCATTGGGTGAAAACAATAGTATTACATCTCAAACTAGGATTTAAGAGGATATACATATAGTTTGTTTGATTTGATTTCAAAGAGGTAAAACGCTGCAGCTGTTGATAGATGAAGACAATCTGCCACTATTAGTTCTCTCACCTGGCAAGGAAAATGTGCATGGGTGTAAAAAAATGTATGGAGTACGCTCATGTCTCCTGAGGCCAGTAGATGAGTCAGCAGCAGCAACAGCAGAGGCACAGCTGAAGGAGAAGGGTGCACAAGGGAAACACACACACATACACACGCACAGACGCACCCATGCACACAGAGGGGTGGGGGCCCAGGCCAGATGAAGTCTTGGCAGGTGTCAGCACTCAAGTTTTACCGTGTTTTCGTGGGCATCGCTTCACACACAAATGAGCTGGCTACTAGAGGCAGTGCTGAGAGCTGGGAACTGAGAGCTGACGAGGACCATAGCATTAAAGAGAGGCCACAAACAGACACAGTATAGGCCCCTACTTTGAGTTTACATCAACCCGAAAGGCAGTGTATTTTATGGCTCTGGCATCGAACCAAACTTTCTCTCATAAAAAACCCTCCATTTTGTTGTGAATTTGTTTAGCTGATACCCCATCTGGGAAAGAAAAGACTTTTAGCACAACCTATAACTATTTATATATTTTCTTATGATTTTGTGTAGATTTACGACTCCTTTGGTTGTAATACATTTTCCGTGTGTTCGATGATCAACAGGAGGACAGTTAATTTTTAAGCAGTCTTAGTTTTAATAGAGCTACAACCACTATTCCATTATACAAGTCAGTAATGTAATCATGTGACTAACAAGTACAAACAACAAAATTAATGTATTTTCATTAAGTGTCTGTTCGTTAAAAGAGTAAATATTTGATGTAACTGTACCTGTTGCCAACTTTTCCAAGCGGCATCCAGCGTGTGAATGGCATATTGGCTGACCCTGATAAAGACTGGGTCCACGAACACATTTGCATCCAACATGGTCGCTTGGGGACAGCACATGGCAGTGGCTTGACCCTGAAACAAAAAGGAAAATATGTATACATACAGTATCTGAGTAAAACAGATACACTGACTAATAATATGTGTTTAGATGCATGCACATCACAGTGTCAGGTTTACATAAAAAGACAACGGTGAGCCCAATTTGGCAATTTAGGGCTGTGTCGAGGCCTCTTGAAGCACTGGTGTCCGACAGCAGAGTTTTAAAAGTAATTGCCACGTTATTGACTCTGCGATCTGAACGCAACATTATAAAAAAAAAAAATTTTTTACCTGCAGCACACAAGGCTGAAGTATCTGAAGAAGTGTTAGATTGCGGTACTCCAACAGTTTGCATTCTACTTGAGTGGAAAAGTTGAACTCTTGACAGTTGCGTGGACCATTGTTCCACTGACGCAAAAGAACCTGAGGCTTGCGTGCACTGGTCACCATGAATTCCTGCTCCAGAGGCAACTTCTTATCTGGTACGAAGGGGCGGAGTCTACGTGGGGAAACTGAAGTGGGGAGATTTAAATTAATACAAATTAAAGCCTATTGGGACAAAATATGCAAGCATAATGTGAGCTTTATACCTGTGCCCAGTTGTTCTAGGTGATGGCAGAGGTGCACTTCCATTTGAGAGAGTTGCAGAGACACTCCGAGAGATGGGACAAACCAAGGAGCAAAGCAGGAGTCCACACGAGTGCAGGCAGCCAGGGCAATGGGGGAGACCAGCTGATCACAGTGCAACACCGACCCACAATCGCTGTCCAAACTGCAATGAAAGAATTAAGGAAATCCAATATATTTTATATTCAAATGCGGAGGTTACATTTAAACATAAAATTACAAAAAAGAAATTGATGAAATCCCTTGAAGCCCCCCTCGAGGCCTCCTTAGTAGGTTTTTGCATTATTAACTCCCAACCATTCCCTAAGAACCTCTTGATCGACATTAATTGTATGTCATGGTTGATGATGTTGAATGGAAGGTAATTGAAGTGAATGACCATTTGCTCTGTAATTTGCTGCTACCATGATCCACCATAAAACTCCAGCAGGAAACGCTCAGAACCTGCAAACGCTGGTGCAGCACTGCGGCCCTTAAAAAGATAAGCATCATATGTTGACAATTTTCATTACTTCTAGTTGGCAGGAGAGCAGATTTTTTCTGGTGGAAATTTAAGTATGGGAGATGAAACAAGTCAGTAAGGAAAGGTCAATCATGTCTGATCAAAAAAGACAAATAATTTAAACATAAAGGAAATGCTGTGCTTGGAGAATGATTGTAATGGAATGCAGATGTATATTTCGCTTCACACAGTGGTCCTGACATATTTTCTTCCTCTAATGTTTTTACATGCTTTCTCATCTGAGGTCTTCTTCACCTCACAGAGTGGGAATTGGCAATATACATCCTCTAAATGTTTTTGAGAGCCCAGGAGGAGATCAAAATAGAGTAAGAACATTAATTTATGCAATCCAGAGTTCCTCTCACACCTTAATTTTAATGTGTGTTTTTTTTACTCCAAATGACGGACACACCTGAAAATGAACTTCTAAGAATTCAAAGAAACTGCAAATTAGTACAATAATATATTGTAAAATATCATTGTACATAATTAATAAATCCTGCACATGTATGATATCTGGGCTATTTTGAGAAAAGCTGAGGAGCAGCAAAGGGAGCATTTTAATAGTACTTATTTTTTATAAAAATGGTAATACTAAATTTGGTTGCATTTACAACGTATTGCTTATTTTGAATTGTTAGCATGGGAGGTGATGGTTGACAGAGGTGGTCATTACGTGAGAGGAGAGTATGTAGGCTAAAACCCATCCCAGACCAGACCAAGCCAGGCTAGGCCTAGGAACGTATGAGGCAACCCAAAGGGGGTTTTACTCATGGAGCTTCCCTCGATTAGATACACTCAAGGTAAGCAGGAAGGAATCCGGATGGGCCCTGACAGGCACTTGGTGTGCTGGGAAATCTCATTAGGCCGATCTGAACGCCTTCCAAGCCCGCTCCCAGCTCCTGCGCTCCAGATGTGGGGCGAGGGACAGCACTGGCTCTTTCTATGGAGCCTGGGTGCACGCTCTGTTTTCCTTCACACTGGGCACTACTGTTACAGCTCCATACACACTTTCCAGAGCATAATAACGTATTAAAGTTGATACACATTCATATAAAGACAGCACAAGATTTTCTGACCTCTGCTCATCTCCTCCCTGTTCTGTGTTGTTGACAACAATCCGCCAAAGGTCTGAGGCGACCAACTCCTTCTGCTGCTCCGTCAGGCTCAGGCTGGGCAGTTGCACCTGGCAGGGACTGCTCTCCGATAGGCTGAACTCCCGATAAGGCACAAAGGTCTGCTGCAACTCATCCCAGTACTCCAAGCTGCATGGCAACTGAAACACACAGGAATGAGGCTGTTATACAAGACATGCACTTAGGGACATTTTTCAACAAAATGTCAATCTTCTTTGTTTTACTTTGAACTACAAATCTTTAAACTTCAAAACCTTCTTTGTTCTTCACAAAAGCCTCTTTAAGACGAACTGGATAAGCTACTATAATATCCCAAGTGATCAATGTGAGTTTCCAAATAACACTCACTCATAGTACTGTAACTCTTTAGATGCCGTTCCCAGAGTGACGCACAAAAAATAGACATGGTTGTCTGCAAGACATCAGATGTTTCATAACAATGACCACTTAGATGAGCGGGAATTAGTGGCTTTGAAAATAAATGATGAGGTGATTTTTATAGTGTCTGCATGGCAACCTAGACTTATACAGTATGTGTGTTTGAGACAAGCCAATCTTTTTCAACTACTTCCAAAAATAATGTCACACAGTTGCGTCAAAACGCCTACAATAGATTTTGCACCATTAGAATGTCCTTCACAAAAATTCAAAATACATGACCTTCAGGTTCAAATACAAATAGGATGACATACACATACTGTATGTGCAATATCGTCAAGATAAAGATAATAAGTGATCTAGAATCAATATTTGAATAAGTAAAGTATTTGCACATCATGTGCTGCTGTTTTTTGACTGCAGAGTTAAGGATGCACGATGGATCGAAATTAGTGGAGCTCAGAGCTGCACACCAGAACCTTAATGCTCACCTCAGGCAGGGACTCTATCTGGGAAAATATATCCTCACAGACCATGTGGGTCAACCACCTCTTTAAAATATTCAGTCCTCCGAAGAGAATTATCAACAGGAGAGGAGTTGTCGTCACCTCGCTCTTTGTGAATTGGTAAAAGGACTGGGTGCAGTAAAAATATGGGAGTGTTTTTTCATTTGTTGTACGGTGAGGGAGCAGTGGGTGAGGTAAGCATATCTTACATCATGTTCTAAATGCCACACAGGTTTTCCTGGAATCAATTTCTTCTAATTGTACCTGACAGAGTTGTGCACCCGCAGCCCCAGCACTAAGCCACTGGAGCGGAAACTCACTGGGCTCCACTGACAGTTCCCAGAGCAGAGCTGCTAACACAGAGGCCGTCTTTTTTCACCTGCGATACTCTATCCACATGACGGCATTACAAATGAGTATGTAAGGAACCTATGTGTGCAGTTTAAGACATTTGCATGACTGCATGTGCGTCATCCTTGCATCTTCTCGACAAGAGTTTGGCCTTGGAGAAGAGAGGAGATGAAATGATAAAACCTGAAGAAAATGGAAATTTTTAGCTGGCACTCATCTATATGAGAAACAGACACCTGTGTATGCCATATGGCTATAGTATGAAAGAGATACCGTCTATATAAATGTATACACAGGTGTACATAAGCTTGTGTATAGCACAATCCAACTCACAGTATCCGCCGCCTGATTATGTGTACCTTATCTGATAAACAACCTGTAACCCTGAATAGCTGAAATTCCCTCAGCTGGAAGGCCCCAATCTCAGCTCCTATGTAACAATGCTGAGCAAATGCTTAGGCAAATTCCCTGCCTAAAAATGTTAGGAAGCAATGTATTTCCAGTGGGAAGCTGATGTTAATTGCTAATAACAACAACAAGAAAACAACAGCTGTGGCAGTGGTGGCTGTGGCTAAAGGTTGGGCTGGTTCAACTGGGGACATAAAGTTTTAGGGATATCAGAAGCAGCAGACATGGCAGGCGACTTGAAAGGGTGTCCCAAAGTGGCACACATACTGATTTGGAACAGAAGGGGAGCAGATGGTGTGATATTGCTCTTAAGATCAAGGAAAAGGCTTTGGATAAAATGGGAGTTATCAAAATGTAATAATAATGTCAACTGTTTGAAGAGAGGATCAAATTAGAGCATTTTGTAACTCCTTAGTCTGTTACAGAAGGCAAAGTTGTTGTGTTGCTTAATAAGGCTAAATAAATTTCACTTTCCGAGCCAGTAAAGCAATATTCAGATTCCAAGAAGTAGAACGCAATACAGCTGGTAAATAGTTGCTGTATAGTTTCTGTAGGGATAGTTCACAATAGTTGGATAAATCCAACTACTGTGTCAAACACATTGAAAAAGTCTTTTGCACAACACTTTCTATGCCATTCAAAAAGTATACGGAATACTCTAATGGTGGTAATGTAAAGGTACGTCTCAATCAATTTGAAAATAAAAACAGGATGGTATTAAGCTTAAAGTCCATAGAAATAACTTTCAAATACATTGTTGGGGAAAAGAAAGAGATGAAAAATACAACGCACCCTTTCGTTTCTGAGCCAGTCATGGAAAAATATGCACCTATCCTGTTTCGCTATAATCTCAAGCGAAATTAAAGTTGTTACAGAGAATTGGAACATAGCACATCTCATCTTTCTCCCCTGAGCTGAGGTCAAGTTAAAGCATAGCTCCTGTGTTTACTCCTGGTTTCTCCGGCTGCAGAACCCCACAGCGGCAAAGCAGGGGAAGACAAATGAGAAAAGATGGAAAAAGCCTTTGGACACCTGCTTATGATTCAGAAACCTGGACCACACGGCGCTGGGAAGGTGGGAATGACTCACCTCTTCTACTCTACATAACTGCTTTCATCACAGAGGCCCTCTACAGGTGGGAACCCGTTAACGCTTCATTTCAAATGTCCATGTTATTCTCTCCAATCCTGTACCCAATGCAAAAACACAGCAGCCTCCAATTTGATTTTGAGTAATGAAACAAGGGTTGAATTCCCCTTCAGAGATACTGGAACCTGTTTGGAAAACCACAAATATTTAAATGCAGGAAATCTTGATTTTATAAAATGTTAATACGATCTGCCTCTGGGACAAGAGTAACCGGCATGAGAGCAAGAGCCCCCTGTCCGACCCCACCTATTCATGTGTACGGCAGGGTGGAGACTGTGACAAAATTAGACTGAAATTTAGATGGGTGAAACATTGGAAGAAGTGGTTGCTCTTGTTTTGGTAGCTCTGACATCAGCCCATTCAAGTGCCAACATGTATGCCGTAAAACAGAATTATCGGTTTGTAGATTAACTCTCTATTTTGAGTCTCGCTAGACATCAGTAGTCAGCAGTCTTTTCTCAGATTTTTTTTAACAAATCATTAGAACCTACTTCCTCCTCTCAGTCACCAACCCATTGTGTCCAACAATATAGACATGGTTTACCTGAAATGTTATATACTGTATGGTAATGTAGCCATCTACCGTTTTACAGCAACTTGCTCAGGGACTACAGGTGTAAATTGCTGCTACAACCTGGTACAATGCATCTCTTCTCTTGGCTAATGTTTATTGTACACTGTCCCTGTAAAATTAAAAACCATACCATACCTAAATTTGAAGATCAGAATCTGCCTGGTCTACTGTCACCCAACTAGGTGTCATATATTATTTTAAAGCCTAAAACTGCTAGAATTCAGTATCTCATGAAAATGTTGTGGAAATTCTGCACATAAAGAGAGTAAAATAATGTAAACAACTCAGAGCTGTAATTACAAACAAAGTGTGAGTTTATTCATTAGTAAATGTGCACAATTACAATGAATAACAGAACCGATACCAATACCACCGGGCAGCCGTCTGAAATCGACTGCCACGATTGAGGAAATAACTGTACATTAAATAGACCAGAGTAAACACATATCTACTCTAGATATTACATAAATGAAGTCAACACTGATATGTGTTGCTCAAGGCTTCTCTTTACGCGTCCTAACGCTGATACAACTCGGATATATGTAGATAACAATCTGCTTTTGAACTGAACATATTGTTCTATGACTCAGGTCAAAGACATGATGCAGCACGTCTCCATCTATCACTGACCTGCTGCCAACAGAGCATTATGGCCTGTATCTGAATCCAGAGTTGACTATTAGTTAATAACTTACACTCATAACTATTTGGTGTTAATTCAGATTGCTTTACTAAAATATTTCTATAACAAAAACATTAGCAATCATCTTTCCATATCTATTTTACACACATTGGCTTTTAAGTGCTTGGCAAAAGAAACGGTTAGCCGTTAGCTTTGAATATTGTTCTTTGTTTCTTTTCAAAGATGAAAAGCCAAATATGAATAAGGTAGGAAGAAATTCTGATACATTTGTATATAATTTCCTACAAAGAGCAGGGCACAAAAAAGAACACCAAACCGAATGGGACAGAGAACTCAAGTCCACTATGTCAGACCACCACAAGAGGAAGAACCTCCTTATGGCATGAAACAATTCAAATGTCACAGGCAGAGAGCAACACGTACCAAAGTAGAAGGGAGATCCAGAAATGCTCTCACCACAGTGTAAATGTATCTGTCCTGCTGTTGACTTAATGCACACTAAAACTGTATCATTGTAATGACAGAGGACAGTGACAGGACATGGGGAGGCCTGCACATTTGTCATTGCTTTTTCTTTCCCCGTGCCTCTCACTTTCTATTTCTCAAAATCTATCAGCCTCCATCTATGTGTAGCCGCATGGTAATGTTAGAGCCCTGAGAAATTATGACTGCTCTCTTTCTTTCACTCGACATGTAAAGTAAATGAAATTCCTTTGGAACACAAGCAAAGCCATTCTAATAGGCCAGCATTTCCGATCTCTGTAGCTAGGATTTCTCTTTGGTCTGGGGAGAAATAAAAATGAATTAAGGAAGACGTACATGTTTTGAAAAAGAGAAATGCAGAGTTAAATGTTTGCCAGAAACTGAAATCCTTTATTTCTCAGAACAAAAAAACAAAAAACATTGACATAGTGCCACCTTCAGTCCACTGTGTATGGGCAATGGGCTCAGTATCTTCAGCAAGAGGTAAGCATGAATAAACATTTTATTTAAAAAGTACATTATGTGAAATCTTGTATCTGATTTTAAGGCCAACACTTAATAATCAAATTTGGCCTTTTCTGATCAAACCAGGGACTCAAAACCGACAATTCTACTACTGTATGTGCGAGCTGTCTTTATATTAGTTTAGTGATTTATATACTGTGTTTCAAATAAAAGTAATGGACATACTACTATATACAGTGCCTTGCGAAAGTATTCGGCCCCCTTGAACCTTTCAACATTTCGCCACATTTCAGGCTTCAAACAAAAAGATAAAAATTGAATTTTTTGTCAAGAATCAACAACAAGTGGGACACAATCGTGAAGTGGAACAAAATGTATAGGATAATTTAAACTTTTTTAACAAATAAAAAACTGAAAAGTGGGGCGTGCAATATTATTCAGCCCCCTTGCGCTAATACTTTGTAGCGCCACCTTTTGCTGCTATCACAGCTGCAAGTCGCTTGGGGTATGTCTCTATCAGTTTTGCACATTGAGAGACTGGAATTCTTTCCCATTCTTCCTTGCAAAACAGCTCAAGCTCAGTGAGGTTGGATGGAGAGCGTTTGTTAACAGCAGTCTTCAGCTCTTTCCACAGATTCTCTATTGGATTCAGGTCTGGACTTTCTAACACCTGGATACGTCTATTTGTGAACCATTCCATTGTAGATTTGGCTTTATGTTTTGGATCATTGTCCTGTTGGAAGATAAATCTCCGTCCCAGTCTCAGGTCTTTTGCAGACTCCAACAGGTTTTCTTCCAGAATGGTCCTGTATTTGGCTCCATCCATCTTCCCATCAATTTTAGCCATCTTCCCTGTCCCTGCTGAAGAAAAGCAGGCCCAAACCATGATGCTGCCACCCCCATGTTTGACAGTGGGGATGGTGTGTTCAGGGTGATGAGCTGTGTTGCTTTTACGCCAAACATATCGTTTTGCATTGTGGCCAAAAAGTTCGATTTTGGTTTCATCTGACCAGAGCACCTTCTTCCACATGTTTGGTGTGTCTCCCAGGTGGCTTGTGGCAATCTTTAAACAAGACCTTTTATGGATATCTTTGAGAAATGGCTTTCTTCTTGCCACTCTTCCATAAAGGCCAGATTTGTGCAGTGCACGACTGATTGTTGTCCTATGGACAGACTCTCCCACCTCAGCTGTAGTTATCTGCAGATCATCCAGAGTGATCATGGGCCTCTTGGCTGCATCTCTGATCAGTCTTCTCCTTGTTTGAGATGAAAGTTTGGAGAGACGGCCGGGTCTTGGTAGATTTGCAGTGGTCTGATACTCCATCCATTTCAATATAATTGCTTGCACAGTGCTCCTTGAGATGTTTAAAGCTTGGGAAATCTTTTTGTATCCAAATCCGGCTTTAAACTTCTCCACAACAGTATCTCGGACCTGCCTGGTGTGCTCCTTTGTCTTCATGGTTCTCTCTGCGCTTTAAACAGAACCCTGAGACTATCAAAGAGCAGGTGCATTTATACGGAGACTTGATTACACACAGGTGCATTCTATTTATCATCATCAGTCATTTAGGACAACATTGGATCATTCAAAGATCCTCACTGAACTTCTGGAGTGAGTTTGCTGCACTGAAAGTAAAGGGGCCGAATAATATTGCACGCCCCACTTTTCAGTTTTTTATTTGTTAAAAAAGTTTAAATTATCCAATACATTTCATTCCACTTCACGATTGTGTCCCACTTGTTGTTGATTCATGACAAAAAATTAAAATTTTATATCTTTATGTTTGAAGCCTGAAATGTGGCGAAATGTTGAAAGGTTCAAGGGGGCCGAATACTTTCGCAAGGCACTGTACCTTAACCTTTTCACTTAACCTTTAGATTTATACCCCACCCCCTACTGTGTTCAGGGCAACCATGAATAATAGATTCTGAAAAAAAATCCTCTAAAAAAATGTGCTTATTTCTAATAATGAAACATCTAATTTGTAGTGAAAGGGAAAGATTTTGGGGAACGAAGCACACCCAAGTATTTATACAGAATGTACAGATCCAAAGCAGCTACTATTTTTGAACTATTTTCATCACATTGTCATGCATCTCGTCATGCACCTCGCATATCGGGCCTGAAGTGTTGCTCACACAATAACAAACTGGACAGGCTCTCAAACTGACCGCTCATTTCTTCAGCTGCAGAACACTCCTCCCTGTGTCCAGTTCCAGACTGGAGACGGGATATTTTCACACAGCGGCTGTGAGCATCACTGAAGACACTACCTCCCTGAGTGACTATCCATCTTCATCTCTACATCTCTGCTCCGCTCTTCTGTCAATCGAACCCCATTAACTCTCCTCTCCCCATTCCAGTCTATTACACAAGTCGCCTTCCACCATCAGTCCCCCTTTTTTGTACTGTAATACGATACGTGGACAATCAGCTCAGAGCTTACATGAGTGTGGTCGTTACTGACTTTACAGCTGGGAGCGCGCAATGGGAAGACGCACATCTGCAGCACCTTGTAATATCTTGGCCCAACTTAGATTCGGCATAAACAAAGAAACCGAGGAAGGGAACAGAACTGGGCTTGAAGGATGAACTTTAGACTAAAGTTAAAATGGCAAAGAGGATTCAGTGTCTAAGGATTTAAATTTAAATATATATACAGTGAGGCAAAAAAGTATTTAGTCAGCCACCGATTGTGCAAGTTCTCCCACTTCAAAAAGTGACAGAGGTCTGTAATTGTCATCATAGGTACACTTCAACTGTGAGAGACAGAATGTGAAAAAAATCAAGGAATTCACATTGTAGGATTTTTAAATAATTTATTTGTAATTTATGGTGGAAAATAAGTATTTGGTCAATAACAAAAATTCAACTCAATACTTTGTAATATAACCTTTGTTGGCAATAACAGAGGCCAAACAATTACTATAGGTCTATACCAGGTTTGCACACACAGTAGCTGGTATTTTGGCCCATTCCTCCATGCAGATCTTCTCGAGAGCAGTGATGTTTTGGGGCTGTCGCCGAGCAACATGGACTTTCAACTCCCTCCACAGATTTTCAATGGGGTTGAGGTCTGGAGACTGGCTGGGCCACTACAGGACTTTCAAATGCTTCTTACGGAGCCACTTCTTCATTGCCCGGGCAGTGTGTTTGGGATCATTGTCATGCTGGAAGACCCAGCCACGTTTCATCTTCAAAGCTCTCACTGATGGAAGGAGGTTTTGGCTCAAAAGTCGTCCTGTCCCCTTAGCAGAAAAACAGCCCCAAAGCATGACGTTTCCACCCCCATGCTTCACAGTAGGTATGGTGTTCTTGGGATGCAACTCAGTATTCTTCTTCCTCCAAACACAACGAGTTGAGTTTATACCAAAAAGTTCTACTTTGGTTTCATCTGACCACATGACATTCTCCCAATCCTCTACTGTATCATCCATGTGCTCTCTGGCAAACTTCAGACGGGCCTGGACATGCACTGGCTTCAGCAGGGGGACACGTCTGGCACTGCAGGATTTGATTCCCTGTCGTTGTAGTGTGTTACTGTTGGTAACCTTTGTTACTTTGGTCCCAGCTCTCTGCAGGTCATTCACCTGGTCCCCCCGTGTGGTTCTGGGATTATTGATCACCGTTCTCATGATCATTTTGGACCCCACGGGATGAGATCATGCGTGGAGCCCCAGATCGAGGGAGATTATCAGTGGTCTTGTATGTCTTCCATTTTCTGATAATTGCCCCCACAGTTGATTTGTTCACACAAAGCTGCTTGCCTATTGTAGATTCACTCTTCCCAGTCTGGTGCAGGTCTACAATTATTTTCCTGGTGTCCTTCGACAGCTCTTTGGTCTTGGCCATAGTGGAGTTTGGAGTCTGACTGTTTGAGGCTGTGGACAGGTGTCTTTTATACAGATAACGCGTTCAAACAGGTGCCATTAATACAGGTAACAAGTGGAGGACAGAAGAGCTTCTTAAAGAAGAAGTTACAGGTCTGTGAGAGCCACAGATCTTCCTTGTTTGAAGAGACCAAATACTTAGTTTCCACCATAATTTACAAATAAATTCTTTAAAAAATGTTTTTCACATTCTATCTCTCACAGTTGAAATGTACCTATGATGAAAATTACAGACCTCAGCCATTATTCTAAGTGGGAGAACTTTCACAATCGGTGGCTGACTAAATACTTTTTTGCCCCACTGTGTATATATTATTTACACATTCAACAAAAGCAGGGGTGTCAAAATGGTCCTCAAACGGCTGTTGTGGCTGCAGCCGGTTTGACACCCCTGAACTAAAGTACACTACAGAAATGGTTCTAACTGAAACTAAAAAGGACAGCTTCAGTAAACAATCATATCAAAATAGTATTTTGTTGCATAGAAATTAGGGCTAGGAGTTAAAATATTAACAAAATAATACCCTAATACTATAATAATACCATAGACATGTTTCCTCAGTAAATCAAAACAAGAAAAAATAAATAAAAAAAAGATAAGGACCAAACAAAACAAAATCCACATCTCCATGTGGGGGCAACTTAGATAGTCCAATAAAGTCTGATACATTATTTCTATTTTTATTAACATTATTAGTGGTATCATGTCAGTGAGAATCTGAAATTAATTGTGGACAGTATCATTCGTTACATTTGGTTAAAAATGTGTTCTTTGTCTAATTTAGGTCCACAGCAATGGAACACATGTTTTCTGCACCTAAGTGGGTTTGAATGTACTGTAAGTAAAATGTGTGGGAAGATCTTCTCTTAAAGATGGAACGAGTTGAAGGCATCCAAAAGACAAGAGGATAAGTGATTGATGGAAAAGTGGGATGTCCTGTCTGTCTCCCACTGAGACCCTGTAGACTCGGTAGCTGCTGCTGCTGGCTGCCAAAATATAACCTCATCTGGGCCTGGACACACCTGGCCCTTCACACCAGAGCAGAGATGGTTTCTCCAGCTGTCTGAGCGTGTATTACATGTTTGGAGGGACAGCAGGGGTCTATGTCATTCAATAACATGGAGGGTATGGGAGTTCTCATGACTCATATGGAATCATAAAGGCACACAGCTCCTTTCACAGACCCTTCTTTCTCTTTGGTTGCAGGTGATTTTAAGCAAGATCTTACTTTTATTGTCGGACTGTTCAAATGTCCACCCTGGGAACACATCTTGTGTCCGACATCAGAGCTTTATGTGGTAGCATGTTACCTTTTTATTTTTTATGGTGTTAAGGATATACAGTGCCTCTCAAAAGCACTAATATACCTTGAACCTTTGCCATGTTTATAACCATAATCTTATTTTCATGTTGTTATTATTATACAAAAAAATAGATAACTGAAAATTTGGGTATGCACTAGTAACCATACATGTTTCTTCCCTTTAATGTCCTGTATTTTTCTCCATCCACCTTCCCATCAACTCTTAACTGCCCCTGCTGAAGAAAAGCAGCCTCATAACAGTAACAGTTAGACCAGAGCACCTTCTTCCGTATGTTGAATGTGTCCCCCACTTTGCTTATTGTGGCTTTACTTCAAACACTGACAGTGTCAACAAGTCCATAGTAAACAATCTGGTATACTAGTCCATAAAGAAACAGATTTGGGCACTACTCCTACACCAAAAATTGTAGGATTTGGGTTTCTGAGAAAGACTTGAAAAGAAAAGAAGAGTTTATCTGTGTAAGAGCATAGAATTTTGATAAAATATTGGCAAACCCTTATCATTCATTGCTTTGTGTAGAAAAGACGCTCTACAAATAAAAGTTGATTGATTGATTATTAATGCACATAATTTTCTGGTATAATAATGCATTCATGCATATTAATGGATGTGAATAATTAGATATAGATACTTAATTGATCAATCGCAGAAGTACACCCATAATTACGAATAATTACAGAATGGTCTTTAAAGAGATGGTATTTGTGTACAAGTTTATTTTGGGGACATAGTGGATACTGATCCAGGAAGTGAGTATAGGATGACATCCATACATGGACAATGCTAACTCCCTGGCAGTCGAGAGGTTAGGGAAGTAGTCATTTACAAAGTACTGCACGCTCTGGTTCCTATTGACTTACATTGAGAAGTAAACTCCAATAGCTCAGTAACCTCTTGTGTCACACTGACCATTTTGGGCCTAACAAATCTATGGTTTAGCGCTCTCTATGATCCTGGTGTTTTTATTTCGATATTGTCTTATTTGAGCCATTAAGTTTGACATATCAGACCGGGGAAACTGCAGTTGCCTTGGCAACCATGTAAGCACCATGTTAGTTTGCATATACTGTACCTCTGTTACGGCACAAAACTAACAAATGCCCATAAAAGGAAGTTGGCTCCAACTAACTTATCTTCAAATTGACTTCTTGTAAGTGTTTGTGTCTACAAGTGGTTATGGATGAGAGTAATTCGATGGAGATGCATAAATATATTTTTGCAAAACTGTCACCAATAAAACATCTCATCCAATTTTGTCTTACCTTCAGGATGTCCCCCAAGTCTGCGGTGCTGATCTCTGGGTCTTCAGTGGTGTTGAATGGGACGGGGGTAATCCGCACAAAGGTTAGGACACGGGGCTCGGGGTACCTCCACATCATTACTCCAGGACAGTCTTCAGTTTCACTATAAAACACAACCTCATGGGGTCCAGGCTGCCGCTGAAAGGCTGCAATGAGTGAGGGGAAAGTCACTATTAGAAGCAATGGCATTTTTATGTCCAGGCATAAAAACATTGGTCGGGGAAAAGCTATAACAGAATAAAAGCAATAGAAAAAAAATATCACAATTGAAGTTCAAGAAATGATTTTTTATTGCCCACTGGTTTTCTGTGAAATAGCAATGGCCTAAATTTCAAGAAAAGCTGTTGAATAGATTAACTATTTTGAGCCAATAGTTATTTTTTTCTTTACTTAGAAGATAACTTTTTTATACATATGAAAAACGATCTAATAATAAATGTAGTGTTTTTTGATTGGTAGTATAAGTTGCACATTAAAAGTCTAGAGTGGCGTGCTATTAATGATTATTTATACTGTGTATGAGTTGTGTGCAGAGGAAGAATGCTGTAAGTTTCCATGCTTCAGTCTGTTTATAAATGTGCATAAACAGAACGCCTGAGTAAACATTTTCAATATTAGATAAACAGTCATTGATTGAACCAGGGCGACAGTAGCTCAGCTGGTAGAGCATTGGCCTTTGGGCCTGAAGGTCGTGGGTTCGAGCCCACCGTAAGACCTACTTCACGACTCCCACTGATGACTGCAGTCGTTGTGTCCTTGGGCAAGACACTTAACCCTACTTTGCCCAAAGCCCCAGCTGAAAAGATCTCAGCTCCTGTGGACTCACCACCTGCAGGAGGATCAGTGTGGGGCTGGTGCTCTGTGTACTGGGTGCAGCTCTGACTGCCGCCCCCCTGACCCAGAAATGGATTAAGGGGAAGAAAATGGATGGATGGATGGATGATTGAACCATGCCAAGCACCTGCAAAAAGTGGATCTCACTGGACCAAACTTCGGAGTGGTGTTTGACTTAAGTCGTGGCTGCTGTTTGGGATTCAAGTCCCTTGGAAAAATGTTTATTTGAAAAAAAACAGTGAGGCAGGGAACTGCTTGTTTGGTCCCTAGGGTACCTGGGAGCGTTCACATGAACTTCAAGACTGAAAACACATTTAAAATCTTGTGAAATGTGAAATTCTTTTGCAAAACAATTATATTCAAATCTGAGTGGATTGATCTTTTACACACCTGTTCTTGCGTCCTTTTTTATTATTTTCTCTAGGACAGGACAACTATTGTGTACTGCTGCCAACATGTTGCAGGCAGATTGTTCCATAGTCCTTGTTCACTACTGTTTGCTCTCCTGCGTTGGCCAACATATTTAATGCATCAAAGAGCGGGAGAACAGTGCAACAAACAAATGGTGAAGTGCAGCTGACAGAGTGGACGGCTGGTGTGCCGCCAGAGCAGTTTGATCTCTGTGTTTGTGTGCCCAAAGACACACTCGCAGCACTGAGGGAATAAACAGTGTTCCCTGAGTGGAGCCAGGCCGGCCGCTCTGATGAAACCCGCTGCACTAAGACTTTGATCCACTCTGATTTAAGGGGATGTGTATCTTACAGTGACATCTCACTTGGCACCACTTCCCTTTTCAAGGTACTTTAAACATGCTCATATAATTTTATGAATGGTTGACTATTTCTGTTCATCTAAGAGATTTACAGAGCTCTACTGCTCCATCTGCTAAACAACCATATCATGGAATAAGTAGGAACACAGTTGTGGTAAATGAGCCAAGGCATGAACTCTTCTTTCAAAGAATAAATCTTGACGGCAAAGAATACCAGGCTGTAAGTGAACAATTATGTTTAGTTTGTCTATACTGCTGAACATTTACAGTGCTCCTGTGAGGAAATGAATGCTCACTGCTTTACTGTTTGTCTGGTATGAGCAATCACCTGAGTCCTGGATGTACTGGAAGTGTCCGGTGCGCAGATCGTCAGAGCTGTGTTCAGTGCGAGGAGAGGGGGATCCAGGGGAGGCTGGGGGCTGAGTGTGACAGGCATTCCCCAAACAAGGCTCTGTGGTCCCCTCTTTGTCTAGCTGAAGGTAGGACCGCAGGTGCTCCTCCAGCAGCTTCAGGCAAGTCAGATGCTCCTGGCCCCAAAATATCTGGCAAACCAGACAGGAAAAAAAAAACAATGCTGAAGTGTTACAGACGTAGCTATACTTGTATGTATTATATATGCTTTTGTCAATAAATTACTGGATTTATGTTTATAGCATTAGAAAAGTGAATCACCTCAGAACGCATTTTACAGATGTTCTCATTTGAAATTGAGGAGAAAACGGTACTGCTCTTGAAATAACAATAATATTATTACTATATTGTACTTGGACACTCAAAGATGCTTTACAGAAGCGCAAATACAAAAAAAAAAATACATGGATAAATCAATAAGAAAAACTATAGTCAAATCAAGATATATTTTTTTCAATTGTTTTGTGTATATTCGCATAGTAGACCCAGTGTGTGAAAATGGATCAATTAAAAAAAAACATCTGACAGTTTGTTTTACAGCAAACAGGAAAAGCAGTAGTCAGCGTTAACCCAACCATCACCCTACGCATTACCCAACACAACCTTACATCCTGCACTTACCCGCGGCATTCCCCTTCCTTTGCCATCAAAGCAGCCCTGTCTGGGGTTTGGACCAAAAACCAGGAATCTCTGAGTCAAAAACGCTTCACACATCATGGAGCTGCCTGCCGTTAGTGCTCAGTAGTTTTCAAGGCTGGCTTATGACTAAACGCTCAAAACAGGAACATTTGGGGATTTTTTTAATAGGCGATTGAAAAGTGAGCACGAGAGGAAGGAGTCTGAAGGAATCCTAGTGGTTTTTATACACCACTTGATTAAAACACCGCAATTGCCAATATTTTCAGAAATGCATGACTGTGTATTAGGCGCTGATTTGCGAGTTGATGTTTTATTAAATGGGCATGTATCAAACGGCAGTTGCAGTAAGGGAGAGTGAGGGGGCTTCCCCAAAGAGAGGTAATGTGGAAGAACACATTAGTAATAATATCTTCACTTAGTCACAATAAAAAGGGGGATTTTGGTCACATTATGTAACTCATGAGGAAAATTTCACACAAGATAAAAGCACCTAAAATAGCTTATTTTTATTCCATACATATAGAAGATGAGATGTGATGGAGTGAAATAACAACATCAAGGTTTTAGTGTCAGAACTGTAATTGCAGGGATCCAGTGCCAGGATGCAATTGGAAGAAAAAAACATTTTTAAGAAGTGTGTATGTGTGCCAGCATACAAATGTTGATATACATATATACAGTATATATAGTGAAGTTTAGCTGAGGAAACAATGGCTCCTCATGTAATGCTGTTCTCATAGAAGACAGCGTGGAAGATTCATGCTCACGTCTTTGCTTCATACATCCTTGAACACAACCAGGTGCAGAGGTGATGATCTGACCCAATGCCTGCTCTCCATCATAAATCTTAAAGGCTGTTCAAACCTGCAGCAGGCCTCCCCTCAGGTCCAGCAGCAGTTTGGGAACTCCAGGCTCGTGTCCAGGGCTGCCGCTGTGACGACACCACCGCGCCTCCAAGGACGTCCGGCAGGAGAAGGGTCCCAGCAGCACATGGACACGCTCCCGAAGGCCTGTCTTCACCAGCAAGTCCTGCACCTCCAAAAGCACAGACGCAGCCTGGACTTGGTCTGTGTGACAGGGAAAGAGCATAGTTTAGGCACTCGACCTAAATACATTTAATTCAAATTTGAATGGCAAATCTAAAACAAGATACCAAAAACAGTAACAAGAAGGAAGTTGGATTTAAACATAAGACTGAAGACATATTCATGTTGAACACTAACTGAACAATTTCAAACAAAATCATATCGTTAAGTATTGGATGACAACATATATTTTATCATATACAAACTGTGTTTTGATCTTTTACTCTATTGTTTGTAATACGAGTTTCAAAAAAGGAAGCCCAGCACACTTGGATACAGTAACTGAAAAATACCAGACAAGACATTTACTTTGATTAAATCTTTTGACCCACTATGATCAAACAACACAAAAAGCTCAAATTGAGCATTGATGAAAAAAGTAATCCCCTGAACGTGTTTTTTATATTTGGAAAAGTGCAATCTGGTTCCTGACAAACAGCCCAAAGAAGTTTAAGCCACAGTTTACAAGAGTGTGACAGATCTGCATTCACTGCATTTTGGAGACAAACCACTTGAACCTATTGACCTGTTCAAGAAGCAGTTCAAATATAAAAGAGTGGGATAGGACTAAAGCAAGACATTAAATCATTATTATTAGGATTTATTAGGAACACATAGCGGCCCATAGACGTTAAAAAGACAGAAACGGACAAAAACAAATACATTAGACTCGGCAGAGAAAAGCTGCTCCGAACTCAGGGCCGGATCAACCAGGGCCACGGCGACACTGCTCCCCGAGTTCTTGAGCCGTACATGAGTCTGCACAGCACCGCAGAACAGGCGGGAACGCCCACATCCACAAATAAGTTTGTGCTCCTCCGCCGAGCGACCCTAAGCAGCATCCTCATGCCATCGTTATAGGCCACATTCAGTCTGTGCATGCTGCTCTTTTTGCAGTGTGTCCACATGAAGGCAGTGTACATGGGAGTACAGTATGCTTTAAAAGCTCGGTCTTTACTACTGCTGGTGAACATACTTTTAAACCTGCATATTGGCCTGTTCATAAATTATGAATTTACCTGCAGCAGGTAATTAATGAAAAAAAAAAAAGTCCTATTAAATGTCCTATTCAAATATTTGATAATCAAAGAACACATGCATCAATTATCACTTCAAATGTTCAGTTAATTTAGAGAAAAATCGAGATGAAGCCTCTGAAGTTGAACATTACACAATAATCAGTTGGCTTGTTTCTCGTCAATGGGTAAACCCTGAAAACATTTCCGACTGGGAATAACAGACATTGAAACTGTCCAAAAAAACTCCATTCACTAATTTTAAGCACCAAATAGTAGCAAAATGTAGTCAAAACGGATAGCACTTTGTGGTCCTCTAGACTGAGATGTGTGGTCCCAGGCGTCCTGAGTAAGGACATGTCGGCTCATAAATCAGATCTGGAAATACTGTCTGCTGTATGTTGACACAGTAATGACGGATGGTTGCTTCAGCAGACAGGAGCAGAAGCTTGTTTAGAAACTTCAAGGTTGAATGACCAACATTATTTTTAATGACTCAAAAATGTGCTTCCAAAAGTAACATTGGACACACCGAGTGGTACTAAAACATATAATTTAAAAATAATAATGATTCTGACACACAAAATAAAGAAATTGACCCAAACACATTCAAGAGTCATTTAAACTGGAGCTAATGTGAACAGGCGCCTCTTTAGCAATTGGTCCTCATTGTTGTGAGGACAAAATGTGAACAGAATCAATCTTGAGGAATGATGCGCTTTTCTGACAAAAAAGTGTTGTTCAGTTTTGGTAAAACATGACGGATCAGCCAAACCAGTTTCTCACTTTTATGATGCATTCCAATTAATTTAATTAACTGTTGCAATTACTGATAATGTGTAATGTATATAAATACATTATAAACATACAGTCTACTATTGATATGAGTAAGACAATGTTTGCTTGACAAAAAATACAGCATAAAGTCGCAACATGAACTTTAGAAGAAAGTTTGCGATGTGGTTCATTTGAGGTGAAGCTGTTGAAGACAGGGCTCAGGGACAAATGGAAAGACATAAGCCCAAAGTGTGGGGAGGACATGATGAATGAGGAGTTCTATTGATATGGACATAGTGGGACGAGAGTGAGGGATGCAAATATGACAGTCACTGACATCATCTGAAATGTTAATAAACTAACGCAGGATATTGTTA
Organism: Knipowitschia caucasica; assembly: GCA_964034765.1. Lineage (NCBI taxonomy): Eukaryota > Metazoa > Chordata > Actinopteri > Gobiiformes > Gobiidae > Knipowitschia > Knipowitschia caucasica. Next base: position 9,925,563 of record OZ035829.1, read on the forward strand.
TGGTGCTATAGAGCCCAATAACACAACAGGGGCGAGCCAGAGAAGTGTACCTCTTGTTTTTTAGGTAACATTACACCAAGATGACTCATATCTCATAGGGAAAAGACTATTGATACAAATTGGCACTTTGCTAATGTCTTTGGACGGAACGTGGATAACCCACTGTGCTATGCATGGGGTTTATTTTCATGGTCACGATTTATTAGACAGCTCTTGGGAACTCCCCACCTGGCTGAGTAAACGGAGGATCTTTCATTCACACAAACACATTATGAGAGAGACATGGATCTACGGTATATCACGCACACAGGGCAAGTGGAAACAACTACAAGCCCCTTCGCACAAATGGTGTTAGTCTCCTATCCAGACGTCATTCACAGGCCTGCAGATGACCGCAGCGTGTCCGTGTGAGAGCCAGCAGCAGCAGAAGCCAGCACACTCAGCTCAATAATCACTATGATTTGGAGCAGAGGGGAATCCCTCTGTTTCTTCAGCCCCTCTTTCATCTGTTATGAGTAATCGTCATGGGACTAAGTCTCATCTCTGCCTTTGGACTGATGCTTCATTAATATTACCAGTCATAAACTGGGATTGTGTTTTTGTTAAGATTATCCAAGTGACAAGCAAAATACAGAGTTTAAGTCACTCCTTTCCCCGTCATTGTTATTGTCCTTTTTGTTTTTTTCAAATGTTTCGGTTCAATGTGTAAATTAGATTTAAAATAATGTATAACGTGCCACTGTTGATGAAATGAAAATATGCAAGAATTCACATTTTGCACTGGTCAATCTTGGCGCCTGAAGTTTTTTCAGATTTTAAAATCTGAAACAGACTAAATGAGGACTACTGAAATGAATAACGGTAATACATGAAAAGATGTAAGAAAAATTTAGGTGAACAATTGATTTCAGCAATTTCAGTCTATTAAGTCAAATGGTGTTAAAACTCAAGAATGTACAGTATAATCAGGCTGATGATCATATATGCTAGATGGATCCACAAAGTTGGAAATATAATGGAACACAGAAGCAATGAAATTCGTGACAGCCATTCAGACCAGTCAAGGCTAGACATGCAAATCCATCCATCCATCCATCCATTTGCTACCCTTTAATCCATTTCTGGGTCAGGGGGGTGGCAATCAGAGATGCCACCCAAGTCTCATAGCACCAGCCCCTCACTGACCCTCTGCAGGTGGTGAGTCCACAGGAGGACGGCTGCTCTCTGAGTGTGAGCATAGCCTTGATCTTTGAGCGGGGGCTTTGGGCAAAGTGGGGTTAAGTGTCTTGCCCAAGGACACAACGACAGCAGTCATCAGTGGGAGTCGGTGGAGAAGGTGTAGAGGTGGGAATTGAACCCACGACCTTAGGCCTTAAGGCCAATGCTCTACCAACTGAGCTACTGCCGCCCCTACTGCTGCAAATCCATATTTAGCTTAATTGCTACCATCTCCCACAGTGGTAAAGTTGCAGCCTGTAAAACACATTTGTACTTTAGTGAATGCAACATCAGTTTACGTTAAGTTAATGTATCCTTGCAAACACAAACACCTGTTGAGCTCTGAGTAATATAGACTATGAAGACGCGGCAGGCGCTTCCTAACACCAAGGAACAAAGTGGGTGGTGGGTGGAAAAGCTCCTGCAGTGAAATACATCCCTGGCAGGCGATATGGTGACATTAGATAGGAAGGGAGATGTTGATTTATTGTTGGTTTCTCCCTGGCAGTCATTATCTGACCACTGCCTGGCTGATTTATACATCAGGACGACCTGGTATCAATTAGACAAAACCTAAAGGAGTCATTACCTAACTAAGGGAGGCCCCCAATAACTGACTAGGATGGTAAGCAGTAATAGAAGTAATATACTGCCACTCACCACAAAAATACACCACAAGACCACTATGGGACACAAGAGAGATTTAGGTTAAGGCGGACATTGGCGGCCAAATGGTTGAAGTGTTGATGAGTTACATATGAACCCATTTTAAAGTTGTGCGATGTCACCAAATGACTATGCAAGTGTTAAAAGCCCTTTGAATTGGAGTATTTTTAAAAGCATAAAAGATTGCAAATATTCAGGTTGGGACATCAAGTGTGGTTAAAACATACTGCTAATATTAATAATCTGTGAGCTATTACTTCTGGGAGACCTGTAATATTTTCTGTCAGAAAAGCATAAAAGCTTTAACAACGGCGTGAAGTCCAACTATTATGAGCTCACATATTCCCACAAAACTCAGAGCTTCTTCAGATGCAAGCCCAAATAAAATTGTCAGGAAGATTAGCACAGTCATTTGTTTCAGAGTAAGATTTTGATTATCATTTTATGTATTCAATTCATTAATTCATTATTTGTATTAAAAGCAAAACACACAGATACAATATTTTGTGAGTTATAATAAAAAAGTTCAAAAGTGAGTGAGAACTAAGATGCATCCACAATGTGTCAAGAATCAAAGTGTTGAGATTGCAATCTTTCAATACTTTTGTCACAGTCAAACAAGATATGCAATCTGTTAGACAAATAAATTACAAACAAAAAAATTACAAAACAATTGAAATGTCAACACAAATTCTGAAAAATTCTAACATTGCCTATATTTCAGCCAGAAATTGAAATTATTTTGGCATCAATCTCAGAGATTTTGATTTGCATCCTCAACATCTCCCTCAAAATAAAATCATGCAACTTTGCTAAGATGGAATGCATTTTACAAAAACTTACTGTTATATTTCTAACTAATGGAGTATAGTTGGAAATATTTTTTTTAAAATGCACGAGCAGTTAAATAATGTATTCAGGTGTTGTAAGTATAACTGTAGGCAGTTATTTTCCCCTGGACCCCTCACTGACATGCAACATTGATGCTAATAATGACATGAATAAAATTGTATAGTAGTTTTATCCATCCATCCATTTTCTACCCTTTAATCTATTTCTGGGTCAGGGGGGTGGCAGTCAGAGATGCCACCCAAGTCTCATAGCACCAGCCCCTCACTGACCCTCTGCAGGTGGTGAGTCCACAGGAGGACGGCTGCTCTCTGCGTGTGAGCATAGCCTTGATCTTTCAGTGGGGGCTTTGGGCAAAGTGGGGTTAAGTGTCTTGCCCAAGGACACAACGACACCAGTCATCAGTGGGAGTCGGTGGAGAAGGTGTAGAGGTGGGAATTGAACTGAAGGCCAATGCTCTACCAACTGAGCTACTGTCGCCCCGATATATAGTGGTTTTAATTGTCTAAAAATGTTGGCTTGTTTTCTACCTCTGATTATTGAGATGATAAATGGAAAAGTGAATTCATTCTAATAGCAAGTAAACAAACTGGCTTTTTAAAACGTGGCCCAAGGAACAAAGCACATGAAGACAAAATACAACAAATAAACAGTGGCCTTACACGCAGATGTTTTCATTTACATCTGAGGAGTTGTTGGATGCATGTTAGAAAAAAAATGTGTGCAGTAGTATTTGTGTGTGTTTGTATGGGTTGGGGGCACTCCATGGGCAGTCTGGAGAGAGTTGAGAGATTAGGGAGGGTCTTGTTTCATGGACCTTAAGACATCTGTTCTCTCTCTCCCCAGCGTTGAACTATAAATGCTCCCCTGTACCTCGGTGGACGTGGGGAGGAATGTGGCCCGTCCACTTGCTTTTCATTAGCACTGGATCTGGTAACACACCTCACTGTCAACCTAATCCCCCCTCTCTCCATCTTGTCCTGTGGCAGAGGGGGGCAGCCTGTGACCAGGTACCGGGGCCCAGATGTTCCCCGTGTAGGGCGGGGAGCAGAGGGTGACGGGAGCTGCATGCTTACTGATGAAGCCGGGTGTGGTGGTGTTCTGTAATGACACACTATGACTCTGGTTTTACTCTTGTCTGGACCGTCTGCTTTCTTTTCATCATGTTCATTTTTTCTCCTCAACGTCTTTCTTCTTTCATTAGCGTTTGCTTCCCTTGACGTGCAGCTCACGTTTCCCAGCATCATCCCGGGATCTCCTCTGTGCTCCATCAATCTCCAGAGGACCGGTAGTCTAACATACTGTAGCAGTAGTCCATCCCTTGGTCCTCCATCTCTCATGCGCACGTCTCCCACTGGGGTCATTTGCTCTGACGTGCTGCAGCAGCTCAAAGGCTCAACCTTACACAATGGGGATCCTCACCTCTATCTCTGTCAGATTCCTGCGTATTCTTTTCCAAGTCTGAAGCAGCAGATGAAGCTGTGGTGGTGAGTGATGGAGGCTGTGCGGCTCCGGCTAAGGGCAGCATATATGTCTATTGTCACCGGCCATTCGTCTCTGTAATGGGAGACACTTCGTCTAGCCCCGATGGCAACAAATCTGGAAACACTAGGTGGAGATGCCCTGAGGAAAAGCACTGCCTGTTGGGACATAGTTATATGCAGTACAGTACTAAGGGTGCCAAAAGTATTTAAGGTGCATTATACAAAAAAAAGTGCATTATGCCAACACACAGGGGCCTAGTAAAGTGATCATAAACAGAGGTATAAAAGGGAGCACAGAAGAGTTGCAATACATTTACTAAAACAAAATATTGTTGTCAAGACAAGAAGCAAGGATGATGCTTTGTAGAGTTGGCTACTCAATTTGTCTTTCTGCCAAACTGTCAATAATGGCAAAGACACATACAGTGGGGCAAAATATTTAGTCAGCCACCGATTGTGCAAGTTCTCCCACTTAAAATCTGTAATTTTCATCATAGGTACACTTCAACTGTGAGAGACAGAATGTGAAAAAAAATCCAAGAATTCACATTGTAGAATTTTTTAATAGTTTATTTGTAAATTATGGTGGAAAATAAGTATTTGGTCACTCACAAAAATTCAACTCAATATTTTGTAATATAACCTTTGTTGGCAATAACAGAGGTCAAACGATTACTATAGGTCTTCACCAGGTTTGCACACACAGTAGCTGGTATTTTGGCCCATTCCTCCATGCAGATCTTCTCGAGAGCAGTGATGTTTTGGGGCTGTCGCCGAGCAACATGGACTTTCAACTCCCTCCACAGATTTTCAATGGGGTTGAGGTCTGGAGACTGGCTGGGCCACTACAGGACTTTCAAATGCTTCTTACGGAGCCACTTCTTCGTTGCCCGGGCGGTGTGTTTGGGATCATTGTCATGCTGGAAGACCCAGCCACGTTTCATCTTCAAAGCTCTCACTGATGGAAGGAGGTTTTGGCTCAAAATCTCACGATACATGGCCCCATTCATTCTTTCCTTAACACGGATCAGTCGTCCTGTCCCCTTAGCAGAAAAACGGCCCCAAAGCATGACGTTTCCACCCCCATGCTTCACAGTAGGTATGGTGTTCTTGGGATGCAACTCAGTATTCTTCTTCCTCCAAACACGACGAGTTGAGTTTATACCAAAAAGTTCTACTTTGGTTTCATCTGACCACATGACATTCTCCCAATCCTCTGCTGTATCATCCATGTGCTCTCTGTCAAACTTCAGACGGGCCTGGACATGCACTGGCTTCAGCAGGGGGACACGTCTGGCACTGCAGGATTTGATTCCCTGTCGTCGTAGTGTGTTACTGATGGTAACCCTTGTTACTTTGGTCCCAGCTCTTTGCAGGTCATTCACCACCCCGTGTGGTTCTGGGATGTTTGATCACCGTTCTCATGATCATTTTGGACCCCACGGGATGAGATCTTCTGTGGAGCCCCAGATCGAGGGAGATTATCAGTGGTCTTGTACGTCTTCCATTTTCTGATAATTGCTCCCACAGTTGATTTGTTCACACCAAGCTGCTTGCCTATTGTAGATTCCCAGTCTGGTGCAGGTCTACAATTCTTTTCCTGGTGTCCTTCGACAGCTATTTGGTCTTGGCCATAGTGGAGTTTGGAGTCACTGTTTGAGGCTGTGGACAGGTGTCTTTTATACAGATAACGAGTTCACACAGGTGCCATTAATACAAGTAACGAGTGCAGGACAGAAGAGCTTCTTAAAGAAGAAGTTACAGGTCTGTGAGAGCCAGAGATCTTCCTTGTTTGAAGTGACCAAATACTTATTTTCCACCATCATTTAGAAATAAATTCTTAAAAAATCCTACAATTTGAATTCCTGGATTTTTTTTCACATTCTGTCTCTCACAGTTGAAGTGTACCTTAATTACAGACCTCTGTCATTATTTTAAGTGGGAGAACTTGCACAATCGGTGGCTGACTAAATACTTTTTTGCCCCACTGTACATTATGAGAGAGACCCACTATAGAAATATAGAAATAAATATGCCTTTTACAAGACTGTATATTTAAACAATAAAAGATCAACTCAACAAAAAGGAGATTAATGATAATAAAAAGCAGAACCCCTCAAAGGTAAAAAGGAAGGGAGCAGATTAGCTTACGCATTTGAACAATTGTCTCTAAACTATATTTCTTTTTTCTTCATTGTCCATATGTATTTCAAGTCTGTTTATCAACGTCAACACATAAAAGATGGATGAAAGCTGAAAAGCTGGTGGAAATCAGTACAAGGCAGCAGCAGCGTACAGCATTGTGTCATGGTGCAGTTATGTAGATTTGAGTAAACAAAGAGCAAATTGTTTGAGGTTTTAATTAACATTTTCGACAATCATTTTATCTGGAGTAACCCTATATAACAACATCTGTAGAGCAGATGCATGCACTTAGAGCCCACTTCCATCTCTGTCGTCTCACTAAAGGCCTTTGCACTCAGGACATGTTGCTCCTCAGCGTCTATGTGTTTCATGTTCTGCACGCTACACCTCAGCCCTCTGTTTCCATCCACTGTCTCGTTCAGAAGACGTGCCAGAGAAAAACAAAAACTGACAAAAACAAACCAAAGATCCTAGATCATCTCTCACAGCAGTCGGCTCACACCCAGCGGCAGTCTGAGGCTGGAAGCTTTTGAATTTACATTAGCATTAGCAGCTCTGATTGTCATAATGAAAACACAATGATGCCTCCTGAATAATGGGGATTGTTGATGAAGCTTGTGCCAAACGTGAAAGCAAACATCTCGCATGACAACGCATAAGAGTCTTTTCTGACCAGAGCAGATCTAGAATATATATGAAAACATGCAGTGGACATAACTGCTCCAACACTAACACTTAAGGTTTACTGACACAGCGTGATTTTGGAGGACAAATCATGCGGTTTTCTTCAGCGCATGCAAAGCTCATTCAAGATGATAACTGATCTTTCTATCACAGTATAGTGGTCAACGTAGGAGAGAAAATTACAATTTGTCTAGTGCGTGCAAATTATCTGGTTTAGGGGTTTGCGTAATATTTACACATTGCTTCTACCTTAAATAATATACTATTGACATTTTAGAGACCAGCAACCAAATAATGGGAACAATAAATGACTTATTAAATCCATCTGCAACAGGACTGGGCAGGGTACTAAATAGATGACAAAAATGTGCTGGACTATTTGTTTTTTTGCCGTCTATTGGAATGAACATAAATTTGACCAAAGAGAGTGAAATCATTAGAACAATGCTCATTATACTTGCACCTGCAGGTCTTAAAACAAGTGATTTTTTTTCAGCCAAGTGAGATAAGGGGGATTTGAGTTGGTTTTATGTGCTGTAATTAACACTTAAAAGACAGTGAGTCATATACTGCAAGTGTCTTTTTCAGCTCAATGTGATAAAAGAGAAACCTCTTGGCTTGAAGATTGGCATACTAAAAACACCATATTGTGTGAGGCTGTGACTGCTATAAAAGGACGGCCAAAGTGAAAAAAATGCACACACACACGCCCACACGGTCACCCCCACACACACTAAAATATTCCACTGTGTAATGATTATATATAGCATCAGTTTAACTTTTACTTTAACTGCCATCAAACAGTAATTTCCCCATTGTGGGACAAATAAAGATATCATTCCTTCATTCAAAAGGTTGGAACTTTTTTCACAATATTCAAATGTTTTGAGCGTATCTGTACATACCTTCCAGCCTTGGTCCAGATTTGATGTTGAGGCTTCCCTTCATTGCAGCCACAGAGAAGGTCGCACTGGGCTTCTTTGGTTGGGTCTCTGCCTCCATCACTACAACAATTTGAGCAGTGTGGACGGAAACCTTGTGAAACGTTACTCCCAGAGCCCCAAAGGTGCCCACTGATGCCTGACGACGTGTGTCTGTTTGGGGGGTACTGGTTCGTGTCTTGGAGGGTGAAGAGTATGGACTGGAGGAGTTGGGTGATGCTTTAGCAGTGTCCACAGGGGGACTGGGACTGGGGTAGACCTTCCTCAGGTAAGACTTGGCCTGCTCCAACTTTGCCAGTGTGGGGCTGATCTTCAGAGGACGAGAAATCTCAATGTTGAGTTCAGCTGTGGAAAAGAAAGCATGGTTGGACTCACATTTTTTTACTGATTGAAATTACTGACATTGTAGAACATACACCCAAATAATAACTTGTTTCAATATTGTGGCATTGAGTCAAAAGAAAATAGAAAAAAAATTCTTTTCACATTTTCACTTTAGGTAAAAAGTTATGTTAACAAATAAAATCAAACCAAGCTTTAGAGAACAGTCGGTATTCATTCTGTAATGCAAAATGACTCCATGGCTACACTGACAAATGGAACTCTTTTCTTTCCTATATTCCAAGTATATATTCCTGAAAACAACATAGAACAAAGAGATAGGAAGCAAATATTGGAATACAGGTAGTAAAACATTTATTTTTAGCAACCCTTATGGCAAGGCAGGTCACTGTAATAACAAATATTACTTTTTATGACTGGACATTTTAGCTAAATCCTTTTCATCCTGTGCAACACTAAATCCATTTAAAATATGTTAGACCCAGGACACAAATATAATAAATTTACTGCTGGCTCAAACCATTGCTTCGTCTCATTTGGAAAGTCACAGTAAACTGGAAAAATGCCATTTCAAGTTTCTAAGGAAAGAAAGTTTTCATCAGGCCTTGTTTGACAAAGATTAGTTACAGTCTAGCCCTTGGGATGGTGTGCAGTGTGTCCACTAAATCAAAGTTAGGTTGCTCATGCTACAACCTGTTGAGGGACAGCTGGGTCCACTCTCAATGGTGATTTCTCCTTTCTCTAAATACAGACATATGCACAAATAGCAGTCAATCTTGCAGTATCATCCACAAGTACAGTATAGCTCATATACCTCCTGCCAGCTGCTTTCTCTCTGCTGCTTTACCTCTGCACTTCAGCCTTCAAACACTAGACTGGAATTTACAGAGACACATGAATTAACTCTATGCCGTTTTACACCACTTCCATTATCCCATTTTTCCACTTGGTCATGATGATCGGAGAGAGGAGTGCAGCTGGTTTTCATGGTCTCATCAAGGCAGCCGTGTTTAGGGGCATTTTAAAGTCCTTTTAGGCTTCTCGTCTGTCTCCCGTCTCAGGTAGGAGGACTGGATGACAGAGTTGGGACCACTGCCAAGACGTAAAATAAAAATAATCCTGTGCCCTCAGGATGGGCTCTTGTTTAATCCAGTGGAAGTGAGACACATGGTCAGAAAAATGCTGGGCTAAGAATTGGAGAACAGAGAAAAGGAATTCACAGTGCAATGTAGCTTATCATTTCCACTTGACTTATCACCAGGAAACTTTCCAGCAGTGAAATAAATAGTCTATGTGCAGCTGCTCATCCAGGTTGCTGTTAGTCTCCAAAATGTGAGTTATTCCTTGAAAACCTTTTCTAACGCCATCGAGCTATTTTAGTAGATTTAGGCCCCGTTTTGACAAAGACGCTGCGGAGACGCTGCAAAGCAATTAGCAAAAACGACCAGGCTCCTGCACAGCGTTCAGAGAATTCACACCTTTTTATTTTCACTCGGCAGTGAAATGCAGATAAGCTAATCCGTTCTGTTCCACTCTGAAGGCTGTTTCCCAAAGCTTGAGTTTTCACCCCCCTGAAACACCGGCTCCATGTAAACAGGAGGCAAAAACCGATACCAAACTCTACCATTTTACTAACGCAGCATCTCCATCTAAACGGGGCATTGGTGTGCCACCTTTATGGACTAATCTATCACCCAGCCTTAGTGTTTACTGTAATCGTATGCATTAGTTAAGAAAGCAAATATTATTTCAGATAAAAATTGTCCCAGTGCCTAATGATTCTTATCTTAAGGTGATTAGAGTTAAACAAGCCAAGTTCTTGAGTATAAACAAAAAGAAAATGCACACTTATATGAAACTTGGCGTTATGGGTTTCACAATTTACTCTTTTAAATCCATCATTGTGAAACAAGAAGGTAGCCTTTTTTTGTTGAAAGGGTTTGCTAAGAGTTGAATAGAGTCCCTTTGTAAAACAGTTATTTCTGGCGGAATAAAGTTGTTCCATAGGTTCAGCTGTTACTGTGTATTTATTATTGCTACATTGATAAGACAGGGACGTTTTAGTTTTCCCTGAAGTGCGACTGGAGATCAGGGTTACAATCAGTGCACGTCAACAAAGGAGCAACACCACGGTTGTTAGCCACCTGCGGAGAGTAAGGAGATAATCGGCTTGTTTAAATGATTAATGTCGTATAATGTTATTTCAATGCACTGCAGAAAACAACATTGCTGAGGTCGTGTGATAGGTAATTAAAAAGGCTTCCCAGGACAACTCAATAACATTCTTATCTTTTGGTAAGGCTAAGAATGTCTTTTGGGAATGATAAGTCATGACGACACTCTCTCACATTACTTTGCAGTGACCGGGGATAGAGAGAATCTGGATTTTACGTTGTGTGAACTAAAACATGTCTCTGTGGAGAGTGGTGCATCTGTGCGGCTTCCCTCCGGCTTTATCCAGGAACCGGTGGAGCACATCGATGTTTTTACTGCAGAGGAGCGATGTCAAGCCATCAATCTTTCTCAGAAGTCTCATAAAACAAGCGTGCAGCGTTGTATGACTTCATGTCCAGTACATCTCGGACATTTCCTTAAGTTTGGCTGGATCTCTACAATGTGGAAATGTCAGTAAGATGGACATTGTATTAGAGTTCCATTTGGTTTGAATATTGAGGTACCAAAAAAATAGAAATGCTTTCTATTTGAAAGCATATATATTTACAGTTGGCGGCAGACTAAACTGAAAAATGTGTACTTATTATGTTGTTAGTATTTCATGTGAATTGGGTTGCAGTCTATTACTTATAGGAAATGTGTGTCAGAAAGGTCATATCTATAGCTAGAAGTTATTTCATGTACATTGTATCATTCAAGAGAAGCAGGATAGTTTTCCACACTCTTTTTGGGTAAGGAATACATGTGCTATCACTGTTTTCTAGCCGTTTCATGTGTTTTAACAGATCGTAAAATTAATGAAAACACACTAATCATAAAAAGTTTCATTAAAATTTAAATCAAAGTGTTTTTTATTTTTTTTATTTTTTAAAAAAGGCAGATATTTCCGCAATGCCCTCCAACCTCCAATATAAATGTATTTATTAAATCATCAGAACCAAAAGTCAGGTCATCCAAATGAAGCATTTAGTCAATCATGTTTATCCAATAAAGCCCAATTGAAAAAGTGCTACTCAGTAAAACTAACAATTGCTATTTTAAGCATCAGGAGTGAGCTAAAGGGCAGAGCAGGGACTGGTCTCGGGGCATGGGGTGAAGAGGAGGTGTATCTTTTCAGAACAAGGCTAATGTGAACAGGCTGTTGGTGTTCGTGGGACCGCTGCTTCTCAGGTGTCAGCATCTATTAGCACCAGAGCGACCGGGAGATCAAGGTCTGTCACATAAACCCATACACAAAGTGGTGTGGAGATCAAATATGCTTATTATCCAGGTTCTTTTCGTTTTTAAGAAAGGTCATGCATGACGCCGTCCCCACTTTGAACCGGCAAAATGCACCCACAACACACTTGACTTTGTGCTTCGAGACATAGGTGGCATGAAGTTCAATTTTTAAAGGCTATGTATATGAAAGCAACACCTTTTAAAACAAAATCCATGTATGTCTAAAGCAATTTCTGAGGGGCATCTGCAAAATCCCACTGTCAGAAAAAGGCCCTTGTACCAGGAGAGGTTAATGACACCCGCCTCTAATGCCATCTGACTTAAATTACTGTGTATTTGGGCAATTCAGAGGGACACACGCTTGTATACAGTAACTGACACAACGCCATAGTTTGATGTGAACCAGGAGCACAACAAAGAAATGGTTCCAATTTGTTCTGCCTAATCTATCACCTGCAGCTTCTCCAGTGAAGGATACAGGCATCGTCTCATCTCCAAGTGGCAGCAGTTACATCCTGAGCGCTCTCATTGACCTGCTTCAAAACCCTAACCCTAGGACTGAGTCAGAAAGATGAGAGACAGTGCCAGAGGGTAAGCATGTGGCATGTGTTTAAAATGCAGTCAATGAATGGGCCCTAGAAAACAAGACCAACATTCTGCTTTCTGTCAATCTACAATATGCAACAAACTCAGCACAAATCCAGGCCATTTTTATTATTGATTTCTTAAAAAATATTGTTTTACAGGAATAGGGTGCATCTGTGTTCTAGACTTCTACCTCAGTTGAATGGCAGGGAAAGAAGCAAAAAAATTTCCAAATATGTTGAATATCACCACTTCTTTTATAACAATAATTAGACTATAGTTGATACGTACTGCAAAGGACGTACAGTATTTCATGTTGATTGGCTCTTTGTAGGATTCCAGAGAGAATTCACTAAAACTAGAAGTCTGACTTATGACATAGGTTTTTTTTTTTTTAACCGTATTTACCAGGAAAGATTAATCAGCTGCCTTCCACCACAACTTTAAACTAAAGGCTCTTTGTAAAGTTGTGATGTCACATGAGCGCAACCTATTGTAACACCTATATCCTTTAAACACAGAAAAAGGCATGAGTGGTGCTAAAAAGCTGCCTTGACCTGTTCTTCCTGGCTTCCTGTCTACTTCTCCATTAGCAGTGTTTATGAGTGCGTATGTGTGTACATGATGAGCAGCTGTAGAATGAGGGTCAGCCCTGAAACACCATCCGGCCCACTGTACACATGTTACCACTGGATTCCACTCAGCATCCTTGGGAGGGCAGCACTGATTGGCCCGAGAGAATAAATGCTGCTGAAATTGCGAGCATATTGTTGTAAACACATAGCAAGACATGGCCTCATAGTACTCTGCTCTCGGGTTGTGTCTCGGTGAAATAAATCAAAAGTGAAAAGCTGTCGAATCAAAGCAGAGGCGCCAGACATGATACATGAACATCAGAGCGAGAGACAGCAAGCGCAAACAAGGCATCTGCTAAATAAATATAGGAGACACAAGGCTGGACGCACTTGTTCTATGACACAACACAAGAATCAAGTTTATTTTAAAGCGTCTTTGGCCAAATATGTTTTTCAAATACAAAGATGGTTGCAAAGTGCACCAATAAACTGTTTAAAGTACCAAAGTATCTGGGAAGCCACAACTTCACCCCAAATCCTAACAACTAAAAAAGTTCCTTAAAATGCATGAATTCACTGGAATTTATGAACAAACTCATCATTTATCTACACACAAAGAGAACAGGCCACTATGACAGCGGGGACAGGCATGTTTCACCAGTCACTTTATGTTATTAACTTACATACTTACACAAACAACCTTACACTTACTAAAAATACTGCATTTATTGTAAAATTTCGATTCCACTACATCTGGATTTGAGTACCTGAGGAAGATCCAATGGGATCGAAAACGTTTTTTGGCATAAGAGTGCAGGCTTCTTTACCTTCTTCATGTAAAATATCTAGACCATATGTTAGTACTTAACTGTTTGGTTTTTTTTGCTAAATTGTTTTCAAATGCTTGATAGTAACCATAAGAAGGTCTAGATTCCTTGCATATGATTCAAAGCATTAAAAATATATAAATTACAATGATGGACTGATGATTAATAACCATTTTGAAAAAGATTTTCAGGATCCAATCAAGTTGATTCATTCTTGGCCATACTGTTTTATTAAAAGTTATAGAGTGTAGCGAACTGGTATAGCGCACAGGAAAATGCATTAGAGTCCACATGTTGGACTATGAATATACATACTGTATGAATGTGCTCAATATAAATATAGTTGAACATGAGAGAGCCTTTTTGAATCTTGTGAATCAAAGGGAACCAGTAGCATGTGCAGCCAATGCTGGTGTTTCCAACAAAGTAGAACCTGGGGCAATGTCTTACGCCTGGATCCTATCTGACCCATGTGGGGAGGCTGTAATTTGTATCTGTATATGTTTTGCACACGCAGGTGCAGACAATGAATGTGACTAATTAGGAGTAAAGTTCGCCTATTAAAATAAAAGAAGCCAAACCTGGGACTTGCAATAGCTGCAGAAGAAATTCTAAACAACCACTACCGCTGCAAACTGTTAGTGAGGGCATGTACGAAATATTACACTCTAAACATAGAAGAGAATAAATCTTGTTTTGTGTGACCATTTAATTAAATTAGATGTTTTATCAAAAGTAACAATACTCGTATATAAATAAGATATTCATACGTTTTTGTTCTGTTTATTTATTACGGTTTATGTTTCAAAAAAGTAAAATACTGATTCAATTTGATGCAGTCCAAGTTTGTTCTCACTCATTATTCACAGCGATTCACAAATTTTCCAGAGACTTGAGTTTGATGGTCACAGTGCGCCAACAATAAAAATATCAATGAAATTAATTTATGCCTTTAATACAACCTCCACTGCTTTCACAACATACGAGTGCTGAGGTATGCTATAAGGTAAGGTAATGTTCTGACATAGCCCTACATTCTTAGAGTCATCAGCCTGTTGCACACTTCTTTTCACACTTTTTTAACATTATTGTTCCGTACAATACTCCAAAATGTCTCCCAATGGGAGCTTAGGCAAACTTTACCACACAATGAAGCAACTTTCATCTCATGTAAACAGCTAATCCCATCAGAGATATTTAGCATAGGTTAAACCAACGGAAATGTTGATGTAGTTTTAGTCTTGAGAAAGGTCATGCTTATTCTAACATGACCACTTCCTTTATCGGGACTCGCTCAGGGAGAAACAGGCATTAGTAGTGTGTTAAAGTAGAGAGGGCTGTACAGAAGGCTGATTGTGTTCAGACGCAGAGGATTTTTACTCACCACAGAACGGGATGTATGATGTATGTAGGCGAGTGAATGCATTTGCTCGAGCTTTCCTCCTATCTTTGAAACCACAATAAATTAACGTTTCATGTCATAAAACACAACTAGCAACATGAAACAAATTTCGCATGCATGTATTTTTGGCCTCTGCCACATCTTTAGATCAGCAATTTCAGTGAAAAAGAGAACTAGCCCTAACTCAATCAGCTCTCAGTATGTACAGTAAAAGTCAGAATGTTTTAAGATAAAGGCAGCATGTAGTGATCTGAATTGTACACAAATGTTACCTAAATAAGGCTCTTTCTGTTGGGGTAAGCATGTATTTATGAAACAACAATGTAAGAACGAACCCAAAATAAAGTTAAAGCATCCAGGGTTAACTTACAACCATAGACTGTAAATATTATTATATATTATATTTTATGACCATTAATAATGACAAAAGGATGTGACAAAATTCCTATATATTTAGATATTTACCCCCACTTTCTGATATTAAAGTATTAATACAGGCATTTCTTTAACCTTCAAATGGACCCAATTAAAAGAGTAAATTAAATACATCTGTCCGATAGAAAAAAAACTGTCACGCATAAAGTCCGCACTTAAAGCTAATAGGCCAGTGTCCGCTCAATCGTTATGGGAATGACCTGGATAGACAGAGCTCCATTGTGCATCCTCATGACATTTGCCGACAGCCGAAACACGGGATGTATGTAGGCGAGCAACAGTACATTTTCCTAAAACTTCAACACCTACATTCTCTTTTGCATGCATGCGCTGTATGGGTCCATCCGTGCAGTTTACATGTGTCTGACATAGCCCATGTCTGTGTGCATCTGCAGCATCTGGCCAGCGCTGTGCTTAGGGAAAACTCAGAAGGATGTCCTGCCTACACACACTATTCATAAATCCCTCAAAGGAACAAGGCAGTAGCATGCACACATACACGCCAAGCCCACTCATGCTTTCATTCACTGCCTTTTGGTATGGTTGAGATGTCAGCCACACCTTAAGGTCAACAATTTGAGCTGAAAAGAACTCATATGGCCATCCCATTAGTCTAAAAATAGATATGCAATGGGAATGTGTAATAAGAATTCTGAGAATGGAACAATTTATGGAACATATCAAGTGGCTGAAAATGTGTTGTTCCATTTTGGTGAACATACAATCATATCTAAAATAGAACACTGCAATCAGAGAAAGTTATATCTCAAAGTGATATTCCAGCACCTATGACAATTAAAATAACAATTGCGTGGTCATGATAAAGGTTGCTGTCCCAAATGATGAGAAGAATGCCAGAGTGTTGGGCTAAGGTCACAGCAGAACTCAGAAGATGCTACTCCGTCAAAAGTATAGACAACTAGACGAATACTGAACTAAAGTACCATCATTATCTACTCATTAGACTGTACTTAATATTAATAGACAAATTGATTAACATGGGTGGCTGAGTGGATAGCACTCTCGCTTCTCAGCAAGAAGGTCATGGGTTCAAGCCCTGGTCGGAACAGGGCCTTTCTGAGTGGAGTTTGCATGTTCTCCCCTTGTCTGCGTAGGGTAGGTTCCCCTACCACTAAAATCATGCAAAATAGGTATGAATGTAAATGAGAGAGTGTATGGACGGTGTTGATTGGGGGCTATGTAAATAAACATTACTTACTTATTAATATCATGTTATTTCAAACAGGGTGTTGTGTAAAGACCCACCTGGTCCATTGAGGAAGTCTTTGAGCTGAAGACAGAGCAGAGGGGGTGGGATACCCGTTTTACTGTCCACCTCACCAGCCACGGTTTGCAGCCAGTACACATTGTAATCTAGAGATTCTGGTAATGTCTTCCCCAGATCTGATAGGAAAAGCACAATAATGCATTTAGGGACTACAAATAAAGGGACTGTTAATTAAAGGTAACAATATATTTTTACCCAGGCACTTGTAGTCTGATGCCACTCCTCTTAAGGCAACATCAAACACAGAAAGCTCAATCTTCTGCTTTCTGTGGTGGCAGCTGAGCAAGATGGAGGGCTGCATCACCTGGAGGTACAACAGGGGCTCCAACAGCTGGTCCCCGGGCCCTCTGCGCCCCGGCTGCCTCACTATGGTCACTCCCAGGGCCTGTCGGGCAGATGAACGGCTGGGAGCGGGAATACCCTCCAGAGAGAGCAGGCTGGTCCTCAAGCGTGGTGAAGCAGGCTGAGATGTGTTGCTATTCAGTATGTCCTCTGCGGTTAGCCCTGCCAGGGACCCTTGTGTGGATGCGAAAGCGGGATCCGGAGTGGGTGACAGAGACATCGGCGGTGAGGCCGCTTGCGTTTCAGGTAGATTGAGAGCGCTCTTGCCCATCTAAAAAAAAATAAAAAAATAAAAGGATGCACCCAACAACCAGATGAGACAGAAATATTGATAAAATACTCAATGTCTGTATAGGGACAAAATATGAACATGATAATATGACTCAATATCAACAAAAGTATTCACCTTATCGGTAGGTTCTTTTTTCTCAGGTGTGCTGAGAGTGTCTGATGGTGAGGGACAAGAACAGGCATAGGTCATGACTGAGAGTCTGCTGGCAGTGAGGAAGATGTCGAAGGGGATGAAGCTAAGATTTTTGGTGATAGTGGATTTGTGTGAAGGCCTGGCGATGCAGTGGTGGCTGGTTCCACTCTGTTGCTCGATTTGGACAATACGAATGCAGGCACTGTCACTGCCAAAACCACTGTCTTGTCCTGTGCCGACGTGACGGGGCGGAACCTCCACACCTGCAGAGGGATCCCGACTGCGGAGCTTCTTCTCGTGACGACGCACCTAAAAGATTATTCATTCACACACATTAGGGGGTAGGCACTTTATTACTGTTTATTATTATTATTACTATCATACTGCAAATGGCCACTAAAATGGAATCTTGAATCTTATTGCACGCAGTGAAGCTCCCGCCCTACTCTCCTTTCTCTTTAAGCCGCTTCTTCTACCAAAAATGACCAGACAATAACAGAGAAACAACCCGGGAATAGACCACCATTTGAGAATGACGTGGCAAACATTTCACTCTGGACCTAGACGTAAAAACAAATCCTAATGGGGCTCTATATAAACAAATATTCCCTGCTCTTGAATTTTGCACACACTTTGCAATTAATAGCAAAACAAGCATCCAGCAAGATTAATCCTTATTAAAAATGTTGATAATTCTCACCAGTAACAATAGTAAGTTTGGAGTTCTCCTGGAGCAACAACAGCAGCAGCAAAATAACAGGTGTATCTAATGATTTAACTATATTGTAAAAAAAGTACTTTTTATTTATTGTTGTTGACTACAATCTGACTTTACAAGAAAAAAAGGCACAGACTGAATGGTTTGCTTGATTGAAACCATACTCAAATGAAGCGAAAGAAGCAGAGCAGGCTTCAGAGACATTAAGCATGCAGCGGTAGGTCTCTGCGGCCTTGCAATCTTTTTGTACTTGCATTATTGGTATGCTTTATAAAAAAGTCCCTTACTCCAACAAATCGAATTGTTATGTACCGCAACTGTGGCATTGTGTAAAAAGGAGCAGAGATTTTATGCTTGGGATGTCAGAAGACTTCCAGCCTCTGTGGCAATAAAAGGCTTTCAGTGACAGCTGAAATAAATCACACTGAAGTAGGTTGCTGTGTTTCAAGCAACAATGAAAACAGGCATCTTTATCCAGCTACCAAAAGCATGCCATCCTGGAGACTATAAAGGAACCGTGGCTCGTTCCCACAAGGAACAAATGAGACAAACATACAAAACTAAATTGTACCTAGCAAAAGATGGACTGGTATTGCACTAGTAATGTGTTTCAAATGAGGAAAAGCTGGGAATGAGAACGACTAAACAAAAACCTTTTCCACATAATATTTGGATTGGAAAATGTTCATAACCATGGAGAACTCGTGTAAAAAACAATTACGCAAAAGTGTTGCATACAAACATAGGTGTAAAGAGATGTCAGTGTCCACCAAAACATTCATTTAAAATTAATACATTATGAAAAAAGATTGCCACCAAAACAAATTCCACACGTTTATCCGATTACCAGGGCCATTTCCTTGTGTTCTCCATCCACCTTAATTGGTGCAACATCAGTTCCAATTAGCTACTGCTGCATTTGTAACATAATGATGATAAATAGTGAAACTGGAGAGTCACACAGAAGGATTTTCGGCTCTCAAGGTGTGTCCTGTCCAGCTTCCCCCAGCGTCATAGCCCTTACACACACATTCCCATACTCACACGCATGCACAAACACTCACACAGACTCACACACACACATGCACGCACACACGCACATCCAAAGTCCTGCACATGGTTGCCATTACTGTGTTCATTCAGCTGCCCCTTCCCCTCTTTACATTGCTCCCGCTTGCTCGGATTTTAAATGTATATTATTGCTGTGGTGCCGATAGTGTTTCAGGACCTCCAAGCGGATACTAAAGCCACTGGCAACACATTACACGGAATACTTGACTTATTAGATATTTCCTATTCTAAACAGTGTCATCAAAGGCTAAGAACAAGATCCATATAAAACGCAGCGGCATGTCTGTTCAGTTCTTTTGGGCCGGGTCTGGATGCAGAGAGCTTCCATAGGTTCGGCCTTTGCCAGATCCCTCTCTGTTCTCTGGTCTAATGAGGACAGGATGTGTGCACTTCGTTCTTTTCTACAGAAATGTAAGATTTTCCAAGTACTGTATCAAGATGAGAGGAGAGCAGATCTTTGCCTGCGTCTCCATGTGTGTTGTGTTAAGAAGTTTTGGTATTGGCCTAGTTCCAGAGGTTGGTAGTATTGAATTTAACTAATTCTCCATGTGTTTTGTAATAATCTGCTTTAGCTATACTTCATGAGTATAATTTTGAAGTAACAATACATTCTGTATGTTGTTTTGTGTGCAGAGCTTTACTGTACTATACTTTTTGACGAGCCTTCGCCGCTGCCCCCCCTCTCTGGAACTCACTCCCACAACCCATCAGAAACTCTGACTCGTTTGATGTATTATTATTATTATTGCTATTCACACACACAATCAATAATTTCAATTTTGTTAAGCATAGTATTTTTAGCTAAACAAAGGCAGGGTTTCTGAAGAGCATCAAACAGCAGCAGCAGAGCCAGACTGCCAGATCGTCTTGATCGTGTGCCCTCCCAAAGCTTTGACCATACACATGCATTTACAATTAAAGCCAATACCCTGTCTTCTCCTTAACCACCACTACAAGAGATTGCCCCCTAAGCACATTTTTGTCTATATTTAGATGTGCTTACAAGTGGAATATGGGATAATAGGGAACACAATCAGCGGCATGAAGAGAAAGGAGACAGTTGTTCATGAAGCTTGAATCAGCAGATGTAATCAGAGTATTAAATGTATAAGCCACACAGGAACAGAACTTTCCCAGGCTTGATCTTAACCAAACAAAAGGCTAACTCACTACATGTCTGAGCTTAGTTTGATCCATAATGGCCAATACCCTGTTTACCACAAAAAGGATACAAAAGAAAAGGAGAAAAAAATGCTTGAACAACATATTGCTGACATAAGCATTTTTTAATCCACATAAGAAACAGTAAAGTTAACATTTGAGAGTTCGTCCGCTTGCTTTTCACTGATGCATTTTTACCCAATCGTATCATTGTAAATACACAGCACATCTGAATACTCGTACTACAGCGCACGTATGCACCAAAAACTACTTTGAACTTTGCATGCTTCAACCTTTCAGCAATTTACTCATTGACAGAGAGCAATAAATCTTGCAGACACAAGCAGCAGCTAAAGGCAGAGTTGCAGCTGAAATCCCGCTTTCCAAACATTATGGTGTGTTGAATTATATAATGACTATAGGGTGAAGTGCTGGTTCCAGATCCCAGTGCAATCTTGAGTTGGACTTTGCCGATCGTGATCTCAAACGTGTACGATTATTGTACAGCCTACTCCCCGGCTGCCAATCCTTGAGGTCATCCCTTTGGAGGCCTGCGATCTGTGGCTGAACATTGTTAGAGAATAAATGATAATCCCCAAAGTGTGAAAGTATGTAAATGTCTCAAGTGGATCAATTAAGTTTGAGTGCATCTGTACAAACTCTTGACCCTGTGCCTTTTAATTTTGTTATTTATTTTATGGTTTTACATGTATTAATCTTTATAGAAAATATTAGGAAGTTACTTGTTCCTAATGTCTTGTTTATCAAGATCAGTATAGTAATAAAACACAATGTGCAAATTATGCAACCCAAAGTACAGTTAAAAGCATGCCTGACTCTCAAACTACAGTAAAACACAGTACTTTCTCAATGCGCCAATTCACACATCATTGGATGCCAAGTAAATGCTCCCAAATCTTCTTAATTAGGTATAGTATAATCCCAGAAATGATGTCTCCAGTTTTGCCAATCACATGCATCTGTATGACTCCTGACTCCTGACCCCTGCTTCTGTCAGTACAACCCAGAAACAGCTTGGCCAAAATGGGGCTAATGTGCGGAAGCAAATGTCACTTCACCCAAATGCCACCCGCTTTACAGTGCTGGCCACTGGTCCAGCATGACAACATCCCATATGCTGCCGATTGGTTCCAGATGAATGAAAAGTAGGTTGAAATTGGGGTTCAGAGATCAGGGAACATTTTTCAAGATGATGAGGAGGCCCTTGGTAGTTGACAGGAAGGGATATAATAAATATGAAGTCAGTAACAGAGGTGTCCAGTATTACTTTAAACAGCTCAATTTAACAAGCAGGTTTACTCAATGAGGTCTGCATCCAGTCATTTTATGAAGCACAGGATTCAGGGAGAACTGGTGTTGGTGGTTAATACCAGACTTGAAGGGAAAAAGACAGTATGGCTTAAATCTTTGCTAGCGGCCTGATGAGGTAGAGAACTCAGAACAGGAAACTTCAAGAATGATTTGAGAGATTCAAAAAATGAACGGTGTAATTGTGTGACAATTTGTGTTCAGTTTAGATGTTTAAGACATCCACTTAAAAAGTAGTTTTTTTGGACTATAGTGTGATTGATGTACATTATACAATATTTATTTTAATTGTAATGTGTTATGCCAATGTTAACTCCCATACATTTCATGGGCTTGAATGTTTCATGTTTACCACAGTTTTCCCATGATTTTTCTTCTTTTGAACCCATTGAATTGCATGGGAAGTCATAATCTTAAATCTTTGTGACAAAGCATTCACTTAGCTACTTGCAGCAGGATGCTTGCATGGAAATTAACTTCTGTATCTTGACTCCATCAGAGTTTACAGGTTAGGCCCCTGCTGTGATACCCACAATTGTTTACCAGAACTATAAACTTGCAGCAGGACCCTGTTCCTTTATACACATGCAAGAAAACTTCAATGCTGTAATTCCTCATCTTAATCCCAAATAATAACACCAATACTTAACCAAATGCCATAAAGAGGCTCTTAGTCCCTTGTGGCACACGGGGAAGGGAAGACATTTATAATATGAAGTTCCCATTCTTTGTAAGCCATAAGCAGACACAAAGCAAAAAGGGGCATCAAAGGCAGTCATTTAATGCATTGAACTTTGTTTCAATAACAAAGACAACCTGCTATGCACTTTAACTGAACCACAACAAAGGAGAAGGGGGAGGTCATGACCTGGAGCTCGGCAAATGGAGGCAGAGTGCCTCGGAGACTGTCAACTGTACTTTAAACCCTACATGGCTCACTTTAACTAGCTTCTCCAGACTCCTCCATCTTTACTATTATACTGTATTAAATGTGATAATGTGCTAATGGGTGGCTTTCTAAAGCTAACAGTCAAAGTTTCTCTCCACTTTAAATTTGAACAAAATTCCAAATAAATCATTAATTTTTCCTTCCTTGTGCAGGGCTATATCCATTAAAACGAAAGGACATCAAACACCCAGGAGATGGCTCCTGTTTTTCAATGTTGACGTTTCTGAGGTATTGGGTCAGTGAACTGTCAGATCCAAAAATCAAAATTTAACAAAAAAGGAAAAATCAAGAACACAGGATTTAGACAGATCTACAACTTTGAGAAAGAGGCTAGATAAAAACAGACACAAAAAACGCATGGACAGACTCAAAATCAAGAGGATGATGGTATTCATCACTTTTCAGCTGGTTTATGGTTTGGGAAAGCCCTGGCCCATAAACAAAATATGCAAAAATAATGGCTGAGAATAAAAAGGAAAATTGTGAAAACAGTGAGTTAATATTGTCCATGTGAGTTTTCTGCAGCCTCTGGTCAAAAGATCTGCTTGAAAATGTATTCGCTCAACGCCTGCACACGACATTAGTTTGCTTACAAATTCTCAACATAAATTGAACACAGATACGTCCTGCATTTTGAAACTGGGCTTAAATAAATACCAATATGATTTCTGCCTCTTCTGAAAAGCTACTCAAACAAAACAGTTAATTATGATATCATGAAGATTTAAAAAAAAAAGTTTCCATCGAGGATAGTAATTTCAATTGTGTATACATGAGTATGTACATCCTATGTATGTCATATGTATCAAACGAGTGTCACCTTAAATTGCTAGGATCACATCCATTACCATGACAACTAGGTTATTTACATCCAACGGTTTTCTATAAATCCACACTTTTGTGAACCACTCTAATCCACGCACCCGGATTGGTCATTTACTTCTTCTGTTTATTTTGTAGTGATAGGAGTTTTGGCACTTTTCAAGGAGGTGTTCCCTATTCACTTTTAAAATACTACTGCTGTCAAATGATTAAAATATTGTATTCATGAATGAAACATCACTATTATTTCCGGCAGTCTCTGGCACACAGACAAAAGATAAATAACAGTCCTATTAATTCTCTATTAAAGAGACTGATTTCCCAATAAAAGTAGCAATTTAGTTGCACATTTTCAGCATTAATCTTCCAATCTATACTTCAAGGTGGTTCAAGGCTAGAAGTTACTTTTCTTTCCAGTTTGACTCCGGGATGTCAGACAATTTCGCCAAACCCACTGTGCCCTGAGCCCAATCTGTGGCAATCAAAATCCATAGCCTCAGACCACACCCTCATCCTCCACAGAAGACATATTTCATCCACAAATCCACAACTGTCAACTAAACTCCTGATTCAGATTCTCCTACAAAACTTGATAGGGTTAGGGGTGATGGCGAGGACATGGATTAGCTCATTGCTACAATAACACACACAGTTTGCATTAACAAATTAATGCAGTTTTGTGTTTATCAAATGGAATATTCAAAGTTGCCAAGAAAAAATATCTAGATTAACACCACGGCTATGTTAGTGAAAACAAACACCGGTAAGTGCCTCAGGAATCATGACACAAGTATCAAAAAGTGAAACACATATTTCCAATTATAATAATATCAGGGTTACTCCGGTCAGATGGAATTGTGTTGCCAAATTGCTAAAAAATAAACTAATTATTAGTTTTAAGGCAAATAACAAAAGATGATATGACAACACTAGCTGGAAGCCTTTCCAAAGAAAACACTGTATTCACACACAATTGGCTTTTGTACAGTGTATAACTTTGATATGCCGGACATACAAGCGGCTAATATTTCAGTGCACTTGTTGACTTCGAAGACGGGAAGATGAAAGCCAGATGTGGAAAAGGTGTAATTATAAGACATGGCTCACATTTAGTGAATGAAAGACAGAAGAAAGACAGGTCTGTGCTAATTGCAATGACTCTGGCCAGTATAATCCCAGTATAGTATCATCGTGTTTCCTTGTCCTCTCCATTTCTTTATTTTCCATGAGGATAGAGACATAAACAACTGGCTCATATTAGATGTCACTGTCCCAATGAATGTGCATGAGGAGAATGGTCTAATCTAATTTGTAGTGTTTAGATGCGCCGGGAGGCAGCGAAGGATACAAGGGTAACAGCGAGGCTTGAAAATGTTTGTCTGCGGAGCTACTGTCTCTGTCTCAGGTTAGAAACAATGACGTTGATAAAAAAACCCTCTATGGGCAGGTTAACATCTAAATCACTGGCTAATGACAGTCGGAAATTGCACTTGCATGACCTCAAACTTGATGACTTCATGGAAATTGAGCTCATTAGTTCATTCATATAATATGGCTTGTAAGTGTAAATGTAATTCAAAATCACAAAGAAAGATTCCAAAACTGGGCTTCTAAACACAACGTGAGGTTTCTTCTTACATTTATTTCCGTCAGTCCTGAACTCACTCACTCACTGGTCACTTTTACAAGTTGACCCGGTCCGTCTGCTCTAAAGCACGCATGTGAGAAGTGAGAGGGTTCAAGATGTGATCGCTATAACCAATGACTGCCATTGGTCTCAAATCAAGTGTCAAAGACAGTCCAGTACACGCTATGCTTTCACATATTTGCATCAGGAACTCACACATTTCAGTTCAGTGCAACACTCTTTTCAGCCATGGGACATTTGAGACTTGTATTTTCTATTCTCCTGAGGTGGTCTTTGAATTCTAGTGTGAATGATGTGGATGGGATCAGCCCAGACCCTGGAGTCTTAGTACTCACTTCTCTACTGATATCGGGCAAGAACAGAGAAAGAATTAAGAGGAACGCTTATTTTAACATCCACTAGTTAACAAGGCATTAACAATTTGAAAAGCATTGTGATGCTGGGAACAATCTTGGCTCATAATGTCTTTATAGAGAATTGGTAATCTATGTTTATCTATGTTTAATTTGTCATTGGATGTGCTCCCAGATCTGAGCGTTGCCCTTTCAGTCCTCAAAGAAGTGATGTAAGGCCCCCTGTTGCCTGCCTTATCGGCCTGTTTTTGCCACTCGGTAAGTGGGGGACAACATGGATAAAGGTTAGAAGTTATAAATAATCTAGGTGCACTTTTTCAGTATTTCAGTATCAGGACATATAAGTTGGAACACAATGCCAGTTGTTGAGAACATGATTGTTTGAATCCAAAGGGGGGATTCAGAAGCTGCTTAACAAAGGAGGACCACTTGTAGCACCTCTAAACTCCAAAACACACTTATCATCGCACATATTTTTTAAGTTTTCTTTTGGACCGAGGTACATTATCAGAAAGTTTTTTGTTGAAGATGCATCCAAGTGCTGGAGCATGAGAAGTGTTTTAACATGATTCATTGCTTAATATCTAAAAGCACTGAACGGGCTCCAACCAGAAAAGCTGAAACAGGTGACATGTACATTCAAGTGCACCTCTTGATTATCCAAACCATCTGAGCTGTTATAATGCATTAGGCATTGAGCATATTCATGTCACTCATTTGTGAAGGTCCATCACTCTGAGGGCAAGGTTTACCCAGAAGCAACAACATACAAAAATAAAATACTAACATACTGATATACTTAAATATATATTCAAACTACTTATGTTATCATGACACTGACTGACCGGCCTATAAACAACGGTATTGTAATTTGTAAATAAACGTGAATTGAAGTGGGAAATTCCTAGTTCATTTATTTTTAGGGGGAGTTCCAGTCAAAGGAGGTAGCAGACCTCACTTCTGTTTGAAAACTCCCATTAGCCACTGGGTACAATATTTGCACTGTCTATGATCCAGAACTTCACACAGTGCCTTGTCCAAGTTACAAAGAGTAAATCTAAGACCTCCGCTCACCTGTTTGTGTAGGTGGAAATATGCTTATTCAGCTGTGAGGCGAAGCCTGTTTCCTTATTTCACTTCAGACAAACTCAACACAGAGATCCAGAGCTTTCCACAGTCTATGCAGTAGTTGGCCTGGCTTGCCCTGCTTTTACTAGTCCCGTGGGTGTGTGACCCTTAGGTTCTGTTAGGGCACTCCTGAGTCCTTCTCACCTGAATCTGATATTCTATCCCTGGGTTCAAGGTGAGGGCCCGGGCACTGCCTACGGTCAAAGGCACCATTTGTTTCTCTGCTCTAATAGAATTCCTATGCTTGTGATTTTATCTGAAGTTTTCACGCCAATTTTGCCAAAACCGATTGAGGAGGGGAGAAAATTCAGCTGCTACTGATATGGATGGTATCGGGTTTCCAAAACGGGCCAATTGAAAAGAATGTGCCATGGTTATGCTTTCGGAGTGGGGTGTGTTACAGGCCAGGACAAGGAAGGTGAGTTGTTATGACTGGCTGTCAATTAGCAGTTAGTTCACATAGGAGGGTCAGTAAGACATGGACCTAAAAAAAGGAAAAAAAGATACCATTTCATAACAAGAGAAGGGTAAAGTGTTGAATGCTGGTTAACAAATAAATATGTTTTAAATAAACTGAGTTGTATTTCACAGATCTAATGTAGCCAAAATGGAAAAAGGAGAGGGAGCCTATTTATTATTATTCACAAAGCAATGTTAAAACAGTGTTAAATAGGCAAGGGGTTGAGGTGACAAGGTTGCAGGAGGTTAACGGCTGGGATGATTAGTTAAGAGCTATCCCCAGATCCACTTCTGCAGCCAAAAGCTTAGAACTTGTCCCTGGAATAAATTACTCCAAACTTTCAATTCTCATCTTTGTGCATCTCACTCATTTTCTGTGTTTTTTTTTCTGTCGTATATTTATTCTCAAATGCTGTCTTCTTCTCCTCTGGACTATATCTCTTTTGAGGTTTCATTATTTTTTTTGGCTGATGGGAAAACATGAGAGTTCTTCTGTTACCTCAATGTCCTGACAGAGAGCACAGGTCAAAGCAGTGAATGAAGAGTCTGAGGCAAAACACCTACAAGACAATATGAAACACTCAGCACAGAGTTTGAGATTTCAAAAATAAAAATGAATAAGAACAAAAAGGCCAAACTTGTCACAACATCACACCGTACATGAGCAGTTGTCTGATTTCATTATGGTTATTGCGCATGCAGACCAGGAAGAAGGGCGCGGTCACACTTGTTATTCTGACCATGTCTGGTTTTTTAAAGATGTAAAATGACTTGATGAAGTGATTAGTGGACACATTGTTTGTTGGTTTAACATCCACAAATCAATCCCCATGTGACCAGAATCAGTCTAGTAAAAGGGGACCAGACCAGTGTGAACTAAGTCTTCTCTAATGAATTATCTTTTATTTTTGACTTTCTCAAGTTTTACATGACCTTGTAAATTTACTTTATACAACAGTGTAGTGGGAATTGTAATTTAACTCTGAACTTTGATTTTGTAACAGTTAGATGATAATTATTATATTGCTATTACCTCTTTTATAGTCTTAGTTTCAAAGTTGACTCCACGTTAAATTAATAATTGAACACACGATTAAACTTATTGTCCTTTTTCACATCTCCATCTTGCAAAAACATACTGAAAAACAACCCTGACTGTCCAAACACATTTGACTGCAGTTGAGTGTGGTTGAGGGGATGATGTGCTTCAAAAATGCACACACAGAGTCCTCCCCACTAATAACTCCACGCTGCTATCCAAACCCACTGACAAACCAAAACAGCTACCGATCTGTGTTTTTGTGCCTAGTGTAAATTCACTTCTCACAGTGGTTCATCTTGGCTGGCAATGTGCATTACTTATTCCAATTCCTAGATTAGGCCAACTTTGCCTGAGCGAAAGCAAAGGCAGAGGCCCGGGGATGTCCTTGGTCTGGGCACTGAAGACGAAAACACAAATGTTGTAATGTTGTAATATCATAATCTTCATTCTGTCTAAGTTGATTTGTATCAAAATAAGGGGGCCTGTCCATTCTCAACCAGTGGACTATACTGTAGAACTCTCCAGCGCTGGAAGAGGAACAATTTTCCATGCCAGTCGTAAAGGAAAATAGGAGGTCATCAAGAACATGGATAAGACCTGGAACTTATAAAATATGAACAAATTGTGGTGAACAGATTTCAGTCAGGAGCAGATAACTTTGAAGATATAGAAAGTTGGCTCTGGTGTGCACATGCTAATTTCTCCTCAGTGTGGGAGGAAGTTTAAAGCCAAGTTTGCTAAGCGTGTAATCGTCCCAGGATGAGGTGAAGAAGCGAGCCGGGACTTCCCTTACACCAGAGGGTATTTTCCTGTGTGCTGTGGTAAATGCACATGGGTGACCCAGGCTGCCTTCATGTGTGGGTGGTACAGACATGAAGGCCGAGATAGGGAGGCATACCAACATGGATCTATTTTAAACTGCATTCTCCCAGTGGTTTAGCAATTTATAGAAACAGTACTAAAATACATGATAAACATCGATATATTTATTTCTACCATTGAGAGGTCGCATTGGGACGGACCAAGATTGTGACATACCATGGATAACATTAAAGCCAGTCTACTTAGCCAACTTAAGCAGCAGTTATTTATAAATCACTTTTGGTTAAGTGTAAGGAAAAGGTCAAATGAGTCTGGAAACATTTGCATACCATCACCAAACACGCACCTCTTTATGGGACTGCATTAACGTCATAAGCAAATTGACACATCAAATCAACGCACAAAGGCAGATCAGCTGTCGAGTCATAAAGCTGCATTACTGGGCTGTGTATAAAGGCTGGGGGCAGTTCCATCCCGGGAATGTGCGAGGCGTGTGTGTGCGTGAGGGCATCCGAACGTGAGTGTGCTCTGTGGCCGGGGCGACACTGTTGATGACAGAGCAGTGAGATAAGTCCCAGAAGCTGCTCAATCATCTATTCATAGAGGAAAGAGACGCCCCGCTGCTGAAAGCTGCCTGATCTCCACACGATCTCTGCCCAGCACCACTGTGTCATCATTAACATCAAGCATAAACACAGGCGTGAGGTCCAACTGTGCCCAACCATCGCCAATGTTGTGCAAAACATGCTAATAATGAGGTGATTTGTAGAGCGGCAAATTACTGCTGTGACGTTTCCTTTAGTGATACATAATGGTATTGCATAAACGACAAAAAATAAACTGAATACTGAGTCCTTATATATTGTTCAAGTAATGGTCAGTGCATCTGCCACTTAATGTACAAAATCTAATCCATGATAGATTCTCACCATAATCAGACTAACAGGAGGCAAAAACATGCATTTCCCTATTTAGAACTTTAAAATCATTGTGCATCTTAGTACATACTGTATAGTGTAAACATATACTGAGAGGAATAAAAAAAAAAAACATATTCAAAGGTGATTACATTTAAAACACTATTTGAAAAGGAAACACTGAAGAAGTACATGGAAGAGAGAGAGTGAGTGATGACTCAGCAAGATAGGAGAGAAGTGTAGGGTCAGAGAGTGTTTGTTCCATTGCCTTGTCTGAGTGTGTGTATTTTGTGTTATTAAGTGAGAGGGGTTCAAGCCAAATAAGTGTCCAACCCGTTTTAAAACTGTGTATT
Organism: Knipowitschia caucasica; assembly: GCA_964034765.1. NCBI lineage: Eukaryota > Metazoa > Chordata > Actinopteri > Gobiiformes > Gobiidae > Knipowitschia > Knipowitschia caucasica. Next base: position 9,955,938 of record OZ035829.1, read on the forward strand.
TTGAAACCTGTTTATTTTTTATAAAACATATGTGCACAATAAATACTAAATAAAATAATATATATAGATTTTTAGAACCCCTAGAACCTTTCTTAAATATATTGTAGTTGAATTCTGTGTTATGATTGCCGGTATATAGTTTTGCTTGAATAATGTGAGACAGAGAAGGCTGCCCACGCGCCTGGCTCATCTATCCGCTGCCAGAGAACCTACAGGCCCCAACAAAACAAATTCATTAACCCAGACAATAAAATACAGCTGGGAGGGCCAGTGGGAACTGTTTGAAATCAGTACAGAGAATTGTGGGGAATCTGTTTAAGACAAACACAGTTGAAAAAAACAGCTAAAGCTATGGATTTGGACGGAAGACAAAGTGAATGGGGAGCAGTTTTTAAATTAAAGACTTGCGGGGGACACAAATCCCTTATTGAACAGAAACAGTCCCTTGTACCAGATGCTCCGGAGCCAAGCCTTGTTTCTGAGCACTGAACAGGTTGTTTAGAAAAAGACCAAACAAATCTGTCAGAAACTATAAATATCATGAAAACATTGGGTTACACAACCACGGACATCCTTTTCCAAAATTTCAAAATTCAGCATTGACTGTTATGTTGATTATTTGATACTTGTTACCAGGGATGGGGGAAAAAGTATTGTATTGTAGTCAACCCAAAAGGCATTTAAAGTCTCCACTTGATCCAACCTCATAATCCAAACACTGTCAGTGCAAATACTACTGCTATCATTTGATTGTGCTGTGTCTAATGTGATAGCAGGGGGTCGACAAGTTGCTGGCTCAGGTTCAGTGAGTGAGGAGAAGCAGCCGCACTCGCTTTGTGCCATGTAAACAAAGGCTGCAGTTGTCAAGGCCACCACTAGAGGGCTCTCCAGTTTGTTAAATAGACTTGGAAGGGTGAGCCAAACATTGCTGCCTACGGAAAGGTCCAGGACAAGCAGCTGGACAGACAAAGACGCCAGGAGGGTTATGACTGTGAGATAGATGAAGGTACAAATCATTTCACAGACACAAATGGTATATCCAGACAGTGCTTATTCAAAGAAGGTGAAGACATGCAGTGAATGGCTCTAGTGTTAATGATATGTTATGCTCTCTAATGATACAGCTAAGAACCCAATAAAGAAGGAGATATATTGCAATAGATATTAATACGGCACAATAAAATGTCATGGCCCCTAACAACTGCGACCAGAAAGTTATATTAAAAAAGATCACACAGCAGAATTTTCCCAAGAACTATTCCCCATTTCTCAACCGTGCGTAGCCGATCTGCACATTACATCACCCTGGACCTGTGGGTAATTTCAATTTCACTTAATTCGGCAGGAGGCAGCAATAACACAACATGTGCATTCCAGGAGTGAGAGAGAGAGAGACTGAGTGCGTTTCCAAGTCATGGGTAAAATGGCAAAAATGGAAAAGGAAAAAGAGCATGCACTTCACCGCAGCTACTGTCAAGGTGCCCATGAGAAATTCCCCTTTGAATTCAACTTTGAACTAAAAAATAGAGTAAGAACGTGAAATACTGTAAAACAAACACCAATTCTAATTTGCTTGTTCAACAGCGTAAAATATCACAGATCTGTAAGATGTTTTATTATTTTGAGGCTAATGCTAAAAGACCTCCCAGAAGAGCAGTTCTGAACCAGTGTGAACCCTCCGCAGCCTCTCTCTGCCCTTTAACAGAATCAAGCCATGAATCATTACAAGTCAAGGGTGACCGCTCCAAGATCACCCAAAATCAAGACCATATGGATCGCAAGCACTTCTTTCTCTAGGACCTGCTGACTGACCGTATAAATAACAACATAAATGGATAAATAAAGGTGCAGACTAAACCTGACACCAGCAGCTTCCTCTCGTATGGAGTAACACAAACATGCCAAACAAGACACACACTGTTCTTGACTAATAAACCCATTATATACACTTATGCGTGTCCATCTAAATATGGTCTGAACTCTTAATGTATCTGGTCTTGTTTTGAATAACAATAAAGGATAGAAGCAGCAGACAGAAGGTTCTCTGAGGAGGGATAATCAGCTTACTGTGCATGCGGCCTGCAGAAAAAAATGCATGTATAGTGTAATGCTTTTGGTATTTCAATCAACTTTGATAAAAGCAATAAAGGGCATAAGTTGGATGAAATTTGGTCGATGCACACTCCTTTCAAGGAGACATCTTTTGTTAAAAATCATCAGAGAAAAGCTTCCTTTTCACTGGCTATACATTTGCTCTATCAGAGATCATTTTGTGCCTGCAACCATGTCATGTGTATGGGTTTAGGTTGGTTGAATGATTGCTTCTTTCTCGCTGACTATAGTGAGATATTTATAGTGCTTTATTTCTCACTTTACATTTATATTAGAACAATTTGAGATTAGCTGGAATTTTGTGTTCGTGACCGCAAACTCATTCAGGAATTTTAAAGCAGTTGTTTTTCTGGATGTCAAACTGGGGATTTTATAAAGATACATCAGACAGGCTTTTTCTGCTCTCTAGATAAACAAATAATCCCTCAATACATTCATATAAGAAACACTTGTTTTATATTACTTTGTGTCATTTGTGAAGAGCAAGGACGAATACAGGATGTGAGTCATGAAGCAGTCTCCATATTGAAGCACACATCCCAGAGCAGGCGCACTGGAGATAATAGTCAGCTGCTCTCTGTCCCTTCTGCCTGCACTGCAATCCCATCCTCACCATGGCTGGTAAATATTTTTATATTGTGTACCATTAAAAGGCTTTATTAAGCAGTCAGACAGGCCAAATGGCGCCTAGAAGCTCCCTGTCCCGTAAACAATAGGAAGGTTTCTAAAAGCTTTAGCTGAGTACAGAGCGGTAAACTTGGGCCACATTAGAGGACTGATTCGCTCTAAGCAAGTAAATATTTAAACATGTTCGTCTCACCCAAAAACACAAAGAGCGAGGGTTAGGGGCAACATCAGCAAAAAATCTAAAATGGGTTTCTAAAGAAAGTTGGCACAGCTTTGAGGAGTGATTTGGAAATGGATTCATGTCAAGAGTTTGGAAGTGTGTCAACTTGTACAAAAGATTAATCACATTGGCGTGAAAAAATTCTTAGGGTCAGGCTTTACGGCTCTGATATAATGCAATTTTGAACGCAATTACAAAAACGAATAGTGAAATTGGAAAGGCATGTTGGTGAACCTTTGCACTTGCACTGCATGTGAACATATGTACGTGTTTCATGAGAAGTACAACAGACAGAAAGGGTAGTATTTTCTTTGGTTATTTGATTGGTCAGAAAAGTCAACCACAGGAGGCATAGGAGAGCCGCTTAAAATCATATTTCTGTCGATTATTAATATCTGGAATGTGTGTGAATGTAATATTAATGTACCTCAGTTCCTCTCTCGCCCACCTCCATGCCAACCATGTTGTCCCGCAGGAGCTGATGAAGGAGCTGAACCTGGGCCATGCTCAAGTAGAAGTCCAGGCTGCTGGTCAGGTTCACCTCCAGAGAGTGGCCACACACCACCACCTCCTACAGGGACACAGAGCTGGGTCAAGCATAGTGCAGAAAAGCGGGAAACGGGACGCACAGAATAAACACATAAAAAATCTGAGCATTATTATTAGATTGGTGTTCCCTGGCCTCAATGACCACTTTAAGGTAAATTCAAAGTCTGCGATTTTGTCTGGGTGTAAATTCAATCGGTCGACACTCAACACTGTGATTTAACTCGTAAATCCACTGTGTGTAGGACAGAGTTGCCTTCATGAACCCACTTGTTCCTCTTCCCTCTGTCCTCTCCAAGGTCCCACCCACGGATCAGGTTCAAACTGCGGCCTCAAACTCCATAAAGAACCATCAATGATCTCTCAGAGCGACCGAACACTACTGAAAGAAGCCTGGTCTCACAGAGAGGGATACGGACATAACTGTACTTTTGGTATTTATGTGAGAACAAGGTAAAAGGCAGGATAGAAAGTTTTACGAGTATTTTTTTTAAAAGCACACACACATTAATGTCTCGGTTTAGAGTATAGATTTAAGATTATTGAACATGAATTAGATTATAATTTGCTTTGCTTTGACTCTTAAGTTGTTTCAGGATGTGGGTGTGTTCACAGTAAAGTGTCAATTATAGTATCAGGACTTTAAAAAATTATAACTCAATAACTAAAATTACTATCATAGATTAGAAAAAAGGTTTTCAAACACAGACATATCAAAGAGATATTGTGGATAAAATTAAAAAAAAGAGATTGTCAAATAAATTTTTGGTAACATTTTAAAAGACCAGATAATTATACTGTGACTCAGGTCATCAGTGACAAAGCGGCAGATGAACTCCCACAAGATTAACATGGCTAAAACAACATTAGTAAATCATAATTTTTGAAGAAGAATTACCGGTAATACAAATTGAAAGGATGTGATAGTTCTTGTGTATTTTTTTCTGAAGATTAAACTGGGGGGGAAAAAAAGATTGTCTGGTATCATATTTAATTGGGTTACTATATGAAATCACTTTGTGCTTACTCTATGTAAAAAAATCTATCATATCAATGTAAATAGTAACATATTACAAAGTATGCAGATTTTTTTCTAAAACTGCTTAAAATGCAGCTGCAATATAAATATAATGTCACAAGGGCATGATATCATGAGGCTACAATAACAGTTACAGACTGTGTGACAGGGTCAGTACAATTTACAAGCCACTTAACTCATTGGAACAAACAACTTACGAGTATAGTAAGTAAGTAAGCTTTTATTTATATACCGCCTTTTCACTGCACATCAGAGTCTCAAAGCGGTTTACAATTGTTGGGTGGGGGTGCCAGTACAGGAGGCACATGCCATACCTATTGTACATATTTTTAGTGGTAGGGGAAACCGGAGCACCCGGAGGAAACCTACGCAGACACGGGGAGAACATGCAAACTCCACTCAGAAAGGCCCTGGTCCAACCGGGATTCGAACCCAGGACCTTCTTGCTGAGAGGCGAGAGTGCTATCCACTCAGCCACCGTGCCGTATACTTACTTACTTTTGGTAAATCTACCAAAGTACAAAAAGTATTTTTATTTATGTTTATGGACCCGCTCAGGCCTTATAGAAGCAGTACAAATGAGTGTGAGTGAAAACTATGGAACTATGGATTAGCTGTTACACATAGTCAAGGGACACATAACATGTACAGAGGCGGAATCAAAGAGTCAGGAAGTTTCAGCGCAGTTAGCCAGAAAACATCAGCTGTGTAAGCAAAAACTGAAAAAAAAGCTTGAACTCTGAAGGTTTAAACCCTACATTACTTGCAAAAACTAATGTAGGCTCCTTATAATGAGAAAGTCACAGTATACCAAGGCAAACTTTACTCAACCTAGCATTTCACATAATGATCGGAGTTTGTTTTTGATTAAAGTGAAAGGCTGCAATAGGTTAGGGACAAAACAATGATTAACAATTATTATAATAAATAAGGTGCATGGACCAACAACTTTTTGTATTATTATTATTAAAAAGCTTGGCAGGGAACAAAATTCAACCCCTGTTTGTATTTTTATCTAGTTCTTTAACACAATCCAATCATGTGATTCAGGAGTCTCCTGTAAACAAGTGTCCTAAACTCGCAAAATCTGGATCCATCCATCCATCCATTTTCTACCCTTTAATCCATTTCTGGGTCAGGGGGGTGACAGTCAGAGATGCCACCCAAGTCTCATAGCACCAGCCCCTCACTGACCCTCTGCAGGTGGTGAGTCCACAGGAGGACGGCTGCTCTCTGAGTGTGAGCATAGCCTTGATCTTTCAGTGGGGGCTTTGGGCAAAGTGGGGTTAAGTGTCTTGCCCAAGGACACAACGACAGCAGTCATCAGTGGGAGTCAATGGAGAAGGTGCAGAGGTGGGAATTGAACCCACGACCTCCTGGGCTTAAGGCCAATGCTCTACCAACTGAGCTACTGTCGCCCCTTAAAAAAATCTGGATTTCTGTCTTATATATTGAACAAATTATGGACTTATGTTTTCATTCAGTTCTGGTGTGTCCAGTTAAAGACCGGTCACTGTTGATCATTTGTTCCCGGCAAATATTGTCACGCATGTTTCACATACACAGCGAGCCTATCTGGCAACTTACCACACCTGATTTGAATTGTGAATGTTACAAACATCGGAGAATTCAAGGAACTGTACTCAGCATTTTGAGATGTTACTATATATCAGAGGTCCTTTAATCATCTATGGAAGAATGGCATATATATAAATATGAATAAAGGAATATCTTATAAATTCACACGCATGCCCAACAGACGCATGGGAAGCTCTCTGATGTTATGTTGGAGAGATTATGAGATTTAGTTGTGAAAAGTGTGAGATTCACTGCTTAATGTGACCTTTTCTGGAAATTAACAGTAAAAAAGAATTGTCTAATATAAATACATAATGACTTCTCTAAACAATTCATGTTATTATCATACATTAGCTGTAGCAGTGTAATAGTTAGAAAAACTCCCTGGGGTAAAACATTTGAGTAGTCTGGATTTATACCAGGTGTGTCTGCGTCATACTGACCTCTGCTTGTGCACTATCAGGGGAGAGATTCCTGCTGAAGATTATAGCGGGAGCAGCGGTCACTCGGACAGAGAAGTCAGTCAGGATGGGTGTGAGGATGGCCCGTCGCTCCTGGTGCCGTCTAATGCTAAAGCAGAGACACAGAAAAGATCAAAACACATGCAAAGACTTTTTACAAGTGCTATAACTCCTCTGACGATAAAAACTTGTTCTCGTCATATTTATAACCATTAGAGGTACTAGACACACACTTTAAATCAAGTGCATAAACTTAAGTCATACCTCAACACCAGCAGAATGAAATGATACACCATTCAAAGACGACCATTAACTGACTAAAACTTTCCAAAGATGAATTCCTATATCTAAACAAGCAAGTGTTTTTTATTATTACAAGTTGTCATAGTTACAAACTCTAAAACTGTTGTACGACTTGTCCCATCTGACTCCAGACTGATATGTCAACACAACAAAGTTTAAACCACAAAATGTTCTCAGTAGAGCTATTGTTGTTAGGCCCCAAACACTTTGATATGCCGTCGCTATTGAAATTTAAAATGTTCAGTACTTTAAAACATAATATCCTCAAAACTGTTGCAAAGTGAGAACACATGCCCACAATCCATGCTAACACATTTGAGGTTGGAAGCATAAAGACTTGGTTACACAGACGAAGAGTGAGACATTATTTGACAAGCTTCAACTGGGAACACCCCTAATTGTATATACACAAGATCAAACCAAAAACAAGACTCTATTTCACTAATGCTTATTCCCACAATCAAGTCATATTTGTGGGAACATTTGTGAGCGCTAAAACAAATATACAATTCAGCTTTATAAGGTGGTGTTAATTGCCACATCTGCAACTATTAAAACAATCAAGGAATATGGCTTCCAATATTTATAGTGGGCGCGGATTAGACATGAGCTTGATTCTAGGTGGCCCAGAGTGCAGTGCTTTAGCAGATCAAATATCATATTCACTTCTGTTACACAAATGTGCATTATGAGCACCCTGAAGGGATTATTTCTTGACACATTTCTTAAAGTGGATACGTCGAGGGAGGCCTGATTCAGAGGAGAAGTGATCTGGAGAAGGCAATTGGTGTTTGGCTAATCTCTCGTCAGACAGGGGACTGAAACAAGCAGTGTCTCGTTCCATGAGACAGGTGCTATCATTCACCAGCCGGCCATGTAAGCGCAAAGCTCGGTTTACCAGTAATATGAAGGGGGCCTCTAACTCGGATGAAAACAGCTTTATGTACTGGTACAGTGGAGACCACACCAACTGAGAGAAGTCATGGGAGTAGGCTGGGATCTAGACTTTTAAAAGACCCGAGCACATTAAAGACCACAGCTAGAACATATAACATGGAAAGAGATACCTTGAAGTACGACTAAAGTGCAAACATGAGTCTGATCTCACTAGAATTTATAACCATATGGAAAGTTACTTGATTCCTTTTCATTTACTTAAGGTTTTGGAATAAACTTAAAGACCCATAAAAGGTTATGAATAATACAAAGGCAATTCTGTAAGGATAAACAGAACAGTACTGTAGGACAGAGTGACAGCAGAAAGGACAGCTCTGGAGTTGATGGAGGGAGGAGAGAGAGCATACTGCTCCCTGACACATGGTCTTTCCGAGCCGACAACTCCACACTGTGATGAGGACAGATCCTGTCAAGGGTTCTGCTGAGCAGGAATTTCCTCCAAAACCTCAGGAAGTCGACTGAGGTCATTGTAGATCCACAACTACTGGAATAAAATGCTCAACATAGAATAGTGGCGTCTATTGCCGTGAATATAGGAAAGGTGTGAACTTTGGAAGTGGTGTGTGTCAAAGCTCATTACAGCAAAAGCGGTCTGCTTCTGGGGCTGATTGTAGCAGACAAGTAAAGCTGTGAACTTGACTCCCTTTCCTCTTGGTTGGAACATTATTTGGTTTTGACTAAGGTCACAGTAGGAAGGTTCGGTGTATATTGCACCACACAAAGTTACAGTAAAGCTTACTTTCCAAAAGAGAATCCACAGTGGTGGAAATGACAATTGATGGTCACAACCAAAGATTTTTATATTTTACATTTTGAACAAACTGGCCCCAATGCTCACTTAAGTGTTGGAAAAGAGACTTAAAACATGATCAAAATCTTATTTTTCACAGAAAGTAAGGAATCTGGAAAACGGGAAACGTCTGCCCCCTTGTACATGATGTTAAAGCAATCAAAACTGGGTGCATTGTTTCTGAGTGGCACTGGCAACTGTACTTGCAGCAACTATGTTCCTATGTCTGAGCTTATTCTAGATATGCACAAAATTGTTCAATTATTGTTTCTAATAATTGCTTTCAAAAATAGTGTACACCAAAGATGGTGACAATGAACAGAGGTAATGTTTTCTCAATCATGTGAATACTTTGGCATTGATAACCTCATGTAACATATACATTTTAAAGCCAAAGTGTGGGTGTCAATCCTTTGAGTACAATAATAACTACTAAGCTGCATGTTAGGTCATCTTGCAATGAAGTTTTGAATCAAAATCCAGAACTGCCACTAAAACATGTCTGAGGAAACTTGAGTCTCCTCAAAAAGGCTTTCAAACACACTTGAGGAGCACTGAAGTGTGAGCCCAAAATCTCACCTCATTGCCCTTTCAGGGAATCTGACCTTGGCACTTGTCCCATCCTGCTGTGTTCCTCAATAGAAACACTTTCAAATGAAGAAATGATGGAGTAAATGGAGGCCCAGTAGCCCTATGGGCGAAAACAGTGACACATTTCTTAGGAGTAGCCAGGTTAAGTGTAAGACCTCAACAGAGATCCAAGTCCGCTACCTTAATGGGCTTTAAAACAGACCTGGCGGCCAGAGTCAGTAAATAGAACTACAGAGTGTTAAGTGGAAAACATTCAGGGTGGTCCCCTGTTAAGAGTCGGACCTGGAAGGATTTTTCAGTTTTAGCAGGTGTCATTGACGATAAAAAGTAAGTTCTATTTAATTTCTACTGAGTGTCCTGAGGACCAGGTAACTGCAACAGTTGACGTCATGATTATACAGTATACAACCCGACGTACTCAGCGCTCTTTTACATTTCTCACAGCGATAGATCAGATAAATACATTAGGGCTGTTTAGGCTCAGAGCCTCAAAACTTCACATCATCTGCAGACTGTATCTTGGGCATTGGCTGTTGTGGCCACCTTACCAATTACCAATGCTCAATTTATTGTCCTAAATAACTATTACGTAAAACAAAGGGATGGCCCATTGTAGATGCGTTTTATGGTAGCAGAAATGAGAGCACCTGAAGGAAATCTACACAGACCCATATCCACTAACATTAAATTACGTATACTTTGTCTAATGTACTGTATATCAGATGCCAGAAAATTTCATATTAACACATTGCAGCAAGTGCAGTTGGTTTAACTGATTCTAAATCAAAATATTTGATTTATGCTTTATAATATCAACAGCACTTTTCACTTTCAGCCCAATCCGCAATCCAATTTGACATTACAGCTAGAATCATGAGAGTCTGTATATGAAACATGGGTGCAGATGACTGGGTTTTACTTAGAGTTCAATCAATACAGTGAAAATGTACCACATGTATCACAGCCAAGTCCTGAAGACCCGCACACTGTCTCCATCACAGCAATGTTGATTTCTTCTTACTACATTCTTCCACAAGGCGTATTTTTAGTTGATGAGGAACAAATCGGAGACTGCGCCTGCAATTCTGTGATTTTTGGGCTTGTTCCCTATAAAAGCTCAGTTGGTAGAGCATTGGCCTTAAGCCCAGAAGGTCGTGGGTTCAATTCCCACCTCTGCACCTTCTCCACCGACTCCCACTGATGACTGCTGTCGTTGTGTCCTTGGGCAAGACACTTAACCCCACTTTGCCCAAAAGCCTCCACTGAAAGATCAAGGCTATGCTCACAGTCAGAGAGCAGCCGTCCTCCTGTGGACTCACCACCTGCAGAGGGTCAGTGAGGGGCTGGTGCTATGAGACTTGGGTGGCATCTCTGACTGCCACCCCCCTGACCCAGAAATGGATTAAAGGGTAGAAAATGGATGGATGGATGAAATCATAAATAGAGAAATTTAATTCAAAAACACCTAACTCCGAATTAACCTCCCTAAACAGTGTTCATCGACTGATAGTAGCAGGGATAATAGGCCTACAGCAAGCATTCAGAAATGATGAGGCTGCAGTTCAATGTCTTGTCTTATGTTTAAAATAATCAATTTACATCAGGCAAAGGTGTTGACTTGCTCTACTTGCTGCATTGATTAGGGCTCATCACCACAATACATCTGATAAAAGTTAAATCTGTAGATTTGGGAGCAAACTTTTAAGTAGCAAGAACATGTGTGTGCCTCTGACCTGCTCGCCATGTTCCACTCCAGCGCTGGGTTCTGGGAGCTCCGTTCAGTTTCCACAGACAGCACTCCTTTGACCCCGTCCTTGTCCGGTTTGAGCTGCTCCCACTGCGCTGTGCCGATGTTGATGGACGTGAGATCCACCTGGTACTGACGGTCCTCCACCTCTGACCCGGGGTCCCGCAGAATGCCAAGTTTTAATGCACGTCTAAAACAAGGGAAAACAGAACGTTGAAGATTGACCACTTTCATAAGCACTCAAATCGTCCAAGTGAAGTTTTGGAAGAAGACAGCACGGTGGCTGAGTGGATAGCACTCTCGCCTCTCAGCAAGAAGGTCCTGGGTTCGAATCCCGCTGGACCAGGGCCTTTCTGAGTGGAGTTTGCATGTTCTCCCCGTGTCTGCGTAGGTTTCCTCCGGGTACTCCGGTTTCCCCTACCACTAAAAATATGTACAATAGGTCTGGAATGTGCCTCCTGTTCGGCAACCCTGCTCCCATCTCGGTGTGGAGTGAGAGACAAATGCCCAAAAAAAACAATTGTAAAGCGCTTTGTGACTCTGGTCTGTGAAAGGCGGTATATAAATAAAACTTACTTACTTACTTACTTACTTACAACCAGCAGCTCAAAGAAAATCCAAACATGTGAATCCTATAATGCAAGCAGCAAGTTTCTGAACACAGTAATTTAATTTTGACAACATTAATTTTTTATATTAAACTATTACAATGCAACAGTTGCTCAGTAATAGAGAGTACAACAAATACACAGCATTATGTGTTTTGATTTACAATGCGACATGTAATAACAACATTAAAAAACACAGTAGAGAACTTTATAGCAGAAATATAAACAAATATAATAATATGCTTTTCAGTTTTTACTGCAAAATGTTCCATCTTTCAAAACCGACTCCAACATGTTATGGTGGCCGTAATCTTTCAAGCTGCCATTAAATGTTTGTTCCCTGGCAGGGTTTGAAGTCGTTTCCCTCATGGAATCATAAAGATGTTATATTCAACAGATTTGCGGTTTACATAAGATAAATTACCAAATAAGAGTATTTTCTTATGAAGCCTTTTTGTATGAGGTAACGTGTTATCTCTGGTTTATTTTCATGCTTATCATGATCAGTAAATATTAGTTAAGCAGTGGCCTGCACAGCACAGTAGTCTGCAGGCTTTAGGTTAGAAGAAACACAGGTGGTCTCCAGCGTACCCATGCTGTAATATGGAGAGATATGTCAGAACTTAGCAGGGCTCAACCCGATCTACACTTGTGAGAAAACCAATGTGTCCAATCAGAGCCAAGAAAAAATGATGTCATGCATTTCGCCTTTTGAGAGACAAAATCCCGATGAATCACCAACAAACAATCGGAATTCAAACATCTGTATACAGTTATTTTTTGTGTTGTTTATTTCTGCTGGCGAGAGCTTAAATGGTATAAATAAATGTATCGACTGCATGAGTAGTTCTATTTGTTTCAGCAACGTCAATTATCATTTGCGCATTCAAAGTCCTTCCCCCTACGCCCTTAAAATAAATGCGAAATGTTATGGCAATAGTAAAAAAAATATAGCAAAAGATCAAAGGCATATAGCTGGATAGAGTAATATTTGTTGACACAAAAACAAGTGAAACTGAGCCTTAATCAACATTTGGAACCACATTTATCAACAGACTATTTTAGAAATCAAGCTTTGAGCACAGTGAGTTTGGGTGGGATGTGTCAGTCCAGATTCGTTAGTGCTTTTGTAACACTACCTCCATCTCTCATATTTTCACATTTAAAAACCACAATTACATCATGTGCTTTCCAAACAGTCTCTTCATACAAAAAATCTTTCACTCATAATCAACGCAACAGTAACTGTACAGCCAAGACTCGCTGAGCTGCAGGGTCATCTCCAATGACAAATAAATATGATAAACATTTGTCTTGCTCATGCAGCCAGTGGAAACCAGTGTGATTTAATATCAAAAGACATATTTCAACCAATCGCAGGAAACGAGAGAGCTTCATTTCTGACAAATGAGGAGGGGCGGAATTCTGGAAGTTCCCTTGGGGTGCAATAATAATTGAAGCCAGATTTTCTTGTACATGTGGGGGAATGCACTGGCGGCTTGACATATTTGATTGGTCATGTGAAGACCACACTGGCTGGGCAAGAGGACTCAGAGAAAGCCTTGGGAAAGCTCTCACATGCCCACCACTGAACTTAAAGCATGATAGGAGCAGGTGGAACGTCTACTCACACATAGCATTACTGGCCATCTGCCTTCCACTGGAATGTGAAAATAAGAAGCCAAATAAAGATAACAATTCATAAATGACATGCTTTCACTGATGAGAGAAGGCGAGCGAAGTGGGGGGCCAACTTCAGCCATATCATTCTTCCCTTGTTCTTGAGCCAATCTTGTCTGAATTGAAAGTGGGTAAGATATAATAAATAAATACAACAACAACAACGTGAATGTAATAATAAAGCTCTGATGCACACGTGAATTTATAAAATTTGCATTCAAGCCATAGACTGTAAATGTTGATTAAAGTTTCTGTATGGAACGTAATGCTATGTAAAACGCGTTATTGTGTGAACACAGATTATTACAGCGAATCATGTTTTTGTTGCTGTTAAAGATACTATACCCAATTTATTTCCAATTTTATTTTCGAATTCAGGCCGTATAAAAGTGCTGAGTAGAGACTTAGCGTGACGCTCGCTCTCCTCCACTCACAGAACGCGGTTGCGTCCTCTAGCCTCTACAGTGTTGGTAAACACAGTAGCATGTAAGCAGAATTAGCTATAACTCCTCTTGCTGTAACTGCATACACAGCAAAACAGTCCAAACGACGCAACAGTGAGGAAGAGAAGAGGAAACTAATGCGAAAAAATGATCAAAGAAAAAATCAATCCCCGGTGATTTATCCAGTCTAAGGGAGAGACCTGCGGGACCGCCTCGGACTATCTATGCTCGGACTACATTCGAACGTGAAACTACCGGTAATCTTTCAGTTATAAATGTTGTTAGCAGTGCGTTGCTTTTGTACCATTTCATCAGTGATTGTTGTACAGCTTAAGTTGCGCCAATACTAATGTTGGCATATGTATCAGATCGCAAATAAAACTAGATGGCTCCGTGGAATGAGAGCGTAGGGGAAATGAGAAGCCTGTGAGCGAGTTGGAGGGCGGTGCTACAGTAAACATTCAAACCTTGCAGAAACGGGTATAGCTCCATTAATGATGGTCATGTATACTTGCACTTTGTATAATACCATGACCTCTTTATCTAGTAGTTTCATTAAGTTAAAAAAATAAACAGATAAGTATCTAGATCAATGTTTAGTATATTTTTGTGTCTAGTGTTGAACTTTTAGCTTAAGCTTGCGTCACTAATGCTTCTCTGTGCTGATTATCTGTGATAATTCCGTAGAGATTCTTATTAGCGTTCACTGGCCGAACCCTTTTCCAACTCTCCCAGCAGACACACCTCTCCAGTCGCCCCCTGCTCCAGGCCAGCAGGGCAGGAAGCACCGGGGTAAAACCAAGTGCCGCTGGCTTCTGGATCTCATCACTCTCAAACCCACAACATGAACCCACAACCCCCAAGACCTGTTTTTCACTCCATTTCCCCCAAAAATCACATGCAATACTTGTCTGCTTACACTTCAGGCCGATACATGGGCATACGTGAATGTGTTTGAGACCTAGGGCCTGGTTCTGCTCTCCCATGCAACATACACACTGACCAGAGATTTCATTCACGTCTCGGCTTTGATTTCACATCGTCAAGCTAAATTAGCTTTGTACATAGAGGTGCTACACTAGAGGTCCATTCCAAATTCCTTGTTTTGAACCAAACCCAACTACTGTATATTTTAACTGTGGGAACATATGTCATATGAAATCCTAACATTAGATGACATGAGGGCTACTTTTTTTCTTCATGAACCAAACATTTTGCTTAACCATCAAAAGGTCCAAGAAGGGTTATTCGGCTGTTCCTTCTTATCGTTCATGTATACATGTGGGCCAAGAAAATTGTAAAACCACTATACTCTGATTGAAAACTATGATTGAGATCATTCACAAAAACAGCCCTGTTGTAAAAAAAAAAATTCAACCCTGTACAGGGGTTTTGATACTACAATACTACTAAGATCTCGCACCTGTGCAGGTGTTACGGACCAGGTCCTTGTAGGATATAATTGTGTACAATAAAAAAGTGACAATAAAAGAAAGAGTGGCAAAAGCAATGCAGTTTTGTCAGTCTGAGTGCATTAGTGACTTAAAGTGACTTACAGTATCGTACAGTCTGACAGAGGTGGGGATAAAGGCCCTGCGGTACTTCCTTACAACAGAGGCCAAACTCGGGTGAAGTTTAAGACTCTGGTCATTTCAGGTCGCTTGAATAGTTCCAGAGGTGATTACCCAAACACCCCAGTCTCTGATGGTTACAGTGGCTTGTGGCTCACTTCTGACTCCCCATGGCCTAATGCCTCACCCCTTTGGGCTCAAGTGTGTGCGCAGAGGGGGATTTCAGAAGCATTATGATTCATGAAACTTGCAATTACTAAGTAAGTTAAGCGCCCCCTGCCCACGGTGGTCCACTGCAGACTGCCAGCAAGTCGCTAACTTCTGAGCGCTGGATTTATGACCCCAGTCAAGTCCAATTGCTGTTAATTTGCATCTACCAATTACAGCAATTAAGGCTGTGAATTAGGGGGGAGGGGAGACCTCAGAGTAAATGGGAGGAAAGTTGCGGCCTGGAACATAGAGTCAGCATAAAAGCATCTATAAGTTCCAGTGGTGTAACAATATTTGCTTTCTGTGCTAAATACTCCATATTTGATACATAATTGGATATTGCAAAAAAAAGTGCCAAAGACAATGAAAAATACTCCATATAAACCAAGAAACATTTTGTGATAATTAAGCAGGAAACTGTATTGTTTACACAGTTTACAACACTCTTGAGTAGGAAAAATAGTCAGATAGAACCATTGGCGTCACTATATTGTGTTCATTTTGCAAAAACCAAGGCTGAGATGTCATTTTGGTACAAAGAAAAGCACAAAGACTGCACTGAAGACAATCGTATGTTCAACATGGTGGCCTGGTAAAGTTGTCAGTTTGGTGATGTCATTTACAATGCCATCATACGTTTTAAATTCTAAACCTGCTTCTTACATTAGATCTCATGTTGAATTGAGGCCACTTCTGAAACCTGAACAGATATTTCATTTGGCTCAAGCACATGTGTTTAGTGGAGTTCGCACATGCCAATGACTATACAAATTAACCCGCTCTTCTTTCATCCTTCTCTGTGATTCATTGTACAGAGAAGGCCTATAGTGTGCTGCAGTCACAATGTGGATTCTAGATCATTTATTAACACATTATGGACCTAACATGATCCCGAAGCCTCAATTTTACACTATTCTTGGCCACACATCACTCAGTGCATTGACTTGACTCCAAACTCCCTCTCTGAAGTTTGGTCCTGCAAGAACCATTTGCTCTAATGTGCACATGTCACTCTCATCTTCTGGGCTTCTGTTTGGGTCTAACTTCACATAAAAAAAATGTTTGTATTTGGAGTGTACAGTAAGTGTATTGAAAAAGGTTATCTATTTAGAAAAAAAGTTTATTTTATTCTTGAAAAAGGACACTTATGTAAACCATAGAGTATGTTCACACTCATTGGTCAGCTAGAGAGAATTTTCACCAGTACTTATGATGTCATCAAATAGGTGAGATATTTTTTGATTTATTGAATGAATAAAACAGACTGAGGGTGCGAACATGTTCATTCAGGCTGGTCAGGCTCAGGGGGAGTGTGGAGGTATCCAGGTTTGCCGGTTCTTAGAACGGGTCCCATCCATCCATCCATTTTCTTCCCCTTAATCATTTCTGGGTCGGGGGGGTGGCAGTCAGAGCTGCACCCAGTCACAGAGCACCAGCCCCTCACTGATCCTCCTGCAGGTGGTGAGTCCACAGGAGCCTTGTTATGGGGCTAAGTGTCTTCAGCATGAACCCCCAGATTTAGCAAATCTGTAGAGGTTGACTGTGAACCAGATCCTGACCAACATTTAGGTATCTGGCTACCCAGAGGACACGGTTGAAGACGCTTCACAAACGCAAAGTGACACTGGTAGTGTTATTACTATCTGACCCTGTTCATTGGACAACCCGTGCACACATTGAGTGGACATTGGACATAGAGGTAGTTATAAACTACACACAGATTTGTATTTTCCGAGGGGAAAGTACAGTAATGTCACACCAGCCTTATAAATGCTACTAAATGTGGAAGTAGTAAGGAGAAGCTTACGTTTATTCTGTGGGAAAGAATGGAAATGGAAAACAAAAGGTGTAAGAAAATCATGCAAGTTTCTCACACTAATTGTGGGTTTTGTGAGAAAAATGACTTGCTTTTTTAGGCTATGAATGTTAGTTTAAATTTAGGTGCCGCAGCATGATTTCAGCATTTTGCACTGGACCTGAAACTTTTGAATGTAATTTTATGAATTAAAATTGGCATAACATTTGAGAGAGAAATGCTATGATCAAGTATTATTATAGATGTGAACTAACACACATCACAATGAAACAGGCTCAGCACCAGAGGCATGACAGAGGAGGCATTGTGACTTTAACTTTAAACACTACTAAAACAACAGTTTTATCATTTTTAAAACCTAATAGGCAAGCCAACACTCATACAGAGAGCTTGGCCTAGCAGTGTCTGTTACAGTCTTTGAATTACTGCACATGTAGTTTAATTCTAGCAGCAGCAAGGAGGGTGTTTTATAGAGCTGTAAAATTAGGCCCACTTTATGGATCCAGTCGCTTGAAGCACTACTTTTTTTTCCCGTAAAAAAAAAAAAGAAAGGATTGATGTTGTGTTGTGTTCCTGAGGGTAATGTATCTTACATGTTTTGTACTCATTTCATTTGTCCAAATGACAAGTTCTGGCAGAGAATTTTAAAGTTGATTACAAACTGCTTAGAGGAATTATTGATATCTGATAAATGTTTAAAGCAGCCAGATTACATATTTAAATAATTACACATTTTGGGGATAAAGACTGATTTTTTTCCTTAACAATGCCAAGTAAATGACAGCCATAGTTGATTAAGTAATGCTACAAGTTTAAAGGGGCAGACTGAACAAACATGAAATGAGATAGCTAAAACAGTAAGGTCTTTACAGCAACCTTGACCTTAAAAAACAGTTTGTTCTGATTCAAAAATGTTCTTTCAAGCAAACAAAGGCAAGATGAAACTGAATACAACTTACTGCTACAAGCTGCCACATGATTAAATTAAAAACGTATGTCAAAATCACCCATTTTAATTAGATCCGCTTTGGACTTTGAGAATTTGAGACGAGTTCTAGGGACCACAGATCTGCATCCATCATTCTCATGACTTGCCAAAATACTTAAAAGTCAGCAAGAAAATGCAGGCTAATATAATTACAATCTGGGGCACAGATGCTCCCTAAATTGACTAATTCTTCCTATTCTTTGAATGAGCTGGAATATTGTTTATAATGATGAAACAAATCTTGCATTTATCCAAACCACTAAGCGACATTTGTATAAAGGATTTCTCCTGATCTCCATTTAAAAACAATGTCAAATCAAAGCTTTATAGAAGACATAAAATACACCTACACTCACATACACCTTAGCAAAAGCCAGTTCAGGTGGATCAATATTAAATGTCAAAATATTCAGAAGAATCAATCATTCATAATTATCATCAGAGGGTCAGAAATGTACAAAAACTTGAATGTGCTTTTAAATTGATTAAAATTATGTCATAGCTTCAGCAGCAATTGACATCATGACTATGGACTATTGATAATTTGGTCCAATTTTAGGTGCACCTGTATGCATTTAAAGGACATCAGACTCAAAAATTGTGCCTTTTTGTTTACCATCATCAAAAAATCAGGAACCCCTAGGAGAAGGATCGTGACAAGTCTGGCTCATTCTTTGGAGCAATTTCTAAACGACTGAGATACTACGTTCATCTGTTCAAACAACGAAAAAGGGACAAATGAGACACATTCTGCCTTAAAGACAGAACCTGAAAGGCTGCTCAGCCAGAATGAACTCACTGCCTCAAAACCATCACATAGTATAAAGGGAATAAAAGTTTGACGACAACAAAAAAACACAAGTTTTGCCACAATGGCAACATAATGGAAAAGATGAGGGACGACAGCATTATGTTGTGGGGCATAATGCGGAAGCGACTGGCATACAATCGAGACAGATTTGCTGTTTTCATGATGCTGTGCCAAGCTGAGCATCAGAAGAATGCTCATCGTGGCACAGCTCTTAAAGCAAATGGTAATTTGCCTGTAATCTGCCTGTCTCTGGAGGATTTTGTGACCTCACACACACTGCGGTGTCTGTCTAGTTAAAGAACTTCATTTGGGTGCTGCAGCCCCTGTAAAGTCTAAGTGTAGAGGACGTATATGTGTTAGTCCTCACGGTGTCTGTGGGCTGGTTTGGTCAGAAAAATAAACATGTCCAGAATCACGGTGAAACTTGTCTGCCCTCCCTCTGACGTTTAATACAAGTGCTATGGATATGTGATCAGCATACATTGTGCATGCTCCAGGCTTGTATCAGAAATCAGCCCCAGCACAAGCCTTTCTGCTTGGAGGGGACGTAAGATACAGCAGGCGTTGGGGAAAACAAAATCAGTCGCGCTCAAGGGAGATTACTGAGCGTCCATCGGAAATCACAACTTTCTCTAGGTCACAGCCCAAATCAAGGGTCATAATAGTCAGTTAATAATTATTGGTTAAATTTGCGTTTTGGTCGCCAATACTGAGTGGTTAGTAAGGTAACTGCTTCTACTCTATAAAACATACTTCACAGCTACAAAAGTATAGTAAAGTAATTCATGACAGATTTTACTAATCCGTGGGTTTTTCAGGTTTGTGAAAATGTTCAAGTGTTGCCGATTATTTGAGCGAGCACAGACGTCCTGCCAGGGAGTGTTTGTAATCCCAACTTTTGAACAGTGCGGAGGAAGTGGTCCCTAAAGGCATGGCTCCTGAAAAACCACAACTCTAAACAGACTGGGGCCATAAAACTCAAGATTCAAGCAGAACAACGTCTCCACTTCTGACCAACATGCCGCTGTCCAAACATCTGCAGGCGGCTTCACTGGGGCGAGCAAAGACGAGACACAGAAGACAATAAGAAAAGCTAACAAAATTACAAACACACAAGGGGGAGAGAATCAGAGGCTTGCTTTCATTACACTGCAATAGGATATGACAGAGATGCTAACACGACTACCCCCTGCGCCTTCTGTAAGGGACATAAAAGAAAAGCTGCGGGGGTAAATTGAGGAATGGAGGAGACAGGAGACATTTGGGCGGGCGCTGAGTGGGGCTTCTGTAGCCAGTGTCCAGGTGTAAAGAATTAGAGGAGATGGCACATCAAATGGAGTTGTACTTGGCCTCTTTCCTGTGGCACAGCTGGGAGGAAATGCACTACAGCATCCTGTGAGCTGACCAAGGAGAGATTGAGAGAAGGAGGAGTATTGGCAAAAAGGGAAGGAGGGAAAATGAGTGGGGGCAAGCCGGGATAAAAGTCATAGGATTTTGATTAAGATAAGTAAATAATTGATTAACACAAAGAGCATACTGTATATAAATCAGTATACCATTGTCTTAAAATAGGATTTGCCAAAAGAAGAGGTTTAGTCTTTTTATAAGTGGCTTTTTTTTTGACCACTGTATATGCCAATGTTGCAGAATAAAGTGATTTTTCATCAAAACACTATATTTAAAACTATATTTTATTGTTATTGATTAGTTATGGAGAGAACATTGTGAGCATCTGCGGATTTTGGCACACATTTTCCAATAATTTCACCAGCATTGATCCAAGTATTCCAGAGAAACACATCTGCACATCTCCATTGGTGAATAGCGTGATGTGACAGATTATGATGAGTCAGCGCTGGCCTCTCGTCTTTCCTACATGTGTCCTTCAGATGAAGCACTCTGCTTCAAACCTCAGTCAATTACTATGCTATAATGCAGGCCACTAAAATAACTACAAAGCTCTTGAAGTACCTTTGCAGTAGAAGGTGTGGAAATATATATCAAGGGGCAAGCGTCTTCATTACTCCTCTGCTGGAGGAACTTAGCGCTTTCATTTCTATGTAAATAAATCAGGAAAAAAGCATATTTCCCCTCGTTAATATGGCCTGACATGGATAACAGAGTAAAGAGCATGTGTGGTGATATAGTGTCAGGGATGGGGTGCTGACTAGACATGGACGAAATTCACATAGAAAAAAAACACACGACGCCAAAGGAACTAAACAGGAACAAACAATTAAGGAGTTTTGAGAAAATATGGAGATTATAAATGAATTATTGTTAGGATTATATTATGTGCTTACATAGATACATCAAAATATGACCTCAGAAGAAATTTCACAATCTATAATCAAATTTTTCACATTCATTTTGTTTATCAGAGAGGAGAAAGGTGAGTGAATGCTCATTGTAGAGAGAGTTTCAGACTGGCAGGCATTTGTGGCTGAGTAAAACCAAGTGGTGCGAAACGAGAGGGAGATGGTTAGTGCAGCAGCCGCAGGCTCTTTTATGTTCGATGGGCCTCCTGGGCTTGTAATGTGCCTCTTGTTACACAAGCATTAGGCAATTATGCCACTGGCTTTTCATTGGCTTCTGGGAGCCGCAGAAGAGCTTGTGGTTTCACAAATGGACATTTGAAAGCATCTGTACACTCCTGCTCTTTTAGAGTGGGTTTTTTCCTCTCTTACTTTTTCCAACGTCAATTCCTTTTCATTATGTCAATGTTTTATTGTCCCACGAACTGATAAATGCCATTTAGAAATAATAGCCTGCATGCACTGAACCATTGACTACAGTATGTGTGGAATTCCTGCGCTTCTTGATGGGATATTAGAGAAGGAGAAGAGGGTTTATAGAATTCTATTACCTGTAATTACAATGTTGCGAGAGAATTGTTACCTACAGGTATTAGATATAGAATGTTTTTTTATTTATTTATATGTTCCTTTCGAGCTCAGTACACCTGTGTAGATAGAACAAGCATAGAACAAGCATCCAAATTCACAATGGCGCACCAGTGGACAGACCACACCAACAAATATATACAACCCACATCAATAATGTACCCGTGAACAAAAAAAAAGCTTTACATATTTGCATTATTGATGTTAAACAAAAAATGCTCCATGAGCTCGAAATGGAGTGGGAAGAAGAATAACTCCCACCCCCTGTATGTTGTATTGATAAATCATAATAGTTTCTTTAAAAAAAAATTACCTCATCCAATCGCGTCACATATGAATGATACGCCGCAGCAGGCTCAGCGCCTCAGCCCTGACCGGTCCCGGAAACAACAAGCAGCACTACAGCAGCAGACCAACAGCACAGAGGATGATCCAGCAGCACACAACAGCTTTCCAGAGCCATGCCCCGAGTCATCACCCCAGTGGGAAATACATGCATGTTCCACTATATATATATATATAATTTTTTTTTTCATTCAGCATCCCTTTAATTAGATTGTTTACTTTCTTGCGCACGCCTTTTCCAAAAGAGCCGATTATCACTACAGTGACTGTTATAGCTCCAACAAGACCAGAGAGCAAGCAGAATCTTTATGTACCCACATAGCATATATTCATTATTATTTATTTTAAATCTACAATCATGCAATTTTCCCATTTATGTTCCCACTCGAAGCAACACTCCACCAGAACGCCATCATGGAGTGTTCAATCTTCTCTTTAAAAAACTTCAGGGTAGATTAACTGTTATTTGGGGAGTGAGTATCCTAGATTTTCCCTGGATGTCCACCTGATCAGAGCTACTGCTGATTATGATGGGACGCCTATCTGCTGACAGGTCAATGACAGCTCCCTACAACCTCAGAGGAAGCATGAACATCAACATGTCACCAGCAAAAAGTGAAACAGCTCAAAAAAATGATGCACACACATCCCTCTAGAACCTAGTCAAAAAAACGTCAACATGTATTGCAGAGCTTTGTTTTGAAATTCTAATAGCCTCTTATCCTCTGTTAGGATGGCTCAATTGTCCCTTTTGGGAACGGAGAAGAATGACCAAGTGGCCAGCCCCTGGATAATGCCCTTCATGACTATGGGACAGCTGAGGGGTGATCCTGCTCCACTCTGTCAGCACATATCCCGGCCTGACTGACAGGAACATGCCAAAACACAAGAGCGCTTTCCGGGAAGTGCTCAAACAAGGCCTGTCACTTCATATGCCATCAAATAGAATAAAGAGGTCAGAGTAGTTTCAAAGAGAAAAGTGTGTGGATATACTTCTTGCAACTATAGATAGGAAAGCTTAAAATACATATTCTGCATGATGTGTTGAATACATAGAATATATAGGAAAAGCACGCACACTATTTAAGGCTGACATGGACTTAGAATAGCATGCTTTGTTTGTCCAACTAATGCATTATTGAAATTAAATTATACTGCTACACCTAAATCCTCCAATTAAACAGATCAAAGCTTAGCTTCTGAGGTTTAGAAGTAGTACCACACAATTTGTTATTATAAATCATTGTTTCCATGTTTTGTTAAGCGATAATTGACTTCAGTTCTGTTGCTTGCTTACTTGTTTTGAATGTAAATATTTATTGTTTGATAATGAATAATATTATATTGTGTTACTCCTTTTTCCTCGCATTTGCCATTTAAATAAATCAGTTTCCATTTTACATCTTGGTTTCTATTTATTTCCTCACGTCATACAGCTGGTTGTAGAAATATGCATTGGAAGGATTTATGTCATAAAGTAAAAAAAATCTAAGTGGCAGAATGACTTGTTGGCAAACTTTCACAAGCCACAGATTGCATACAGTATATTCCATGCAATTTACCAATCAGAAAATAGAGATTAAATAGATGTTACTCATTGATTTACATTTGTACGTTCTGGCTACAAGCGTTGGACCATTGGACGCACATCTCACTCCCTATACGCTTTTGACGAGTGCTTGTGGTTTTTGTCAGATTCAGCTGTGGTGATTCCTAATACCCTATTTTTCCCTCCATCTCCAAAAAATTACTTCAAAATTGTATGCATCAAATGATAATAAAAATGTATAGCAAGAGCCATGATTTGGGGTTTTCTCCCCCCGTTGCTTAATCTTCCTAAACCTCTAAGTGCAGGCCCGAGCAATACAAGTGTTGTGGCGCAATCTTCTCACAGAGCGCCAGGCCTGAGAATAACTTCACAGGGCCCACAGATATTTATGGAATGAGCCACAAGCCGTACACAGAAGTCAGTAGACACCACAACACAGCTTGCAAGATGGAGTGTACATATTCCCATCATGCAAGAGACAATACAAAGACTTATCTGAATTTTGTTACTGATGGATGTAAAGAGAAAGAAAGATAGATTTGAAAAATATGATGAAGCTGATATGGTATATAGAGGCCACAGATATATTGGTTCCAATTAAAAGCTCAATAACAAGCTGGGTGCTTTAAATCAAAACAAATGGTGGTCAGGACCTTTACAAAGACTGATAGAGTCTTGGAGAGTGGTTGGTCTGATTGCACACAGCGGTTAGGTATTCTGGTTCACAGATCAAAGATCAAATCCACTAACATTTGTCTGAGTTCCTCTGGGCTGCTTTTGAAACTTTAGCGCAATAAACACAGACTAACTTTTTCAACTTATAGAACTTTTCTGGGAAGTCAGTCATCTTCTTGCTTGCATGTTTGCGTTAGCAGGAGGAAATAGATGTAGTTCTCAAGTGTTAATATGGCTAAAAATTATATTCTACAACTAATTTGATGCTTAAAATTGAAGAAAAAAAATTACTGAAGGAGAGCTCTGATAAACCTCAAAGCCACTCCAGGACACATTGGCCAAATCTTAACTTCCTCTTCACATTAAGTCCACCCACCTCACTGTTATCTGTCGTCTTCACATGGGTCATTGTGTCTCATTCAAAGCATAAATTCTGGGACAAACTTTAATAAAAAGGGGGTGTTTGATTTATTCTGTGCAGCCGCTGTCCACATTTGTAAACCAATTTGATGCTATATTAATCCCAAGTTGTCCAGGCACTGTGAAATATGTCAGGAGCTTTTTCTGAGCACCAGGTGTTTCATTTGCTGCTCTGACAAAAGACAATGTTTGTTCTGGCTGACCCTTCAGACTGGACTTTTTTCATCTTCCCCTGGTTGAGAAAAGCATAGAACGTGTTGATTTAAAACTAAAACATGGTTTGACTTTGATGTTTATCATCATATTTGAGGTGACTCTAGCTCAGAGTCCTGGTTTAACATTAGCAGACAATTAGGATATGACTTTGAGAGTTTGGGTGATAGCAAACTAAAATAGAATAACAACATCATGATACCACTGACAAAATTGAGTCAAATGAATACTTCAAAGCAATTAAAGAGATTTAGCGAGTGGGTTTGGCTCTACCCACATCTTAGTGTTAATGACAAGCTGGCACATTTTCACAAAAACAACACATTTAAAGGATAAGAATGTATCCTAGAAATGAAAGCCCTGAAGTAAATGCCAAAAAAAGATTTTAAAAAATAAAAAATAAAGAAAATTGACTTAAATAGCTCAAGAGTGGTTGGATAATCCCGGAATCCCAAATGTTAAATGTAACAACCGGAGAATATACACTATGGCGCCAAAAGCAACACTAAGACCATCTTTGTAACCTTTCAAATGAGCCTTTTCTATCACTAGTGCAGAGCCCATACAAATATATCCATAAATATGTCAAATATGGCCATGTATTTTTATATTGTGATCTTTTGAGTAACCTTGATTTTTATTTATCATTGTTTGTTTGGTCGGGACAGTACATGTTAATGAACACATCACTCCGGATTGTAGTCATGAGCTAATTTGCATGCGTTGTCCCACATTCGCACTCACAAACTAATTCACCCTGAACTATTGTGTGCTATCTACTCAGCCATTACATGTAAAACTTGTTATGAAAAAGTCACTGTAAAAAAATAAAAATACAGGGTGTGCACCATCGCAAGCAGAAACTAAAAGCTTAGGTTGAGCCGACAATCTTATTCTAATTTTCGGAGATTTGTTTTTGTTGTGAGCCATAATTATCACAATTATAACAAATAAAGACTTGAAATATCTGATGTACAGTATGTGTGATGAATCTCTAATTTCCGAGTAACTCCTGCATGGCTGGTGTCTTAAAGGACAACTCACCCTCAAATCCACTTTTTTTTGCTGATAAACGGTATAAATGAGTGTCCAATAGTGTTGTCTACATATCCTGGTCATAATCTTGTCACTTTGGTGCAAATTAGTTGAAAGTTAGACTTTCTGCCTAAAACCATCTGTGAGGCGCCATCTGCTGGCGACCTGTATTACTACATTTGAATTTTGAATCTGGCGCCAACACTGGCACAGAAGTTGGACCTGACGTCTGCAAGTTGGACCTGACGTCAGCAGCCACCGCCCAGAGCAATGTAAACGGCCCAGTCTCGTTCACGCCCCCTTTAGTCCTCCAGGCTACGCCCATTTAGAGGAAGATTTGAACAGGAAATGTGAGTAACGTAAGCTCCGAGGAGCGGGGGTGAGAACCACTTTAAAATCACATCTTTAAACACATACATGGGTGAGATATATTCCCACTTTTTTGTTTCAGTTACAAGAAGGGCTGCAGCATTTTGGAGAGAGGATTGGCCGTGGCAATGATCAAGTGAGTAACTATAATCCATGATAGAATATGGATTATAAAGTGTGTATTCAATTTTTTTTTTTTTTTTTAAGCATGAGGATTTTTTTTTTTTTTTTCAGGATACAAAGCTGAAAAAAGCTGGTCTTGACTAGACAAATTTGGATACATTAAAAACCTTAGATTTTTGTAGAAAGTGTAAACCAACCACTATGGACATCACAAGTCTATTCTTAGTCTATTAGAATGCTACTAGATTCGAATAGTTTGAGCGCCATATTTATTTTAAAGAAATGCAGTGAATGTGAAGTGAATGTACGGGTGTGGGCCCTGGGTGTCACTGTGTGTGGCCTTCAGCAGCTCTTATCCTCTGTTGCTGCAGTGGAGCAAAGCAGCCCACTTTGGACTGGTGTAAACAAACGGGGAAATGGGGCACTTGGCAGTCGACTAAAGTGAGTGATGAAGCAAGTGTGCACTGAAGCATCTAATGAATCATTTGCTGGGAACTTGCAGTTTTATGAGGAAAAGAAAGATGAGGAGGTAAGACAAGAAAGACTGACTCCAGCTGAGAGTGTCTGAAAAAAAAAGACTGGCATTTCATATGCAGCACTGGAGCATCAACAGTTGTCAAAGATATCTTGAATGAGTTATTCAATGCACAGACCAAGAGATTTAAAAGGTACTGAAGAGGGAGTGCACTAATAATCAGCAGTAAGGGTGGTATAGTTTTGTGTGAGCTTCTGTGACCACCAGTGAATTTATGGAGGTGTTGCCGATGTCCCGACAGCTCCACACACCTTTGAACTGAGCCGATATAAGCAGCGACATTCATCACCTTGACGCAGTGGACAGTTGAGTAATAAATGAATGAAAGAAAAATACATCCAGAAGCATTGTGGTCTGGTTAAAGAACAGGAACAATGGTAACGTGCAATGTAGTTAAAGTTGGCAGGTTTAAGAGTTGAGAACATGTTCTATGCACATTAAAATACTACTGTTTTAGCAATAATAAGTGTACATAGTAAACAACAATACATTTGTTGTTGTGTGTGTTTCCAACATTTTGTGACCAAGTAAGTTCACAGTGTCAAGTTGAAGCATAGAAAATACCTATTACAACACACACTATGTCCTCTTATTGTATCCCCAACAGACGAGCAAATCTCTATTCCTCTATCCACACATAAGTGGCTGCAGCACGGATGCTACTGAAGCTAAAGGAGGATGCACACAACCGACTGCCAGTGATTTTTATTAGTAACAGACCCAGGTCCTGGCTTGAGTGTGCTGTGTTTATCTGTGGAAGGGAGATCCCCATCACAACCACTTATTAGGACATATATGTGGGCTTTAAGCAGGCAGCCATTCAACAGCAATACAGGGGTTGGCTTTCTGACCACAGACTTTTGGGACATGAACCAGTTAAACCAATGGTGGAGTAACACAGCCGGGAAAGAAAGACCGAGAGGAAATAACAAATAACTGGAGGGAAAATGAAGAGATAGAAATGTAAAGAGAAATGTTTGGGGTTAAAAGGACAGTGGAGTAGGGCCATGTACTGGTGAAATACAGAACGGGATTTTGTAGTGGTGATAAAATGTTTCATGATTGAACATACTAAAGGAGTCCAAGGACAGCGTATGTGAATTAGACAAAATAAAGTCAGTTTACAGTTATGTGTGTGTTATAATGTTTTTGGATCACAATAGCACCTGCACAGGTCATATATGAGTTATGATGAGATAAGAGGGAAATAATTACTTTAATAAAATAAGAGCCACACACATAAAAAGTGGAGTGTCCATATTGGTCAAAGTTGAACAGTGGTAAAATGAAGAGATCGACTGGTTGCACAATTGAAGAATGGCTGAGCAAGAGTTGGTTTTCAGGTTTGACATGGCCTTCACAAGCATCAAATTCACGTGGAGAGAAAGGATATCATGCAGCAGATTTCTGACACAAGTGTTGTTTAAGATGTTCAATGAAGAGATATGCATGGTCCTATGATTTAAGAAAAGAAGAAGACAGCAGGCAGTCTCCTTGACAGCTGTGCTGAGAGCAAAAAAAAGGCATAATGTAGGCATGGAGAAGAACTATTTTTGACAAATCATCTAACGTTGGATCAAATCATCTAAAGTTGGATATGTATACGTTATGTGATCTAACGAATTAACCAAGTTTTTTTTTTAATACATTCAGAATTCTAAAATGGTCTCATGGGATAAAGGATCCCACCACTATTAATATTCTTTCAACAGTAGAATATGGGGGGGGAAATAGTATTTAAGTAACAAAATAAATAGCTGAATGCATAATTACAGCTAAAAGAGAGAGACCCAGGAAGAAACTTTATTCTATTCAGGTCTAACGAGAAGTTGTTATCTGCATTAATGCAGATAAAGAATGAACTGTTCAGAAAGTGTCAGTACCACTTGACTCCATGCCTTCGCCAAAGAGACATTACTTGCAGGGTACTTTGGAGGGTGGTCCCTATTGACCCTATAAGTTTCTCACTCTTCTTGAAGCTTTCAATTAAGTGTTCCATGAATGAAAAAATGGGAGTGGAGAGTTAAAGATGTATGGGTCTTTTCAGTAAGCTCAAACCACAAGAAAGTGGGGTCTGGATGTGAGCTGGACATTCCCGGTGCAGACGCTTGTGTAGCTGAAAAAAAAACCTTTTCAAGACGGGAAAATGATTTCAGCTGTGTAAATTGACAGCGGCCTTGTAGGTGAAGATGTGGAGGGAGCGTGGGGGGAAAGCGTGCAGCTCAGTGTCATAATTCTTGCTTCGTAAAAGAGTCGCTTGGGACCAACTTCTTTAGGGGGAAAATGTTTTAAAATCACAAGATCAAATGAAATGGTGTTAATTGTTACCAAATGAGCACCGTGGTGGATATCAACTTAACACTGAAGTTCCACAGTTAAAAACGGTTTATTTTACCTCCTTTGATGCAGCATATCTTTTCTCTATGATAAACACGGCAAGCTCCAAAGAGTGTCAGAATCATTTTTGGTGGAAAGTTGTCAAGATATCCTCGGCCAGGATGTTTACACTTGCTTTGCTATTTTGGCCTTGGCTCTCGCCTCACAGGGTGGCATTACAGTAAATCGCAGCTTGAGGTATTGTGATCATCTCATATACAGTGAACAATAAAACCCTGTAGGGCCTTCTGGATCTGTCATTCAATTATGACAGCGGATGTAATTAGTGGTGGACTTAAAACAGGAGTGCAGCAAATGGCTATGGAAGCCACAGTTGGTTATAGATTGTAAACATACATTGGTTTGCATGATTACAGACTTGCTCAATGACTTTCTCTATACTACTTGGGAGAGCATGGTGTTGGATGGAGCATGGATAGAAAGAAACACAAGCGCTTATCACGAAATGTCAACAAGTCCATGTTTGCAGCTTAACCAATCATATGAGTCAGTGAGAAATGCCCAAAATTGAAGGGCACTTGAGCTAAGGAAAGGAGGGAAATGTGTAATTCTTAGTTTAAGGGACAAAAAGAATGAACATAGAAGAAAGTGGTAGGCCAAAATTCTGGGGGTTTTGTCAAAGGGGAAGTGGTGGGTTTTAGCTTCTGTGTGTTGGGGCTGATGTCATGCATTTTAAGATATCAACTTTAGTTGTCTTATATGTGCTGTATATATGTTATAATATATAAATAAAGCATTCCTCATGTTTTATTGTATAAGTCAATATCAAAGTCTATGACTGCACATTAAGTTCAGGATCGGGGTGGAGTATCATGTTTGGGCATCCATGTCTGCAAAGATGATGTGGGTACACTTGCCGCAGACCCACTATTCCTCTAACTATCAGCATCTGAAACTTACAGGCCAACATGGGTTAAACTGAAATTACTTGACTGATCTGCAAAACAGTAGCTATGGTTACTGATCAATTCCATATGTGCTCTAATAGATCAAAAGAGTAAATGAAAGCCTTTAAGGAAGATAGCTTGCATACTCTGGAAGAAATTTGGACAATGTTGGACTGTATTTTTCTCCATCTTGATGCCTTAATGGTTACAGATTGCCAGACGTGCCCAAAGGCCTGAGACCCCCTCATTCTCTGCTTGGTGCAGTCTGCTTGGTCATGACACTTTCACAAAATGAAAGCTGCAGTGAAGTCTGAAGTGCTCTCTGTTGTCCACCTTTTTCTCCGTTTTACATCTTGTGTCAGCTCACATCTCACTAGCAGCTGCACAACGCATTAGGCACCACTTTTATCTCCCTCATTACATGTGTTTGCCAGCTCTATATCTACCATTCACACACACATGCCGTGGGGCTGCGGTTTTGAGGCAGTCATGACACAATCCAGATTCTCATAGCTGCCTATAGAGGAGAAATGTGTTTTGTGTGGAGCCATTTCCCTCAGAAGTGCAGAATTTCCCTGCCATAGCAGCTTTGATCTGCATGGCACTGGGGGCTTGTGTCAACAGTCTTGTGTTTCAGCTGGAGAGTCGAGTGGACCCCCAAGGTGTCAATCAGTGCATTGCGTCAATAGGAATGACAATCAAACACTATGTGGCGCTGTCACCTGCTCTAAGCAAAAAAGTGCCAATAAATATTTCAAAAGGTGTCAAGACATAATATATAACTACCAAACAGGCATGACACAATTAAACAGGAAAAATAGGTATCTTACTGGTATATATCTTTTCGTAGCACTGTGCGTGTCAGAGGGTTATCAGCTTGAGGTGCCATGCTTAAAGAACCCAGCTTCAATACCAGGGTGTCTTCTTTCTTCAAGAGTGGATCAGCTGAAACATAAGTAACAAATAAAAAATAAAAAATGCAAGCATGAAAACTTTACAGTTTACAGCCGGAAAGCAGCATCACTGGAAAGTATAAATCATAACTACATGCAGACAAAACAACCTCTCCCCAGTTTTCCAACAATAATTTTATGTTTAGCTCATCCAACCTCATCTATTTATCTTCACAAATGTCTACATTCTGATGTGGACTCTTGCTATGTCTGGTCTGTGAAAACGGTTTTCACCTCACCCCCATAACACTTTTGAAACACCCAGCATGGCGTGTGACATAGCCCCAAACCACTAAACAAGGTCTGGACAAACCTGAGAGGGACTGTGTGTCCTGTGAACCAGGGCAAAAGACTCGGATCACACTTGTGTTGATGTAGATCAGCGGCAGGCTGCGGGAGGAAAGTATGTGGCTTCTCATCGGCTGACCAGCTGACTTCCCACGTTCTCTGTAGCGTCTTGGGACTTTAGTCTTGAAAAATAAGGTGAATGTTGTTGGTGAACTGTGTCATGTGTAACATAATATGATAATAGTAAGAATACAAGCCCTGTAACCGAATCTTCACTTCTTATTATTGCACTCATAACTTTCAGAGGCCAATGTAAGCTTTACTGTCATGTAAGCCAAAAAGATCTAGCACATTACAGCTACACAGCCAACACTGTTATAACATCAGGAGTTGTTTTTACAACAAATGTAGCAGGGCAAAACAAAACTTTGGGGAAAGGAAAGGTTAGTGCATGGCTCTTTGCTGACAAGAAGTGATCCTTACAATCAATAAAATGGTAAACATACATTATAAAAAATTACCTGAAAAACTCCCACCACTGTGGCCATCAATGGACAAGAGAGCACAATGTCAAAGGGCTGTGCAGTGAGAAGGATCTCTCTCAGATATTGGGGGGCACCATCAGCCAGGGGGTCAGGAGTCACACCATGACCAGCACTGATGCCGCCGCTGCTGCGTGACTGACGTTCTGGTCGAGTTGTCAGTTTATGTCGAACATTTTTGGTAACTGCCTGAGTGTAGGTGATGGCCAAGAAACCATGCTGCTGGTGGGAACCCTCCAAGACTTTAGCTGCAGTCTAGTTTGTTCAGGACAATAGAAAAAATCAAATGAGCGTATAATAAATACATTCAGTGTTATAAGAAGGCTAATTTGACTTTGATTTACAGCAATATAAGCCATAACAGAGATTTCTGCCCAGTAAGATATGGCCAAAGCTTTCTATCATAATACATGAAGAACATGACGAGGCGAACTAAACATGGTTAAAAGCTATTTCATTTAGAATGTTATGTTATCATATTTTTGCAGTTTCTTCCTTTAAAAATCAAGATTTGACAAACTACTTATAGGGATGAGAAGAAATTTCAGAAGAGAATTAAACAAAGTAATTCTTACAGGAGGAAAAAAGCCAGAGAAATGGCTGAATGATTCTTGCTTGCTGACGGGTCGAACCAGCAGAGTGCGCCTGTTCAGCTTGTCAGTGCAAGACAGAACCACTCCACTGCAGCTGCCCGACCTCCTAGTGCCCTCCTCAAGGCTGGAGGTGAGTTGCAGATAAGGAGAAGATGGACAGGGCAAACAGAAGTGGTCCCAAATGGATGGATTCAGCCGCAGAAAAGGAAAGAGAGAAAGAAGAAAATCCATAAAAGTCATCAAAAATAATCAGAGAAGAGCAATCTGATTCGGGAAACCTTGAAGTTAAAGTAAACAATGTTGAAAAAGACCATTACCAGGCACATAAATCAGGCATAACATTTGAACCACCAATCTCATATCATCTTTCTTTCATTTCTGATAGATGATCATCATTGTCAAACTACTTTGTATCAACACATAGACTCTTAGTATTATGTATTATGAATGATACATACAGATACTATGGTTAAGAGACAATGATATTGTGACTGTGGACACAATGCTATGCCTGACCAGTGGATCATCAAGATAAAAAATCAGACATTTAGCCCATAACCTTATGGTTTGATTCAACTAGTAAGCTATACTGGAAAGACAGGGGAGGAAGTCCACTACCCAGACATGTAGTGTGCAATGTTTCCCTGTCCGTCCAGTGTAAGCACATGAATTGGGATTGGTTAGGAGCAGAGTGGCAGGCGAAGTCTTATGGCTGCTGAGACCTCACCACAGCTGTCTCCTTGCACTGCAGGACGACTCCTTCATAGTGGCCACAGTGCCAGCCTTGCCCTGGCCTGAGGAGACACATAGGGCCAAGTACAAACTCAGAACATCTGTAAGCATGTAACCATCACTTTAGAAAAGGCACATAAAACGTGAAAAGAACCCTTCAGCCCCCAGGGGAAAGGAAAGGGATTATTGGTTTTCAGTTATTTGGATTATTAGACAATAGTCATAGAAACACCTGTGCTACGTAAAAAGGTAAACAGTGTCTGTCTGCATAGCTTTTCTCCAGGTCCCCGTTTCCCTACCACTGAAAACATGTACAGTATCCTCCTGGGGCCAGGACTTCCCTGAAAGACATTAAAAATCTCAGCAGGACTTTTAATACTGTATCTCTTCGAAGAAAGTCTACATTGGAAATTAGAATACAGAATGTCCTTATTGTTCTAAGTTAACATGCATCTTCACTTTCTTTGTGCCATTTTCCATACAGCTGGAAAACATTTGATACAAAGTGAGGGCTGCATCACTAATTGTCCTTTTCTGTGCATTTTTCCCTGTATCATCACAAACCCAATCATACATTACAAATCAGGGACTGTGGAAAAAAATCAAAAGATTGCTATCAAAATGTTGTCTATTATTGACAGGTGCATTACATTTTTGAGACACGAATAATGTGGCTGACAGCTAAACTCACCATCTTTTTGCCTGTGATTAAGTATACACTACTCACAAACATAGAGAATTCAGCTTTTGGGGAGAATCTCAAGATGACCCTAAAATGCATGACAACATTCACAGGTGAACTTAATGTGTCCCTCTAAAAACGTTTAAATAATCCAACAGATTTTTGTACGTTTTGCATAATTTGCTGTAGCAAGGACGTGAATGAAAAAAAAATTGTTTGATTCACTAATTAACTAATGGATTCATTCCTTTTGGCAATCCGACCTGCCATCCAGTTCTCAAAGCACCAGCCCTAGCTGATCCTCCTGCAGGTGGTGGGTCCACGGAAGATGGCTGCTCCGTCAACGAAGACACACTGAGGCCTCAAACAGGATATCACAAAATGAAGTGACCACTAAACCAAGACTGTCAGAGCGTCACCGGCAGGTCACAGACTGACTGGAAGTCCCTAAAAAGCCAAGAACTGGACCTCCGTTGACCACATGCCTCACTGATGACTGCTTAATTGTAAACAATTACCTGCAGGACCAAATGGTCAATGCCACTCCACTCCAGCCTATGCTACTCAATAAATATAACAGCAAGCTACGTCTTTTGCATATGGCAAGTAAAAAATAAGATTGGTAAATATTTTCCATATATTTCACAGGAACGCCAAATATAATTATTTGTGAGGATAAATAAATAGTATACACAATTTAAAAAAGAAAAAAAAAACTCAAATTGAAAATCCCCCCTCTGAGATTGACCAGAAGCATATAATCCTCATCACCCATCTTCACAGCTGTGTTCTGGTGGTTCAATAACACTTTTCATGCCCAAGTCCCAATCAGAGGTTCAATTATATATTTATCTCTAAATTCAAAAGCATTTTAAAGTTTCTAGGGACTTTCTAGCCTAGTAAAAGGTTGCACCAGATGTGATATTTTGTGTGTCAAGCTGAATTTGATCTGAACCATAGCACACAAATAATCTGGCCTAGTGACAAGGTACCTCACAATTATCTGTTCAAGATGATTAATACGGACTCCAACCCCTGTGGGCTCTCTTGTATATGTGGATGATACAGATTAGCCTGGGCCCAGAGCCCAGAGGTCCTCCTCTGTGTCCCAAACAACCGTGACTACAACCTGGGCTTGGATGATGGAGTGTTTCTGCCTGCCAGAATGCTGGCTGGTTCTAAGTGTGCTGAGACCATGTTGTTAAATGCACATTAAACTGAAATAACCTAGAAATGAGATAATTGACCCATTATCTACTTAAGAAGGCAGAGAGGTCTACTAAAGAGATTAAAGTTGGCTTCGTCTCAGAAGCAATTGGACCCACACCTGTGGATTGCAAACTATACAGAAAAATGCCCTCTGACACCTCAGGATCACACCGGCCTGAAGACCAACACATCATCAAGAGGACAACATAAAACATATATAAATGTCATTACCTGGATGTGTAATGGTCGATATTGAAGCTGACAACTTTACATTTAACTTTTGTGTAAACATCTTGAACATCCACAGAGGCGCTTAAGTCTTCAAGTTCACAGATGACACATATTTCTAAAAACAAAAAAACAAAAAATACATTATTTTGTTATCATAATGAGCTTTATACTAAATAGTGTGGACAAAGGCATATTTCACAGATTGTAGTTATCCCTGCTAAATAATAATATATGACACAGTACACAATTGTTACATATTAATCACATTTGAAATCTTAATATTCAAGCTATAAGACAGAAGTGACACTTTAAACATTTATTAAGTCAAACTAAGTGTATAACCTAAAAAGCCTATGTAAACAGGGGGGCGGGGGTAAGCGTTCTACATTTAATGCACTGTTGCTTAGTTATTCCAAAAAATTCCACACAAAATGATGATTGATAGCTAGCATCCAAAATCACAAGCATTGCATAAGAAACCTAAGTTAGGAAAACATCCACATAGCTTTCATCTGTTCATTTTGAGGATAGATGTCTCTGCTCCTAAATATGCACTGTTCAATCCAGTCCAATAGCCTCAAACATTTTTTCATCAGTACTCAGGTCTGCATCTGCATGCAACATTGCACCTCTTATGAAAACAAACTCACTGCAGGAAAACGAAAAAGAGTGTAAATTCCATACAAGCGCTGATTAAAAGAACAGTATGCCGTTTTTGCTCTAAAAAGTAATATAATGTTCAAATACTATAAAGCAAGTTTAATAAACTTGTGGTTCAGGGTCCGAATCAGGCCCTCAGACGTTCTGATGCGGCCCAAAGCCCACTGGGCTGTTGGGTTTTGGTAGAAACAAAACCAGATGGATTTAATCGAAGGAACTGGCAATGCAAATGAGAAACTAATTTAATGGTTGTTCTGCGTTATTAGATAATCAGCTTGACAACCCAATTATCAAATGTTAACACAGATGATGTCACCATCATACCCATTGTTTTTTTTTGTAATTAAGAATAAATCATATATATATTGTATTTCCAGACCATCTTGGTCTGGAAATATATGATCAATATATGATCTGTACATAATGACTGTGAAACAAAAAAAATCACATAATTGAACATACAACTCCTACATACAGTACCTTTACCTATGTTAAATAAAACCTAGTATCTTCTATATTTTCAGTGAACCAACTGCAACAATCAAAACAAAGCTGGAGAATAAAAGCTCTGGTAATTTCTTTACTGCCTTGGGGTAGCAAATAAAATTATCTTTTATATGCCATATATTATGTTGGCCTTTTCTGCACAAAAGATGATTAGTCATTATTAAAGATACATTATTAATTTCAAGTATTAAGATTCAAAGAGCAGAATGTGTTTCTGATTTGGTTTGCCGGTTTCAACAGTTTCATACTACATGCAACAATCTGCTTTGATTTTCTTGCATGCTGCCTAACACACTGCACAAATAAAAGATGGTGGTAACTTTATCTTTCAACTCAGATGGCACAAATTATGCCAAATCCAAAGTAATACCTATTTAGGATATTTCTAAGTCAAACCATAGCTGTGAGGTCCTCAGATATGTCTCCATGGTTAAAGACCTTAAGCTAGGCGATCTGGCGGGCAGATGCTAAACATTACACACACAAATTAAAGGTAAATCTAGCCTTTCATCGTCTTAGTAAATCTCGGGACAAGAGGCAGTTCGCTAAGGATTCATCACTCGTTTATTTATTTGTCTTCGCTCACCAATCCCCCCTTTTTTTTCCAGCGGCAAATCCCTCTGCAGGTCCCAGTGGATAGGGTATGGCCTTTGTGACAAATACATATGAAATGTTTCCTCTTCTCAACATGATGTATATTCTGTAATACTGACAGGCAAATATAATCACTGACTTTCTCTATATCTGGTAATTCATCCATCCATTTTCTTCCCCTTATTCTGTTTCGGGGTCGGGGGGGCGGGGGGGTATGGGGAGAGCCTATATCTGCTGCTATATATAAGCATTTACATTAAGATAAGGTTATTGGTGTGTAGGTTTTTGCAAACTCTGGGTTTTTAATGGATTTCAGTTGTGTATTGGACTTGAATATTATATCGGTCTATATGTTAGACAATATGGGCATACCTGTCTTCTTGGCAGCAGGTTCAGGAGCATAAAGTTTGGCAGTGACCTTTGGTAACATCCACTGCATCCACATGCTGACCTTCCCACTAGTACCTCCTATGGTACTGGTCTTTTGCTCCAGAGTGACAGTATCAGCAAATTGACTGTCATCTCCTTGTACAGAATCGCCCTGGAAATATCAAGACATAAGTAAATATGTGTAACCATTATTCATTTTTCTCCATCACAAGTTATTCTGAGACCAAAAACAAAACACGCACATGTCTAATTAGTCCACAGTGTTGTTGTGTTTCACATGTAGCCATAACAAAGCCACCACAGTCTTTCAAGACTTTCCCTGTGTGGATGACATCAGTGTCCGGCGAGCAGAGTTGTACAGTGCTAAAAGGAACCACTGTACAAGCTGTCATTTGTTTTAACCCAAGAAACACAGGCCATTGTCACCCATGGGGGCTGCTTTCACTGCGAAGGCCAGGACACACACGATCTGGGAGAGTGAGGGGAAGTGCGGACCGGAGGCGGGGGCAGATGAGGCCTTTTGTAAGCTCTTGACTCATCACAGCAAGTTTGGCAGAGCACACTGTAGTATAACAAGGGACCGGTTGGATTTTTATCTCTTCCTGGTAAATGCGTTTCCCAATCATATACAGCATCTCTTTGGCTGACTTGGAAAGTAAAAAATGCTTCAAACAGACATTACTGTAATTTGCTGCGTAGCTCTTTTTAGTGCAGTAATGACCGTGTTGTGGTTATTCAAGGTGGTTGTGGTGGAGATTAGAGACTCTAAGCACTTTAAATGAGGACATTATATCATACGCTTTACACATCTAAATCACAAGTTAGTGTTGGTTTTGTAGGAAACAAACTAGGGTGGAAACATATCTTTTTAGCTGTGCATACAACTGATTTTATTTTGTACTATGTATTGCTTTTTTCTCCCTTTTTAAACCCACATTTTAATGAGTTTTTTGTGTTTTTATGCATTTTGTGTTTAAATTGCACAAATTGTTCTAATAAAATAAAAAAGATTGAGTGATTGAAATCACTCACTGCGTAATACTGTGATAAATACAAAGAAAGCTGCAGAAACAAGTATTACAACTTCTGCAAGTGTTTCTCTTGTGTATGATATGTTTATTATTTTGTAAATGTATGTAACTCAGGGTTATTAATGCACAATTTTGAAATTCTACTTTTGTTTCTTGCACACTTATTTGCTCATAATAAACATGGCTTACTAAACTTGTTATTCTAGTTCACATTTGTCATAAAGTCACTAAAGGCTAAACCATTTATGTTGAGAAGTAAAGGATGGCAGCAACTGTATTGCGTCAAGAAGGAGAGCTCAACAATGCATTAATGGTAGTACAGACAGACAAATTAAGTAGTTATAGAGGAAACATAATTCACTGTGATTCAAGTATGACGTTCCTGGCCCTTCTTTATGGGCACGAGTAATCTGAGCACTATAATAATGATGGCCTTCAGTCCAAATGAGAGATATTGTACTGTCAAGTGCCATTTGGGGCCTAATTATTGTTGAGCAAGAGTCAAAACATGGCCGAGTCTCTGCCTTTGTGAGAGTGTGTGTGTGGTTAGGAGTGTTTAGTTTACGGTTCTGGCCAGTCAGTTGGATTAGGCTCCATAATGTCATGTGTGGAAACAGGAGCCAGCCGCTGATGCTGTGGGAAGCTCCAAGCGGACTAAGGGATTTCACAGAAGAATCAGACATCCCTATCCCAGTGTCCCAATTTGAACTACAGCAGGTATCATGTAATAGCTACATATCCTACGGCCGTCATATATTTGACCTTACAACAGGCAGATTTAGACCATTTTATCTATTTTTCACTGTAACATACCACATTTTTACTGCTCACCTAAAAATGGCTGAGGAAAATAAAACAAATAAATAAAGAGCTCCAAGAGAAGTTTACTGATGACAGATTAGGTATAATCATGTATCACATATGGAAGGCCTAACGTGTAAAGCAGATATGGAGGCACTCAGATAGAGGGGGCTTTTAAAACGTTGGCAAGTTGGAGGATTGGGCCCCCAAAAAACCCCAAATCCACATAATTTGAGAGGAAGCCATTTTCCCACACCTTCTAAAGCCAAGATGTAACATATACAGTTTAATTCCTGGGCCTCTGTGCTGTAAACCTCGGAGGATCTTGGTTTATTTTCTCTGCACCGTTTGTCTTTGCTCATCTGGAAGACCCAAACACTGGGAGACAACAGCAGGCATCAACATCATAACCATCAGAAGCATCAGACAGGTCAAAGAAGGGGGGGACAACAAATATCGGAGACAAGACAATTGTAATCCTTATATACTGTACTGATGCTGTGTGTTTTAGTTAAATATTATAAAGAATGCACAGTTACCAGCTATGAATGATATAATCACAATTAGTCCAGCAGTACCAATACCTGAATCCGTTAAGAGGCTTACACACTCAGTCTTCTGAACATTCAGTCTTCTGAAAAAAGCCCATACTTAATATAGCCAAATACTATATCACACATCTCTGTTTATAAAGAGCCAGGTGGAGCCCTGAGGAGGCTGTAGTGGGTGGTGAGGGTATGGGTTTGAGGAGTGAGTCCTGCCACTGGTGCTGAGACTTATCAAAACAGCTCCTACATTCTTGCTCAATCACCCAGTCTCCCCTAGGACCAAACACTTCTACCAGTGTTTGTGCTTAGGTAAACAGTGACAAGTGGGCTGTCAGGGGCCCCTAAGATGTACTGTAGCAGGAGTCCTACAAATGATGCAAGAAAAGCACTCACCATCACATGGAAGCAAATGGAAGCATGCAGAAGGCATATCCAGTTATACAAAACACATGTGTTTTTGAGTATGTCAGCGATTCTCTTCTTACCTTAAAACAGCAGTCCTGAGCATTATTTGTATGAAATGGGCATTATTGCAACTATAGGTCTGGCTTGTAACACCATACTTCTATGTTGTATTTTGTAAGAAATTATAACAAATAAATTGCAGGTAGTATGATGGTATAACTATAAAAACTTTCACTACTGATAAGGCCTAACCATAAAATCACCAACTTAAGAAAAGTCATAAGCTTACTTCTGTTTATACATTGTATATTCCATATTTAATTAAAAAGGGATACAACATATTACAGCACCACAAGTAGCAGGAATGAATGCTACTGTGCTGACATGAGAGAACAGCTCTGGGCCTTTGAGCAGATCCAAGTACCACCTTGGGGCTGGAGGACATATGTGATAAACAAAACCTGTTAGCTTTGCAGAAGATTGCACAGGGAATATGTCTTCTATGTTGGATATTTTAACTGAGCAAAAATGTAAATACAGATTTTCCACAGATTACAAAGCAGGGTTATACCCAATCAAGGCCTGGCACACAAGACTATCAACATATCAATTTAGGGGAAGGAAATTAGGGGAAAAACACCCTGATTTAAATTCCAGATTTAAGCAGTGCTTCCAAATGAAATAAATGACCTGTCATTATTTTAAGTGGGAAACACTTGCACCATCTGATTGGCATGATAAATACTTTTTTGCCCACTATTAATTATATACAAGTCTTTCTCAGTATGCACTGTTTGTTTTCTCTATATTTGTCGTTTCTTTTGATTCTTTTTTGTTGTTCTGTTATGCTGATTTATTTCTGGTTTGGTTTGTTTGCGGTATTGTTGGTTGTAGTTTGGCTTACGCTTTTTTCCATATATTCCTTTTAAGCCGCCTTCGCTATATTTTCTTTTTTATGCTTTTTTTTTTGTCTTTGTTCCGCTGTCGTTTTTTTGTCTTGGCCGTTGCTTTCTTTTGGATTTCTTTTTTTTCTTTATCTTTCATTTCTTTTTTTCTTTAGTTTTTGTGTTGTGTTTAGGGGAGACGGGAGAGACCCTCTCTCTAGTCGAGAGTAGTTTTTTGGTTTGTTTGCTACTTTGACTTTTATGATTTCTCCTTTCTTTTTCTTTTTTGCACTTTGATTCTCTCTCTTTTATTTTGTTCGTTCTTAATTCTTACTGGTTCCTTTCTCATTTCTTCCTCTTGTCGCTTTAATGTATTGTTTTTTGTTTGCACTATTTTTCTGGTGTGTTATCGTGGGGCCGGTCGTGCCAGAATCAGGCTCAGTCTGTTGGCTGATTCTCCTCTCTAACGGGGGCTCCCGACCTCGCGTTCTGCATTTGGTTCGGAGAGTAAACGGGAAATACATGTAACGCTGTTACATGTCTAATGTGTGTGGTGTGTGTAGGTGTGTTTCGGTGTGAGATAAGGTGTGTTCAGGCCTGTGTGTAAAGGTAAGAAGTTGTTGCTGTAGTGTGTGTCTTCTTTGAGTGCTACGTTAACTGCTTTGCGTTTACTTCACCAATTGTTTGTCCCTGTTAGTAATATTCTTTGATTTCTTAACATTACCTTAATGTGGTCAGGACTAGATAATAATGTGGAAAGGTTTACATGAGTATAAACACTTTTGAAAAGTCCTGTGGTCTTCAAACCTGACGGGACAGGGACCGCCCTAGGTGAATCCAAAAGGTTGAGAAAAAATATCCGTGACGCATACGTGAACATGATGAAAACAGTTGTGCTGATGCTTGAGATTCTCGAAGCTTCCGTGAGAGACTTTACAGAAGAGCGTGCAGCCCTCTCAGGACAAACTTCCAGTGCGTACGAGCGCTGAGGCTTTTGTCTGGGCGATTTGACGCCCCACCTCTGGACAGCTGTGACTCGACAGCGGTTTCCGGGCCTTCTCGCCAGTTTGCGTTTCTCTAGTGGGAGGAGACTAAAAGGGCGAGGAGTGTGAACACTTTAGTTGTATGAAAGAATTGCTTGTACAGCAACATAACAGAAAACCAGTAACATTGGTAAGTATTTTATCCACGTAAACCACGTTTCCAGAGGAAGTTCTGAGGTACTACAGCAATAGGACGAACAACTTTTGCCACTCTTGTCTGTTTAGACCAAAGCTTATTTTGTGTTTCACAGAACAGTGGGGCTTGCACAACTATTCCTGTAATTAGCTTTATGCATTGAACAAATGTTCGAAACCCACGACAACATTTCCATTCTAAAACCAGTAGGGGAGCGATAGCCTTAATCTAAGCCCTTGAGCAGAACTTCAAAATCTAACACAGATGCTTACGGTGCTCACAACCTTGATTATCATTTTGTACATGTAATCATGGTTGTAACGGACCTTTGGGACTGCTACAACAACATACTGCATTTTACAGGTCATTGGACCTCATGATCTATATCACTAAACAGAGAAAAACAACTGCTTATGTGTTTGTACTTCCAGTATGTAGTTGACATTTTACATATTTTGTTCATTCCAAAATATTATGGTGAATTGTGAGAAATGGTGAATAATGAATCTGATTCTGAAACTATATTTATTTGAATAACTACCGATTCCTGCTCATGGAAGCCTTAACACTTCTTCCGCCAAAGGCAATTTGGAGACAACAGCACAAGAAGTTTGTGCTTATTATATGTTTGATCTTGCAACAAAAAGACAAAGCTACTGGTGATTACAATATGCTATTTTGAGGACCCTCCTGAAAACGAGATGATAGCAGATGTCCCTCGTAAGGAGGATTTACCTCGTCTAATGAAGATATGTCATGGATACACCAGGAGGAGGTAATGCATGCTGGAAAAGAGATCCAATTCTCACATATGGATGTCATGAAGCAACAATTTTTAACTAAAAGTGACACACATTGGTTCTACAATATCTGCCAACATGTGCTGAGAACACCCAGGTGAGACAAAACCTAACTATATTACGAAGATTATTCATATTAAGTCCCAGTTTGAAAGGACAATACAATATGCTCTGTAGCTATGAGCTGGAACATTGGATCTTGTACCCTAGGTCACTGCTGCTGTTCAAGTCACATATGCCTTCATTGGAAACAAAACAATACCAAGTCCAAATCATAAATCTAAACGGACGTCACACACA
Source organism: Knipowitschia caucasica (assembly GCA_964034765.1). Classification (NCBI taxonomy): domain Eukaryota; kingdom Metazoa; phylum Chordata; class Actinopteri; order Gobiiformes; family Gobiidae; genus Knipowitschia; species Knipowitschia caucasica. Next base: position 9,999,816 of record OZ035829.1, read on the forward strand.
CACACACAGCATGGACAGAGATGTCTGCCCATGGCATCAGTAAAACAAACCCTGCTGGCCTGTAAGCATGTGCAAAACACAAGACCCAAGAAGCTCCTGGGTTTGATGATAATGATTGCGCTGCAGCAGACCTCTGTGCTCGGCGGAGGAGGGGACGGGTTGGAGAAAATATAGGCCATTTTTCTGCACAACTGCTTTTAGGTCGACATGCCAAAAAGGGAAAGGTCAATCTTAGAATATGAAACCAATATTTTAAAAAAGATGATTGTTGTGAATTAATATGATAATAAAGTCGATTCCCTCAATGGTTCGGCCACTTAAGTCTTTCACACACAAAAAATGGACCAAATAGTCAATATATTTACGCATGTAACATTCAATATTTTCATAAAAGCCAATCAGAAAGCTAACTTAAGACCACCGAGCTCTCAGATCAGTTTGCCACGTCCTTGGTGCCACTGCGCTTGAACACACTCAACTAAACGCAAACATCAATATACTATAACACAGTTTATGAGAACAAGGCCCTTTTGTACCAAAGCAGCATTCTCGCTTAAGTCAGGACACGAGATTTAAGTTTTGAAATTGTGTTTTAGGAGTGAAACTTTACTTGATCACATAAAAACAAGCGGAGGACTTAGGAACTTCACATCGTCATAAAAGCTCCAGGCCAATGCCCATCGCATTGTCGCCCTGGCAGAACTCTGTATACGCGTCCTTTTCGGGACACATGCGGGTCGTAACAAAAGTGACAAGCATGGTTTAACTTTTAGGTCTCTAGCACTATATTTACTGTGGCCAAGTGACCCACAGAGGCACAGAGCCACAGGAACCAGCGTGCTGTGAAGCCGAAGGTGCCACAAAATAATTACATTTGTGAACGTTGTTAATACAATATATCAGGGGAAAGGTACTGGGCGATATATGTGCAAAAAAAGGAAAAGAAATTCGATTTCAATTTTAAGTGATTGTTTTTTCTATTTAAAACAAACTAGAATAGACAAAGAAATTGATTTCCTTTATGCAAGTATAATTAAATTTCCCCATGGAAGATAAGTGTAACAGGATATAGTCCTAAACATGCTTGTAACAGAGATCGGCCCTGCCATGCGTAAACAGCACAATGTAGCCTTATCAGTTTTCTAATAAACTTATCTTGCAAGAGGACATAATGCACTCGTGCATGAGCAAACGCTTGGGGCCATTGCAAAGATATCCATCGTTTTAACACAAGGCTTATTTACAGTTAAAATATCACATTTTTAAAACTAATGTTTACTCAAAATACATTGTTATAACAGAAAATCTTTTCCAAAGCCTCCTCCTTGGGTTTTTGCTTGTTCTCTTCAACCATGTCAGAGCAACTGGGTGTAGTAAAACGCTCGGTCAGTGGGGTGGCCGATAATGTACTAACTTTTGTGTTACTGCGTTGTGCGTGTTAAGTTTCAGTTTATCTTCCTGTTTACATTCTGCTACCTGTAGCGCCATAAAAGCCTCTATGTATAACTTGCGCCGGCGTGGCTTTACGTTCAGCGGTTGCGAGTGGACTCCTTCGTAAGGAGCGGTCTCCCTTTCGGAAGTTTTGAGGAGAATGGTTGTAATCCTCACAAAACTAACCTCTTGAGGCGATCACACTATGATCGGGTGTCCCATTTACGCTGTACTTTGTCTCTTCCGAACAACCAATAGCAAATAGCGCTCATTACATGTGTTTCACTGCAGTTTATGTGATAGTTTTATGGATGTATTATTTTATACGTCATTTCCCCTGTGATGCTGTGAATAAAGACACAGTTTTTTGTTGGAAACATAGTTATCTATTTCAAATAGTTCTTTCAGCACAAACAGACAAAACATTAATCCAGTGTGTAATCATCTGAGACAAACATGACGATTTTACGAGTGCAGGAGGAAAGCAACAAACGCCAGACAGGAAACAGTGCAAAGACAACCAGACCTGCACAGTTTATAAGTTATACCATATGTAGATAGTCCACAGTCTCCTGATATATCAGGCTCTGAGCCCAATATAGGCTTTTCCTTGCGAAGCACAAAGCTTCTGCTTCATAGTCATTGTCCCTGCTGCAGCGCTCCGTGCTTCCTTCCAATACACACACACGGACCAATCACAGCGGAGATTTCTTTGCGGCGACCGCCTTACGTAGTTAGAGAAAATTTCGATGTCTGCGCGGCAGGACAAAGTAAGGGCCTTGCGGTGACCAACGCGTTGCGCAAGTGACGTCACGTCACTCTCTGTACGGTCCGCCGCCCGACCCGCGAGTATAAAACTAGGGCTTAGTACAGATTGTGCACGGAAACTCGTTGTTAGTATCAGAGCAAATGAGAGCAATGTGTGAGCGTGTCTCACACATAGCACCTTTATCTTATCTTATCCCCAAACTGCAGCCAGCAAAGTGGGGACACGTGTGTCTTGCGCCAGTGGGGGGCGGGAGGTCCCGGCTCAAAAAGTGGCCAAACTGCGTGCGCTGACCTGTTGCAATACCACCTCAGGCCAATTGCGGGGTGGACCCGGAATAAGGAATTCAGTCAATGTAAACATTATCGCATCTTTCTTACCTCTCGAAAACACCTTTACTAGATAGTCCAAAAGTTGCAATGTGTGTCACTGCCTGATGGGAGAGATTTTTTTTTTTTGGACCCGTCTAGTTATACTCGTTCATGAATGGGGCTCGTGCCGGCTCGCGGACACTGCGCAGATAGGGTATTTCCTCATTTTCCAAGCCACCGCGGCCATTTTTGAATCACTCCCATGAAAGTCAAAGCCCTTTGGAAGTAACGAGCGTGCGCGCTCGTGAATGAATTAATGAGAATGAAAGATGAAAAGTGTGGCATATGAGCAGAGCGACCGGAGCCAGGGCAGGATATACGAGTCTGTTGATGTGTTCTGGCGATTCGCAAAAGACTGATCTTAAACGTCCTAAAGTGTTCGTGCAAAGCACCAATGTGACAGGGTCAGGATCCAGAGGGAGACTGTTTAGCATGTAAGGGTGCTTTCAAACTGATTAACACCGCGGAGTTAGCGTAATTAGCACTGTAGCTCAGCGCTAAAGAAGATAACAACAAAAACTGTTCAATAAAAGAAATCGCCTTAAACATCCAAATTCGACTTTAATAATTCAAAATCAAATTAGTCGCCCAGCTCTACAGGAGGACTACTTATATTTTATGGCTCGTCAACAAGAACATTGAAAATAGATTTTATAGTCCTCATATCTACAAACCCCTTGTTTCTTCAGTCCTCTTTCAAGGCGCCAGGCCTGCATTTATTCCCCAAACATTGCAGCTATACCTCCTGAACATAGACACGTTTGAAATGCAAGGTTTTAATGATGTCAACTAAAGGCAAATGTCCTGAGATGAGAATAATAAGTAAGTACAAGCCAAAAGGATGAAAAGATTACTAAACTAACGGGACACCACATTTGTCCCACAGTGGTGAAACGATCAGTACTTGACTGCAAAAACATTGTCTATCACAGCACAACAATGTCTCTAGTCCAACCAGTAAAACCACATGGAACCCTTTTAATACACCACACAAAGATATACTTTTACAATGTTTACAGCGTGAGCCTTTTAAGGTGCTTCACTGCTTGCATTGCACAGGGCTGTGCTCAAGCTCTGGATTATTCGAAAAAATGGTCTAATCCTTTAGTCTCTAGTCTGCGTCTGTCACAGTATTGGACAGTGTGCTGAGCACAGGCACTAAAACATTTGATTAAACAAGGAGGCATCACATATAGAAAGTGTATCCCCACATAAATCAGAGCACGCAACTAGGGACAGCAGAAAGCCATCAAAGACCTCTAAAGGTTACACTGTTAGTTTTTGATACCTTCTAGCGTTGAGACTCATATATTGCAGTCCTTTAGATACTACGGTAGCTTTGTTTGAAGGATATTATGTTGTCTTTGAAGTGCGTCCCCCAACTACCGGTCATCGAAAACGGGCCACCAAGGATCTCAACCAGATCCTCTCATTACGTATTAGTCAAATTAAAACATACAGAAATTAATAATGATGATGAATTCACGTAATGTATACTATTACAATTTTCAAAACATTCATTTCAATTATTAATGAATATGATGCGTTTATAATACTGCAGAAATTAGGTCGCACCAATATGAGGTAGTTCACAAGGCTATTCCATGATCTGGGGTGATACCAGGCTGCTATTTTGTTTTCTAAACTTGATATGTCAGGCATTCAATAAGGACATTTCAACATAAAAAGATATGTGAAAAATCTCATTTGAAAAATACAAGTTCCTGTTCATTAATAATTATGATATAAATCCCACTTGTTATTAATCACCGAGAGTGATGTTTAAACTGAGAAACCACTGCTGCAATTTTGTTTTGTCCTGTCCACTTCATATTATGTCAGATTAATATAGAACATATAAAAACAAACAGTTGTTTGCCTACCTTCTTCTAAAATGGGCCTGGAGACCATGAAGGGAAGCTCTTGCAATGGTTCTATGTACTTGTGCCCGGTGCTGAGGATGGTGATGTGAGGCAGACAGACCACCAGGGTTGCAGGCATAGAAGCCTGGTTATGATACCAGCTCCGGACAGTCCCGGGAATGTCTCCACAGATTATGGTGCTTGGGGAAGGTAAACTGTCATTGGGCAGGAACACACAGCAGGCCTGAAGCTCCAACTGTGGAGAGAAAAGTGTAAGAAATTAAAAATGGATAATAAAAAGCCACATTTCACAGTACGTAATATAAAAGCCACAAATGGATTGGCAAAAAATCGGTATGTACTTTGCACCCAAGAACCTAAGTTCACTAGGACACGCAAAGCCAAAGGTCGATGATCGACTTTGTTAAACTCATTGAAAACTACTAATCTATACTTTTAATTCTAGTTTCTGTAATATTTTGGAAAATATGCCACATCGGCTGTCACAGAGACAAAAATGGGCACCAAGCTACAATTGCTGTGATGGGCAATTACAATTACATACTAATAACCTTAATGGTGTTTGCTTATGACATTTGAATGCTTTTGCAGTCATTTGCCATAGCAACAAAAACTACAAATGACACTGCATGGTAGCAATGTTGTATTCCAGCATGACGAAACTGTCATTAATAGAAAACATTTCACAGATGTCAACTTAAATTATCGCCAGGAACACTCGTTTAATGTTTACACTACAGTACAAAATGTAAGAAGCGCCTACGTATGTAATGAAAAATACATTTTGGCTAAAGTACTTACTTTTAAACCAACTCAAACTACTTTCAAAAATGTATTTTAAATGTAATGAAATCCGTCCAACTAGTTCCTAGCTATAAAAAGGAACTCCACCTGGCCTCTGTCACATCAAACAATTTAGATCAGCTTTCCCAACAAAAACATGACAAAGAGAGAACCAGTCAGCTTTCAGCCCAAAGCATCAAAAAGTGACTCAGAGGGATCTTTCCAACTACTATAAAAAATATAATATGTTTTATAATAAGATAAAGACAACACAAAGAGGTCACCCAAACACAAATTTTACAACAATGGTGTGATTGCAGTGTTGGGTATATCTCGGTTACACATTTTTTGTCTTTCAATACAGGGTATGAACCATAGGACCAACCCGAGCAATCTGGAGATGGGTCTCTAGACCCTAGTGACAATGGAAGGATCAAATACAGAGGACAAATTTCCCTACAGGGCAATAAAGAAAGATTTTGACGGCAAGGATATAGGATAAGCATAATTAGACACCAATTCCGTATGAAATACGTTTTAACTTTTGTGAGTAATAAAATGTTCTTGACTAATGACCAAAGATCTAATAAACTACAGTAATAATAACCGTATCAAGGTTAATTGAGGTATTTCACAACAACAAGTAATTCCAAAGAAATTATAGGTAGTGTTACCACATTTCTCAAACGTTATTTCCAACATGCAACTAATTACTTTTTCATGACATCTGCTGCCGTCACCACTGCATAAATGTGAATGTGTAGAAGTAGTAGTGAGAAGACACATTGGAAACTGCACAACTTGCATTTTGTGAGGTAAAGCTAACCACTAGCACCCGTCATTAAAATATGTTTACACTGCATTTGGGCCAAAGCTGCTTGAGCGTGTGGTTATGTTAGGAGTTGTCATTGTATAAACTGTGGGTCAAATCTTCCACCTTTTGCTTTTGGCAGCAGCAAATGTCAGGTGTCTGTGGTCACCAAGCTCTCTCACACAAATCTCTGAGGAAAGAAGAACTTGCCCTCATTGGCACTAAACAGCAATGACAGGTCTATACAGAGAAACAGTCTGAGGTCAGAAAATCCCAAAACATCATTGGTTTCACTTCAGCCAAAACCACTGACATGTCTTCCCCACGAACAGGTTTTTATCCCATCATTACTGTACCCCCAGTTCTCTGGTCCACCGGTCCAAATGCCATGCAGTCAGTAAAATACACATTGGCTTACAATACGATAAAACTAAACCGCCTGGCTTTAAAGTGAGTATTAATTTGTCTAATTGATTTTGTCATATGGCAGCATATTCATAAAGTTTTATCCAGTTTCACATCTCATTTGTGACCATGCACTAATACAGGGCGGGGAGCCTAGTGAGGGTAGTGACCTCAGCAAAGCAAAGGCAAAAATACTTCACCAAAACAAAAATGGAAAAGTGCAGAGGGCAGCAAGTGGAGCTGGAGCTAGTGCGTGTTTTATGTCACAATTTGAGGTGTGAAAGTTCAGTTGAGGTTGAGCAGGGTCATGTTTGCTATTCCACCGAATTGTGTTTAACAGCTCTCTAACAGGCCAATAAACATTACACTAGACGTAGGCCAAGTGTGACAGTGTCCCGGCTCAGCTATGCATTTGGTACAATTTTAGAAAGTAAGGGCAGACATGTCCTAAAATGGGACAGGAAAATGCCAGGTATATGCCAGTTTGGTCTAAAATACTTTGTTCCACGTCATGCTGGAGCTACATTTGCAGCACGTTTCTGTACTCACTATTGGCTCACACAGCTTCCCAGAGCCAAAACTGCCAATAAAGGGATAGCAGAAAAAAAAATTATGTTGGGGAGACCTATGGAAAATAGGCTTTTCCAAGTACAGCAGGAGGAAAAATATGACAGAAATTTAAGATACATTTGGGCAGAAGTAATATCTAAAAGCCGCTGGAATAATTGCGGTATGGGATATGTGTTATATAATTCGTTTTTCTGTGTGGTATAAAGTAATGTGGAATAAAAGAGCAACTAAAAGATGGATGAGCTCTTGAAGGCTTGACACTTTATGCATGTTTAAATGGGTTCAGGGCCTGTCAACTTACTTAGGAATTCACACTTCACTTCATAAGGCTGTTTTTAGTGACATATTGTATTTTAGTAAAACAGAAACAAATAAACAAAAGATTCTGTGCGACAAGTGTGCATGTGTTATGGAAAGATGGGACATTTTTTGTATCATTCAAGTGACAAATAAAAGAAAGCAAATGTTTTTTGATTGCATCCCAGCCATGTGCCTTTTTGCACTTTTTCCTTCACATGTCTTGCCATTTGCCTACTTGCATGATGTCAACTGTAGATGTTGAAATCACACATGTAACTAAGCCCTTAATGACAACTTAATGCAGCAAGAACTCACTCATTGTAACCAGGAGCAGACAGCACACTCTATCAATAAACTTCAAAAAGAGTAAAAACACGTTTCAATTTTGACCAGGAAATCTCCACGAGAAAAAAAACACTGAAACCAATGAAGTCCTTATGAGCTCGCGCGTGCCGGCTAATTCTACAAAAACATGCTCCGGTGACACACTTTAAAGTCACACCTCCATGTTATACAGTACAAACCTGAACATACAAGGACCATGGATCACGTTTCCCCTCTAACTGTTGTCATCAGGCATGAGGCCAAAACCAAATAAACAAATGGAATAAAACAAATCTCTGGGCTTGAGCCAAAACACCTGAGTTAACATCTCCTTTTCTTCTGCTTTCTGTGCTGTGCAAGCCCCCACAATTTTTAATATCCTCTCAAAATGGTCCCGCTTCCTCTAAAAGATGGCACCTGCAATAGCAGTGACCTCTGTTGAGCGCACAAGGATCCCGGCTGGAGCTCAGTCTGGGGGGTTATTTGTTCATAATGTTACTGCTGTGAAGGGTTATAGCAGTACAAGCTCCTCTGTGTTCAAATAAGTTCTATTTTCCATCAGTTAAGGACAAAGACTTGATACATTTTAAAATGTAAGCCGTACATACGAAACAAAAAATATTACGTGTATTTGTTTGTGCAACTATCACAAAGTGTAGAGAAAACAAGTGAAGATTTAAATGCAGACGTCTTTTTTGTCAGTTATTCCTACGCAGTATTTCTTTAAGAATCAATCTTAAACTATTACAGGAAAAGAAATTACAGGAAACTTCACCAATGAATGTGTGATAGCATGAGACAAAAGTCAAAGTCAGTTCACGATATAGGGTGGACCAAAAAAAAGACATCAAAAACAGGTTTTTAAATTATTACGCCTTAGGAACAAGAATGGTTTCCATAACCATTCTGCGGCACAGCTTTGGAGAAAGAGCAAAGAAAGGAGGAGTATACATTTGCTTAGAAAAAAGAAACCCAAATGCATGCACTTAACTTATTGAAGTCTTTCAGTGTTCCAACCATAAAGAAAATTCAGTTAGCTGGCTAGCTTACTCTGCAATGACAGATTGGAGAACAAAGGGACTTGTGAGTTTATACCATAATACCCCCGTGTAGTGTAAAAAGTATGCACGCAATGAGAAACAAAAGAGGATTTCTTCAAAAATACGTGTCATGATTGGCAGCCCGTTCATTTTGCAGGTGATCATAGCTTATGGCACAACTTAAGACTTGATCCTTTCCTCTTAGGCTTAGACAAGGATCCTTGTTCATCTGAACAAGGATCCTTTTACACTTTGATGTACAGTCACTCAAGCACTAACTTAATCAGGATTTTGGATCGAAAATCTGGCCAATGCTGTCAGAGTAAATAAATAGGGTTCTAGAAGGGACAAGAACAAAAAAATAACCACCAAAACATGTAAATTTGGCAGATACCCTGATTAAATGAGAGATGCCTCAAGACATTTTTTCATGTGTTTAATTCTCCTTACTGATCCCAACTTGGCCTAACATCATAGGCCTTTAAAATACAGGATTGTTTCATTTTGTGTGAGTTCTGCAAAGTTTGTTTTCATCAGATAGTGTGCACAATCCAGGCACATGAAACAGTGTTTCAAGTCTTTTTAGTCTTAATACCCTCAATCCTAACAACAGTTCAAAACGTCTTCCACTCTCCTTTCAATTTTTACTGAGATGGTTTATCTGGTTCCAAAAGTGCAGGTTCTAATAGAAAGAAAGTTACTGGCCAAACAGACCAAATGTGTAAAAAACAAAAAGAAATAGGAGACGCTAAATCTGAAGTAAACTACATTGGTCTTCTCCCCACCCCGAATGAGAGAAATAAATCAAAAAAATGTTATTGCAAATGAGGCCATATAAAATATTCTACTAAAATACACAACCGTAAAGAATACTTATAAAGTCTCCCTTCAAGTGGTTCATGTGAAGGACATGAACAAACGTCAAGCACCTAAACGAGTAGGTAAGGAGCCTGTGATTTTTCTGCCTCCTCAGTATCCTCGATATTTACAGTTACTTCTTTCGGTTAGAGAGAAGAGGCCGGTCTGTTTTTTCAGCTGCAGTGACAGGTCCAAACTCATCTAGCTCCACAAGCGCATGTAGTGTCCAGATGGTAGCATTTGTAGTTGCAGTAGTAACTTCACAAAATGTAAGTACCGTCTGTGGCGGTGACAGGCTCCTATCAATATCTCAAGCAACAAACTGCTGTCACTTTGGCACCATATACTTCCACAGATTCCAAGGGCCACTGTGAGTTTACATGGGTCATATCACAGTTTATTAGTCCTCTCGTCTTCTACTGTCTGGAAATAAACTCACTAAAGATAAAATCATGCAAGCATTATGTTCATATATTTGGCTGCTTTCTCTACAGCACAATATCTTCATACAGACTTCAACATGCACAGGAAATCACCCAGAGATAGGAGAGGAAATTAGAAACACCCTCACAGCATCGTTAGTGAAAACATTTGTAACTCTGGAGGAAAGAGGTCTCCGTGGTGGGTTCGGCAGCAAACGGAAAACACATCCTCTTGTTTTGAAAAACCTGATACCTCTCCAAATGTAATCTTCCTGTGTCTGCGCCAGATGGGACACACTGTTTCCTCAGTGACTGCTTAGGTCCACACACCCCTTCTTTTATTGTATTTATTAGAGAACCGACTCAAAATCACTATGTTTACATCCAGTTTATGCACTGTATGATAGATAAGTCTCAACCAAGCAGGATAAAATATGGTGTGGTATTTTCTATTTTGTTACATGAATTTTTGGAAATAATTTGTTGAAAAAGGCTGGTTCACACGGCAGAATGAACACCAGGGAGGGTAATCCCTGATACACCCGAAAGATGTTTTTGAGATTTTCTGTCTGACCTAGGAATATTTGTGAATGAAATCAGCCAAAACTCTTTGCTAAAAACAGTGAAAACTGAAATATGTTAAATATTTTGTGCACCTAAATTCAGTGTTGGTGCACCTGAATGAAAATTATTAGCATCAGTGCAACAATCCAACAATGTTAACCAGGAGCTGTGAAATAAATGTAGCGAGTTAAGGTTTTTAGAAGTTTCCCAGCAATGTGGAATTTGGATTAGTGGTTGTTGTTGTAGAGTAAATAGTGTCTGGATCTCAATTCCAATGATTAATTTGTGTGTGAGGATGAGACAAGACAGATGTGCTCTCAAAAATGCATTTCCTTTTTGGTTTATATGAAAAAGGCATCCAAGCACGTTGCCTCTTGACAACACATCAGAATAGATCTCACCCATATGCTACCGCAACGGTAATCAATGGCATGGCACACACAGGCACCAAGCCATCCTTGTGGCCCGCATTCATCAGGTCTAACACTGCTTACAGAAGCTGACAAGCACAGGAGGTCTCCCTCGTTGAGGTGGAAATCTGCAAAAATAAACGCTTTAGGTGACATGAAGGCTTTGTTTGTTTCTGCTGGCCCAGCTGTTTGTGTTAGTGCGGTGGGCTAATTGCGACTTTGATCGGTACGTTTATTGATGCAGCAATGGCCTTAGGAGTGAGTCTGGCCTCGTCTTGCCTGCAACTCAATTTTCTACCCCCAATCTCAAACAATTAGCCGTCCACCAATCTATAAGGAGTAAATACCAATGGATGAGGGTTTCTTTTTGATTGATATACAATGTGCATAACTACATGGAATACTCAACAATCTGCAAATAAGCACTGGGATATGAAACATTTTCTGTTTTCCCAATATCTGAACAAAAAATAAGCAATATAGGATTACAGGATAATTGAAAAATCATCCTGTACATAAAAAAAACAAATCCTTTTAATTTGCACATTGATTTTGAGTGCTTGTATTTTCTCATCTGGTCATTTACCCAAAGCTTATGAACATAGGTGACGGTAGGAAGGTAGAAGAGGCTTCAACACAACAGTCCGATATGGCCGCATCAGTTCACATGCTTGAACTAGGGCTGGGACTCGATAAAAAAAAAAAAATCTAATTATTAGAGGCTTTGTGATGAATTAATCGCAATTAATTGCATTTTAATCGCATATAAGTATTTCCTGAGAACAGTGAGAAGTAATTTTTTTTCACATGGATTTTTAGTTTACCATTGAAAAATGACTGAATACATAAGCTTAAGCAACACATGTTCATTGTGGATGATAAGGGGATCAGACGGACTTCTTTCCCATCAAATAACTGTCATCGCCTCCACACACTCTGTCCACAACATACACTTTTTAAGCCCAAAATCCACTGCACTCGCAGTGAGCACTAAAGCTTATACATTTTTGATGTGTGCATTTGAACTAAAACATCAGCCATAGCAGCTTAAACACCTCCGCCTCCTCCTCTCACAGGAGTCGCTCGCTACTCCTCCTCCTCCTCACACACACAGTCCATCGCTCCATACACAGCGCTCTTTTCCGTCTCTAACTCACTCTGATTTAGACACCGCTAAAGTTGGTCTATGCTTGTTATAATGTACTTTTGAACAAGAACAGTCACGGAGCTCGAGTTGGTGCTCCAGTACAATCCAGTTCGTTTGAAACTCATCCAGTAAGGATGCAAAAATGCGATGCAAAAAAACACATGCGATTAAAATGCGTCAATTTTTTTAACGCAATAATTTTTGTGCCGTTAATTAATCTTAACGTGTTTAAGTCCCGGCCCAAGCTTGAACCAATCAGTCTGTTAATCTCATACTCTATCCTCAATCGTAAAAAAGACCGAGATACCACCAGGAGGGCGAGATGCCTTTATTTTGGTCGAGAATCCTGCCCATTAACTCATCGACTGCCAGCCATTTTCTGCCAAACTTCTGAGTATATGAGGTGTTTGTGAAAACAGACGCACCATGCAGAAAAGTGATTTTAACAATAGTTAGTGTCTCCTCATACATGTCCAGTATCAAACATGCTAGAAAACAGAAAGACATACATGATACAGGGGACACAGACGGAGAGGAAAATAGTGAGAAACTTCAATTAACTGATTAATCAGGCACCGTAAAGATGGCGGCGTGGCAAGAGCTCTGGTGTGTGTCGTCTTCTCTGTCTGGTGCACACCGGGGTAGTCTTGCACAGTTTTTCCAATGTGGTTTTACTGCAAATGGCAAATAAATGAATCTGAATCTGGTAGTTAATTACCCCAGGATGATTAAATATGTTCAGTTTGTATTCAACACTAAACCCAATTTCCTAACAAGGCAAAAAAAAGTTTCTTCTGCTTTATCTGTTGCCGTTTCTTCTGGTCACGGGGGTGGCAGTATAAGCAGAGATGCCCAGATTTTCCAAGGAAAGGAAATGTAAAAGAAAATTATGGAAGCATCACCAAGACATTTATTAAAAATCGAGGTACCAAAAAGGTCATTTGCATCTTTTGACCAAAAATCCATCCTGCTTTTTCCATACGTGTAGCACATGCTTCCCATTGAAAATACAAAGAAATTGGGCGTCTAAAGCTATATTGTGCATTTACCATACCACCAGTACTAAACCTGAGGGACTTCTGTCTACAGCGTCTACAGCACAGTACATAGAAGTAAAAGGTGCATAGAAGTAAAAGGTGCATAAAAGTAAAAAAACGTCTACCTCCCTTCATGCAGCATTCAGAGTGAACAGGGGATAAAGAACACTGAAAGATTAGGGCGATAGATGAATAAACGTTTGTCAAAATTGGAGGTTTAGTGATGTGAAGACTGTTTTTGTCTATAGGGACATGATCAGTTATGCTTGTTGCAGTGGCAAAAAGGCTACTCCAAAGAATTCACTATGCCCATTCTGATTATACAGTATTTAGATACGTTTGTGATAGTAGATATATTCAAGGCAGATGTGCTGGCTGCCTTGGTTTGGATATTTATAGCCTGCAGTAAAGTATTGTTGGTAAATGTGTTTCAGTTGACAACATGAAAAAGGCAGTGGAGGAGGTCAGTGTGCTGAATGCAAAGGTATTGAAGGAGTGGGCAGATGAAGTAATGTGCTCTACAAAGCCAGTCAGGGGTCAGATCCTTTTTATGAAAACCATCTGGACATATTTACACAGATCGTTATGGGTGTCTCTAAACTTACCTTCTGCCCCTGCACTGTCACTGTACCTTTGTGCCCCACTGGTTTCCTCTCTTCTCTCACTAAAATATATCTTTCCCATTAATGCATGGCAGCTGCAATGAGCACACTTACTTCATTTTTCCATGGTAACAGCCTTTTTGTTTCAGCAGATCCCGTTTCAGTTTTGGTAGCAACAAGCAGCTCTGCCAGTGTTGAACACATGCATGTGTTAAATAGAAGGAATTATAGCAAGATTCCTGAAATAGAACCACCAGCCTCATCACATGCAATTATTATCAGAGCTTCTGAGGAACATGGAGGAAAAGCAATCAGAGGATTAATGCACTGATTTGTGCATTATGGAGCAGAGAAAGCAGAGCTCTTTGGCCAAAGATCATGTGGTACTGAGAGAGAAACCTGATAATAGCAGGAAGGAAGATGCAGCACACCGAGTGAGAATAGTCACACATTCTGAGGAGTGCCAGGCCACTATGGCCACACAGACATGTACATAGCTCCAGAGCCTTAATAAGATGTGCCAGCAACAATTACACCATCCATACTTCTTCTCTGCAAGTCTTCCCAGCTTCTTTGGCTGAGACTTTTATTTGACCCAAGAAAGAGTTGGTGTGACAACTGAGGATGCATTATTCAAATTTGATTACACTGATAACATACAAACAATTACAGTTAACATTGACGAGTGCTAATAGAATGTATAATTCACCACTACTTTCACGTAGGGGTGTGACGATATATCGATTTTTCGATATATCGCGATACTTTCTCCCGCGATTCGATTATCGATATGCATTTGCCAAGTATCGATATCGATTTTGAAAAAAAATATATATATATATATTTTTTTTTTTTACTTTTTTTTTAAATTGGTATCAATACTTAATATATGGCTACATTACGCATCTCCATTCTATTTATCATGAAATAAAGAGTATGTTTTCTTTTATTTATGCCATAAATTGGCATATTGTATATTTCTGATCAATATATCGATAATTGTCATATTGTGATATTGTTATTGTGATATTATCGTTATCGTGAGCTTTGTATCGTGTATCGTATCGTATCGTGAGGTACCCTTAGGTTCCCACCCCTACTTTCACGTCCAAAAGTGGAGCTCAGCAGCTGTGCAACAATAATGCTTTGGTAAACTTTCCCTAACATAGTGATACCAAGTCCTTACTTCTACTCTCACTTCTTTGAAAAAGATGGAAAGAAGATGTCTGTGCCAAATTAAGTACATGTGCAGAAGAAGTGTGAGCTATTAGGTATTTTGTTTACACTCCCAGAAATAAATTGAGTGGTTTAAATTCAGGATATCCAAGGCCTGAGGTGCCAGCTGTCGGCCTGCAAGGTTTGGTTGGCTTCAACACCCATGTCAACAGGACACACTGTTTCCTAATTACTGCAGTGCTGTACAGTGTGGTCTGTAGTCACAGAGCCGACGGGAACAAAAAATTTAAGGCTATGACGGGCTAAACAAACCATTAACGGGTTGAGTTAACTTTTGTTGAAGTACAGTAAATATCTCAACCAGATTACACAAGGCAAGCGTGAATTAAATCCACATGTCATTACTGCTTTCAAATAAAGGGAATAGGGATGAATGTAAAATTGTTTAAATTATTTTGTTTGTTTCATCCAACAATATATGTGATGCCAGTGTCAAATGTTTGCACAAAAGACCTCATTATTTAAATATAAAATAATGTCTACTTGCCACTAAGACAACAAATGGTTGGGCTTGCAGGCAAATATGCAAACCTTTCAATATGCCAAAGTCCTGATGCACAGATGTCAGTAGCTCCTGATGGAATTCCAATGAGGCCAGTTCTCATGTGCAGTGTTTCCTCTCCCATTAAGCAATGATCATAATGACCCGTGTGAACGATTCACACATATGAAAGTCCTAGGTCTCGGCCTTTTTTCAATTACTTGTGGGGAACTTGAGGTAACCTAGTCGTAAAATGTATCTCAAATTATGTTGCATCAGAACATTTACAGTAGGAGTTAGACATAGGAGGACACACATAAGAGTTAGATATGAGAGGATGATGATTACCTGAAGAGTAAGGCGCTTTACAGCATCCCAAGCCTGAGAAATTAGCTCCTTCACATTTTCTTCTGAAGCACTCCAGGACTCCACAGCTGCACTCTCAAGCATCACTTTCATTGGAATGGAAAGAGGACGGGATTCTGCACAAATGAAAAATACAGGTTTGTGTAGGGGACATATAATTAAAACATTGATACACTAATATTTCTGAGCGCTTTCATCACCTCTAAGTTACTGTCTGAAAATAAAATCGTGAGTCACGTATGACCCACCTTTTGCCGAGTATGTCAGCAGTTCAGTCTCTACAGAGAGACTGTGTGAACTGACCTGTATTCACTGAGTCCACAAACCCTGTCACTCGCCACAAGAGAAATTCAGCGTGGGCAATCATTCTCGACGTTCATCATAAATACAGGAACCTGAATTTACTGCTCCATGGTCCGCACTTCTGATTGAGGACACAGCGGTGAGGCGATGTGTAAAACGTGAGTCAGTTAACAACCGCTTCTCCTAGGGGAACTGGAAGAAGTGGACCTAAGCACTATCACTATCACCGGGACAATCATGTCAGACTGGGGAGGAGTGTCTAAGGAAGAGCGATGAGCAATACTGGGGCTCCACAGGGGACTGCACTGGCCCCCTTTCTCTTCACAACCTACATCGACACGTTCAGGAGTTCTCTGATGACACAGCTATGATGGCATGTGTGATGGGAGGGGATGGAACAGAGATCAGGGAACTGGTAGTGGCATTCACGGACTGCAGTGAGAATGCATTTAAGACCAAAGAACTTTCACAGGAATCTCCTGCATAAATGGACACAACATTGAGGTGGTTGTGTCCACCTCGACTCAGCACAGTCGAATGCTGTGTATAAGAAGGTTCAGCGCCCTTATACTCTACACACATCTAAAAATGGGGCAGAGCATTTAATGGATATTAAACACATGCCTGCCTAACCCTAAGGGCACATTGTTTTGACCTAATGTGCTTGTGCACGTGTGTCAGGGATGAACCGTTACAACTTTTTTGGGAAATAAAAAAAATAAAATCAGAAAACCATGTGAAGAGCCACTGTCATGTTCCACTCATAAATGCTATGTTGTAGAGTTGGTTGTATTTGTGCTATAAAATATGCCTTTATATTTGAAAAAATATATTTAAAAAAAAATTATAATAAAATAAAATCAGAACCAGTCAGAGTTTTGTCAGAGTCTTAGAATCTGCTCGGCTAGAATTTCCTGTTAGCTGGCACTGTTGAAGTCTATAGCTCCCTACTTAGTTTTAAATGCTGTTTGTTAACACAGGGTCATTATTTGGAATGAAAGCCATATCTTGTTATATTAACTTGGCGTCCAACAACACTAAAGGGAGTGGACCGTAAAAAGTAGTAGTATGCAGTTTGGGAAAATGAGAAAGACAGAAGTTAGATGTATAAATTCTAATGAAGTAGAAATATGTCAGGAGCTCACAAAGCTCTTAAATCTGTGCTCTGGCTAACGAGTCCATAGAGTGCTCTTAGATCCAAATTGTGCCATCGGCCTGTGTCCTCATACTCACCCTTTGCTAGGCCATTAGTTTAACACATATCCCCCCCCCACACTTCACTATACTATAAGGATCCTAGTGCACAATGTGATGTTCGCAATTTCAAAAATCAATCAATCAAAAAGTTGGCTTATCTACTCACCTGTGGTAGATATATGCATTTCCCTTGGCCTCCTAGTTGTAACTAGTTACACAAGTGTAGTGGTTCTTTTGGCAACCATACTTCCCAATGTTGTTCTTATACTCTTACATTTTATTTTATCAATAGCTGTAAGGTCTAAAATTACTTGTTACAAACCAATTCAACTCTCTGTAATGTTAATCCATTATCCATTCTTTGCAAAGGTATTACTAATGAACCTCAAACCTGGCTCTAACCCAGACCTCAGGGCCAACTTCGACAAAGGCTAATACCGTTATCATTAATAATAGGAATATGTAGGGACAGTATTCGTTTGTGGGTTTTACAGACTCATCAGGATAGAGGGGCCACAGAAACATCAGGAAACGCCTGTTCTTCTCACATGGGAGTCCACAATGTAATTTTTCCCTCTTTCCCACTCCAACCATCATTGCCTTGATAAATTATTGACTTCACCAGAAATGTAACTATATAAATAACCACAGAATTAAAATATTATTCCCTTCTGAAAATCACTTGGCAGCCAATAAAAACAGCCTGACTTCAATCAAAGTTTGGGAAGTAGTAATAGATGACAGTGTGGTTCAGTTGCAAATAGTCTCATTAGACCCATCTCTATTGAATATACTTCTATACTAATTACTTCAAAGCATTTCTCTCTCTATAGTACAGTCATTTAGGTCAGTCCAGACTGAGAACCAGGGCGTTCCCAAAATAATATATATATAAGGTGTTGATGGAAATTGGTGTCTTTTTCAGATCTTGGCCCAAGCCCGGGCCTAATTTGTATGATCCAACGGGGGTCCGGGTTGGGGTCGGTATGTGTGGAAAGACCAGGCTTAATTGTTTAGGCCAGATAGTTATTAACAATGTATGAGGGATTTGAAATCACAATTTGGTCACAACCCAAATTCAACTGTGTTACATGCATACAATGAAAGAATTAAACAGCAAACAACAAACAACAAACATCAACTAACACAAGCTATATCTAATCACAGTTTGGTCCAACCTTCATGAGAACAGCCAAGTCAGAAACAGAAGTATGCTGTTCAGGGGCCAGCAGCAAATTTTTAAGTCTGTGAGATCATTACTCGTACATATTAGCAAAGAATGAGCAGCTTAAAGCTCTCAATCAGAAACACAGTGCAGCTGCCAACATGAACACTAATTTTGGACAAATAAAATACTTGTAGTATAGTTTTATGTGAATCAATTTGCAATGTAATTGTGTGGGAAACCTCAAGAAGAAACGGTTGTTGCTCTGTGGATACAACAACATGAATAGACTGTATTACAATGTAGAGAAACAACATTCATACAATGTTTTTCTTAAGGCTGTGCTAAAACCTAATATTATCTTCTCTTTGCTCCATCTCGAATCATCTATTTTAATAACCTGACAGATTATCACGAGGCTGTATCAGTTCAAGGGAATTTACACTCACTCACTAAGGTGAATGGAGTATGGGCGGGAGAGCATGTGTCCATATTCATGTGGAGTTGCATTTCAAAATTTCTGTCTTAAAGCATAATTTAATATCGGTTTAGTCTCAGTGTCTCTGTGCGACAGATTCCCTCGCACCCCTACATAGCAACTTAAGTGTTAGGGGGCAATATCTTTTTTGTTTGTTGAACTTTTGATTCAACAATATATAGTAGCCCTCCAGCCATTTGGTAATCTTGAAGTAGCCCTCTGCTTTAAAAAGGTTGGTGACCTTTGCTCTAGAGGTGATCAACGGCAGCAAATTCAGTCAGAGACTAATTGCACCAAGCGCAATTTTGAGAGCTTTCAGACAGACCCTTGCAGCAATAAGGCACTTCATCAGGTGTGAGTTGAAAACAATAATTTTAAATGTTTGGAGCCAACAAGTGAGCAACAGCCAGGACTAAAAATATTGGCACCGCTGCACCATTTTCAGTTACAAATTCTAGTTAAGGATAAGAAAAGGCTGACTACAGCCAATTAATGTGAGTGACAAATCAAAGACATATCTGGAAATGACAGATTGATCCAACACAAGCAGTGGAATTTCACAAACTTCAGATCTTAATTGGCTTCTTTATAGAGCATGGTCGGTGGGCTGCAGGCTTTTTATGAGTATCAAAAGTTCAGGCCAAGTAATGTAAAGTTTGAGGCACATAATGTAGCTTTGAGGCAAACAAGGATAAATGCGTAGTAGTAAGTTGTTAGAAGTGTTTCAAATAAAGAGTAATACAACAAGCTCAATCTTTTAGAATTCCATGGAGAAATCAACAAAGTAGTGAACTAAATAGCTTACTCCACAGAATCTGCACATGTGTTGGTGCTAAGGTATTAACAAAATATTTGTTTAAATATTTAGCAAAATTATTTAGTATTGCATTTTGAATATTCTTTTGTATTAACATTATTATTATTATTAACATTATTATATGGCAAATCAGGATTTCTCTCTCTTACATGGCATTTGCATACAAATGTTATCCAGATCTTTCATGCAGCCAGTAAAGCTCTGTGCACTTTCATGGACAGCTCCTAAAAAGCAGGGCTGCTGAAATCATCCCCCAGCTAGAAATACAGGCACTGGGCTACTTTTAAAATCACTGTACCAAATCTCAGAGGAGCAATAAACAGATCATTTATTTTTGCGAAATATACCAGTAAGAGTGGTTTTGCACGGAACTTATCAGACATTTCATTCCCTTAATGATTTAACAGTGTGTTCTTAACAGTAGAGCTGCGTGTCATGTTCTAAACAGTGCCAATTTGACCACAAAAGAAATACAGAAAGAGGAGCACATTTCTACCTTTGCCACAAATAAGAAACTAAAACCCACACCCACAAGGGCATTTGTGTGGCCCAGTTTGGTGAAAGTGAGAGCCTTTCATTGCTGCTTGAGGCGGTATATAATTAATTTTATGTAAGTAAGTCAGTTACTTATTATTTATATAGCTATAATTTACAGATTTTACCATTACCACCTCTTACTCCACACAGAGATGGGAGTGGGGTCACCATACAGAGGCCCATGCCAGACGTTGCATTCCCACCGCTGACGCATCGTTGCACTGACTGATGGACGTGCATTCACTAAATTTCAGCCACGAGTTTAGTCCAGGGGTCATGCAATTGTAGAAATACAGTAAATGAATCTGCTTTTTGAATCAGAGTTCACATACCTGCATTACAGAACTGTCTGTTCTTATCGATCACGACACACGTAGTCACAGGCTGGACTTCGCTGGAGATGAAGTAATGTCCCTTTTTGTTCTTCGGCATCTTCTCATTACAACGTAAACATAAAGGAGTACTTCCTCATTAGCAATGAAAGGAAATGTTTCAGTCCATTCTTCCTTGAATTCTCGGTTGTCTCTCGTTTTAGCTTTGGGGTCCATGCGTACTCATGTGCCACACGGCCGTTTTTGTTACCACAAAATGTTGATATTGAATATTTCTTATGCGCATCTTTACAGCATTGGAAAACATTAAGAATGTTTTTCCTCCTACAGAAACCACATTAAAACTAAAAATAAATCACACCCATAGAATATACCCAATATGCCCAATTTTTGAAGAGGCTACTGGAGCCACTCGAGGGGCACTAGATAGATAGATAGATACTCTCTTTATCTCCGTAGAAGAAATTCAGGTGTCCAACAGCAGAGGACACATCCGGGTCTGTACAGTCTTACAGCCGAAGGAACAAAGGATCTCGTGAAACGTTCCGTTTGGCAGCGCTGTGATATAAGTCTGTTGCTACGATTACCATAGTGTCATGCAGAGGGTGTCTGGAGTTACCCAGGATGCCCTGCATTAGGCAAGGCAAGGCAAGGCAAGGCAAGTTTATTTGTATAGCACAATTCATACACAAGGCAACTCAAAGTGCTGAACAAGATAGCATTAAAATCATAAATAATCACAGAACATTAAAAAGAAAGATAAAAATATAAAATCCCTCAGTTGTATGCACAGCTAAACAGCACAGTTTTTAACTTGGTTTTAAACATAGTCAGAGAGGAGGCCTGTCTCACATCTTCAGGAAGAATGATCCAGATTTTAGCAGCATGAATCTGAAAAGCAGCCTCCCCATGTTTAGTTCTGACTCTGGGCACTAACAGGAGTCCAGTCCCTGTGCTCCTCAGAGTGCGGGCTGGTTCATATGGGACTAACATGTCACTAATATATTTTGGTGCGAGGCCATGGAGAGACTTGTACACAAGCAAAGCTGTTTTAAAGTCTATTCTCTGAGCCACAGGAAGCCAGTGCAGAGACCTGAGGACCGGACTAATATGGTCGTACTTCCTGGTTCTAGTCAGGACTCGAGCTGCTGCATTTTGAATGTACTGCAGCTGTTTTACAGCCTGTTTGGACAGACCTGTGAGCAGGCCATTGCAGTAGTCTAACCTACTGGAGACAAATGCATGGATAAGAATCTCCAAGTCTGCTTTAGACACTATGTTTTTGATCCTGGAAATGTTTTTTAGATGGTAAAAAGCTGCTGATGTTACTGATTTGATGTGGCTATTAAAATTTAAGTCTGAGTCCAGTATTACCCCTAGATTTCTGACCTTGTTTGAAGGTTTTAGGGAGAGAGACTGTAGATGACAGATGACGCTCTCTCTTTGTTTCTGGGGACCAAAGACAATCATTTCAGTTTTGTCTGCGTTTAGCTGAAGGAAGTTGTTTTGCATCCACTCACTGATCTGTTGGATACAGTGAAGGAGTGAGTCCACTGGTCCATGTTCTCCTGCAGTCAGTGAGACATAGATCTGAGTGTCATCTGCATAGTTATGATAGGAAACTTCGTTTCTGCGTATTAACTGACCTAACGGCAGCATGTAGAGATTGAAAAGAAGAGGTCCCAGGATCGACCCCTGTGGTACTCCACAGGTCAGGGCCATATGATCTGAGACACAGTTTCCAATCTCCACAAAGTACTTCCTGTCTTCAAGGTAAGACCTAAACCAACTTAGGGCGGTGCCAGCGACGCCAACCCAGTCCTCTAGTCTCTGTAAGAGGATCTCATGGTCGACAGTGTCAAAGGCAGCACTCAGATCTAACAGGATTAGGATTGAGACTTTGCCTGCGTCAGTGCTTAGCCGGATATCGTTTGTAACCTTGACGAGAGCAGTCTCAGTGCTGTGGTGGGGTCTAAAGCCGGACTGAAACATATCAAATGAGTTGTTGATTATAAGAAATCTATTTAGCTGTTGGTAGACAACTTTTTCAAGGACTTTCCCCATAAATGGCAGATTTGAGATGGGACGGTAGTTGTTCAGTACCGTAGCATCCAGACTGCTCTTTTTAAGCAGGGGCCTGATGACTGCAGTTTTCAGGGCCTTTGGGAATATTCCAGAATGAAGGGACATGTTTACTATCTGTGTGAGTGAAGGTAACAGACTGCTCAGAACAGACTTTAGAAATCTAGTGGGTAGTACATCCTTAGAGAGCCCTCATCCTTCTCTCCAGCACAGCTCCCACAGAGTCCACACTTCTCCCCATCACAAAAACATATTTCATGATCAGCCTGTCGAGCCGATTACTGTCCCTCGAGGTCAGACTGTCGCCCCAACACTAGACCCCAAAGAAGACAGCACTAGCTATAACAGACTGGTAAAATATGTGCAACATCTGACTGCTCACAGGCAGCCACTCCCTCCCTGTACTTTGCTTCATCCACCCCCTTCACACATGCCACAACAGCGATATTGTCCGAGTATTTTTGTACATGGCATGTAGCAGAGTTGAGCGCAAAGTCTGCAGTGTAAAGTAAGAAGAGGAAGGGAGCCAGAACAGTACCCTGTGGTGCTCCTGTATTGCTCACAACAGTCCCAGACACGCTCTTCCCTAACCTGACATACTGTGACCGCACATTGAGGTAATTGTAAATCCAGTTGGTAAAGATGGGATCAACTCCGATCTTTTCCAGTTTCTCCCTCAGTAAGAGAGGTTGGTTGGTGTTGAACGCGCTGGAGAAGTCGAAGAACATTAGCCTCACATAGCCTCCAGGGCCATCCAGGAAGGACACTGGCCGATGGAGCATGTAGAGGACTGTGTCATCCACTCCCATGTTCTCCTGATAGGCAAACTGCAGGGGGTCAAGAGCCTGCTCAACCTGTGGTATGAGCAGTAGGAGTACTAACCTCTCAAAAGTCTTAATTATGACAGATGTTAGTGCCACTGGTCTGTAGTCCTTGCATCCTGTTAGCCTTGCTACCTTGGGGACGGGTACCAGGCAGGAGGTTTTCCAGCAGGCAGGGACACATCTATTCTGACGACTCTTGTTAAAGATGGTATGGAGAGGCTCATCTAACTCCACTGCACATTCCTTCAAGAGCCTTGGGCTATCAGGCCCAGCAAACTTGCTCCCCTGGTGCTTCTTTAGCTCCACCCGAACATCCTCCACGGTGAAGAAGGACGCAGCAGCAGAGGTGGTGTAGCCGTCGGGAGGAGCAGGACAGGTCACATCAGAATCAGCGTGGACAGGGGAAGAGTCGAACCGGTTGTAAAAGTGGTTAAACATATCAGTATTCCCAGCCACCTCAATGCCCTTCTCTTTGTATCCAGTAATGGCCCTCATGCCCTTCCACACTTCCAGGGGTCGTTATTCTGCAGTTTCTCCTCCAGACCATTCTTGTACTCCGTCCTTGCCAGTCTCTATGTCCTCTTCACGTCCTGTTGGATAGTTCTCACCTGGTTCCTGTCACCTGCCTTAAAAGCCTGTTTCTTTAGGTTCAAAGTGTGTTTGTTGTCACTTGTGATCCAAGGTTTGTTATTTGGTAAACAGCGGCCTGTTTTCTTTGGCACGGCGACATTGGTACAGAAGCAGATGTAGTCCGTAACACTGTCCACAGCCTTGTTAATGTCTT
The DNA here is from genome assembly GCA_964034765.1 of Knipowitschia caucasica. NCBI lineage: Eukaryota > Metazoa > Chordata > Actinopteri > Gobiiformes > Gobiidae > Knipowitschia > Knipowitschia caucasica. Next base: position 10,024,142 of record OZ035829.1, read on the forward strand.
CCACTGAGCCCAGAAGTATATTCCAGTCGGTAGTCACAAAGCAGTCCATCAGAGCGTCACTGGCCACTGTTGGCCACATTGCCTGAAAGATCTACGGACTATGGGCATTCTCATCACATTTGGCCTATATATGGGCCTTGGATTAATCAGATTGTGATCAGACTTGCCGAGGGGAGGCAATACCACTACACTATAGGCATTATTCACATTCACAAAGCAAAGATCAAAGATGTTGCAGACTTGCATGTAACATCTTGCAAACCTTGCAAACTCCACAAAGAAAGACCCTGTCCGGTATTACTTACTTACAATATGCATGCAAGAAATCTAACCCAAATTTAGGTTGCTGTCTTATGTTTGTATCGGTGCCATATTGATTGTCAACCAAAATGAACAAGCAAGAAATTGACAGAACAAAACATACCTGTGACAGTTTTGGTTTTAATTGGACTACTAGCATAATCTGACGCTTGATTCGAGGTGTGCTTGGCCAGAGGTGTACTCCCAACAGAGACTTCATCATCTCTCCTCTTCATCAAAGGTATTGGTCCAGAAGTCTGCAAAGAAACATAATGCATATAGAGCAGTATTGAGTAAAACAAAGTCTCTAGAGTATATAGTGTAAATGGGATTTACAAAGTTGGGAATAATGGTGTATAAACGTCATATGAAGAACTTTGGGAGACATTTCTTTTCAAGGATCACATTGCAAACACATTCAAACGTGGATTGATGTGTCCAGCTTAACAAGGCAGGACAAACAGACAGAAAAGAAAGTACAGAAAAATGTGGTGAAACACAACTGAGGCTTCCAAGAGAAACAAGGACCAGTGACAGCTCAGTGTTTTTATTTGAGAGAGTCCCAAAACTGAAGGTTAGACACACAACCGCGCACATGCACTTATATACAAACACATAGGCAGACCGGGTGATTGTTAACAGACATACTGTAATAGAAGACCTTGATCTGGTATGAGGAACTGAGATGGAGCAGATCTGACAATGCAGTCTCCCCTAAACGTACACGCAGATACAGACACGCTCCGCCATTTATACCACCCTGAACATTTTGACTGTTTGATTCTCTGTTCCTAAACTGATTATGCCCTCATTATCACTCATCCGCCACAAGAACACCAGCAGTACAGGGCCAACCTTAAACTACAACACTTTGACAACGCCAGATTATAATGACTTCCAAATTAAATTAGTCTTTGCAGATATAACCGCAGGGACGGAAAGCTTTATTCTCACCCCCCAAAAATTCTTGTATGGCTTGTAACACTGTGATATTAACTTTTTTAATTATATTTTACTGAACATCTGGCACCCAAAAGTTCAGTGGCTGTATCAAGAAATTCAAAACAAGACCACTACTAAAATTAATATTGATGAAAATGAACAAGGTCCACCTGTATTATTTCATACAAGAACAACAAATACTTTTAATACATAAGAGATTTTAAATGTTTGGAAAAGAAAAAAGTTAAATAAAAAGTTATCAAAGCTAGAACAGATTATCTTCTGCTATAAACATTGCAAACTGGATCCATTTGATATAGGAAGGAAAAGGATGATGCTATTGTGAATTCATTGCCTCATGCGATGTAAGTGTTAACTTTTGCTGTACTGACTTATTGGTCTTGTTTTATAGTTTTGATTTTATGATGCACGAACAACTAGACTATGGCGGCTATAATGCACGTGATAAAGTCTAAACATGAGATAGTATTTCAGAATTTTAAGATTAAAATATGTTTTTGTGAGAACAAGGCTCTTCACAGGGCAGCGCTGAAAATCCTTAAAGGAATAGGCCACCATTTTTACATACTGACATATGTTCTTACCTTACCTTAGAATAGTTGATATGTACCTGTCTGGTCTTTGTACGTGCGCTCTGTCATGCAAATGGAGCACAAATGCAGCCTCTTCCACATACTGTATAGTTCCAAATCAGCTCCCGTTAGAACCTACCAAACTCTTTCACGTTTTCCCTATTTACTGTAAATACAGTTACGTGACGTGTTACACTACAAAGTATAGTAACACAGAAATGAAACATGTCGATTTTCTCAGCGGATAAAAAGGGGTACTATATTGTGAGGCGTGATAATACGAGGAGCACTACGTCCGCGCAATAACTCCTAAATACTTCTCTCCCGCTCACGCTGCTTCTATTGAAGGAAGTAATATATAGTACCCCTTTTTATCCGCTGAGAAAATAGACATGTTTCATTTCTGTGTTACTATACTTTGTAGTGTAACACGTCACGTAACTGTATTTAAATAGGGAAAACGTGGAAGAGTTTGGTAGCTTCTAACGGGAGCTGATTTGTTACTATACAGAATGTGGAAGAGGCTGCATTTGTGTTCCATTTGCATGACGGAGCGCACGGACAAAGTAAGTAAGTAAGTAAGCTTTATTTATATACCGCCTTTCACAGACCAGAGTCACAAAGCGGTTTACAATTGTTAGTTTTTTTTTTTTTTTTTTTTGGGCATTTGTCTCTCACTCCACACAGAGATGGGAGCGGGGTCGCCGAACAGGAGGCGCATGCCAGACCTATTGTACATATTTTTAGTGGTAGGGGAAACCAGAGTACCCGGAGGAAACCTACGCAGACACGGGGAGAACATGCAAACTCCACTCAGAAAGGCCCTGGTCCGGCCGGGATTCGAACCCAGGACCTTCTTGCTGAGAGGCGAGAGTGCTATCCACTCAGCCACCGTGCCGCCCAAGAGAGAAAGACCAGACAGGTACTGTCCACAGGTATCAACTAGTCTAAGGTAAGGTAAGAACATATGTCAGTATTTAAAAACGGTGGCCTATTCCTTAAAGTTATACATATGTTATCTATTTTTTTATCTAATATTGTTTATTTGGTTGGGACATCGCATGACAGCTCTGCAGACTGTAGCCTGGACTAATTTGCATTAGTTGTCCTACAGGCGCAAGCACAAACACATGCTCAGAGTGACTATGTACCATTCAAATGTTGCTTTAACGTTTATATAGGGGATTCATTTAAATCTATTTCTGTTATGCTGGGAAGACCATGCTTTGCCCTGGACATAATGAACTTACTAAATATTTTCTACCACCTTGATCCCGAGTCTTTTCCTATGTCCTTCGCAAGCTGCAGGTGTCCCTCAGCTCAAGGCCAAGGATAAACTGCCAAGGCCTCGAGATAGGACCATGACAGACAGCTGAAGTACAGAAGACAACCTTAGAGCAATACATTTATTTGTGTGTGTTTGTGTGTGGACATCATTCTCATTGGGACTCAACATGTGTTTACACTGTAGATATAAAAATCATAACATATAGTATGATATTAAAGGTCGTCTATATTTATAGGGATAACCTATACAATATCCCAGGCAATCAAAAGTGAACATGCGTACAAGTTTATGTTACACACCAATCAATATCCATTGGCATTAATACATCTCATAATATTACAGTGGGACTAGATGGGAATTAGAGAGCAGAAGAAAAAACAAGCATAGACAGATGTACTTTACAGCTACGTATATACAGATTAGACATGAAACTGTATTATGAAAAAAATGTAGCTAAATTAAAATATTGTTACCGTTTGTTGCTGTCTGCTGCTCCCTCGGTTAGGATTGTAAAGGAGCCAAGTGCAGAAAACTGGGTCCACATTAACAGCTATGCCCTGGACACTAACGAGCAGCACTGCACCTGTGAAAGCATAATGAAAACAATGTATTTACATATTAAGCATATCTTAAAATCTTAACATATAGAGGTTTGACATAACGTATAGATTATTTTCAGCTCACAACATAGTCAGTTGGGAGAACAACAGGAAAACTAAAAATGGACCCCATGCGACATGTGAGCCGCTGTTAAAAGTAGTCCATGACAAAATTTTCCTGAATGTAGAAAAACAACCCCACAGTTTGGTGAGGCTATTTTAAATCTACAAGAAATGACTGTTAGATTAGAGCAATTCAGAAAGTGTTAGTGTGGTATGAAAACCAGAAAGCAAGGACTGCAGTTTGTTTCATTTGCGAAGGAAGAGTTCATCATGCTAAGCCAAAAACAACATTGATACATTTCTATGAAACACTAGCCATTATTTAGGTTTCGGTTTACGCTCAAATAATAATCTGCACCAACAATAAGCAGGCCCTGAGGTAATGCATTAGGATCCTATCAATAATGAGTCCCATGCCGTCAGGATTATTGCATAGGCTCTGGCGTGCCGTGGAGCGTCCCAGCATGACGACAGGAGGATGTTTCAGCTCTACAAGGACTTTGAGCACTTTAATGCAGCTTTGGACTCAACCCCTGGCTTTGGTTTCAAGACCTCTTGCAATGCAAGACTGTATAACAATCTGTAAATGTGTGTAGTTAGTCCACAGAAGAAGCCTGCTATGTCTTTAACTCTTAAAAAACCTCGTACTTTTTAAGCAACCGCCATAAGTGAATTCTCTTTTCTATCACACTGGTCTGTCTGGGGCAGGTATTTTAGTCACTATAACAAATTCGATAGATATAATATTGTGTCACTGACAGAAAAAAAAACAGTTGAATAAATCATGATTTTAACTATAAAAAGCCATGCAAGTAGAACCAGACTTGCTTCAGTTAAAGTGAACCAGACCAAAAAGTACAGTATGAATGCACTACCTCTCCACTGTGCTGCAGAAAAGTGTTTTCTGACATTGAATCATAACCTCAATTTTGTGGCTTGAACTCCTGCACCACAGTGTGGCTGCTTAATAAGATTCGCCTGGAGCTTGCACTGATGCAAGACTTCAAGTGGTTTCCGCCCCAAACAGTGTGAGAATACAGAACACAAATGACTGGGAATGAGCTGAAGTTGTTCAAGTTGTTCTGGACATAGGCCCAGAACCAGCATCAACTCCATTGTTCCTTTCCTTTACTCTACAGCTAAATTACACAACAGTCTTGTAGGATCAGGATAGAGACTGTTCAAAATGCAGCAATACCACACTGGTAAAGGTCAAAGTAATAAAACAGAATGTGGAGAAAACGTGTAAGTTACGTTGCAAAACAGGTACGAAATGATGCAAAATCAATGAGGCAGTTCACATGTTGATTAAGCCAATTATATTCTTCAAAATAAGAACATTTCTGAATCCATGGCAAAGCAGTTTTAGGTCATACCATCCAATTGTTTGACAACTGCCACAAACAGCCATGAAAAACTGATGGCTGACATCAAATCTCATACAAGATGCCTTCTTCTGAATTTAACTGTACAAACATGCTTGTATTCCCTCTTCCTCCTGTCTGCTGTTTTGACAGTGACACAGAAACAAAGTATGTGTTGACCTGCCTTTGAGTCTTTGAAGGCTCTACCATCCACTCTGTGTGTTCCCGTTTCATCAGCATGTTGACATAACCGCTTAAGAGTGACACCTCCTTTGAAGCGGGCTGCACCATGAACCTGCCTGGTATGACTACAGGACGACCTCGGCAGCAGCAGACTGTTTTCTCTGCTTGAACCACCAGCTTTTGGGTAATTACAGCATGTGATGGCAATGATAACAGAGGTGTTTTTCTTACTTCCTAAATGATTCCTCGAGTAAACACAAAAAGACTGCTCAGTGGCCCTGACTGTGAAAATACATGCAACCGCAGAAAGAGAAGGAATTTGATCAGACATGTGCACTTGGCAATGTTCTTCACAAAGGTCGCATTCATGTTTGAGTTTGGAGACAAAGTAAAACCATGATATGATCAGTTAATCAATGATCAAGTACTGTTTACAATAATTATCTATGAATAAATACATCGAGTCGGGCTTAAGCTGTAAGATACATACACCAGAATTGCAAACCTTGTTGACATTTTAGCATAGGGCCACTCCACTCCACACACCTTTTGTCTTACGTGTATAAACCCTGCTATTGTTATATTAACTCAAGCATGTAAGTTAATAAACTGGGAGCGGCTAGGTCAGAGCCAGTTCAAAACCCCAGTTAAACACCAAAGTCTTGATTGGGGTTAGAAAGGGCATCACCTTCAACTACAAGGTCGTGACCCAACAATCACAGCCAAAGACAGGCCAAGAGAGGCATGGGGTGAGCAAGTCTACCCCCAAGGTGGGCAGATGTTATAGCCAGTTAATCGCCCCCTCAGAATCACTTCATTGTTGGCCATGGAGCAGCAGTGGGACCAACAGAAACTGAAAATAAATAAATAGAACCCAACTCACATCAGCCAGATGACTTGTGACAGGTTTGGTTAATTTTGAAGCCAAGTAGCTAAACAAAACATTACGCCAGTGTGCAGAGCCTATGCCGGATTTAATTGCTTTTCCGATGAGCTCATGACTTAAAGGTGTCCTGGAGCAGGCTATAGCCCGACAGGTGCTCTGCTGGTCTGCACACAACAGCCATATAGGCTGCCTGGGTGTATGAAGAGAACATGGCATGCATTATTGAAAAAAAATACCTGGCTGATACTAAAGTAAACCCCTTTGTGCTTTTCAGCTTGTGCTACGATAGTGCACAGATGTACACTGCTTTGACCCACTGTCCTGGGGCAATGCTGCCACAGGAGCTTCAGGGCTCAGGAAGGACATGGGCAGCTGTGACTGGAAACAGACCGTGGCCTACGGAAAGCACCCCCTCTCCCTCTCTCTACTCTGGTATTGCTGTTTTTGTGTGTATGCAGTAGTTTGCAGATGACAGCCTAAACTCACATCGTAAAGGTTCACTGTGGCTGTGGGTACAGTAACAGCAAAAGGCAGGAAGAGAGGTGGAAAGAAAACAGTCCAAATGAGAGTCACAGAAAAAATACATGTGACTCTAAAATAAACTGTAAGGATTAAACAAAGACATTGCTTCATTTGTAAAAAAAAAAAAAAAAAAAAAAAGTGTATGGCATGACGTTGTTTTGTTTCTTATCCAGTTGATAAATACAATTTCCACAATTCTCCAGATGTCAATTTGATTGATGCGAAGCAGAGTAATATGCATAGGCAAAATCCCATGTGCAGAGTGGGCTGGATAAGCAATACAAGAAGTTGTGAGCATTATGTAATGATTCTCATCCCAGCCATTTCACACTTGACTGCAAAACGTCCCAGTGCAGGTCCTGGTTTGTTGGCATCATCCAATGAATACAGTAAATATGTAAGTTTGGATGAAATGTTCATACACTGCTATCTTTTTTATCAGCCAGTTAGAAAAAGATGCATACATTTGTCTTGATTTTCTGTTTTACATCATGCAGTGTGCCCAGTGCATCAGAATTGTGTGATGTATTCACATTTTTATACACAAATGTATACTGGCAATATTTTATGATAAATTATAACTACACAGGCCTTTCCCCTGTTCTAAGTTGAAAATTTTCACAAAAAATAAATAAAAACGAACTAATAAAACCCCACCATGTAACCGCTACCACAGAAAACATAAATCTTCCAACCAAGAACCTTTTCAGACTTTTTCTGACTTACCATTCTCAGGAAGTCAGAAAACCTAGTTAAATAATCTTGTATGTATTTAGTAGAAAGGGATATATTTTAGATAAGACATTCAATAAAACATTTTGTTGGTGTACAAAATAGTACTTTGTAACCAATATTAAAGTAAGTACAATATATAAGTAATCAGAAATCAGTAGGGTAATTTAACCAAATCTCCAAAACTAATTGAATACATTTTTTATGTGGTCTGGATGAAAAAGTGTTAAATACACGCTACCATTTTATGTTCATCATACAGTCACTCCACACAGTGTAGTAGTAAGCAACAATAGTAGACTCTCGTAATCCATTTCCCTTTATTTAGACTTTTCCAGCGATAATTCTGGGATACATAGGATGTATTAAGCAGCACCCAATATATCACTGTAACACTGTTTTGTTTTTTGTTTTTTAAACAATGTTAGTAAAAGCAGGCCGTCATACAAATCAAAAAAATAAGCATGTTCCTGCTTATTTTGCAAAACATTAAAGACTGCGAAGCTTATCACAACATGGCGTATTCACAGTACCCTGGAAATTCTGTGTTCCACTTTTCTTTATAGCACAATTTTCACAAAAAGACATTCTCCATAGGCCCTTTTTTAAATAACACTGCAAAAAAGTCAAGACTAATCTCAACCTGACTATTGTCAACAAGATAGCAAGCCTTCTTAAAGAGACAAAACAGACGTGACCTGATTGCATGAATGCATCATTACTATATCCATCATGGGTAAATGACAAACCATGTGAACTCTAAATGAGCGTTAAAGAACATGAGAGACACTCCTGTGCTCAATAAAATAAACAAACTTCTGCTTCTGCTGCCACTTTCTCACAGAAAATTCACTTTTTCTGCAGTTACCTTGAAAATGTCTTATCGGCGCCATCACTCAGCTGGCTCATGGACTTTTTCCTGCAGTTCGGGTCAAGTTCTCAGTTTGTCATACGCGAGGGAGTAATGTCTGTCGTTAACTAAGGGCTTTGTAAAACTACCTCTATATGATATACATTACATTCTCACATTCATTACATTTTAGTATGTAGAAATGAAATAAAAACAGCATTACTCAAACACTGGACTAGAGCTGTTGAAACTACACAATTGAATTATGAGAATTTCTTGTTAAATGGGAGCTTGCATTATAACAAAGCTAAAACAAACCAAATCTAAACATTAGATGGCAGTAGTAACAAAAATGTATCTTTTTACATGAACAGCTGTTCCTTGTGTCCATCCAAACACACAACAATTTCATGAAACAGCTGTATTTTGAAACAAACAGATGTAGCAATAGTAATTCCTCCGACCTCTGCATGTCTTGTTGTCCTTTTTCCACCACTGAGCTTTCAGTCTGGCTTACGGGACAGTCAAGGACAAGACCCTGTCTTTAATTATGCTTGGATCTTTCATCCTGGCCTTTTGTCAAATCAGTAGTGTCTGTAATGATCTTACTGACGGATCAAATTGCTGATGCAGGGACTTTAGGGCACTCCTGAGATTGGAAATAATGTACTGAAGTCTAAACAGCTGAATACAAGTTGTCTCATACAGTCTAAATCTATTTCATTGGCTCACAATTATATTGATAATGGAAGATATTTAATTTAAGTTATTTACACTATTCAAAATGACTTAATAGTGTTCTCACATTGCATCCTTGATGTCCTTCATGTAATTTCAGCGACTGTAACTGAACTGTCAAATGGCAAATAAATATATCTAAATGTTGGATATTACTTTTGAATATGCATTAAGGTTTTTTTCTCAACGTCCACTGACAGCTCACTTGTCACTTTACCTGCTATTATATCCTTAAGCTGCTAAAACATGCACAGTTGTATCATCAATGTAAATAGAGTGTTCATCTTCCAATGTGTACTTAATTCGGACACTATAACCCTTTTCATTAGCTAAAATTCTTAAGCACATAGATTTAGTTTGTAATTCACAAAATATGTACAGATGAAATGAAGGTATCTTGAATTGCTGAATACAATACCAATACCAGTGTTGATGCACTCCTATCAGAGTGTCTTCTACATCAAATAATGTACAATTGTTATACAGTACATGAGAATGGATAAGAAATTGAGTTTTCCAGCAAGTATGTGGTCTCCTTTGTTGATGGGAATGAACACGTTAGATCAATAGCCATAAAGTGCTTATGCAATATATACAACTCACAATACACTCACAATTTTTACTAACGACTGTTTAAGTCTAGGGTGTGGACTGAATAAGCATGAGCAAATGTGTTTTTTAATCTTCCCATTAACCTCAATAACTACTGCAGGGTCCAATGTTCCCATGAATGTGATCCTTCACAGCCTCCTGAAACCAGCAGCACAATCATAAATACATCAGTTTGCTCAGGGAAAAAAGCTAAGTTAAACAAAGAAGCTGCTTATGAAATCGACAATATTTCTTAAGATCCTTCTGTTTCACTACATTCTTCTCCATTCTGCTCTCAGGGGCCCTGCTCAGCTGCTGCTCCCACTCCACCTCATGATCTTCTTGCTTGCCACAGTAGATTGAAGATTATTCTTCTTAAAGACATAGCTTTAAGTGGTTGCACATTTGAACCATTTAGCAATTTGGTCTAATGGCTTCAGGATGAGCTATTTTAGCAGCATTGCAAAATCCAGGCCATAGAATAGTGCATACATGCTATCCAATATAGCAATATTCAGGGTTTGGATTTTCTTGGCCCAGGAAAGGGGTCACTGCTGTGCCGTTGCTTGGAGGAACAAGGGAGATGACAAAATTAAAAATTAGAAGTAAAATCTGTACACCAAATAGCCTCAAGACCTCAAACATGCAAAAAATATCTGAAAAAAACGCGAATTGATAAATCGCAGATAACAGATTTGTGAAATAGTTGTCAACTAAAATTTGTGCAAAAGTTGTGTATGTGTACAACTTTAACTAAAACCATTCTTGCGATATTGTTTATATGGATGGATGCGTTCCTGCTGCAGGACACCTGAATATTTCCTATGTTCATCAATGATTTTTCAAGCCACTGTAGAGAAAAATATTTTGCCCTACTAAAATGTGGTGTGTATTTAGACATTTAAAAAGAGTCTATTATTATAGCCCATTATTAGTCATGTGTTGATTGAAGCCATGTTGTGAGCACTCCTTTCTGACTGCTGAGTAAAGACTAGAAGGGTGCCTTTTCTGTCAGCAAGTTCACTAATGACACGGCCACTGTGTTTATACTCATCAGGACTTAATGCTGCTGACCTGTGCACTCTAAAGTGTACAAACAAAAGGCACCTGCAGCTGTGAAATGTAAAGTTACAGTCAGTCCCAGTTAAAACAATCTAAAAAAACAATAGAAAGTGCTGACCAAAAAAAAAAATTAAAACATTCTGGAAAGTATTTAGCTGGGTTCTGACTGCCAACGCTGAAACGCACATTCTCTAGTTTTCAGATGCAGGGGTCTTCAGACCAGAAGTCCTGGCGCGCGCCGGAAGTGGCGGAAGTAGCCGGCGGGCTCTGATGCTAAAAGAGTTTAGCTAGCGGCTTCTTGTGTACAGATCTTCTCCAATAATACAGCTTTGCAGCGTGCCTGTGTTCAGAGACCTTCTACGGACTTTACATAACAGCAGTATGTCTTCACGAAGGTGCGCAATAAGTTTATTTTATTATTAAACGGTACTTCCGCATCGGCGAACACACTCAAAATAATGTGTGTATTGAGTTCCAAAATATACATATAAATATAATAATCAAATTAAAATGTAGCTAAATGGGGGTTAGCCTCTAGCTGTCTTGCTGCTCTGCGCATCAGCAGTAAAATCTCTCAGGAATAAAAATTCAAAAGAGAAAATTATGATACTGGTTCAATGCTGTTTTAAACATAGCTTATCCTATTGAAAATGGTAAAACATTGTGGCAAAATAGAAACTAGCCAAAAAAGGGGTTGGAACCTCACGATACAAACCTTTTAACCTGCACATTTTAGTAAAAATCTTACTTAATCTGTCCTACATCCAAAAATCAATATGAACATTCTACAGAAATTGTAGAATGCGTAATGTAGCCATATATTAAAGCTGCACTAACTGACTTTATTTTTGTATTCATTACAAAAAAGCTATCCATGTCCATGTAGTGCATTGGGATATACGTCCTTTTGAAGAAAAAGTAGTGCAGATTTGGGCTGGCGTGACATTATATTTTAGATCGAGTTTTGATGAAACAAGGAAGAGAATGTGTTTCGGGTCGCAGATTGTGACCAATCACAGCGGACCACTGACCCCCACTTTTGTGAGAAATCTACAGGTCCGTTAGCACAGACAGCTGAGTTAGCACAACAAGCGGCTGAGCTAACCTGAAGCTTCGTGTGTCTTCGTCACCGGTTACTGCTTACACAGCGAGACAGCCATCCAAAAGAAAGTCCCGTTCCTCCGCGCTTCCCGGTTCTATTGTTCTATGGTCACGCCATCCACGTGCAAATCCATGTCCATGTATTTATCCACATTGGGAGACGCTAGCTCCGTCAACAACAGTGGGTGTGTGTGGGGGGCGATAGCTTCGTGGGTGCAGGGAGGGGAGCAGAAAGAGAAAGGCCAGCGAGTCCGCGGCTTCAAAATCCCAAATTCAGCTTTAAGAATTGGTACTTTTTTTATTTTTATAAAGCTTTGAAAAAAATTGAACCACTTTTATTTTATTTTATCAATACTTTGCATAATCATATTGATAATCGATTGCGTGAGAAAGTATCACGATCCATCGTCATATCGATATATTGGCCTAAGCCAAAAGCAGAGGCACAACAAAAAAAAGGGTAAACTTAGATAAATGATGGGAGGAAGAGGAGACAGCAATAATAAGGGCTTTGAAGGTGACCGCAGGAAAAGCTGCTGTCAGAGAAACACTAATCTCAGAGTTATGATCTGGACATGGAGCATATCTAATGACATTCAAGCTTCATAGGGCTACCCCAACTGTCTGCTGACTCATATGAAGATGTATGACACAGGAAATGCAGATACAATATATGTTCAACCCTCACACACAGGAAAAGGGAGCACTGATTATACAAACCACAATCTATCCCACTGCCTTTTAAGGAATACCCATTTTACATATTTGTCCAGTTGTAATCCCACGGTCTAGACTTAAGTACACGACCACAGGAAACTGTTGGATTTTGGGGAGTTTCTTCATAAAGAACTTTCTGATGCATCATATCCGTTTTTATTTTGCTTTTAATAATCAGTGTCAGTGACGAAGGTGGGAGCGGGTTTCTTGTGACTCTAGTGTCGGGAAGCAGCTCTTTCATCTGCTGAGGTTGTATATAGAGCAAGGAGTGGAGAGTGCTGCTCAGCCCCACTGTGTTTACGGCCTGTTTATCCAAGTGGGCATGTGAGGGCTGGGGTCAAACCACACACAGCGAGAGGAGTCCGGACCCCCAATGGACCACTCAAACATGATGAGATTTTACTACTGCTGCTGCTGGGTCTAGAACCACTGTAATCGCCAATACAGTCTTTGGAGTATGCTGCCGCACACAGTCACACACACAGAGCTGACTCACAGTGATGAAAGTTTGTTACTACTGTGCTGAGGCTAAGTGCCTCTGAAGCAGGAAGCTCATGAAGGTTCCTGTGGACCTCAAGGACTCGTAGGGAGGGAGAGAAGGCTTTTAGGACAAGTATGTATACAGTCGACTGCTACTTTAAATCTACTTCATTTATGTTAGATGATGGAAATGCTAAACAAGCCAAACTGTCTGCCTCCTTCCAGCTCCCATTTGCATTAATTGGATAGTATAGCTGAAGACACCATTTTATTTAGAAGTGGCAGTAGTTATTATCTATAACAGAGTTTAATGCTGGCGTACTTTCATACCACAAAGAGTACTATAGAACTATGGTTCTATCACTAGTTGGACTGTCACATCTAAGCATTTTCCCTCAACCAATCAGCCAGAGTTTCACGGAGAGATTCACAGAGCTCTTTCTTGCAAGTACGCAAAGCATTTTTCTAATATGAGACAGCATGTTGGTGTTAGATGTGTAACTATTTTTTACAAAACTCTTTCTGTTGGGCAACTCAAATGCAAAACAAATACGTTATAAGATGTTTTAAAAAGTTCAGAACCCTGTCTTTAAATTATATATTTGGAAGAGGTGGCAGGGATAAAACGTAAAACAAACTTATGAGCATTTATACACATTAAGAAGCCTCAGTGTTTACCGCACCAGATCCTTTAGTATAATATTTTAACATAACATGAAGTTTATCAGCAAATAAATGACAAAATAGGGGCAGCACATACTATTGGTACAAGGGCTTTCAGTTTAGCATGAGTCTCAAAATATAAGGTAACAAGTGAATTTAGCACTAATACATAAGTAATGGCCAATGTGCATGTCAGATGATGTGGTAATTGGCTTTGGACCCCCGACTACCACCTGCGACATCATCAGCTCGAGTCCGGCTGCCAGCACAGAGACCTGCTTTGTGTGTATAGAGAAAGAGAGCTGGCGGTATTTAGAAAGTGACTACAAAATCAAAGGCACACAGACCAGTTTGTTTTCTCACAGTACAGGGCCAGAGTTAAAAAATAGCCAAATAAAATAAACCTTTAATTTGACTGAAATTGGACACAACAAGGGCTGCTGTAGGAAAAGGCTCTGAAGTGTGATTTCTTGTGGTTTGAGTTAATCCTGATTGAGGAGGTCCTGAGTTAAAATGTCAGCAATATGAGACTTAAACAAAAATAATTACAGGCAAGGTGATTGTTAAATAGAACAAGTGTAATTAAATCTGGAGTATCCAACTTTTTTCAAAAATACACTGCGTTTGTCCCAACAGAAAGTCTTGTATAAGCAACAATGTGTGACCAAATCAGACCACAGCAGGCGGTCTTATTAGAAAACATGTTCTCTTTTACATACTGAGAGCTGATTGGCTGAGTGAGGGCTGGTACTCTGACTAAAGAAGCCAAAAAGAGGCCAAAAATACAGGCATGTGAAAACTAGTGACAGAACCAATCTCTTTGGAGAGCGAGGAACACAGACAATTTAATATATGTTTTCAAAGTAAGGTCCTCCAGCTTTAAGGGTCAGGGGAAAAAGGGAGTTACAATCCCAACATCACATAGGTAAGGGGTACTGGAACACAGGTTTAGTCCCACCACCCAAAACACACAACAGTAATAATGTGGTGAGTGAGTGAATGGAGGAGGTGGTTTGAGGGGTGCCTGCCTCACCACCAAGTGTGGAGCGAATGGATAGTGACTTCAGTGCACAAGCATTACTATTACTATTAGTGCATGTCTTTCATTTTCCAGTTTTGTCACGTTGAAATGGGAGCTGCCATATATTGATTTGCTCACTAGACCACTATAGATAAATAAAGTGAGATAACGATCAATTCAAATCATAAAGACATTGCCAAATGTTTGGTTGTAAACATTTTGTGAATGGACATAAAATGGCATTCTAATATAATATAGGGTATACAGTATGTAAATAAAGACATCTTCACTGGCAGTGCACTTGTCCAGGCAGCCCCCACTCCAGAGTACAGCTGGAGAGGGGGCTGCGTCCAGACACTGAGCCCTGCTGAAAAACAACAAGCCACTTCAAAGACTCTCCATTAGTACAACATCATTATCAAGCTTTATCCAGAGCTACAAGTCCTCCTTCTGTTTCAACATGTCCCGCCTGCACAGGGAGGCTTACAATTCTTCAAAATGTTACAAAAGGTTCTTCTAGAACACTTTATGACCCCTCAAACTGATATAATTAACAAAGAAAAATAAGACTAATGTGAATGTTATGTGGGCTAAACCAGTGGCAGTCACTAATTTTCTTTCGCAGTGAGAAAGCGAAGAGGAACATCCCCCGATATTGGGCAGATTTGGATATGGGCAGATGTGGAGAGGTAGACACAAGCTGCTGATATGACTCAGTTCTTGAACACTGAATCCAGCAATAAGTTTGTTTACACATGTATTGGTCTTGCGAGCCTTGATAAAAAAGTTTGGAGAGCTGCTGTTTAATAGCATTTCATTTCATTATTAATTCATAATTTGATTATATATAAATGAAATTAGTTTGACACATGTCCAAAATCTTATCCCAGGCTTCTTTTCATTGATGAGAGACTCACAATAAAATTATAACTTTATGTAGTTGTCATTTTTGGCCATGCTGTGTTGAACTTATTCAAGTTAAATACAAGCTCATGTCTGTGGAGAGGAGAGAGAGACAGGCTTCAGAAAGCAGCTCGTTCAATTCAATCACTAATCCATCCACACAGATCCTCAGGGGCACATAAGTATTTCTCCTCTGTGAGTGCACTTTCCAAGTGATTACTCACTGGCCGTCTGCAGGCCCAGTGCCTGTTGCAACTGTTGAATAAAGGTCGAGGAATGTGAAGTGAAGTGATGCCGAATGAACTCCAGCTTAAGAAGGAGTGTCTTGACTACATTTTGACAAAGTCACTGTGTACCGTGTACTGTACCTACAGCTTCAAGGCCCAGACAAGCAACAACTGCTTCAGCAGATGGCAGCTTTAGGTAGCTCAAAAAACTACTGAAATTAGTGACTAAAAAAGGAATGAGACCGACCTTATTCCACCCTGTCCACTTTTGCTTCATAATGTGTGAAAATTGCACTTCCATTGTGTGTAAGCTCTAGTTCAGACAGAACGCATTCCCTATACATATGCTGGTAACAAAGGTGTAGAGAAAACTTACATACACAAGGTGCTCATGTATTTAAAGCAGGAAACTCTGGATTATTGAACTTGTGGAAATGCAGAGACGTGGAAGCGGTGACAGTCGCTGAGCCCCAGGTAACAAACTCACTTGAGTAACTTTCTCACATAAATACACACGATAAAGCGGCCTGCTTTTACACGCTGATAAAAAACGGCAGAAAAGGCACGGAGGTTATTTCTTCAACAGGAGCAAGGAGTGAGTCGAGTGTGATGAAGAGGCCATCATTGTCTTGTCATGATCATGTCTTACAATTACTACTTTATGCAATCGGCCCATCTGATCAACGAGTGACCATTCAAGGGGTTCTTTGTTTCTTTGTTGTGATAGGCCAATTATGATTGTTGATTGAACTCTAGTTTAGATTGTAATGGAGCTGCATCAACCTATCCAAATTTGTTGCATACATTGTGACAGATCCAGTGACCTGTGACGCTAGAGTTTAAAGGGTCAAATATAGATACTTGTTGAAATTAGTATATAGTATCATTACTAGTTTTAGCATTTTCATGTATTGATTTAATTATTTATTAATTATAATGTGATAGTATTAGTAATATCGAGGCACAGCATCTCATTTCGTCAAAGCCCATCTCTTATAATCAGGCTACATAGTGTGATATGACTTTACAGACACATTTTAAAGTGTGGGGACAGTTTGGAATGAGATAATGGATAAGTATAATTTAACAAAACACATTCCTGAGATTTTTTGCATATGATACAAATTTTCAATATCCAAGTATTGACTAATATTTAAAATATTGGATAATTTCCAGACTGCACCATAGTTTGTTTATAAGATAAGATATTCCTTTATTCGTCCCACAGTGGAGACATTTCAGAAATTCTTTTCTTATGGTCTTAAGAAAAGAATTTCTGAAATTTGTGTAATGACCTAGTGTCTATCCAAAAGAACTGTAGTCATTCCTTATTTTTTTCTAAAACAAGAAATTTTTAAAAAAGTATAACATTTCAGTAGACAATTTTTCAAGTCACTGCCCTCCAGGGAAATGTGACGTCAAAGTGAGGTTTTGTTAGTGTTGGCCTATGAGTCAATGCAGTATAATCTTGGTGGTGATGCTCATTTGAGAGTTCAGGCTTGAGGCTGGGCGTAGCCTCTTTTCATCACAGGTCCAGAGTAATAAAGGCCAGACAAGAGCTAAAATCAACCCATCTCTGATTCCAAGCCCAAGAGATGGTCAACACGCGTCGACAGTGCATTACCTAACTTGCAAGGATTGTGTTGGCCTCATGTTTTGAATTGCAGAGAGGTCAGGACCCTGAAACAAAGTTGGATCATTTAGAATCATTGAAAAACTCACTGCTATTCACCAAGACATGGAGATGTCCTTCATGCTGGGGCCTTTTGTGTGTGCATGTGTGTGCATTAGAATGAAGCAGCTGACCAAAACAAAACTATTCAACAGATTTGGGATACGCACTAAAACTCCAAAAATATTGGTGGTGGAAAAAAAAGATCTGTTCAGTACTGCCCAATTTTCCATGCCCAATCAATCGACACAGTAGAGAAAAGTATTACAATATCTAATAAAATAATTGTGTGTCACTTCTGAGTTTACTCAGTTTATGTTCTTCTATTATGTCTGCTTTATGTTATAATCTCTTTGAATAATAAAGCGATGTGCTGAAAGGTAGCCTATTCAGAGAAAAATTATGACTTGTCCAGTATCAAGGTCCTGTGTCCCGACTGTTCAAGGATAACATTTTTGCAAACTTTAAATGTGTCATATTTTTCTCAATTTTTGTAAGGACTTTGAATAATGGGAAGGACATGAATTGCAATATATCGCAGAATCAAAACGCAATACTTTCTGTATGTATATTAAGAATTGCAATAATATTGAATTGAGGCCCAAATATTGCAATAATATCCCCCCTAAAAAGGATGTTCTATATTGCAAATAGAATACCTGTTTTTGCATACACATTATCCAAGTTGGATTAAACCAAATACTTGCTAATAACTTCTTCCTTACATTTAAAATGAGGTATTAAAATGAAACCTTTGCATCTTGACCTTGACTGCACAAACGCATCTTTCGTGAGCACAACCCCTCCATAAAGTGAAGGGAGGGTCATTGTCTGAAGGCTAACCTTCGTATGACCCACCAAAAAACATTTACTACTTTTGATTAGATCTGGGGCCATTAAGAACAAAGATCCTGCTATAAGAGGTTACATCTTGAGATTCGATCACACCCTGATGTATGCTGCAATAGATATGTGCAAAAGGTAATTGTCTACCATAAAAATAAAAGTTATGCTTTTCATAAAGTGTGTGCATAAGCCAGATGTCCAATTGTCTTTTGGGGAGTAACAGCATGATGCCTGCTTTCTTAAGAGTCACACACTGTGAACGCACTCTGCAAGCTCAAAAATATACGAGCATTAAAAATCTTTCATCATATCAGATAGAACCCGAAGAAAAATAATAGCAGAGAAGAATGATAACTTTTACCTGAGTTGCAAGTCAAAGCTAAACGTAGAGTTAACAATAATGATAGCAACGTATTATTAACAAAACACTTTGAACTCTGGATTATAATCTGAGAGATAAATGTATATAGAATAAAATATATGGGTGTGAAAACTACAATAAAAAATGTAAATCGGGACAGACTTCATGGTCTCATCACTGAAATGAAACTACCTTGTCCCAAATTGTCCTATTTGATCACCTGATCAGCAGGTGTCACTATGCACAAATGGCCGTCCCAGTAACCTATATTTATTTATTTTCTATCGGTTGTCCCAGTCTCATTCACAGTTCACCCTAAACTATTATACTTCTACTTGGTGGTAGGGAAAATCAAAGCACCCGGAGAAAAACTATACAGACTTTTAGACGCTGTTAGGGGCTGAAGGAGGGTAGGGCCTGGTTAGTACTGTGACGTCTGGGAACACCTACAGCCACAGCTGTGGCTGCAAATTGTTGGGTCCATTAAGCCTATAAACTATCAATATTTAGAACAGAACAGTGAATCAGCTTAGGTATTTTTCATTTATTTAAGTATAATATATTAACGTGTCCTGGAGAGAAACACAATTGGGCCCATTTGGAGTAAAACAATATTGTCAGTGTAGACACATTCCCTCTGCCCGCATCTCCAGCTTCTTCTGTCACAAACGTAGTGCTCATGTGCCCCTCGCCACCTACACATCACTGGTTTATTTGTCGAGAAAATTACTCTCCTCATGTTTATTATCTTCAATATTGTCATCGCCAAATATTTATTTCAAAGCATTTCCATAGGCTAATTTTGGGGGAAAAGTGACCATTAAAAACATATTTCAGAATTTTGTAAAACGTTAAAGTCAAGGTTATCATTCTATTACAGAAATCAATTGTTCTGCCAACTTTTCTTTCAAAGTTTCAAACTCATTCCTGTAACTTAGGAAATTGTAGGTTGGCCTTTCCTGTCCATTAGAAGACAGCAACATCTCATCTCTCTCTGAACAGAAGAAGACTGGACCATTTGCTTTTTAACAATGTAAGGCTTTTAAAAATATGGCACCTCAGTGGTGGTATGGTGCTACTTTCTCATTTCAATAATCAAATTTTAGAATTGTATACAAGTATCTGAACATGTGTTTAACTATTTTAATATCATTGTGATGTTTTTGTTTTAAAACAGTCTGACTCTCATGAGCCCTCCCTGTATAAATACAGATCAATACATAAATGAGTAATGCACATGTGAACACACAACCATATCAAAACTACACTTTTTATGGAGGACTTCAAATTGATTTTGTAGAATTGACAATATGACTAGTTTAGAGTAGTAGAAAATGACTGATTCGAGCGTGCTATTACATGTTAATATTGCAATACATGAACTTACTTACATAGTAATAAACTATAGAAATACAAATATAAAATATTTTGGCCACAAGGTGGCAGTGATGTAACAAAGACGTGCCAAAGGTCGTGTGGTTCCTCATTAGGTGCAAGTGGAGAAAGGCTAAGAGGAAAATGCCACAATGAAACCAAGAACACTTCATGAAAGCCAATTTCCTAAAATGAATTTAGTTTTTTAGTCTGTACAATAATCTAATCATCCCAGAGAGATTGGCCCGAAAGTAAAGCTTAGCCACAGGATCTATTAATAAACAAACATGCAATCAGATATAGAGGAATTTAAATTATTCACATTTTGTGTATGAATAAAAACTAAAATATTATAAATTATGATTATAATGTGTTAAAAATATAAATCAAGTGTCAAGTGTAGTCAATTGTTAACAACAATAACAAACATAATAACTATTTCAGATGAGGAGTTTAAGCTTGTCCCAGTGGGAGGCGCCCTCAATCCAAATTGTGAACACATCAAGTATACTAATGAGATTTAAACGGGCAGTGGACAATCACAACATCTGGGCTTGTATCACGCAAACAGTTACTAACCACTAAACAAAACATAATTCATCATAGCTCAACGCTTACAAAGACTGTTTAATGCACCCATCGCTGTCCAAATGGTCACTTGTCTTGCTTCATAACAGCTGTGCCACTTTTCTCCCATACTCCCTTTCCGTGTGTTTGATTCTGTGCCATGCCAGATGTGTACTATAGGCCTGTTTAATCACTAGCAAACTCCTCAAAAAGTTTCTCCATGTGAGATTTTTGCCTGTCAGTTTCAACGGCAGCCTATAATGGGTACTCTTCAAACAAAAATCCTGGACTGTGTTTCTATTAGCTCGAGTCCTGACTAGAACCAGGAAGTACGACCACATTAGTCCGGTCCTCAGGTCCCTGCACTGGCTTCCTGTGGCTCAGAGAATAGACTTTAAAACAGCTCTGCTTGTGTACAAATCTCTCCATGGCCTCGCACCAAACTATATTAGTGACATGTTAGTCCCATATGAACCAGCCCGGACTCTGAGGAGCACAGGGACTGGACTCCTGTTAGTGCCCAGAGTCAGAACTAAACATGGGGAGGCTGCTTTTCAGATTCATGCTGCTAAAATCTGGAACAGTCTTCCTGAAGATGTGAGACAGGCCTCCTCTCTGACAATGTTTAAAACCAGGTTAAAGACGGTTCTGTTTAGCTGTGCATACAACTGAGGGATTTTATATTTTTATCCTTTTTTTTTTAATGTACTGTGATTATTTATGATTTTAATGCTTTCTTGTTCTGTTCAGCACTTTGAGTTGCCTTGTGTATGAATTGTGCTATACAAATAAACTTGCCTTGCCTTGCCTTGCCTTGCCTTGCCTATTACACTCAAACCTCAAACCTAGAAATTATTCATACCCCATGTACTTTTCAAATATGTTTTCGAGTCAGGATCAAACCATTTGTAATGGTAGGGGAAATTGGAACACCCGTTTATTTTTATAAAT
Source organism: Knipowitschia caucasica (assembly GCA_964034765.1). Lineage (NCBI taxonomy): Eukaryota > Metazoa > Chordata > Actinopteri > Gobiiformes > Gobiidae > Knipowitschia > Knipowitschia caucasica. The sequence goes on from OZ035829.1 coordinate 10,045,738, forward strand.
TTTGAAAAGGTCCAGAAAAATTGGAAACAATTGCCATCAGTGTTCAGATGACTGATGAATGGTCAAATTGTTGCTTTAACTATTGATCGCCGAGATGGCCTCAGAGGATTGGTAAGATAATATTGTCACTAAACAGCATCAGGAAGCCCAAGGAACCCTACCAGAGCGGTCAGTATTTATTTACGTAATAAAAAAAATCCTCATGCTTTGACCATCTCACAGAGCAGATCAGATCAGAGATACAAACAAGAGGCCAATGGTTACTCTGGGAGAAGCTGCAAACATCCTGAGCTGAGGGAATCTGTACATGGGGCAACTATTAGTCATACACTAAACAAAATCTGACCTTTACGGACGAGTTGAAATAAAGCCGAAAGAAGCCAAATGAGGAACACATTCAAAATGTGATGCTGTCGTCAAATGAGACCAAAATTTCAGTTTTTGGCTCAAATGCAAAACACTGTGCGGTGGAAAACTAACTGCCAATGGCTCCTACTTACACCATGCCCAGTATCAAACCTGATGGTGTCATTATCAAACTGTAGGGCTGCTTTTAAAAATACAAGACAATCTTGGAAGATAATCAGCTCTGAGTCTGCAAAAAACCATCAGGATAATATCCCTGAACAGAACGTTTCATACAATGGAATGGCATATAACAAAACAACTGTTTCATTTCCAAAAAACAAATTGAGGTGTTCAAAGCATAGGAACTCTTTGTATAACCTAACAATGTTTCAAAATTCTCCCCGACATCATACCTGACCTCTCCTCTCTGGTGGACTTCACAATGCTGTTGAGTGAGGCCATCTCAGAACAGCTGTAATTATAGAGAGTATTAGACAAAGGAAGGCTCTATTTAATTGTTAGGGCAAGATGTGAGCAGTCAGCAGTAATTAGGACATTTTAATAGGCAAAGTAAAGCACACTGAGAACAGCTGTATGAATACTTCTTCGTTTCAGCTATTTTTTCCCTTTTTGTAAGTAACAAAAACATGCATAATTTGTTTTAATAAAAATCCTATCATTTAAATAAAAATATATTATTCATATATTATTTTGAATTATTGTTATTGTTAAAACTAAGCTTGTCATTCTAAGACTATACAGTCGCCAGTGATTTTCCACTTGATGTTTTGGTTATCTGAAAGTCAAAGTTAACATTATAGTTGACGTCGTTGGAGGTTACAAATGTTTTTCTTTTTTTTTATTAAAACGCAGTTTTTTTGTACATATAATTTTGGGTAATGAAAAAGAGATGTCTATGATAGTCTAAATGGATACTGCCATTTCAGTAATTCAAAATTTGCAGTGCTCCGAGAGATGGCTACATCGTCTCCAGCGTCTCCAGCTCCCGCGGCTCTCAACGGCTGCGTCCCTCCTCATGACCTCATGTTCACACCTGGTATCAGTGCAGAGGCTCCTCTGCACGATACCACTGATACCAAAGATAGGACAGTAGCTGTTTGACTGCCTCCAAAGTGCCCCAGTGTTCACCCCACCACCTACTGTGTCCGCATCACTTTAGAAGACCTGCTCCAATCTGCAGAAAGATAATTCCACTGCTACTTAGTTGATTAATCCCTCCTTATTAATCAATTAAATTAAGTTATTGACAAAACATATATAATTTTTGAATTGCTGAAAAATAATTCTCATGATGAAAACATGCATGTTTTTTTATGACTAGCAAGCAAAAGCCTATACACATCAAAATGAGTAATTACATTAAAATGACAAATTACAAAGTATGTTTGGTAAAAATACCTTGAGTATAAATTCTACTTGGCAACAAATGCGCTCATCATATCATTAATACCATTGAGCAGAAATAATGTGGTGTCAATTATAAAAACATCTATTAGACTACAGTGATTTTTTTCCTACAGTCCCTAGTTTGGCTCCATGCATGTTTTCCCTGTGTTCCAGAGGAAGTTCCAGTAAAAGTCCCTGATAGCTGAAGAGCAGTGGAAGCTGATAACACAGGTGTGAACAGCAGAGTAGCTTGTCACTGCAGGACATTAGAATGACGGAGCGCATCGAGTGCCTCGATCATTGAACAGCCTGTCAACATTCAGTATATTTTCCATTAACCCCTTTATCAAATAATGTCCATTTCTGTCCAGTCAGTCATTCTACGTAAATTACTGAATTTAAAATATATGATCTATAATTCGTTGCACGGATAAATGTAGGTTGTAGTATTGAAAATACTACAACCTATTGTAGAATCTATTGTAGAGTATCTGCTTAGTACAAACCACAGATAATTGTAGTATACAGTAGAAAAGTAATTCAATATCAACCCTACTATTGCTGGTAATTGCTGCAGTATAGTCATAAATCTAACATGTGATAAGGTTTCTTTGCTTTAGCCCCTCCTGTCTGGTTCTTATCACACTTATTACCCTCCTTACCTACACCCCCTCTCACATTAGGGAACGAGACGACAGCGCGACCTCTGACACCTTAATCAAGGGGCATTAAAGGGGCCCTTAAACGGACCTGACGGAGTGGGCAGATTCAGAGTGACGGGGCGACCGACAGACTGGCTCAGGGGCTCAGAGGGCCCAGGAGCGGCGGCGGTGAAATGCTGTCGCTGACACGTTCGAGGTGGCAAAGCGGTGGGAGAGTGTTGGCCATCAGAGGGCTTAGAGATTAGCCGGGCAAGCATTAGTTCACTATAGGGGCCTCCGGCTAAGGATTGTCACACATCGCTTCGTCGCCTTCAGACTGAACAAGAATATATAGAGTTAGTAAGAAACCAAGCCGATAAAGATGAAAGGGAGAGTGTGATTTAATGGCAGTGAACGGCGGAGGTCCAAAGAGAGTAACAAGACCAACCAGGTTTGACAATATAAGTGGTGTTGGTTACTGGAAAATATGCATCTAGTACCAATAACCATCAACAGGGCAGACTAGTTAATTGTTGCATCAAAAATCAGAGTGGCCATAAAAAAACAAAATAGAAGGGCCATGGGAACTGGGTTGCATCAGGGTGACCCTAACTCTAACCCAGAGGAGGCACTAACCTCCACTGGGTCAAACGTAATTCAAAAATGTGGTCTACCACCTTAGAGAATAAATGATGCCATGTTGAGTAGGGCTGCATGTATTTTGACAAAATATCCAATTACGATATTTCTGACCAACTTTGTGTTGGCAATAAAATGTTTGACGTCCAACTCCAACTGTTCAATCTACCTCAAGAGAATGTTATTAAGTACCAGGCCTAGCCTGAAATTTGATGAGATCATGTTTTGACAAGCAGGTATTGGTAAGAATATCTGGGATGATCATTAAAACATCATGGCCTTACTTGTTATGTTATGTTTAAGGATTATAAATTTAAAGTGTAAAGATAAGAAGCTAGTACTGCACCCTCACTAGTGCATACGTATTGGTAAAACAAAGTTTCACACTGAAATACCAATGATATTTAAATACATAATGGGACTGATGTCCGTGCAGCAATTCATCTTAATGTGACACATTTGACTGGATTTAGGGTCTGCACCTGGACTGATATCTCCTGCCTGTCCAAATCCTGGCCTCACTTAAACAACAAGCAGTGACACAAACTGACAAATTTGCTCCCAATCTTCAGCCACTAAAATCCCACAACAAACACTGAATTTTGCAACACTTTTCTACAGCCTCTAATTATTGATAAAGTGTGTCCACTAACATGAACCACACCACAAAACAAATAAAGGTGGTGCTCCAAAACCGCTGGTAATATGGCACTGATAAACAAGGAACTAATTGATGATGGTAATCTATTGCATCTGTCACTTCAAAATAACCTCGCTCACTCCACACTAAACTGTACAATGCATCAATCTTACTTCAAGCGTCAAGAAAATAAATGTATGAACCAAAAAAACCTAACAATTATTTAATACTATGTAATATACATAGTATAATCTGAGATGGGAAGCTAAAAACCTTTCCAAAAATCTTATTGAACTTTGGGGACATAAATGTCATGTTGGAGGCTTTGTGAAGGGAATAATTAACAGGACAGGGAAGATAATTTAACGGTTATTGGTTGAGGATATAAATACAATCAATATCTAATCTAATAGATTATTCATGTCTGGAGCGCTATTAATAGCATGGGCGTGAACGAATCGGTGTTTAAATAGTGCCCCTTTCACTGGACAAACAGCTGGAACAAAACAAGAGTGGGTGCTGTGAACATTCGGCAGTAGCGGCCGAGGACATTTCAGGACTTTTCCGTGTCATTGACCCAAATGTAACACATTGGTACAGTTCAGTGTGGAGTGAGCCATCTGTTAAATACATACACACACATTATCAATGTGTTAATGTATTTAATAACACCAGCAACTTTATCAAACATCTGAAAACTCACCACCACGCAGAGTACAGCTAGCCCCGGAGCACAAAAACAACTCTACAACATGGCATTTGTATGAGTGGAATATGACAGTGACTCTAAACAATTGCTAAAATGTTTAATTTTATTATAGTTGAAATGAGAAATAAAACATTTTCAATTTCAGTAACAATGCAGTACTTGTGATGGTATTCGGTATCAGCAAGTACTCAAACTAAGGTACTCTTATCAGTTTTGAAAAAAGTGGCATCGGTGCATCCCTAACTGTCACAGTCCAAGAACTTATTGATAAATCATTGTCACATTAGATTTGTCCATCCTTCGTATACATAAGTATTTTACACATCCTCCTGTCAGATCCATGCCTACTACTACTTGAGCAACTAGAACCCTCCCAAGACTCTGACCAGATCGTTTTAAACCTGCATTATCTGGTATTATCAACATAAACAAATTCCTGATCTTCAGATGAGGTCCTTAAAATTCGTTCTCACTCTTGCCCAACTTCTTCAAGTTGTCAAATTCCTCTTGTATTTTCTCCCACCCTCACGTGTAAATATCGTGTAAATATGTGTGTCAAAATAACAATTAAGCACAACAAAATGGCATAATGCCATAATGTTAGTGATAAGCAAGTAGTGAAAAAGAAAAATATGCAACTTTAAACATGCAGTATAATTGTCCCACTCTCATAGCCCATATCAAACAAAGCATTAAGGTCAGTGATGGGAGCCTGGACGCTGTCCAGTGGTCACTACTGATTCTGGCAGTTTATCCTAGTGGCATTGATGGATGGGTCAAATGCAGAGGACATATTTCCCTGGGGGGAAGTATAACCTTAAAGGTATATGGGAGGATTGTTGTATGGACCTCTTGTGAGGTCCTGTGTTTATGTTTGAAAATAAAACTAGATGAATTTGACAAACAAAGCTGATGATATAAAAGGCTTCACTGCACCTGGTAGTATATGACTCCAGATCTTAAGAGCCTTGGCAGTGCTGTAAATGGTGTTATTTGTCAGTGATTTACTGTGGCCTTGTGCTCTGGAGTAGAGGATGTAGTGCAGCTCTGGGGCTGTCCTGCTGTGAAGCCCTTCTTCTTCTTCCAGGTCGATCATCTATTGGTCCTCCTAATTGTCAATCATTCTGGTGATATACAGTGGGGAAAAAAAGTATTTAGTCAGCCACCGATTGTGCAAGTTCTCCCACTTAAAATAATGACAGAGGTCTGTAATTTTCATCATAGGTACACTTCAACTGAACAGAATGTGAAAAAAAATCCAGGATTTCACATTGTAGGATTTTTAAAGAATATATTTGTAAATGATGTTGAAAAATAAGTATTTGGTCACTTCAAACAAGGAAGATCTCTGGCTCTCACAGACCTGAAACTTCTTCTTTAAGAAGCTCTTCTGTCCTGCACTCGTTACTTGTATTAATGGCACCTGTTTGAACTCGTTATCTGTAAAAAAGACACTTGTCCACATCCTCAAACAGTCAGACTCCAAACTCCACAATGGCCAAGACCAAAGAGCTGTTGAAGGACTCCAGGAAAGGATTGTAGACCTGCACCAGACTGGGAATCTACAATAGGCAAGCAGCTTGGTGTGAACAAATCAACTGTGGGAGCAATTATCAGAAAATGGAAGACATACAAGACCACTGATAATCTCCCTCGATCTGGGGCTCCACGCAAGATCTCATCCCGTGGGGTCAAAATGATCATGAGAACGGTGATCAAACATCCCAGAACCACACTGGGTGGTGAATGACCTGCAAAGAGCTGGGACCAAAGTAACAAAGGTTACCATCAGTAACACACTACAACGACAGGTAATCAAATTTTGCAGTGCCAGACGTGTCCCCCTGCTGAAGCCAGTGCATGTCCAGGCCCGTCTGAAGAGAGAGAATTTAATGTGGTCAGATGAAACCAAAGTAGAACTGTTTAGTATAAACTCAACTCGTTGTGTTTGGAGGAAGAAGAATACTGAGTTGCATCCCAAGAACACCATACCTACTGTGAAGCAAGGGGGTGGAAACGTCATGCTTTGGGGATGTTTTTCTGCTAAGGGGACAGGACGACTGATCTGTGTTAAGGAAAGAATGAATGGGGCCATGTATCGTGAGATTTTGAGCCAAAACCTCCTTCCATCAGTGAGAGCTTTGAAGACGAAACGTGGCTGGGTCTTCGAGCGTGACAATGATCCCAAACACGGGCAACGAAGTAAGAAGCATTTGAAAGTCCTGGAGTGGCCTAGCCAGTCTCCAGACCTCAACCCCATTGAAAATTTGTGGAGGGAGTTGAAAGTCCGTGTTCACTGCTCTCGAGAAGATCTGCATGGAGGAATGGGCCAAAATACCAGCTACTGTGTGTGCAAACCTGGTAAAGTCCTATAGTAATCGTTTGACCTCTGTTATTGCCAACAAAGGTTATATTACAAAGTATTGAGTTGAATTTTTTTTATTGACCAAATACTTGTTTTCCACCATAATTTACAAATAAATTATTTAAAAATCCTACAATGTGAATTCCTGGATTTATTTTTCACATTCTGTCTCTCACAGTTACAGACCTCTGTCATTATTTTAAGTGGGAGAACTTGCACAATCGGTAGCTGACTAAATACTTTTTTGCCCCACTGTATGTGAGACACAATTTAATAGGCATTCCCTCTGAGAAGGGCGGTTATTTCCTAAAACTCTGGAAAATCCTCCTATATACCTTTAACTTCGATTTCAGCAGAAGAATAGCATGCAAATATTACAGTGGGACACCCATTACAGTCTGCATTCGTGTTAAGAAAAGCATGTGCGGACTGAAGAGAATGTAAAGGGAAACATAGGCTGAATGAGAGTGTTTTAACTCAAGCACTGACAACTGGTAATAAAAGTTTAGTGCAGTTGAAGATGACCAGTTACATGCCCCTGCGTGGCCTTCAGAAACAGCCCGGCTCAGGTTACCAGGGGAGGCAGAGGAGCTGGGGGAACGACACGGTCTCCTCACCTAAGAAACATAACTCTCCCCATACCAGAGCATCTGTCACATACTGCCTCCCATAGATGGAGCTCCCAATCACATATAAATCTGTTCCCTTCCATGGCTCCATTAACATTCCTACCAAGCTGGCAGAGAGAAAATGCAGGTTAAGTGGGGTGAGAGCGGTGGGGTACGACGGCACAGGGGATGACCCCAGAAAGAAGAGACTGATAGTGATCGAAAGACAGGGCTTCACAGCAGGACAGCCCCAGAGCTGCTCTACATCCTCCACTCCAGAGCACAAGGCCACAGTAAATCACTGACAAATAACACCATTTACAGCACTGCCAAGGCTCTTAAGATCTGGAGTCATATACTACCAGGTGCAGTGAAGCCTTTTATATCATCAGCTTTGTTTGTCAAATTCATCTAGTTTTATTTTCAAACATAAACACATGACCACACAAGAGGTCCATACAACAGGTCCAACAACATAAAAAAGAAACACATTAAAAACTGTACTTGAACACACAAAACTAAAAAAGGACATTGCTTTCAATTAGTGTACTACAATGTTACTTTTCTGAATGCTGTTTACACTGGCTGTAGACAGCTCCAAATAGGCAATGTTAATATATATATATATAATCTTTATTTATATACCGCCTTTTCACTGCACATCGGAGTCTCAAAGCGGTTTACAATTGTTATTTTTGGGAGCGGAGCGAGTACAGGAGGCGCATGCCAGACCTATTGTACATATTTTTAGTGGTAGGGGAAACCGGAGCACCCGGAGGAAACCTACGCACACACGGGGAGAACATGCAAACTCCACTCAGAAAGGCCCTGGTCCAACCGGGATTCGAACCCAGGACCTTCTTGCTGAGAGGCGAGAGTGCTATCCACTCAGCCACCGTGCCGCCCTAACAAATGTATGTTTAGAGTAAAACAAAATACAGGTACAATTCTTTGTGGCTTTAAAGTTGGAATCTTTTTATCCCGAGAAAGAGTAGGAAAGGAACCAAGCAATCTGATGTGGACACTAAAACTATGCAATAGAGTGGTTTAGTAGCAGTAAGTTATGCAGATTTATCAGGGATGACCCTAGCAATCCCAGGTCAGCAGTGGGCAGCAGAGTAGCTCATCTGATATGAACCAGAGACCTTGAGCACTAACTCCCTAAACCATTACAGCACTTTCACACTGTGACACTGGTTACAGCAGTGAGTAGGCAAACATAAGAAAGATAAATCAGTATCTCAACTACAAACAAAACAGTTTGCACCAATAGAAAAAAAAAATAAAGTAAAAACTTCACTGATATATTCACAATACATTTTTAATGTATCATTATTAATATTATTGTTTCTAGCTGAGGAAACCAATGAGCTTGTTCTTTTCTGGATTTAGACATTTTCTGAACTCGCGCCAGAATGCTGAAGCATTGCCAATGCCTTGTAACTGGTACTATTGAGGGTCTTGTTTGGGAATAAGCCTGTTACATGGGTCTAACGTGGGTGCAGGTTGTGTCACATTCCATTCCTGGCAGAGGTTCACTGGAAGCCCCCCTTTCCTGCTCTGGTTCCTACCGGCTGATTCGCTTAATGACTTTTCACTTTTTATGGGAGAGTTGTGAGAACCCATCACCACAAACTGCTCTGCACAAACCAAACCACCACCAAAGGGCCGTGGTCAACATTAACCTAATTATCCAAATTAATTACATCTTTACAAACGGCATAAATCCCCACAACAGCATCAAAGAACAAGTCCATCGACATTATTCATACAGAGTTCATGCAATGTCTTACACAAGTTTTACTGGGCCCTTGCATCACTACCGGGTTAAATTGGGTACACCAATACAAAGGAATTGGAATTAGTGGCTGGATGTTGAAGCAACAAAGCATAAACAATTAATACAGAAAACACTGATTTAACTATAAAGACTAAACAATTGAAAATAAAGGGAATCACAATTACTTTCATTGTTCTAATTATAAGATCATCAATATGATAATGCACATGGGACAAAACAGGGTAGATTTTTAAATGGCCAAGAAGAAGTGGCTGACAACAACTTTAAAACAACTTAAAAAACACTTTACTGGACGGAACCAGATTAGAAAGAGGTGATTGATATAGTATGAAAACACAGTGGAAACTGGAAGTTTACATAAAAAAGTTTACATAAAAAAACTCAACAACAGCAACAAAAATAGATCAACAACAAGCCATCAACCAATTGATAGACAAAAGGACTACAACCCTAATTATATGCAGGATTTATCTGATTAATTGCCAGAGCCCGGGAAAGTGTGCAGAGCAGAACGAGGAGGAGGATGTTCTGGTACAGCTGTGGAGGAGAGGGACCTGCACGGTGGCACTGTGACCACGGGTTTTTCAAAATCCAGTAGTCCTTTTCAGTAACAATGGTCCAGTTCAGGCTTAGTGGGAATCCCTCTGATGTCCAAGAGTCTGTATGTGATTCCAGTGTTGGCCAAAAATCAATCAGTAACCAGCCTGTAATAATAAGATCCTACTTATAGCTGTAATAATGAGAGATGAAAGACAGAAGCAACCGACTGATAAACTAGTGCTCCACTGGGAGCCACCACAAATTAATGTTTCTTCTCTGTCAGCAAAATAAGAGGAGTAATTTTCCCCATATGACGGATCACGAGCCAGGCCAGAGACATATGACTAGGTAATGAAACTATCAGTGACACGTAAAAGCAGTCAACAAATCATTAACCTCAAAGTTTGTGTCTTACAAACAAAAACAAGTGAAAGGAAAAAAATAAATTATGCAGGATACTGTCAACTGTATTGGGGCTGTACAGGTTTTAGTTACATTAATTTGGAATGGAATCAATAATAAAAATGTTATGGTCGCAATTAGCAAATTGCAAGGAAAGCTACATGTAGGCCACGACAGCAATCCTCACTTATCCAGTTTGTAGTAAAACAATAGCCGAATGACTTAGTAAGTTTATATTATGGAAATAGAACATAGTCTAACATAGAACATAGAAAACTAGTCTAGAGTCTGAAAAAAGGTATGTTTACAATTAATATTTTGAACAACAAATATTCAGATATTGATCAAATCAACTGCCACTGAACTATTTGTGCCAAAAAAAGGTCCAGAACATTTTTGGAATGGACTATGGTGAACAATAGACTGTATAATTCCAATGTGCTGGGTAATTGCCATATTATCAGAGCCTTTGTTAAGTAATATCTTATTTTGTCTAAGATTATTAGTTTTTATATAAGTGAAGCCCTGTGCTCTAATATGCAAGAGTACAACCTCGAGCCACAGATTTGCCGTTCCTCTGAGGCAAGTTGTTATGATTGTGATCCATGTTCTTGATCTGACTGAGAGGAATGTGACCACCTTTGATCCGGTGACAACATTCAATTAGATAAGGTTAACTAAATTGACCTTCTCCACTCAACTACTTAGTTCACAACGGGATGAAGAGTAAACAGCCTGTGTGACTAAACACTGGGGATTGGTGACCAAACAGACACTAGAATATAATAGAAGTTAAGTCAATACAAACTAAATACCGTTCCAGCCATTAGTCTGATATGGAAAATTATTAGTTTGAAACATTCAAAATAAGTGCTAAACATAAAAATGCATCCATCCATCCATTTTCTTCCCCTTAATCCATTTCTGGGTCGGGGGGGTGGCAGTCAGAGCTGCACCCAGTACACTTAGCACCAGCCCCTCACTGATCCTCCTGCAGGTGGTGAGTCCACAGGAGCTGAGATCTTTCAGTTGGGGCTTTGGGCAAAGTAGGGTTAAGTGTCTTGCCCAAGGACACAACGACAGCAGTCATCAGTGGGAGTCATGAAGTAGGTCTTATGGTGGGCTTGAACCCACGACCTTCAGGCCCAAAGGCCAATGCTCTACCAACTGAGCTACTGTCGCCCTAAACAGTGCTAGACCTAAAAATGCTAGACCAATAATACCATAAATGTGTTATAACAACTAGAATATCACTCGCTTTAGCATGTCTCCAGCACGGGCCAGCTGTGTGACAATCAAATTTTTTACAACTGAAGGAGATTTTTTTTTTTATTAAATGTTTTTTTCTTTTCTTATCATTTTTTTGTTGTTATTATTAATAAATAAATAAAACCAGCTCATGTTCAGGTGACAGGAGCATTCAAACTCCACAGAGAAAATCCTGATCTAGCACAAGAATCGAACCTGCAACCATCTTGCTTTAAGGACTGAGGCCTTCTGGGCCCCATCAGGCAACAATCCACTGGAGGAATGCTAACTTCTTGACAAATGCAAATGAAGCATTTAGCCTTTTACTTTGGACTAGAGCAGAGAAAATGGTCCGAACTAAGCGCAAACTTCACCTCTGCTGCTGTGACCCATCCTGCTCCACCCAGTGGCTGCACCACCTGGTGCTGTGACCTGAAGTGCTGTTGCATTATATTATTATTACTATTGTTAGCTTTTTAGAATTATCAATTTGTTTCTTTTGTTTGCTTAGATGGATGTGTTTTTGCTGCTCCTGGACAGCTGAATTTCTCCTACGGGGATCAATAAAGTATCTATCCATCTATCTAACCAAGTGCAACTACTGACCCAGAATCCCAAAATATAAATGTGACCATGAAACATGAAGCATTTAGCCTTTTACTTTGGACTAGAGCAGAGAAAATGGTCCGAACTAAGCGCAAACTTCACCTCTGCTGCTGTGACCCATCCTGCTCCACCCAGTGGCTGCACCACCTCTGGTGCTGTGACCTGAAGTGCTGTTGCATTATATTATTATTACTATTGTTAGCTTTTTAGAATTATCAATTTGTTTCTTTTGTTTGCTTAGATGGATGTGTTTTTGCTGCTACTGGACAGCTGAATTTCTCCTACAGGGATCAATAAAGTATCTATCCATCTATCTAACCAAGTGCAACTACTGACACAGAATCCCAAAATATAAATGTGACCATCTGTATCTTGTGAATGTGACAGAGGTAACAACAGCATAGAATAATTTGCCTTTATTATTGTTGCTAGGAGAAAGCCAGGGCACTAGTCGGTAGCCTATAGAGCCAGAGCTGCAGTCGAAAGTATGTCCTCACAGAGCTACATGCTGACACCACATGAGTGCGTCTATAATACTGGAGCTGCAATAGTAGTAGTAGCTGCCCTCAGAGGGCCACCTTTTTACGACTAGGGGTGTGAAAATTTCTAAATATTCAATGTTTCGATACTTTTCTATAGCAGTTGACCCAATTGATTGGGAACAGTGCTTTTTTTGAGTCGATCCACGTCATGCCTTGATGCAGCTACTTGGAAGAAATAGAATATATACAGTATATAGACACGCAATACACCTTCGTTATACATATAAAGGCTTAGGGCTACACAATACATCAAAACAATATTGGTACGTGCAATATCCATATCTAAAAAATGTGTGATAATGTTGACATATTTATATATGCATTTACGTATATATAATGGCAAATCTTTAACTGCAGAAATTACGCATTATATACAGTGTCTTGCTAAAGTATTCGGCCCCCTTGAACCTTTAAACATTTTGCCACATTTCAGGCTTCAAACATATAAATATAAAAAAAAATGTTTTTGTCAAGAATCAACAACAAGTGGGACACAATCGTGAAGTGGAACGAAATTTATTGGATAATTTAAACTTTTTTAACAAATAAAAAACTGAAAAGTGGGGCGTGCAATATTATTCGGCCCCCTTGCACTAATACTTTGTAGCGCCACCTTTTGCTGCAATTACAGCTGCAAGTCGCTTGGGGTATGTCTCTATCAGTTTTGCACATCGAGAGACTGGAATTCTTGCCCATTCTTCCTTGCAAAACAGCTCGAGCTCAGTGAGGTTGGATGGAGAGCGTTTGTGAACAGCAGTCTTCAACTCTTTCCACAGATTCTCGATTGGATTCAGGTCTGGACTTTGACTTGGCCATTCTAACAGCTGGATACGTCTATTTGTGAACCATTCCATTGTAGATTTGGCTTTATGTTTTGGATCTCCGTCCCAGTCTCAGGTCTTTTTTAAATAGTTTTAATAGTAATTATAGACACAATTTATTTTTATACTGTATATTATAGTATTATATTATAGTATAGGGGCGACAGTAGCTCAGTCGGTAGAGCATTGGCCTTTGGGCCTGCTGTCGTTGTGTCTTTAAGACACTTATCCCCACTTTGCCTGAAGCCCCCACTGAAATTTCAAGGCTTCTGTGGATTCACCATCTGCAGGGGGATCAGTGGGGGGCTGGTGCTGTGTTGTACTGGGTGCAGCTCTGATGGCCATTAAGGGGAAGAAAATGGATGGATGGATATTTATATACTATATGATAGTTTCTATTATTATTTATCTAGAACTATACTTCTTGGTAACACAATCAAACATGTGAGACAAAGAGTGACTTTGTGTCCCTTTACGTCCTTATTAAGTGGTAGAAAACAGATTAGTGTGCCTAGACCTTTAGGTTTTGAATGCTGAAAACAATCAATTACCTCTTTCTCTCACCCACTGACCTGTTATACTGATACAAATGCTTTAGAAGTCAAAAACAAGTGACCCAGAATGACCTTGTTCACACTCAAATACCTAATTGTCAACTCTCATCAACCTCTATGCCAATTGTAAGATTGAAATAAACAAGTAATATTGCCAAAATAAAACAACAGAGGTACTGTTGGACTATTGTGGTTGGATATAAGTCTATAATAGTAGATTGAGACGCCTCTTATGGTGTGAAAGAATTATGTGAATAATTATAAAGCGACTTTATGAATGTCTTTGAAAGTCACTCTTTCATTTAAACATTTTGTTTATCTTAGAAATGTGTTTGATTATTCACACTACTCATTATGGCCAATTGAAAAGGGCTCCTACCTTAGTTGACAGTTACATTGCCTCCTGCCCTTTGGCCACCTGCCTCACACTCTGGCCCGGCTTTAAGCACTGTGAGAGTGGCCTAAGTAGCCAGACACTTCACAGATGAACAGCTCCAGTAAGGGGCCCTAGTTGACCTCAAAATCCAATTCCCTTCAGAGGATCTAATCTCTACACATACAAACACAGAGTAATAAAAGAATTAGCAGTTTCATGAATCAGAATTTCACTTCATAAAACAATTTTCTTTGTTTTATAATTTTCTATTTCTTTTGAATCAGACCGTCAACTGTCAGGGTGTAGATCCTGTGGAGGAATGGTATATAAGATTTTGTTCTAAAATTACATTTGCATATTATTTTCTAAATGTTTATGTTTTACTTTTTGCTTTAAAATTGTCTAGTTTTACAAAAATTACTAGTTTGTAATTCTTAAAATCATTAGAATTTAAATTACTCTTCATCAGAAGGGTTCTAACCACTGCCGCTTTAAAGGCTGTGGGAAACAGCCCACTCTGAAGAGAGTAATTCTTCATGTTTAGAAGCTCATTTGTAAAAGACTTATAAAGTTACTTCAACATAAATTACATAAATGACTAGAATAGCATTTTTGTCAACAGAATTTAAGACGCCATATCCACTATACCTCTGTATTTCAGTTTTAGATAACTTTAGTTATTGATTTTATTACAGTGGAAATATATGAAATATGAAAAGAGTCCAATTTCCAATGGCACAATTCTCCACATTCACACCCCATTGACAAAGTCACTTAGGCCACTAATAGAAACAAAAGACTGGAGGAGCATGTGTTAGAATGCCTGTGTGTTTCCCTGATCTGCGCTGCAAGCAGCAGAGCACTTGAATTAAGTGGCAAGATCAAAGTCAGGTGGCGCCTTGCTTCCATCTGCTCTCATTACTCTTACCAACTTCCACTATAACATCCACCTGTCCCCAACTCTAGCACACAGCACAGTTCATAAATGTCCCATGAACTCAGCAGCATGGAGGTTTGTCAACTGGGCTTGTATTGCATTTAATGATAGTGGTGATGGAGATGACCGTTTTGTTCTTTCTCCATACAAATATAATTTAGTGCTATGCAGACCGAACACCAGCAGTCAGCACCAGCAATTGTAAGGATTGGTAATTCTATTCTAACAATGCCCCTTCCTCCATTTGTTTGATTACAACAACAACAGAAATGTATTAAAGAAATAAATATGTTGTGTTGTAGGCTAATTCTTTGTTCAGCTTTCAAAACTTGCCTAAATGAAGATTAAAGATCACTTTGTTCCCCTATTCCCACAGCTCCTGTGGTATGGTGAATGCATCTTCACTAAAGCCCTTTATGGAAAACATCTTTAACATTTGGTCTGCTCTCAATGCACTTCATTAAATGTAACATTTTGAGATCCTAGAGTTCTGAAAGGAGCATAAATCATTGTTTTGCAGCTGCTGGCGTGTCTGGGGAAAACACATGCGATCCCTCACTCTATGCCTCTCTATGATCATGAAGCCCACCCGCCACAGTCACACTGCTTTAAGGTTCTTTGGGGGAACACCTGCAGACTGCTGCATGGCCTGAAGTTCAACACATACCCCAGCTCCTCACACGCCCTCTGCCCTTCAACTTCCAAAACCGGCCCCTTTAGTTCCCCTTAGTGTTCCCCATCAATCAGCTGTGACAGACCCAAGACCATACCCTATAGCCCGACACATAGCAGCCAACTGGTGAGCTCAAGCCACTGTCCAGATCTTAGAATGATCAAGGTTTCTTGTGACTGATGCTGTATTGAGTGAGCACTGGTAACCATTACGCACAACAGAGCTAAAACAGTTCTGTCTTTAATGCTTCATGTGGCTCTACTCTCTTCAGATTAACTTCACCAGTGACTTATTGATCTCATGCCAGTCAGTTGGATACAGACAGGAGTCCCAGTAAGTGTTGGAGAGGGATGACAAGGGCTTGGCTCACAGCTGCACCCATATGCTGGCCTAACCTGTGCCCTCTGGAATGAGCCTGTCAGTCTCTCTACTGCGGACTTAAAAGCACCTACTACTTGTTCAAGACACGGTGTCATCTCTTTCCATAATCAAACATTTCTATATTAATTTGGGCTGCTCCATAAGGCCAGAAAATACAATCACAATATGAGAAGGAAATAACACTGGGAAATCTACAGTATGTAATATTGCTATCAAATGATTTGGCTCTATCACTAATTTCAAAAACATTATTGTACTCAATATCAACTATTTAGTTCAGCTTTTTCAGACAGAAATGTGTGAGAGAGGACCACCCTCACTCAGCCCATCAGCTCTTGTATGTACAGTGCCTTGCGAAAGTATTCGGCCCCCTTGAAACTTTCGCCACATTTCAGGCTTCAAACATAAAGATATAAAAAAAATATTTTTTGTCAAGAATCAACAACAAGTGGGACACAATCGTGAAGTGGAACGAAATTTATTGGATAATTTAAACTTTTTTAACAAATAAAACACTGAAAAGTGGGGCGTGCAATATTATTCGGCCCCCTTGCGCTAATACTTTGTAGCGCCACCTTTTGCTGCAATTACAGCTGCAAGTCGCTTGGGGTATGTCTCTATCAGTTTTGCACATCGAGAGACTGGAATTCTTGCTCATTCTTCCTTGCAAAACAGCTCGAGCTCAGTGAGGTTGGATGGAGAGCGTTTGTGAACAGCAGTCTTCAGCTCTTTCCACAGATTCTCTCGATTGGATTCAGGTCTGGACTTTGACTTGGCCATTCTAACACCTGGATACGTCTTTTTGTGAACCATTCCATTGTAGATTTGGCTTTATGTTTTGGATCATTGTCCCGTTGGAAGATAAATCTCCGTCCCAGTCTCAGGTCTTTTGCAGACTCCAACAAGTTTTCTTCCAGAATGTTCCTGTATTTGGCTTCATCCATCTTCCCATCAATTTTAGCCATCGTCCCTGTCCCTGCTGAAGAAAAGCAGGCCCAAACCATGATGCTGCCACCACCATGTTTGACAGTGGGGATGGTGTGTTCAGGGTGATGAGCTGTGTTGCTTTTACGCCAAACATATCGTTTTGCATTGTGGCCAAAAAGTTCGATTTTGGTTTCATCTGACCAGAGCACCTTCTTCCACATGTTTGGTGTGTCTCCCAGGTGGCTTGTGGCAAACTTTAAACGAGGCTTTTTATGGATATCTTTGAGAAATGGCTTTCTTCTTGCCACTCTTCCATAAAGGCCAGATTTGTGCAGTGCACGACTGATTGTTGTCCTATGGACAGACTCTCCCACCTCAGCTGTAGTTATCTGCAGTTCATCCAGAGTGATCATGGACCTCTTGGCTGCATCTCTGATTAGTCTTCTCCTTGTTTGAGATGAAAGTTTGGAGGGACGGCCGGGTCTTGGTAGATTTGCAGTGGTCTGATACTCCTTCCATTTCAATATAATTGCTTGCACAGTGCTCCTTGAGATGTTTAAAGCTTGGGAAATCGTTTTGTATCCAAATCCGGCTTTAAACTTCTCCACAACAGTATCTCGGACCTCCCTGGTGTGTTCCTTTGTCTTCATGGTTCTCTCTGCGCTTTAAACAGAACCCTGAGACTATCAAAGAGCAGGTGCATTTATACGGAGACTTGATTACACACAGGTGCATTCTATTTATCATCATCAGTCATTTAGGACAACATTGGATCATTCAAAGATCCTCACTGAACTTCTGGAGTGAGTTTGCTGCACTGAAAGTAAAGGGGCCGAATAATATTGCACGCCCCACTTTTCAGTTTTTTATTTGTTAAAAAAGTTTAAATTAAAAAAAGTTTAAATTATCCAATACATTTTGTTCCAATTCACGATTGTGTCCCACTTGTTGTTGATTCATGACAAAAATAGCAAGTTATTTTAATCAGAAGAATTCAGCCACCATGACGCGCGAGTGGTTAGTTTGCGAAAATGCTTCACTGTGTGGCAGGAGTTTAAAGGCATAGCGACTCGGACACTGAGCAACATTGACAGCTCAATGTGCCTCGACTTGCTTAAGCTCAGAGCAACCCCCCCCCAAAACCCAGCGAGACCCTGTGACAGAATGGGAACAGACCAGAAGCAACCAGCAGACCTGTGTTAGCAGAGTGTTATCCAGAGAGAGGAGGGCTATCTGAAAGCATCGCATGTTATAATTTATATTGAGACCAAAAATACAACCCATGTATTTCACAAAATCTCTCCACCCTTGTTTCATAAAGATATATACCTAGGTTACTAATACGGATTATACTCGCGGCGCAAATGTATAAAGTAATGAAGTAGAAGTACATAAGTGTATAGTAGGAAATCGTAACTTGTCAGTGCGGCCTGGCTATAGCTAATGCTAAGCGCTAGCTCGAGACTCGACTGCTCTACCCACTAACCCTGGATTCCAAAGCTACAACAATACACAATAACGCCAGCTAATCTCTAACCCTCAGGACAAGGATCCAGGGTTTCTAGCGTCGCCATATGGCAACTCGAGCTATACAGGACTGAGGGAGAGACTGAAGCAGCCATCAAATCTGTATGTCAATCAAATCTTTATTGTGTGAGAGCACATTTAAAACAGCCTAGGCTTACCAAAGTGCTGAACAGACAGCGAGACCAATTATAAATAAAAAACAACATAAAATACAGAAATGTAATATACAAAAAGAACATCGAAAAATTTGTCTCTGTCTACTAGGTAGTAAAAGAGCCAAAGAAAAAAGATGCGTTTTTAAGCAGGGATTTAAAGTGCCGAGTGATAGCCATAGGGATAGCGAGCGGCATAGGCTAGGCCTAATCCCGAGCAATCCCGGTCCTGTCACAGCGAACCGGCAGACCTGCCGACACAAGTCAAAACAAAACAAACTGAAGAAGATCGCACACAAGTCTCCTGGATCCAGTCGCTCTTTAAAGCCTGAGAGCCCTAAACCGAACTTTGGAGGATTTTGTAAGCTGCGGACAACACGCTGTGCCTCAGGCCTCATTCTCCCCTCCTCACCCTCCCCCGCACCCACGAGTAGCTAGTGCCCCTCCCCGACATACCCGAAGCAGCGACCCTACTGTTCGTTTAACTACCGCACCTATGCGACTCTCCGCAATATCAATAAAATTCCATGAATAAGGATCAAATCCAAGTATAGTGGAATTGTCCACGGTCGGCTCGGTCGTGACCCATAGAAGGATACGAACTGGGGTAATGCGCGGAGGAACTGGGACTCTTTTTCGTTGCGGCATGGCATGATTCTGCTGATCTGTTCTAAGTAAGATAACATGGTAAACGAAGACTAGGAAAAGATTATAAGAGTTAGCCTCACGCCGCTTCTGTTGGTGCAAACTCCAGGCCTGACTGTTGACAAGCTATGCAACAGAGACCTGTAGATTTCTCAGGAAAGTGCAGGGGGCGAAGTGGAAGGCGCAGCTAAATTGTGCTCACACAATCTGAAACCCCGAAACACATACATCACTTCCCTTGTTTCAGCATCCAACACTCGACCGAAAAATATGTCCCCAACAGCCAGCACAAACCATGCGCTAACTTTTCCTTCAAAAAGGAACGCAATAACCCAATCATCTAAAGAAAACTTTCAAAAAAAAAACACATTTTGAAGCACTCCTATAGGCCAAATGTAAAAAGACTCACACGCGACAAACCATTATTCCCGATACAGAATCCATGTAACCAAATCTTGTAGAAACCCAGCAAGTCTAGTACCAATAGGAACAAAATTTAAAAACTCACAGTTGAAGATAGTTTGAAAATAGTTAAGCTGTCTAATATCACATGAAAAAATAATGAAGTAATGTTACACTATACCAAAAAAGAAGCCACAACAAAAGAAAAGGAGAACATGCTAATACCATGGAATAAATGGCCAAATGAGCAAGAAACTGGAATGAGACTCGCGATAAAGCATATTAAAACATAAATCAAATCCTGCCTCATACAATAGATAGGTCATAGGACACATTTAACCATCACACTGAGAAATAAAGGTTAGTTCAGCCAAAAATTGCGGAAAGCCAAAGCTACATTCTTTTACGAATATACTCTTTCAGGAAGCAAAGGGAGAACATCCCAAGAGAGATCTGCAAAATCTAAATCAACTTAACTGGAAGAAGACATATAACGCAAAACAGCAAGGCGAATTGATGCTAAAAATAAGACATTTCTGTGTCGGATCCAGATATACTGACAAATGAATTTAATAACTA
Source organism: Knipowitschia caucasica (assembly GCA_964034765.1). Lineage (NCBI taxonomy): Eukaryota > Metazoa > Chordata > Actinopteri > Gobiiformes > Gobiidae > Knipowitschia > Knipowitschia caucasica. Next base: position 10,066,208 of record OZ035829.1, read on the forward strand.
TTTTGTCAACTCTGTCAGGTAAAATAAGTGAGTTATTTCCATCCTATGATTTGAAAACAAGGTCCATTGATCCCAACACAGCCTGTCATTTCGTTTACGTGAAAAAACATGGCTAGAAGTTTCCAAAATTATTGGTTCACCTAAAAATTCTAAAGCCAAAGACATTCATGGTTTGGACACTCTTCTAAAATTATGCAAAGAGTCTTGTATAGCCCCAATAACACAAATGGTTAATTTGTCAATCAATCAGAGTTGTTCCATCCTCCAGGAAACTGGCCACAGTTCGCTCCAATTTTTAAAACTGGTGACAGATCGCAAATATCCAATTATCGACCAATTTCTATACCTTCCAGTTGTTTCCAAGATTGTTGAGAGATGGGTAGCAAATATTATAAATGAACATCTAAACAGTAGCTCGTCTGGCTTGCATGCCTTGCAATTTGGTTTTAGAGCAAACCATTCCACTGAATCAGCAAACAGCTCTTTATTAGAAAACGTAAAAAAGTAAATTAGATATATATAGATGTGTTGGTGCAGTGTTCCTTGATCTTAAAAAGGCATTTGACACTGATCAGCCATGAAATTCTGATAGCAAAATTAACAGACTTCAACTTCTCGCCAGAGGCCATTCAAAGATGAAATCATATATAGCTTCACTGAGAAACAATGTTACAAATATGGCAGTGTAAAGTCTCATCAATCCAGGATGTCTCAGTCGGTGTGCCGCAAGGATCAATAACTTGGCCCCCTATTATTCTCACTGTACATAAATGATCATTCCAAAACATGTACTAATGTGAGTTTTCAAATGTATGCAGATGATGCTGTAATATATACTCAGCAAGGACGTTAAGGAAGCAGCTTCCATTTTGACCTCAGCCATGGAGCAAGTAAAATGACTGGCTGTTTAAAGAGCGACTAAACACCTGTGCCCTGCCTTACTCCGCCCACAAATGAAGATTTAAAATTTTCTCTAGAAAAGGGCGTTGCCTGGAGGCCAAGGGACAAGAAGGGGGATTAGAGTTGGGCGTGGTCTGGCTGTGCTTTGCCAGTCATTTGTCACACTAAAAAAAAAACAGACAGTTGTCATTGCTGCTTAAGCAATGATTTTACAGACAGAAAGTATCATATCCACCCTTGTTTACACACTAAGTATAGAATTGTAAAGCTACCACCCTGAACCCTAACCCACTCTCAATAATTCTCAGAATGACTCAATGTTACTTTCATTTTAATCCCACAAGATGGCGCCGTGAAATACTCCATAACTGCAGCTGGGGCGTGTGTGAGAGTTGAATGGGATCACATCACTGGCTCTGACAGACTGACGTCACACAAAACAACTGATGTCATAGAGAACTTCAGAGTCAATGGAGAGGCCAGAACCTAAATTCAAATGTAGTACCACCAAAAAGGTTTGAGAGGGCACCACACAGCGTTTTTGGCTCAAAAGTGAATATTTTATCTATATTTGAACTAAAATGTCAAAAAAAGACCAGGATATGTAGTCAGCACTACAATAAACATACTTATGCAGTTTATGAGTTAAAAAAAGTTGATTTGGTGTTTAGTCGCTCTTAAAATCATGCATTGCTTCCTAAATTCTTAAACGTGGGCCTTATTTGGCACACTTTGTGCATTATGTTGACCACACCGTTTTGCTCAAATAAAAAATCCAAAGGTTTTTGTTTTGGGTACTTAAAAGCTTCCTTACTGAATTGATTTTCAAAGGTTTATATTTTTGTTACTGTGTAAGTACAGGCGGTGTTAAACATGCTTAGTTTTCTTGTGTTTTTTGCATTTTATTACATGATGTTCTGTTAAATTAGTCAGGAGTCAAATACCAAAAATCGAACACAGCATGTAAATAAAAACATGACTTTATGGTCAATGTCAATTACAGATCCATATCTTGGTTGCTCTGACATGGACCTTTTTGGATAAAACAGAAAAAATTAAATGGGAGTGTATCTTACTGTTCCGCCTTCTGCAATAATGAATTCCAATGTAAAAAATGAAAGGACATTTTACAGATCCATAACATTCACATTGTGATTACAGAATGTGGTTAAAGGGTGTAACTTTGATTCGATCTATCATTTGTATTTGTGATTTTTCGATCAACGGGATGAAGTCCACGGAGCTTACAATCTCTGTCAACATCATGGTCACCTGCACTTCTGAGCTATGATCTACTTAAACAGTTACAAAAAGTTATGTTTTTATCATTGTCTATTGATTCTACAGAAACAAATGCTGCAGTCTGTGTTACTTCGGCTTGTCTTCCCATGTCCCTCAAGTAAACAGATTTCATCTTTGTTTGTATTCTCACCAATTACCTTATACACACACTATAATAAAGTTGGTTCTTTTTGTCACAAGGCAGTTTTGTCTGACCTGGTATCAACTTTATCCATCAGTTGGGTGGATAAGCTGTCGGTCTTTGGTTGTTTTGTTTTGATTAGTTGGTCAATTATTTCTTAGTCCTTCTATATCAATGATACAAAAGGTTTCCATGGGGAAATGAGATAATAAGCTGGTAATCATGCAGGTCAAAATGTGGGATTTTACTATGGCTTCATTAATTCAATGCATATATCTTTACATTAGTTTCACAATTTTTAGTAGAATTAGAGATTTAAAATCGGAGTTTACTGGTTTTTCAATCTGCAGCTGAGGGAAATAAACTATTCTTAGAAAGTAAGGCTTTTCGCTGGCATTGTTTGCAATACTACGCTGCCTCTAACTGACCCCTTTGTGGACTTTACTCCATAATTATTTGACAAATACATGCACCTGTCAGAATCACGACTTCAACATTTCAGATCGATTTTATTTGCTTCCTGTGTGCGTTATGTGTAGTGGGAGGAAAGTGGAAAAAACAAACTGTGTAACCGCTCTGCCTGCGACTAGTGAGATGACGCATTGTTCACTTCCGAAACGGGACACAAGGCGGAATGAGGTTTTAACACGGTCCCCTGAGCGGATGAGGTCTGAGGAAAAACACAGCCTAACAGTAGGCACTAGGAGAACTCCATCATCATAGTGGTTGTGTTTTCAGAGTTGTGATGAAGGCAACTCCAACACAATTCTTCAACTTTAAATAATAGTATATATCAAGAGAACCCCAAAGAAATCTGCTCAGTTCCATGTGCTACGAGGGATCAAACCATTGAAGTAGAGGTGAGGGAAAATAAGATTATTGCGTTATTTATTTCAATTATTATCCGTTTCACTTTTGGCGTTTTACGCCAAGATTATGGTTTTACGCGATTATGGCTGCTTTTTTGTGGATCAGGGCTGTGTCATGAATGTTCAAATATAAAGGTTTTTTGAACTTTCCTTCCTACATTTTTGCACTTAGGATTGTGCACAAATGGTGGTCATACCCAATTGTTTTTGCTATTATATAATTATATCCTACACATACATTTGTGAGTTATATACATTTAAAAGCAAGATGCCATCTAGTTTATGCAAAGATATGGATTAATTTCCCATACTGGATTATTTTTCAGAAATCAAAAGTGGATATTGCATTTCAATGGACATTTACGGAAGAAATGGCACGCTTGGATTAATCGCTGTGGCCTCTTTTTCCTTTTTATTTTTGTTTTGTTGGCTTCATATTATGCTTTATATCTTTTTAGTGTAAAGTCTGGTTATTGTATGCACTTGTATCTTAATGTTGATGAGAAATATCTTCTAAAATGATGAATAGCTTGTGGGGTTGATGACCTCATAATAATGTGCTTTTACAAGCTGAACTCTGAAAAAATCAGTGACGGTGGGTGTTATGTGGTTAATGTGTAGGATCATTATAATGTGACATTTGATATTTTCTCAATTTTTGTAATGCCTTTGAATAATATGAGTGACATGAATCGTAATTAATCGCATCTAGCATCTATTTATTGAATTGTGCCTAGATATCGGCTACAGTCATATTTTTGCCAATTCCCACATGAATACGAATTCAATATTATATTTGGGGTTTATTAAGCTAAGAAAGATTTGATTTGAGCATTATCAGCATAAAAAAACATAATTCAAAACAATAATGATCAAACTTGATGGATTCGCTGGATACTCGATTCAGATTTTTTAAAACCAAACAGAATGAAAACAATAACAACATGATGCAACATTCCCTTAACAGTCTTGACAGAAGACTTGCTTTCTTTTGTCGGATCTTTCTCGTCCAGCAGCACTACGTGGTAGATTGCCCCCTAAATGCTGAAAAAATTTACAAAGCTTTTTTATTTGGGAAGAAGGACTCATTCACAAGGAAGGGATTGTGGTAAGTAGTGTTGATCCTGGACACTCATCATTTATGGTCAATTGGTATTCTGCTCCTTATTCTGTTTGTTTTTTTTCTTTGAATTATTGCGTTTGAGACCGTTAAATTCTTCTGTTTTGTGTTTGTAAATTAAACGGTTTTGTTAAGTTCATAGAGTGAAAGCTACTGTTGTGATTTAGGGCCTATTCGTAGAATGAACTGATTCGAATTGATATGGCTATATCACTTTATGATTATGTTTGACTCTTTCCAACTAGTTCTGCGAATAAAAAACGTTCGATTGGGGGAATTAATTTGCATAACGGAAGTAGATTTTGGTTTGTCATCAACTTGGAATCACAAAGAATGCATTTTACCACTACATTGCGTATGGAATCTTTTTTTATTTAGCCTTTCACAGACCAGAGTCACAAAGTAGTTGCACTCGTGTTCACAACAATGAAGGACACAGTTTGATGCCTTTCGACTTGGAGTCCCCATGTTGCAAAGGTTTCCATCAGTGGTACTGGGTATCATTGGCACTCCCCTACCCCTACCCTCCCCCACACCCACCTCCAAACCCCACATCCTCAACAAACCCCCCCACAACCCACCCCCCCACCACCCCCCCATCTCCTCACAAAACCCCCCTCCATCACCCACCCAACCCCACAACACAACATACCCCCACTCCCACACCCCCCCTCCCCCATCCCATCACCAACCTCCCCCTTACACTACCCCCACAACCCACCCTTCCTCCACCACAATCCCCCCCAAAACCTAAAACACAAATAACCCCCCCTAAACCACACACACCCCCCAAACAACCCCACCCCATATACCCAATACCATAATCAAAACCACCCCCACCAAAACCAACACAACCAAACCCCACCCACATTCCCCAAACCCATTACCCCAACCCCACCAAACCCCCACTCCACCACTAACCAACAACTCCCCCCCAACCCCCCATCACATACACCACCAACCCCCCCCAACCCCAACACCAACCCCCCCCCCCCACAACCCCAAACCAACCCCTACAACACCCCACAAACATCCACACCCCCACCACCCCCCCAACACATCCAAAACCCACCCACCCCACTACAACCCACAACACCAACCCCCTACAACATCCCCAACCCCCAACTCCCCAACCTACAATCCCACCCATCCAATACCACACCCCCCCCAACAACCCACCCACAAACCACCCACCACCAACATACCCACTACCCCCACACCAAACCCCACCCCCCCTACCAACCCCCCCCATCCCAACACATAACCCCAACACACCCACCCCACCAACCACCACCCCCAACACCACCTACAACCCACCCCCCCAACACATCTCACCACCAACAACACCCCCCATCACTCCCCCACCTCCACTCCCCAACATCCCCAACCCCACCATCTACACCTATACACTATCCCACCACCATACCCTATAACACCCCACCCAACCCACCCATACCATATCTACATCCACACCCCTCCACATCTACAAACCTCCCCACCCCTACCACCCCACCCCCACCAACCACACCAACCCCCCCACACTCACCCCCAATACACCAACCACCATACAACCCTCCACCACCCCAAACCCACCTCAACCATCCCACCAACCACCCCCCCACCACCTCAAACCACATTCCACCCTAAACCACAAATCCAAACTTACCCTCAAAATACCTACATCACCACCCACCACACCCCCCCACCCCCACAACAAAAACTCACCCCACAAACATAACAAACCACCCCCCACCCTATCCCAATAACCACACCAACCCCCACCAACACAAACAACACACAAAAACAACACACCCCCAACCCACAACTACCCACCACACCAACCACCACACCCCACCACCACCACAACCCCACCAACAAAACACCAAACCCCAACCCCACCCCCCCAACACACATCACCCAACCACCCACAACCCCACTACCATAACACAAACCCATCCATACACCATCAAACCCATATCAACCCACTCCTACATCCACCCTCTCCCACCACCAAAATCCCAACCCCAAACAACCCCCACCAACAACCATACACCTTCCCCCCCAAAAACCTACCAACCCCAAACCAACCACCCCCCACTAACTAAAACAACAACCCACATACTCCAATACACACCACTAACTTCCACATTCTCCAATCAACCCCCCAACCCCATACCCACAATCAAACCACACATACACCCATACCCCACCACAACCCACCTAAACCACCCCCATCCAACCCATCATACAGATCACAACAACAAACCCATAATCACCCCACACAACCAACACAAAATACCAAACTTCATTCCTCCCCCAAATCACTAAAACCCCACTAACACCCCCTCCACACACACACAACCAATCACAACACCTCCACATACCCTCCACCATTTACTCACCCACACTCATAATCTAACAACTAATCAAAATCCAATCTCAAACCCACACTACCTAAAATACACCCAATCCCAAAAACCTCCAACTACCCACCAACCAATCTAACCAACAATCAACCTGTAAAAAAACTCACAAAAACATAACTACCCAACCACCACATTAACACCACATCATAATACTACAGCACCCCCTCCCACTCCAAAACAACAAACAACTACACAATAAAAAAATTCTATCAAATACATAATCAATGCCACATCAACAACTTTACAACCACTATAATTAAGAGACTATAAAAAAACCAATCAGTTAAAATGTTAAAAATCGTACCCCACTTTCCCCCATCCATTATCATTACCACATTACGATGACAGTCACTACGTCCCCACACCCCTAGAACCATCTTGCCATTATATATCTGTCCGGTTTCCAAATTTCCTTAGGCAAAGTAAACATATAACTAATGACTTCTCCAAATCAAAATTCCACAATAGTCTAGATCCAACAACAAACACCAAACACCTCACACAAAAATAACCATCCCGTATAATACAAACCCCTACCCTCATAAAGACGCATATAAAAAAATCCAACCAACATTACACACCAAACGACTGGTTACACCCACAACTATAAATCTACATCAAACACACCCCACTATTCCCACATTACCTCCACAAATATATAATTCCCAATTACATTTAAAATTTACACACATACAAAATTCACTCTGAATAATCTCTTATACCAAACTTAACAAATATATATCACTACATATCTGTGGTTTCCCAATATATATACAACAAAAGCAAAAGACTACATACTAACCGTACGATTTTTCGAGTAAATATTAAAATATCTATATAACCCTCAATCACCACCCACCCGGACACTTCCACTAAAACATGAATAACCAATACAACTTAGTAACGGTGCCCCAACACAACACTTTAAGACCATCCACCCTGAATAATGTTTTTTATCTAGCTTATTACCCATAAACGACCTATAATAATATTGTAGTGAGCAAAACATCAACTTGAGCCTATACCTAAGTAAATTAACAGTATGAACCCCAAACAAAATATACCACATACACACCCACTGACCAGTGTCTCAGAATATAACAATCATACTGTACGTCACAAACACGATGTCCAGTAAATACCATTATATACCAACACAAACTAAATATTACAACTCTCAACCCCCTCAATAGTCCCAAATATAATAAATAAAAAACAATGTCAAAATGCCCAAAATAAGAATTTCTGTACTGATGGGTACTAATGTTTATTTAAAAAATACTAAAAATTTAGCTATGAGCTCCACTACAGTTTATTAAAAGATAAAGTGAAAAAAAATAACATGCCCAAAATGAAAGACATTTATAACGACACTCATTCATTAAAACAAAAATATATATCATAGAAAATATATTAATTCAAAAACCCACTAACTAAAATTGCAATTAAAAGGTCACCTACCTAAGTTGACATAAACATTAGCCTCATCCTAATGGCCCAAGCCACACACACTGGCCCTGCCATAAAGCACAGATATCTTGGTCAAAGTAGCAGAACTTCACAGTATGACACAGTCCCGTAAGTTTGCCCAAGAAGCCCACCACCCACAATACCCATCAGCTGTAACACACTCCATCAACAACCAAACACCGAGAAATAAAATAATTAATCAGTTTACATAAAGCAGTCCCATACAACAACATAAAAACAAAATTCTTAGTATATAAATTTCAAATATCTATTAGAATCAGACCGAAACTGTTAGGGTGATACTGAGGGTGACATGTAATAAAAGGATTAAGTTCAAAAATACAAAAAGCTAAATAATTAACACCACATAATATGAAAAACAATTTTTCATTTAAAAATTTTCTAGAAATTAACAAAAATTACAAGTAAATGAACAATTCTAACCACATGCCGCTTTAAAAAGGCTGTGGGAAACAGCCCACTCTGAAGAGAGTTAATTCTTCATGGTTAAGAAGCTCATTTGTAAAAGACTTATAAAGTTACTTCAACATAAATTACATAAATGACTAGAATAGCATTTTTGTCAACAGAATTTAAGACGCCATATCCACTATACCTCTGTATTTCATTATTTAGATAACTTTAGTTATTGATTTTATTACAGTGGAAATATATGAAATATGAAAAGAGTCCAATTTCCAATGGCACAATTCTCCACATTCACACCCCATTGACAAAGTCACTTAGGCCACTAATAGAAACAAAAGACTGGAGGAGCATGTGTTAGAATGCCTGTGTGTTTCCCTGATCTGCGCCTGCAAGCAGCAGAGCACTTGAATTAAGAGTGGCAAGATCAAAGTCAGGTGGCGCCTTGCTTCCATCTGCATCTCATTAACTCTTACCAACTTCCACTATAACATCCACCTGTCCCCAACTCTAGCACACAGCACAGTTCATAAATGTCCCATGAACTCAGCAGCATGGAGGTTTGTCAACTGGGCTTGTATTGCATTTAATGATAGTGGTGATGGAGAATGACCGTTTTGTTCTTTCTCCATACAAATATAATTTAGTGCTATGCAGGACCGAACACCAGCAGTCAGCACCAGCAATTGTAAGGATTGGTAATCTATTCTAACAATGCCCCTTCCTCCATTTGTTTGATTACAACAACAACAGAAATGTATTAAAGAAATAAATATGTTGTGTTGTAGGCTAATTCTTTGTTCAGCTTTCAAAAAACTTGCCTAAATGAAGATTAAAGATCACTTTGTTCCCCTATTCCCACAGCTCCTGTGGTATGGTGAATGCATCTTCACTAAAGCCCTTTATGGAAAAACATCTTTAAACATTTGGTCTGCTCTCAATGCACTTCATTAAATGTAACATTTTGAGATCCTAGAGTTCTGAAAGGAGCATAAATCATTGTTTTGCAGCTGCTGGCGTGTCCTGGGGAAAACACATGCGATCCCTCACTCTATGCCTCTCTATGATCATGAAGCCCACCCGCCACAGTCACACTGCTTTAAGGTTCTTTGGGGGAACACCTGCAGACTGCTGCATGGCCTGAAGTTCAACACATACCCCAGCTCCTCACACGCCCTCTGAACTTCCAAAACCGGCCCCTTTAGTTCCCCTTAGTGTTCCCCATCAATCAGCTGTGACAGACCCAAGACCATACCCTATAGCCCGACACATAGCAGCCAACTGGTGAGCTCAAGCCACTGTCCAGATCTTAGAATGATCAAGGTTTCTTGTGACTGATGCTGTATTGAGTGAGCACTGTAACCATTACGCACAACAGAGCTAAAACAGTTCTGTCTTTTAATGCTTCATGTGGCTCTACTCTCTTCAGATTAACTTCACCAGTGACTTATATGATCTCATGCCAGTCAGTTGGATACAGACAGGAGTCCCAGTAAGTGTTGGAGAGGGATGACAAGGGCTTGGCTCACAGCTGCACCCATATGCTGGCCTAACCTGTGCCCTCTGGAATGAGCCTGTCAGTCTCTCTACTGCGGACTTAAAAGCACCTACTACTTGTTCAAGACACGGTGTCATCTCTTTCCATAATCAAAACATTTCTATATTAATTTGGGCTGCTCCATAAGGCCAGAAAATACAATCACAATATGAGAAAGGAAATAACACTGGGAAATCTACAGTATGTAATATTGCTATCAAAATGATTTGGCTCTATCACTAATTTCAAAAACATTATTGTACTCAATATCAACTATTTAGTTCAGCTTTTTCAGACAGAAATGTGTGAGAGAGGACCACCCTCACTCAGCCCATCAGCTCTTGTATGTACAGTGCCTTGCGAAAGTATTCGGCCCCCTTGAAACTTTCGCCACATTTCAGGCTTCAAACATAAAGATATAAAAAAAAATATTTTTTGTCAAGAATCAACAACAAGTGGGACACAATCGTGAAGTGGAACGAAATTTATTGGATAATTTAAACTTTTTTAACAAATAAAACACTGAAAAGTGGGGCGTGCAATATTATTCGGCCCCCTTGCGCTAATACTTTGTAGCGCCACCTTTTGCTGCAATTACAGCTGCAAGTCGCTTGGGGTATGTCTCTATCAGTTTTTGCACATCGAGAGACTGGAATTCTTGCTCATTCTTCCTTGCAAAACAGCTCGAGCTCAGTGAGGTTGGAGTGGAGAGCGTTTGTGAACAGCAGTCTTCAGCTCTTTCCACAGATTCTCTCGATTGGATTCAGGTCTGGACTTTGACTTGGCCATTCTAACACCTGGATACGTCTTTTTGTGAACCATTCCATTGTAGATTTGGCTTTATGTTTTGGATCATTGTCCCGTTGGAAGATAAATCTCCGTCCCAGTCTCAGGTCTTTTGCAGACTCCAACAGGTTTTCTTCCAGAATGTTCCTGTATTTGGCTTCATATCCATCTTCCCATCAATTTTAGCCATCTTCCCTGTCCCTGCTGAAGAAAAGCAGGCCCAAACCATGATGCTGCCACCACCATGTTTGACAGTGGGGATGGTGTGTTCAGGGTGATGCTGTGTTGCTTTTACGCCAAACATATCGTTTTGCATTGTGGCCAAAAAGTTCGATTTTGGTTTCATCTGACCAGAGCACCTTCTTCCACATGTTTGGTGTGTCTCCCAGGTGGCTTGTGGCAAACTTTAAACGAGGCTTTTTATGGATATCTTTGAGAAATGGCTTTCTTCTTGCCACTCTTCCTAAGGCCAGATTTGTGCAGTGCACGACTGATTGTTGTCCTATGGACAGACTCTCCACCTCAGCTGTAGTTATCTGCAGTTCATCCAGAGTGATCATGGACCTCTTGGCTGCATCTCTGATTAGTCTTCTCCTTGTTTGAGATGAAAGTTTGGAGGGACGGCCGGGTCTTGGTAGATTTGCAGTGGTCTGATACTCCTTCCATTTCAATATAATTGCTTGCACAGTGCTCCTTGAGATGTTTAAAGCTTGGGAAATCGTTTTGTATCCAAATCCGGCTTTAAACTTCTCCACAACAGTATCTCGGACCTCCCTGGTGTGTTCCTTTGTCTTCATGGTTCTCTCTGCGCTTTAAACAGAACCCTGAGACTATCAAAGAGCAGGTGCATTTATACGGAGACTTGATTACACACAGGTGCATTCTATTTATCATCATCAGTCATTTAGGACAACATTGGATCATTCAAAGATCCTCACTGAACTTCTGGAGTGAGTTTGCTGCACTGAAAGTAAAGGGGCCGAATAATATTGCACGCCCCACTTTTCAGTTTTTTATTTGTTAAAAAAGTTTAAATTATCCAATACATTTTGTTCCAATTCACGATTGTGTCCCACTTGTTGTTGATTCATGACAAAAATTAAAATTTTATCTCTTTATGTTTGAAGCCTGAAATGTGGCGAAATGTTGAAAGGTTCAAGGGGGGCAAATACTTTCGCACTGTATAAGGTAGACACATTCCTAATAAGAGAAAGAAGCATGTTGTGGTGTGACTTTTTTGTTGGGACTCTTCCTGTTGGGACAAACAAATGTATTTATGAAACTGCAAAAAGTTGGACCAGCTTAAATGTATCTCCCCACAAGCGGCTGTAATCATTAACCAGAGCGGAAGCCACCAAAGCTTACCACCATCAAACACGTTTTTCTGAGGTTTCCACCTACACCGTTTGCCATGAAACACCTGCTCTGAAGTTTTGCACAACTTGAAAAAGGACTGTTAGCTTAGTTGGGAAGCTTGTAGTTTCTCTAAAGCGGTGTTCGCAGCCGCTGTTTATCCATTCGGTCAGACCAAAAGTGAGTGAACAGCATTATATCGTCCAGCCATAATATTCCGATTGACTTAACGTATTGTCAATTTCACCCTGACAATAATGAGAACGAGGCAAACTCTACAACACAGTTTCAGGATGTTCTGACCCGATCCGAGCACAGTCCAACTACTATGTCACAAGATTCAACTAAACTTATTCAGGGAAAAGGCCTCAAATAAAACACACACAGAATCCCCACCAAACAATCGCCAGAATACTTCATCAGCAGCGTGAGTGAATGTTCTTTTTCTTACCGTGATGCAGATAGGGCGCTGGTAAACTGATTGAAAAGCTCATGTCTCTCGGTTTAAGTGTTGCCATGTGTAAATGGATTTTTAGCTTTTTAACTGACAGATCTCAGAGAGTGAAAATCAATGACTGTTTTTCTGATGTTGTTTCTGTGAGCACTGGTTCTCCTCAGGGATGTATTTTGAGTCCTTTGCTTTTTACTTTGTACACTCACAATTGTGTGTCCTCCTCTGACTCAAACTTGATCATCAAATATGCTGATGACACCACCATCATCGGTCTCATCAGTAACAATGACAAATCCTCTATTAGAGCAGAGATATATGTGTGTTCACAGTTAAGTGTCAATTGAAGTATCTCGACTTTAAAAGGTTATAACTTAAAAACTAAAATCACCATCATAGATTGGAAAAAAGATTTCAAACACAGACACATCAAAGAGATAGTGTGGATAAAATCAAAAGGAAAGATTGTCAAATATATTTTTAGTGACATTTTAAACGACAAAATCAGCCTCTTTTTTGAACATTCTACTGTGACGCCAGTTACATAGAAAATAAAATGTCCTCAGTCTGAAAAAGCGGCAGATGAAATCCCACAAGATTTACATGGTTAACACAACATCAGGAAATCACTTGATATGAAAAGGAATCGTTAAAAAATAAAAAATAATTAATTAATTAAATGACCCCTGAAAAATGTATCACGGACGTGATGAGGACGGTCCTCTTTTCTCTAAAATTTAAACTTGAGAAAGAAACAAATCTTGTCTGTTTTCACATTTAATTGGTTGACAATATGATCAAATCATCACGTCCGTTAGATAAAATAAACAGGGCCGCTATAGGAAACTTGTCTAATGTATAAAACAGTTATGTTCTAGCAACTTCTAATGAACAGAGGAGGTGCTTGGAAACATGAAAAACATAAAATATCTTATGATTATTAAAATCTAATTTTTGGCCTTTTGTCACACTTTTGTGCCCTTTAGTGTGAACAAGCCCAGATACAAAATGTGGTTCAGTGGAGTAAAACTAACAACCTCCAGTTGAACGCATCGAAAGCATGTGAACTGGTCTACGACTTCAGTCGCAATAGTTCTCATTTGCCTGTCGGAATCGACAACTCCCAGGTGCAGATCGTAGAGGAGTGCAAGTTTCTGGGTTTAACTCTGTCTAACGACCTGAAATGGGTTAAAAACACTGACCGAGTCGTTAAGAAAGCTCATCAGCGTCTCTACTTTCTGCGTAAACACAGAAAATGTACCACTAACTCTAAGATTCTGCTTAACTTTTATCGCTGCACCATTGAGAGTTTACTTGTTGGTTCTGTGTCTGTGTGGTTTGGAAACATCACAGATAAAGAAAAGAGCTTTAAACAAGGTACTCCGCTCTGCAAAGAGGACCGTGGGCTGTGAGCTTCCTGTTATGGAGGTTCTTTATAAATCCAGACTTTTAAACAAAGCTCTTAGGATTGTTAATGACTCTTCTGGCCACCCTGGAAAAGCCATGTTCCAGCTTCTTCCCTCTGGCAGAAGATATCGCTCTCTGAGATGCAGGACATCTCGTTACGCTAACAGTTTTTATCCACAAGCTGTTATCAGTGTGAACAGAGCACTTTAATGATTTGCACTTGTTTTGAAACTGTTTTAGACGATCAATTTCACAGTGACATTTGTTTACTGTTTTATTTGTTTTATTTCTGTCTTTTAATGTTGTTTTATGTCTGTTTTTGTCTGTGCACACTGGATACTTTTTGCTAATGTATTCCAATGTGGTGTTTTTACTGCAACTGGCAAATAAACTGAATCTGAATCTAACGCTAAAGCTAACATGAGCTTTTAGCCATGTCCTGCCGTGGCGGTGTTATCTCCTGCTTCTTTGATCATTGTAGTTTTAAGCTCCCACATTTCTCCATGCATCTCTTCTCTTCACACCACGTTTGTAAAACTATATATATTAATAGATCCGTGGTAAAATTCAGAGCCTCTGTGCGTGGTCTTGTTTACATGTCGCCTCTACGCGACTGTCAAGTGCCCGAGACGTTTGGAGAGATCCGGTCATTTATCAAACTAAAGTATTCTTTCCTTGGCAGTCTGGTGAATAACCAGATTGCCTCAACTCATAGGCTACTATAGCGTACTATATTGGACTGCAATGTAAGATCTCAACCCTGGATGGTACTAAAATTACACAGTGTACCTTTAAATTTAGTTCAAACCTTTGAAACCATTAGCCGACTGATGTGAGGACTCAACAATATGCCCGTGGACTGTATGTGGAGTGTGACTGTATATGTAAGAGTACTGTAGGTATGAGTATGTGTATATGTATGCATAACAATACCAACAGAATACGTATGTCTTCCAGATAATTTAAATAAATTAAGGGGTGGATTTCCACATTCCTCAAGAACTGAGCCAGTGTTGTAATCACACAGAACAAGACATGAAGTAACTTTTAGTATGATCCCACCGCACAAATAGACCACTTATTGAAGGCTTACAGGGTTTAGGCTTATTAAACTAACATCTATGCTGGACCATGACTCTCACCCTCTGCAGGACGCTATGGAGAGCAGTTTCAGTGACAAACGTAATCATCCTCGCTGTGTGAAGGATAGATTTCGCAGGTCCTTCCTCCCTACAGCTGTCAGACTGTACAACGAGAACTGCAGAGTCTGTACACGTGCCACTGACCTGTTCTGATAATAATTCACTTGTCACTAAACCCGTTGGTATTATTATTAGTGCATTACTACATATTCATTCATCTAATATCTCTCCATTCATATGATAATCTATCTATTATTACTATTGCTTATTCTGCTCATATACTCTGCTGCTAAATTAAAATATACACATCAGTGAATACCTCCAAACCAAGTGAAATTACGCCTCCAGGTTTATTTTATTCTATTTTTGATCATCTTATTACTCACTATGTTATGATTTTAATTTTATTATCTACTGCTGACACCGAAATGTGTATTATATAGTTACGCCAATAACTTTCTAGACTTTTTTTTATGTTTCATTTATTTATTTATATTCATATGTATTACTGTTCTTATTTCTTGTGAAGTTTAGGTATGTGTGATATAAATGATAAGTAATACTGTAAATTTTTAAGTGAAGTGAGTTTAAAATAAGGTTTAATTCGATTAACATGATCAGAAAAACAATACTGAGCAATCACGTAAAACCAAACGAGTCCAAACTAGTGAAATTAAGATAAAACTCCTGAAATTTGCCGGTGCCACTGCTAATGAAAAAGGAATACACAAAATTCTGTGTATTCTGTCATTAGTGTAGGTCATGTGCTGTGTAAATATGTATTATTCAAACAAAGGTGAATATGAACTTATTACACGTGAGTGACATTTGCCAAGTCTGTTATAAGGACTGTTGAACAATATTTTTATGTTCACCAGGCCTAATAACAGCAGATACTAATATAAATAATGATGATTACATAATAGCACAATGTATTTTTTGCATATCAGCTAAAGTAAACCACTAAAATTGCACATGCTATTATACTTTGCACACACAGTTTAGCACCTGGATGGATATATAAATACAACCCTTAGCAAATATGAATCAGAGACCCTGTAATCACAAAGTATCCAAAGACAAAGCATTAATGGCCATATTGACAACTTCAATTCAAGTCAAACTGACAATAAAATAGCAAACGGAGGGATATAAATTATTGACCGTGTCTAACCGCATATATGTATTTCCTAGTATATACCACACATTGAACTATTTGTCTTAGCTTTGAGAAATAAGTGACTGTGATGATGGATGTGGTGGAAGGAGCGTTGGACGCATAAAAGGAAAGGCGAAGTGAAGGAAGTCATTTCTTAACACTTCTTACCGGAGTTCCTGCAATCATCTGTGTTGTGCGGGACCTGCACAGAGAACGCCAGCAGGTCAGGGGCCAGCAAAGATTCGGGCTTGCGGATCTCATTAAGCCAACGGCTCATGTGCAGCTCTTTGGTGTCAGAAGGGCCCTGGATCAGAGGAACCAGCTTCTCCTTCACTCCCTCTGCCGAACCTGGACAATGCATTTGAAACATTAGTAAAGAGAACAGGGATTACAGAGGTTTTGAACATGTTATTATCTATAATGCAAAATATATATTGGTGCATATGTTTATCCACGAGTCAATAGACAATAGACCCTCCACAGTTATTTAAAAAATAATGTTCAAGCTGAACTTTTTCCATGGGTCATTAGATCCTTTTAGACCCAAAATTAGGGTAAATACAATAAGTTAGGGTCTAAAGGGGGTATTATTAATCACTTTGACCTGAGGGTAGCACAAGGGGTAAGTATGAGCGTATGTTCATAGATTTCTTGGATATTTGTCAGAGTGTGTTGTTCATTTGTGATATGTTTTGTATGCACGCGTAATTGTCATGCAGTGTGTTTTCCCTTAACAATTATGTATAACACTAAAATGACAAAAATGATGTTTTTTAGATGTATAGTGGATGAGTTTCTTTATCATCTCCGGAGATAATTTTGCCTATTTTTTGTGTTTTCATCTTTTTTATTGGCAAAGTCAATATGACCCAAGCACACATTATCCAAAACAGAGGAAAGTTGGGTTCTTACTTAAATGTGGCGTGAATATTGGATTCCAGAATGTAATGGAGGAATCTGGTCACCCCTAGTCCGTCTGTCTGTCTGTCTGTCCATCCTACACACTGGAATAGTAAAGTTTTAACTGGCCACAGCTGCACACACCTGGAGTCCTGGCGCACACTTTTACAGCTCCCACGGTCCCAGACGCACATTTCACCGTCGCACGACTGCACAATTTCAACTCCAGGTTTTGGAGCGAGCCCTCGAGAGTTGGTGACAGGCCTTGAGATTTCACACCTAATAAAGAAAAAACACAAAACTAAAATGAAGTGAGGTCCAGCACGTTTAATAGGTGCTGCTGGTGCTTCTCTTGATTGGATCCTAATTGGTCTTGCCGTTTCTCAGCAGAAACAGGTGCTGTTAATATTTTATTGCAACTAATGTACATGTGTTATAGAATGCATTTGTTATCTAAATTCAGTCACACTCAACATGCATCAACAACATTTTTTTTTTTTCAGATTTAGAATAATATAATATGCAACTACCAGCATTACTGTGAGGGCAGTCAAATTTGTTTCATGAAGCTGATGTTTATATAAGAGAACTGATAATTAGAAATACAAAGAGGAAATCAGCAGACACATGGACCAAAGATCATTTAACCCCCAAGAATTTTCTAAACGCTGACTTCCCTCCTCTGCCCAGACAAATTATCCGGCCAGCATCCTCTTCACCTGCTGCCCAAGGGGCCTCTGAAGGGACACTAATAGCTCCATTTATGTCTTGCTGCCCTCTGCTTAATCCACCTGTAAGTCTTGTGATGTGAACTTATTACATTATTGCAATGCACCTAACAAATGCTATAAGGAAAAATTGGTCAAAACATTTCCTTTTTTCCTTTTCACCTTTGATGCCACTTGAAAGTAAGAAATACCACTATGAGTAATCGCTGTTAAAATACTTTAGAGATTCATATCTTGAACATCAGAGGCTGGTCTGCTCTTTAGTGTTGCTGGGGTATCACGATACCACAGCCCTGGCCACGTCAATGTCCTAAAGGGCACCGTGCACCTGCTGGGGGTGGCAGCAGTTTTGCAGAACGGGGGCTCTGGACAATGTTTTGACCAGCTGTTAGAACTATAAAAAGTATGGTACACAGGAAGCGGGAAAAGCAGCGGTAGTTTCTCGACTTTTATTCTGCTAAGTGTGTGAGAAACATTAGTAATGTGTGCGGAGGTCCCTTCGAGTGACTGTGAGTAACTGAGTGAAATGTGTGTGGTGGGGTAGCTGTTCCTCCAGTGAAAGGCAGGTGCAACCAGAACATAAACACACAGCTTGGGGCCAGAGCCTGCAGCACTCAATCAACTGGTGCGAGGGCACACATGGGCAGCTGGATTTCTCATCCCCATGGGGTCAGCAGAACTAGAATCAAATTAAAAGATGACTATAAATATTAGTCAAATTCAAAATATTCCTTCTTCCTGTAGATATTAGTATCAGTTATCAATCACACAAGGTGAACCACACAATTTTCTGTGTGTATTTGTCTCCATGTATGACATCTGCAGACATAAAAGAAACATATAACACATTCCAACATGTCCAGTGCCCACAGCTTTGAATTGGTATGGGAAAGTCGCCTGCTTAAAGCTGTGTCAGAAAGGTCTACACACAAGAGGAAGTGAGCAGGGTGACATATATAATTCAAACATTACGAATCAGTAAGGAATCTATTAAGAGTTGATTAGCTGAGCAAGAGTAGCCTTCTCTTATTCACTTTTCAGTCTGAAAAAGCTGATTTAAAGATGTGCAGAGGCCAAAAAAAAACAAGTGAAAACTAGTGATGAAACCAAAAAGTTAAGTATCCCAGCTTTAACTACACACAAGGGAAATGCGTACAAGTGTTGGAAGACTACTAGATGCCAAAAAAAGTGTTAAGTACTAATGCAGAACCTTAGGTCAGTCTGAAAAGCTACTATCTGTCAATAAGAATTAATTGTAAATACAGAAGTCTGCAAGTCATTTTAAGTGGGAAACCAAGATGCGTGTTATAATGTATTGAACTGATGACAGAAAAAGTTGTTAGCAGCCAGAGAGAAGGCATACAGTTATATTCATGTTGCTCTTTTGCATCACACAAGCTTATTATTTTCCTCTTACAGTCGAGACAGTAGACAGTTCTAACAACTTGGAACTTGGCATTGGGCCCACAGCAGCTAGGGGTCCGACAGAAACAAGGTAGTCACAGACAGGTTAGGTAGACTGAAAGCAGCCAGCTGAGCCATTAAGTGCTGATGCAGAAACAATAACTGTCGCTCCAAAGTTAGGAGGGGCTCAAGTAAAAACAGTAAGTAGGAACAGGAGGTGTGTTGGCATCATGCCCAGCCTTAACACACACACACACATACAGATAAACTGGTTCATTGATTATGAAATGGTAAAAAATTGCAAAAATATTGCAGTATATTGTGCATACCCTAACCATAGATCTATTATAATATCCGAATAGGGTATTGCTAGCTTTAGCTGGTCTCCAGTCCCTGGTCAAAGGCCATGCGCTGTACTGAACCCAAATTTGCGAGGGCTACACAGAAGTTATCCATGGACCTTAATGCTAACATGACATTTCTTTTAACCCAGAAGTTTTCTATAGCCACACTTTTGTGGAACAAATTCGTCTCACTCTGGTTATTTTCGGCAGGCTGTCCTCCAGCGTAAATGCTGTTTCTCTGGTCCTCCACCTCTGGAACAGGAGGGCTACCCAAATTGAATGAGCCGCCATCTTGGAGACCCCAGGCTTGACCCTGACTTTAAAAATTGCCAACACATAACATGAGAACTGCAAGACATGCAGAACAGAAATATTATAATATCAGCAAGATCATTTATAGCTAATCCAGTTTCATGTGCTAAAAAATTGTCAGGACATCTGCCATCAGATTCTAAACCATTTAGATCCGCCATAAAAGAAAAATAAAAGGTATGAGTTCTGTATGAAAGTTATAGTGGTGTAAAAGCATCAGTGGCAGCACCAGGTTAGATGCAGTCTTCAACCTGAGGCATTCTCCAACCTGGGTGATTATATCCCTTCCAGGTGCGGCCTTCCCTTTTTGTCTGACCGCAAAAGCTGTGACACATGTTCTCTACTCATCCAAACTTAAATTCTTTTTGCCACCGAATTACCACAATTAAGAGGACTTCATACTGAAGCAATTATGGAAATACTAATAAAGGTCTGAAGTAGACTGTGAGGGAAAAGTTAAAGAGATTTGCTGGTAGATGCTGAAAAAAACATGTACAGTCACACAGAGTCACATTTTGCCGCTTTAAAGAGACAAGTTGGTGGTGAGAATATCCAATAATCGTTCATCACTAATGCTTCCCTGTATGGATGCACTGATACGACACCGGCACCGGTACCATAGGCTTTTTCTCGTACTCATACAATAGGACCCGATGCCGCTAACCGATACCTACATTTTTTATTTATATAGCGTCACGACAGCTGTGCGGCACGTGTTCCCAAAGTTGGCAGCGAGAAAGTGCTCACTTAGCGGCATCTTAGCTTAGCCCCTAGTTTAATGGCAAGCGGACAAGAGTGACAAAAGTAAAGCGGACTGTTTGTTGTGTAAGGCAAAACTGTCACGAGGGGGGGGGGTCGGAAAACTAACAGCAGCAACTCGATCAAACATCTGAAAACTCACCACCATGCGGAGTAACACCTTTGCTAGCACCGGAGCACAAAAACAACCAACTCTTCTCGCTTCTCTAAAGATGTCAAGCGTAATACATTGGTTACTCAGGTTAAAAGTTCATCTAAGTTGATTTGTCGCTGCTGATTAATGTTTACAAATATTTAGCAGTTCAGCAATATTGTTTTTATATTATTTATTTAAAAAGGTATATAGAAGGATTTTTTACTTCCGGGTGGATCATCAAGATAATTGGTCCTCCCAATTGTCAATCATTCTGGTGATATGTGTTTGTCAAATAAGACCAGGGAGTTTTGTTCAAAAGGTGGAGAGGGCGGTTTTTTCCTAAAATTAGGGAAAATTCTTCTATATACCTTTAAGTAAAAAAAAATCTCTAGCTTTAAAAAAAAACTCAGTGCATCAAGGTCAAGTTTACTTATATAGCATTTTTTTTTTAAAAACAGGCATGACACACAATGTGCTTTTCAGACACAACATAACGCACAAGTAAAATACAGTGCAAAGATTATCCACTTGTCCACAGAGCAAAGAAATGTGTCTTTAGCTGCAGTTTAAAGCTCCCTAGAGAGGGGGCAGCTCTGACACAATAAGGGGTCCCAGAGTTTGGACCCTGGGACAGCAAAGGCTTTGAGGGCCCGTCCCAATTCTGAGGGCACTCGAGATGCGAGTGCCTCAACAGAAAAGTGCCCTTCCATAGGGGAGAGCACTCGCAGGATATTCTCCCTAAGAAATAGGACACCCATGGATCTAGGGGACAAGATTCAATCGACGCAACAAATGTGTTCCACGTCGACAACCTTCTCAAGATCATTTTGCGGCAGATAGCGCTTAACTTTGGTTAAAACTCTCAACTGGAAGAAGTTGGCTTTGACAACAGCCCTCGTTTGTTTGTCCATTTTAAAAGGCTACACATCATTGAAAAACGAACAGATCAGGTTCCCCAAACAATACAATTTCTGTTTTCTTGTCATTCAAGGTTGTAAGACATATCTATTTTTTATCGTACGAAATGGAAGCTATTTCTTTGTACCATTTGTTTAAGTGGAATATGACAGTGGCTCTTATTGTTGACTGTTAAAACAATTGCTAAAATGTTTAATTGTTAGAGCATTTTTTTATTGTTGAAATGAGAAATACAACATTTTAGATTTCAGTTGTATTAGTTTTATGAATTCCCATAGATAACACAATTCAGTACTCGTAATGGTATTCGGTATAGGCAAGTACTAAAATTAAGGTACTCGTATCAGTATTGAAAAAAGTGGTATCGGTGCATCCCTACTTTCCCGACAAGTTTGGTTCGGGGCCAGACAGGAGCAAATGGCTTTGAAGTGGCATCTATTGAGGAATGGTCATGGGGAAGGCCCATCTGTGGGACTACAAACTGCTGCTAATGGAGCCAAACCAAATCTTCAGTCACTTGAATATGGCCACAAATTAGTTCCTATAGTCTGTACATGAAAGAAAAAAAAAATGGTGGGAGAATTGTGGGATCTATAATCATGAATGTGTTGATAATGTATCATAAAGGAAGAGAAATAACAGTCAAGTTCTAACCAAATATGGCAGCATCCAAAAAGTATAACGATGTTGTCATAAAATAACCTGGAGCAATGCAAGGAGGCAACAGGCCAGAAAAACAGCTGTCAAGTTTTCATCATTACACAGTGTGGAGAGAACTGTAATGCCCACAGGAACCACAAAGTATTTGGCATAGCTGCATCACATGTGCAAACTGACTGACATCAGTGTATACCCTTAAAGAAACTCTCAAATACGTAAAGTTAATGGTTACACAAACTTTCTTCTTTTTCTTTTCCATTGCTCATATTGTGTAAATGCGTTAGGGTAGTGTAGAATGTGCATTAAAGCTTATGTCAGCATAATTTTACATACAAATGCAATAATGATTGAGGTTATGTCATTAGACTCATTGAAGAGATTACTCTGACTATAGAGTACTTGCACAACACATACATTTCCCACCATCACTTTTCACCTTCTCCAACCATATTCTTTTTGAAAATTGCCTGTGCTCAGTCCAGATGTGCATATGCTGCTGCTCAAGTCCTGTTCCAAGTTCATGGCAGTCAAATAAGAGGAATATTTGACTTCACTTCATGGGAGACCTATTTCATACATTTGGCAGTGACACAATATAAAAGGGCGGCGTGAATAGCCTGCTGTATGGGGAACGTTGAAGGCATACCAAACAAGATGATCCTAATGAGTTGGAAAATCCTAAGGTCTCCAGGGGACTGTCCAGATGCAACCATGAGAAACGCTACTGTTTCATTGAACGAAGCAACCTCTCCCTTTTTAACAAGGCAAAAATTATTATTTGACCATCAAGGCATCCAAAATGACATAACAGTTGAGTTTTTTTCCCAGTTGTATATCTAGTGCCCAATAAATGCACAGCTCACACGCCTTGCACTTTTGACCCTCATATACAAAAACAACTTTAGTGCATCACACCCATGGAAAAACTAATATTTCCTATACTACAAAATGTGAATACAAGAACATAGAAATATCCATGATAGAAATTTCAGTCAGGAATATATATATATATGGTTTACCTGGAGCTTTGAAAACCTCCTGGAGAAGACTCTCGCTGAGCGGTTGTGGAACTCCAGACACCACACTGTGCATCCAGCTTTGGTAAATGGCCTGAAGCAGTAGTGTCTGGGCTCTGGTGGCCTGTAGAGTGAAGTGAGGAAGCTCAAAGATACACTCTGCTGTCTGTACTGAAGGTCGCTTGGTCCTATAAACGGAAAAAAACAAAAACATGGTTACATCAAGGACATTCTGAGGAATAGTTAAGATATATTGACCGTTATAAATGAAGGCATGGAGAAATGCACACAGGTGCCAACACTCACTGCATCGCACAGACACCAGTGGAAACTAATGAATCACAACTTCTACAAATCCATCAATATCACATTGCAATATAAAACAGCTCATTGATAGCAGTAAGGGCCAAATAGGTAAAAGTACGAAAGACAGGCCAAGCTTTCCTAGTGTCTTGGCAGTTGGGGCAAGCTTGCCTATTTACTTTAGAGCACTTTTCTTCTCTGTCAAAACTGTGATGATTTATGTGAAGAGATGCACAGCCGAGAAACCTGACCTTGAAAATAGTATGTACGCATTTAACATTTCATCTGTCTCCAAGAGTATATGCAAAGACACCGAGTAATGGGTTGATGAACTTAGCCTTCAAAGCAATGATGTAATAGAACATTAGGACCTGGATTTACAATCTAATGCCCATGACAACCCCAGGAGAACAGCATCCCATTTGTCTTTGATACGTATAAGCAAGTTATGATGTTTTGGAATAGTTTGTATAGTATGTTTAATTAAATTGATAGAAGATAAACGTCCACATCAACCGCAAGTCTTTTGCTCACTCCAACACTTCATAATTTTTTTAGAAAAGCATCTCCAGAGAATGCAGTGGGAATGGTGTAAGGAGATTGAGCAGTACTGGTTTCTCATCATACATGGCAAATTAAAAAAATTTGATCTCATCTGATCACAGCATCTTCTTCCATATGTTGGATGTGTCTCCCACTTGGCTTTTTGTGGTGTTATTTCAACCACTCATCCATGACTAGTCCTGTCAGGAGCAATGGTTGCTACAGTGCAGCTTGCAACCAGTGACCTATCACCAGATGTTGATGCTCGGCTTGGTCATCCAGTTTTGACTTGTAGTAGAATATGGAATATATTTACCTCTGCATTAAATCAACTTCTTGAACACATAAGCTGAACTGCTTTAAACGACTGTAATCTCTTCTGATGTTATTATAATACTATAAATTTGGAAAAGAAAGTGATGTGACAGCTGAAATTAGTCTGCAGTGTATTGATCTTTGCTCTATATGATGTTAGTGGTTGTTGTTCTAACTTTACCTTTGTTTTAATATACATTTAATATGTGTTTTGAAATATTGGCTAAAGGCGTTGAAGTATTTCCATCCCGACAATATACTACCATTGCTACTCAATTGAAACTTTTCAAAGA
Organism: Knipowitschia caucasica; assembly: GCA_964034765.1. Lineage (NCBI taxonomy): Eukaryota > Metazoa > Chordata > Actinopteri > Gobiiformes > Gobiidae > Knipowitschia > Knipowitschia caucasica. The sequence continues at coordinate 10,091,308 of OZ035829.1, forward strand.
CTAAACTCTTCTTAGTCATGTATTTTCAAACTTTAGCATGAATCTCCTAACCTTCACCAAAATGAACTAGTTACCTGCTAAAACAGATAAGTTACAAATAGATGTATTTTCAGCCTGCACTAAGTAGCAAAACATAAAACAAAATGTTGCAAATCCTACAGAAACAAAGTAACCCAGCTTCTCCCCTCTCCCGGTCACATAGAAAACAACACTAGTTCATATGTATGACTTACAGTCCATACAGATTGACATAACAACCATGAACTGGGTAATGGATCATTACCCAGTTGATTTTTTTCAAGAACCTCTGGGGGTTGCGATGCTTCTTTTAAAAGAAGCATAGCAACCTCCAGAGATGTCTCTGTGGCTAGTCAGCATCCAGCTTCGCAGATCATTTAATTACATCAGCTCGGGTCTGGTATGGGCTGAGTGTGTGGGATATGTCACCAGGTCTCTCCCATCTGCACGTTCCTCTGCCATCGTTTAAGTTCTCAGCTTCTCTTGCGTTAGTATGTCTTTTTATCTTCCCTTTCCCTTTCTTCTCCTCCTGGGTGGTTCAGTGGTGTGACATGGGCTGCACACAGGCCAAGCTTTACCCGTCTAACTGCTTTTTTGTCTTTGTAGGAACTACTTTGAGGCTATAATTGAATCAGAATTTGATAAAGAAAGATGTTAGAGGAGAAAACAACAGACGTACAGCAAAAGGCATTTAGTCTACAGCTATACAAGTAGACTTAATCCTTGGAAACAAATGACAAACTTGACAGTAATTCCAAGACTCAAATCATATTCATTCAATTTAGCTGGTATATTGTTTTTGGTAACCTTTTCACTTGTCCTCATGTGTAGCCTGGTATATGAAGTATTTCTGGATACAATGAAGAGTATTAGCTCACAACAGAGTGAATGGGGCTAAGCAACAATGTCCCCACATGCTGCGCAAATGTGCTTGCAAAGCCACTTCAATGGGAAGACTGGCAAAGGATGAAAGTTTGTTGGCTTATTCCAGTGTTTATAGCGTTTTGGGGGAGCTGTCATGTGCATGCGGTCCTCTAAAACTTTAATTATGCACCTGTTTTTATTATATTATACCCGATTCTTTGCTAACTTTGCAGCAAAATGAGAAGCAGAGTCTCATTAGGATGTTATGGGAACGCAACATGTTTAAAGACAGCCAGACACTCATTTCATTAAGTAGATGGAACACGGGCTGCTCCTCCAAGCAACATGGTAAACCACTTTCTGGCAAACTACAATTCATTCTGCTTCTGTTAGATTTAAAGAACTCCGTGTAATGAGATGGTGGTAATGTGTGCTCATTAGAAACTAGACATTACTATTCAATAAACATAAACAACAAACATAAGCTAACATGGAAAGGAAATCAAACATGCTACAGACCTTATCAATCTATGTATAATGCAAGGAATATTCAATCCTCTGTCAACCGCATAACTCTGCTTTTCAGATTGAATAAGCTTTTGGGTATGGCTTCCACAACTTGATGATGTGTATTCTTTAATGTTGTTTATTTTATTTCGCAATTTTTTATTTTGAAGACCTACCACAAACTGCAAGAATTGAGCTTGTGTTTATATATCGCTTATATCGCTACACCCAAAAGGCACATAACATGTTGATCTCCCATTGCAGTAAAAACCAGGCCCTGCCATGTGTAGCTTTTTGTGAGACAAGAGCTGGTTGGGCCACATTGATGAAAGAAATAATTGGAACCTAAAAACCTTTAAAAAAATAAAAATAAAAATACATTCGGAACATGTTTTGGACGATAGAGAACTGGCTGTGATTGTTAAATTATGCTGCTCCACACCACTAAAACTAACTAGATGATTTAGAATGCTTTAAAATAGACTGGGAATTGAGGGAAATATAGAAGTTTATGGTTTGTGTCTGTCTGGTTAATTATTGACAAAAAGGAGCAACAAAATGAACTGAAAGACAGTCCTCAAAATGTTTGTAGAGGAGAAAGACAGATCAGGGTATATTACAGACTTCTCCTTTCTCTTTCTCTTATCTGGTATTTACAAAAGCCAACACAAAGCCAATGCATCAATTACCATCTGACATTTGTGATACAGAGGAAGATGGCCACCGTCACAGGACTGGAGATAGCTAGACTTACCACTCATCCTTCACTGTCACACCTCGCCTTAATTAGGAAATATAAACATTCAGATTAATTGTTGAACTAATCTGTTAGTGCTGGTGATTATAAAGGTCCTTGGAGGGAAATAGACTGGAAAGTGAGGGAAGAAGAACGTCAATTGGAGAATATTCTATTTCACTTGAATATTACAAATATTAGTACATTACGGAAGGAATAAACGTTTCTTTCATTAATACAAAAGAACACATTACAAGAAAGTATATATAATAAAGGGAAGTTTTATTTTTTAAAAAACTGTACATTTTTGGGAGGTTCATCGGTTATCTCTCCAACAGTTATAGACACTTAATAAATTACAACAAGCCATCAAGATTTCCAATATATCATATATTATATTTCAAAACATGTACAAGCAACTTCACAGAACAACATAACAGACACACACATACTTGTTTTGAAAAAGGGCTAGACCAAGATGCTTATAAACCTCTCTCACCCATTCAACACAGAGACAAGCCAATTTAGAACAAAATTGTACTATATTTTAGAAACGCTAGTGAAAGAAGTTATTTAAAAAAAAAATCACTACAGAATGGAACATGTGAGACCGGTGATCATTTAGCTGGAAAATTAGTTGAATGCAATTAAATTCCAATTCAATAAAAAAACGAATCTTTATTGGCTCTTGGAGATAAATAGGTAAAGCCAGACACAAATTTGAGTTAAAAACGAACAGCTATCCGTTTGACATTGAGGTAACTCTAACATATTTACAGCAGTTCATTAGCACACACAGTCTCCTTCAAATAAATAAATACGATGTAAAATTATATTTCAAAACCTCCTCTTTTCATGCATCAAATCAACTGCAATTCAAACTGATAAAACTACAAACATAATACAGCAAATTTACATCAAACAAGCATATATGATCATATTGTGGAATTGCACAACAGTCCAAAACTTTATACTCATACAAAACTGTCCCATTTCCTCCATCTTGAGGAGACAAAACTGACCCAAAGTACACAATGTGAAAAGCACACACACACACTCATGAAGTGACTGAGGTCCCATCTCAAGAGAGAGCTTCATTACACAGGGATTACTAAAAGAAATGTTTTAATCAACTTTGCAGACAGCTGTGGAGAGCAAGGCAAGAAAACAGCCATGACGTGGTTCATCGGCTGCTAAAGAAAAACACAGTAAGAGTGTGTAGCTTCCTGCCTCTGTCCTGTGACTACAGCTGTGAAGGACATGTGATTCCTTATCCAAATAGTATAGCGTAATTTTGACTACATTTTCAATCGTATCAATATCTTTCTTTGGACACTTTCCATGGTCAGGACAGCCACAGCACATGGTGTTCTTTCCAGTAAACAGTAGCTTACACCAGACATTTTAATTCATATAGTCTTATTTCAGTCATTATCTCCATGTTAATAGCTAGAAAACTCAAACACAAAGAATTGCCCATAAATCCAACTATTGAACTGAAGTGCATTTCTGTGGATACCAAATGATTGCATTTGTAGGGTTCAACCTATTTGCTACTGTTTAACAGCATAAAAACAAAAGTGAGATTGTTAGCATGGGAGCACTGTTAAGTCACATTTTTATGACCATGACCAACATCAATAGCTGCAGGTGTGCACTTTTTCAACAAAAAATGTCTATGGAGTAAGAGTTCTGGACATGCTCCTGGGAAGCAGAGCTGCTGTGAGTTGGCTGTGACTTGCGGATAGAGGAATGTACACCACTGAAGACGATAATCCACTCAGAACTGATAATCCAGCTACCCCTTCACCATTTCCCACTGTTTCCCCTCCTTGCAGCCTCACTCATTGAGATCACCAACACAGACATGAATATACTACAGTATGTCAGGGATATATCAGATGCTCAAAGCTTGAGTTGTGGTTAAAATTATATGTTCTGAAATGCAGGTTTGAATATAGTCAAGTCTATCATTTGCTTTATTAACATTCTGTGAATATGTTTTTTCTTTGATTAATATTAATCACATTTTAATAAAACTGTCAGCATCCAGATGTATTAGTTAAACATAAGTATTGTACTGTTCATCATGACGTTCCAACCAGCAGGATTCAGCCTCTACGCAGGCAAAATGTGGAACTAATATTATACTTTCATTTGTCTGTCCACAGTCCGAGCTCTTTATAACCTATGGCACCCTGTTAATACTTTAGGCTACTGTATTGGGAGCCCCACTCACTACTCAACTGCAACACTAGCATGGGAAATATCTACTATATGTTCTGATACTTTTTACAGTAAGTCATGTCACCTAAATTTCAAGTGGCAACCCAAATGAGAGTTTAACTCTGCTCTGTTTGCATAATCCGCATGACGATCGTATCATGAAGCTTGTATTCTTAATTAAGAATAACTAAAGTTTCAAATATGCTTTGTGCATGTTGACTTGTTATTTTAAAATGAAAATATGACACACACTTGAAATGGGCTCAAGGTAATTGAATTGATATAATATATAAAGTAATATGCATATAGAAATAATAAATGTTATAGACCAGAAGCTGCTAACCCGAAAGAGACATTTGCACCAGAAGCTTCTTTGCTCAGATTCCTCATGCACCCTTGATAAATCACCACTGTAAGTTTCTTAGTGAAGCAATCACAGAATTCTATGTATTCTAAGCATTAAACCCAAAACACAATAAGTAATATATAGCAAGGACAAATTTAATCCTATATTTAATCCTCCTTAAGACTTGTGTGGCAGCTCTGATTGCCACCCCCACCCCGACCCAGAAATTGATGAATAAACGGGATAAAAATGAGATGACACATGACATGACGAATTTAATCCTACCACTCACAATCCCTCCTTACCTTTGGGTCAGTTTTAGTAAAGCATAAATAAACCAATTTGATGAAGTAAAACATAGTGTATATACAAAATGAAATAAAAAAAAAAATACAAATAACCATAGATGCAAAAGATGGGCTTAAAACAAACTTCACAAAGGAAAATTACAGATACTGTACCTTGGTATAGTATAGTCTAAAACCTTTTTATTTCGGCCCTGGTTCTAACCTATCAGTCTTGCCTGGCGTAATGAAGCTCTCGTAGTAAAAATAAAAAACAAATCCAGTGAAAAACCATCAACATCACAATAAACTTATTGCAATGATGATATTGCATCATTGAAAAGCAACAGGATCAATTTAGGGACACTAACATTTTTTTGTTTTGAGGCTGCAGCATATCCACCTGTAATGAAATATGATTTAAGAAAGCACTCCTTAAGAAACAGCAGAGTTAGGAACAGGGGCTGTTAAAAGTGCCACATAAAAGCTGGTGTGGCACTGAATTATAGCCTGTAACATGATGAGCCACACTGCGCTCCAGCCGCTGGATTTCTTGGTGGGTCTGAGTACCATATGCGGTTGCCGTCAGGTGGCCCGACTATAGAAGTATTATGTGGTGTTAGTGCACATACAGTGGCATGCAAAAATAATATAAGACTTTCTTTTTAGCCACAACAAAGTGTTAAATAACTGGGAAAAAAGCATTTGATAAATGATTATTATTGTTATTAATTTGAAAATGTAAATGAGTGTATTTCAATGTCTTTGAAATGTCCTAATTACTGCTGAAAGCTCCCACCTTGCCCAAACTGTTAAATAGAGTTCACCTACATACAATTTACTGTTAGTATAATCACAACAAATCTGTGATGGCCTCAGAGCTATGTTAAGAATGTATAGGTCACTAAACAGCATCATGAAGTCCAAGAAGCACACCAGAGAGGTCAGGATAAATGTGAAGAAGATAAAAGCCGTTTTTTATCATACAAAGATTTCCCAAGCGTTGAATATCTCACGGAAAATGGTTCGAGCCGTTATTCGGGAAAAGTATGGCACCACTGCAAAAATACCAAGACACAGCCTTCCACGTCAATCAAAGAGGGCACTAATCAGAAACACAACCATGTTCCCCAGGATGACTCTGAAGGAGCTGCAAGCTTCTGCACCCATGCTGGGGGAATCTTTACATTGGGTCTTGATTAATTCTACACAAATTCTGTCTTTATGGGACAAATTACAAGAACAAAGCCATTTCTGAAAGAAAGCCAAAATAAATCCAAAACAATCAAAATATCAAAAATAAATCATGTTTGACAAATATCTTATTGGGGACATTAAAATGTAGAAAATGATGATTTTGTCAGATCATAATTTATTATATCAACTTTAGTGTGTAGAAGTTTGCGCGACTGCACTCAACAGCAGAGGTTAAAATTCACAAAAGCATTGGGCCCAATGTTTTTATAAGTTACATCAGTGCTGAAAACCAATCCCATCAAAATGAATGCTACCACCTGCTGGAGAGCATCACTTGGCACTTATGTGCCACTTATCAGAAGGGATTAAGAGGATTGTTCCTCAACTAACTAGATGGCTAGAAACAGCTTTGAATAATAGCACATTAGGTGCATGTTTTCAGATGAGATGGGTCGCTGGAAACTATACGGCAACCACTGCTTCTGACAGAGGCCCTAGTGGCATTGCTGAATAAATAAAGTGTAGATTTAAATGCAGAAACCACACCTGGGTTAGTTGCATTCCAGGTGACGAGTTGGATAATCAACATCAAATGAATGAATCTCCGAAAGATAATCAAGCCACTTTGGATGAGGCTGAAATACGCCTCTCTGCATTGGATAATATGAGGAGTGATTATGCCTGAAGACCTGCTAAGCTAGAACAACAGGCTAAGTGGCTGGAAGAAGCTAATATGGTCTGGCAAGCTAAAGTAATTGACCTTGAGGCCAACTCAAGATGCAAAACAAAGATAGTTGGTATGACTGAAAGAGCCGAGGATACACATGCTGTTGAGTTTGTCTCCCAATGTTAAAAGCAACAAGAAATCCCTGTTAAACAATTTCAATGTAAACAATGGGACAAAAGCACAGTAAATATAAGGATAACCTTGACAGTCCCCTCTAAAGGCCCATCTTTTACAATAGGATGTGGATTAAAGGTTTCACAAGAATCATATGAAAATGTCACTAATTCACACAACAATAATAGATTATGAAAGGGAATTAAAGTAGAAACATGCAATTAGGGGTGGGAACCTCAGGGTACCTCACGATACAATACGATACGCGATACAAAGCTCACGATAACGATTATCTCACGATAACAATTAAATCACGATAACAATTATTTCACGATATGACGATTATCGATATATTGGTCAGAAATATACCATATGCCAATTTATGGCATAAATAAAATAAAAATGTTAAGTGAAAAAATACACTTTATTTCATGATAAATGGAATGGAGATGCGTAATATAGTCATATATTAAGTATTGATACTAATTTTTTTTAAATAAAATAAACTGTTTTCAAAATTGATACTTGGCAAATGCATATCGATAATCGATTGCGGGAGAAAGTACAGTACATGCAATAGTGATTTTCTCATCTCTTAACTCGTCTTGTGGCCTCCTTGTGGTCCAATTTCACACCAGCCCGTAAACTATAATTTATATTTTTTATTTTGTTCATATTTTTTGTGTTTAGTATAAAACGTGTTATATTTTGCTTGCGGACGATATCCTGACAAAGTCATCCCAATCCTGGCTGTAAACAAATAGGATGGGTGTTGCTGTTAAACAAAGCGTTTGGGAAAGATAGTCCAATTACCTGGCAATGTATAAGTGTTACACCAGTTGAGCCCCAAACGGACACATCATTGTAACCAAACTGAGCAAAACTTGTTGGACATCATTCTCACAGGAGCATACAGTCAGCTGTCACTGTGGGCACATGTCTAGAGAGAAGACAACCAGAACTAACAAGGTCAAATATGAGTCAGTCAAGGTGTACTGACAGGCTTCAAACTTCTAATCCAACAAACTGAGCACCATTAACTCGTACAGGAAAGTGTTCAGTCAAACATGCAACTGTTGCTGCTTTCATTGTTCCAACTTGTGCATGTGTCAGAAACATTAAGCCAAAGGTAAACCAAGTGAAGTGAAGAAACAAGTGAAAACCCTCGACTTCAGGTAGTAAAGAACATGTTGCTAAGTTGGAAAATTGATTCTCCAACCTAGCATGTTGGAAAGACTCAACATAAACTGACATTGGGAACATGCGCATTGCAAAAACCCCATACAGGTTCAAAACCTTTTAGCTATGTCTCCATAGTTAAAATATGACTATGTTTTAGATAAGATAAGATAAACCTTTATTAGTCTCACAGTGGAAAAATTTCAGTGTCATGGTTGCACATTACAGCAGAGAGAGGAAATAAGAGCACTCAGATTGCACACATCAAAGTCTATTATTTAAGATAATAGACAATACATTTAAGATAAAATAAAATAAAATAAAATGAGATAAACTCTGGGCTATAATTGCACTTGGTTCGGAGTATTTACAGATGTCTATATTATAAATTAGCAGCAGAGAATATGAGAATATGAATATGAGCAGAATAAAGAAATAATATCAACAGGTAAAGTGACTTGAATTGGAGAATTATCAGATATATAATAATACAGTAAGATATCAACAGGTAAAGTGACGTGAATGGGAGAATTATCAGATGGATATGAATAATACAGTAAGATATCAACAGGTAAAGTGACTAGTGAAAGGCAGAATTATCAGATATGTAATAATACAGTAGTCCTGATAACAGGTAAAGTGACTTGTGACAAAGTTACTGGTGAATTATCAGTGACACTTGTGCAGACTCAGCAGTTCCTGTTACACATTCTCGTTGTCTCGTTTACCTTGAGAACTGCATGGCATTTTGGGCTCTTTATGCTTTTTCTCCTCTCCTTCTGTTATGAATACTAACAGGCTTGTTTGGTCGAACAATAACATAATTTACAGTGCGAGTTTGACGACATCTTTGCAAATAAAAAGAATTGCATGAAATTGGGGTGTATACCCATTTTAAGCAGACTACTGAAAAAGCAGCTTCTGAGAGTTTTCTACAAAGAAGCATGACCAAGTGCAACCGGAAATATGGGGAAATCAGGCTAAAAATAGCATGCTCAACTTTAGCAGCAGAACCAAATATCTCAACTCAACTAAAGCTGGCAACAGACTCCAGGAGTTTTAGTCTCATGAGATTTTAAATTGTGACACAGACCACAGATATAAGGATAATCTGAAACACTTTTCCGTAACAATTTTCTATCTCAGAGTCGCAGAGTCACGCACAACATGGCTGAATCCATATTCAACAAATACACCTCCTACCTTCCCTGTTCTTTCTTCTCAATTTAAATACACTAGGAATCTATTTTCAAACCTTGTTTTAAAAAAGGAATTTAATATCCTCAAACCCAAAAAAACCTTGCCTCATAAAAGGTTGGATGGATAAAGAAAGGGGTATCAAAATGATTTGGATGAAGCCCATAAACTGCGTTAGTTTCACACAAACTGTGTGGTTTTACCAATACGTTACTTGGAACATTTTAGTTTCAACATTCTTCTGGTTGGTAGTTTCTATTTTTTGTTCTATAAATTGATATATTGAAATGCAGCGCACATAACATTTTGTTGAACAGGTCTGTATGTCTGTAGTGCATCAATATGGCTTTTTTCTGTCGCGTCTGGTCTTTGTACTAATAAATGTGGATTGGATGATTTTCCTCAGACACACTTTTGGTCAAAAAATAAAACTTAACTGATACCATTTGCGTTGTGTTAAACATTGGAACATTGAATCATTTAAATGCAGAAAACTTTAACTCACCAGTATCCCGGCAGCTGTATCAGTTTGACGTAAAGAGCAGTACTGAAGGCAGGTATGATGGGGATGAGAGGGAGGAAGCCCCCGATGCTGTTCTGACACGTCAAACCAGTCTGAAAACCAAATACCTAAACAAAAACGAAGAACGAAGAAGAAGTCAGAACAAACTTGTCAAAAAAACAAAAGTTAAAAATAAATAATTGCCTTTTGGTTGATCATTTGGATTTTGTAAACAACAATAAAAAGTGAGACAATAGCTGTCTCGGTTATTAGCACGTCAGTCACTAGCTCTGACAGCATCAATAAAAACAAGATTAAGATAAGATGAGGTTTCCACTCCAAATCACTTCCTGAATTGGGTGAAATGTTGTCACAATGACCTCCATTCTGTCATGATCTCACTGCCAAAAAACAGAAGGGGCCGTTTCGTCCCCAGAAGCTTGATCTGTGTGGGTCTTGGCCACTGACTATTTGACCCTACCCTGACCCTGTGATAAGGACTGCAGGCATGAAGTCCACCATGCATCCTGCCTTTTAACAAAGCTTCCACAGCAAAACTGGAGTCTAGAAGCTTAACTATCCTATGCATCTGGGGATAGACTCCTGAATATAAAATTATGCAATGCTAGAATAAAGCAACTCAAAATTAACTTGAAAAGTAATATATGTTACAGTTGAAATACAGACTGTTTTTTTCTCTGAAAAGGTTTATGTATAATTTGAATTATTTTAATTATTTCCTAAACCCAGTCATAAATTAAAATGATAAATTCCAGAGGCGGACTGGTGTCTTTCACAAAACAGTGGTGAGACTTTTATGACAATGTGAAAAGCCACTAAAAGGTTCACAAAGGTCAGTTAAGCTGTGAAAAGTGACATTGTATACACTTCGGACCATAAACAACTATACAATAGGTTGAAGGATATATTCTGAATGAAATGTTGGAAATGAGTGTGTAATGCCACTATGAATTAAATAATGTTTTAGAATTTGAACCATTAATTACTTACTGGTATAATTAACTCAATGAAACAAAATGTAACTGAATATGATATACAGTGGGGCAAAAAAGTATTTAGTCAGCCACCAATTGTGCAAGTTCTCCCACTTAAAATAATGACAGAGGTCTGTAATTTTCATCATAGGTACACTTCAACTGTGAGAGACAGAATGTGAAAAAAAAAATCCAGGAATTCACATTGTAGGACTTTTAAAGAATTTATTTGGAAATTATGGTGGAAAATAAGTATTTGGTCAATAACAAAAATTCAACTCAATACTTGGTAATATAACCTATGTTGGCAATAACAGAGGTTAAACAATTACTATAGGTCTTTACCAGGTTTGCACACACAGTAGCTGGTATTTTGACCCATTCCTCCATGAAGATCTTCTCGAGAGCAGTGAACACGGACTTTCAACTCCCTCCACAGATTTTCAATGGGGTTGAGGTCTGGAGACTGGCTAGGCCACTCCAGGACTTTAAAATGCTTCTTACGGAGCCACTCCTTTGTGGCCCGGGCTGTGTTTTTGGGATCATTGTCATGCTGGAAGACCCAGCCACGTTTCATCTTCAAAGCTCTCACTGATGGAAGGAGGTTTTGGCTCAAAATCTCACGATACATGGCCCCATTCATTCTTTCCTTAACACGGATCAGTCGTCCTGTCCCCTTAGCAGAAAAACAGCCCCAAAGCATGACGTTTCCACTGCCATGCTTCACAGTAGGTATGGTGTTCTTGGGATGCAACTCAGTATCCAAACACGACGAGTTGAGTTTATACCAAACAGTTCTACTTTGGTTTTATCTGACCACATGACATTCTCCCATCATCCATGTGCTTCGTGGCAAACTTCAGACGGGCCTGGACATGCACTGGCTTCAGCAGGGGGACACGTCTGGCACTGCAGGATTTGATTCCCTGTCGTCGTAGTGTGTGACTGATGGTAACCTTTGTTACTTTGGTCCCAGCACTCTGCAGGTCATTCACCAGGTCCCCCCGTGTGGTTCTGGGATGTTTGATCACCGTTCTCATGATCATTTTGACCCCACGGGATGAGATCTTGCGTGGCGCCCCAGATCAAGGGAGATTATCAGTGGTCTTGTATGTCTTCCATTTTCTGATAATTGCTCCCACAGTTTTATTGTATTGTAGATTCCCAGTCTGGTACAGGTCTACAATCCTTTCCTGGAGTCCTTCAACAGCTCTTTGGTCTTGGCCATTGTGGAGTTTTGAGTCTGACTGTTTGAGGCTGTGGACAAGTGGCTTTTATACAGATAACGAGTTCAAACAGGTGCCATTAATACAAGTAAGTGCAGGACAGAAGAGCTTCTTAAAGAAGAAGTTACAGGTCTGTGAGAGCCACAGATCTTCCTTGTTTGAAGTGACCAAATACTTATTTTCCACCATAATTTACAAATAAATACTTAAAAAATCCTACAATGTGAATTCTTGGATTTTTTTTTCACATTATGTCTCTCACAGTTATGGAAGCCCGTTTCCGCCATGTAAAAAAAAAAAAAAAGCATACAGAAAGTCAAAATTTTGAGTTTAAAAGTCAAAATTTCGACTTTAAAAGTCAAAATTACGAGTTTTCAACTGCGCATGTGCAGTTGAAAACTCGTATGACTTTAAAAGTCAAAATTAAGACTTTAACAGTCGTAATTTTGACTTTTAAAGTCGAAATTTTGATTTTTAAAGTCGTAATTTTGAGTTTTAAACTCAAAATTTTGTCTTTCTGTATGCTTTTTTTTTTTTACATGGCGGAAACGGGCTTCCATAACTGTGAGAGACATAGTGTGAAAAAAAAATCCAAGAATTCACATTGTAGGATTTTTAAAGATTGTATTTGTAAATTATGGTGGAAAATAAGTATTTGGTCACTTCAAACAAGGAAGATCTCTGGCATACAATATCATTCACTGCATTTCTGGTGCATCCATCGATAACCGTGATACTGACCAGATGTCACCAGTTGATGCTCAATGACTTTGAACAGCCACATGTGTTTTATTATTAATCTTCTACAGTCCGTTTAGGATAAACTAAATAGAGGCTTCTGAAGCGGATTCTAATCATAAACGAAGGGACCGTTTGCATTTTAACGCGATTACTACCACAACATTATTGCTGGCTACTTCATGGCACGGCACGGTGGCTGAGTGGATAGCACTCTCGCCTCTCAGCAAGAAGGTCCTGGGTTCGAATCCCGGTCGGACCAGGGCCTTTCTGAGTGGAGTTTGCATGTTCTCCCTGTGTCTGCGTAGGTTTCCTCCGGGTACTCCGGTTTCCCCTACCACTAAAAATATGTCCAATAGTTCTGGCATGTGCCTCCTGTACTGGCCCCTCCCATCTCTGTGTGGAGTGAGAGACAAATGCCCAAAAATTAACAATTGTAAACCGCTTTGAGACTCAGATCTGCAGTGAAAAGGCGGTATATAAATAAAAACTTACTTACTTACTATGGATGTGGTCACTGTCTGTAGGCAAAATCTTCACATAATCTGCAGGTAGAGGACGACCCATGGTCATGGATCTATAACAGGGATGACCAGAGACCGTTCCAGACAACAACACAATTTTGACTTTTAAAGTCAAAATTTTGACTTTTAAAGTAAAAAATTTGAGTTTTAAAGTCGTAATTTTGACTTTCTGTAGGCTTTCTTTTTTTTTTTACATGGCGGAAACGGGCTTCCATACACAGTTGAAGTGTACCTATGATGAAAATTACAGATCTCTGTCATTATTTTAACTCATTGAATGCCAGCCTATTTCAGAACAGGTACTCCCACAGTGCCAGCCATTTCTGATGATTTTTACTGATTTTTCAAGACCCACAGAATATTGTGTACTATGACTATCTGAAATCCGACACCAGATTCTAAAAGAATGGACTGTGTACTTTCCTCAGCAAAAAGAATTTTGTTTATAGCTTTTTTCGTTCCCCTGTAATCCTCCGTCGAGTAGAGGGAAGTTTTACTGAAATCACCAGAAATCACCAGAAAGTTGAGAAAATGTATATGATGTTCCCATGATTGTGCCGTTTGATTGTTTCTTTTTTTTTTTATACCTGTAATATCTCTTAGGGACATAATGCATGGCGTTAGCATTATGACGTAATTTTTCATTCAAACTTGCACCGGTGCTTTGACTGAGAGAAATAAGTGTTGAAACTGTGCTTGCACCTGGAATTCTGTCAGGGCAAAGAGGTACATTATAGAGCAGGTCAAGAGGACACTGGTGAAAATAAACACTAAACAATATGAAGAATATGGATTCACTGCATGAGACCAACATCAACATAGCATGTGACTTGTCACTTGAACACTTATATTTGCTTTAAATGTATTGTGTCTTTCCACTTAAGCACGGCTTTCTGAAACTCAAGAACGATCAGATTGCTGCAGAGTATTTGTATACTCTAGCAGTGCTTTTATCATACTTGTTTGTGTGGCCAATGACAAGATGGCTCCCTTTGTGTTTATGTCCCACCTTGAGGTAGAGATGTGCATAGCAGTGATGCAGGAGGTTGTCTGAAGGCTGGCTCAGACTGCTAACTGTGCTGATCAGTTCAGGACCATACATAGGCAACGAGTGTTCGACATTCACTTTTTCCACTGTGAACTGTACCGACGGAAGAGGCCGTACAGCCTGAAACACTGGTATTTGCAAAGGAAACTGAGCAACCTAAAAAATATGGAAATCATGTTAAATTGTCCCAATGAAGTTGTTTGGCTGAGTTGAATGTAAGCAATCCCTTTTAGATATTTACCTTTTGCCCCATGATAACAGGCATTAGTGTGTGTAGAAGGTTGAATTCTGCCATCGATATAGTCAGACACACTTGATGAAAAGTGAGACATGTCAATCTCGATGGAATAAACGCTTCCAATTTGGCAATTTCTTCAGCGGTAGGTGAAGTATGCCTCTCCTCAATGGCTTCTAGAACAACATTAAACACACACAAAGAAAAAAATGAATGTAGGCGATGCATTTATCGGTCTTCGTTTGGAAGGAGTAACATGCATAATTTACAGTAGCGTTCTTCCTGAATCTCAATTCAGAACTTATTTTAACTAGATTACCTATTGCATCATTTAAACATTGCTTCACAATCTTATGGGGAAAACTTTTGAACCCCCTAATCCTAAAATGATCCTCACATCCTGCCTGAGACTTGTTAGGATTCATAACTAATAGTTTGCACTAGTGATTGAAGTGGACACATAAGAGGAGTAGGCAATTGTTTGGAAAGACGTTGTTCCTGTTATCTCCCTTCAGTTTCTCAATCCCTCCTGGGGGGCTGCATAAACTAACCCTCCTGTAACATCAGCAGGAGGGAGCGAAACATCCAAACAGGAAGAACAGAGTGACCTATCTGGCCTCACTAAAAAGCTCCACAGTAATTATTCCATCATTTATTATCTATTGCAGATGCTTAAAGAAAAATCTGAGGATGTTATCTTTCTAAAATATGTGAGTTATTGCAACAAATAATATTACACAAGGACAAACACTGAAAGCCATTTCACAACATCCACAGATGAGCTCATAAAAGCCGTGCAGGGCTGACCAACAAAGGTGTTTGGCTAAGGCTCCCCACTTTGGTCCAAGAGTTCACCATTTTCATGTACAGCTGCATTTTGAGAGATGAGTTGTGCAAGGAATGAGGGTACAGTACTGTTAAAGCTGCAGTACCTAACTTTGAAATCACACAAAAAATCTTTTCACATGCACACTTTTTGCGGGTCACATTTTGATGTGCAGTTTTTGGAACCAGAGCCTGATCGCCTGGCTCCCTGTACAGTGCACACTGTGGACTGCGGCCTCGGCCTCTGGCCTGTGACTCACGCAAACTGCAGTGGTAATGTGGTCTCTGGCTGTTGTAGTTCTTTGCAGTCATGCTCACAAGACTACGCATTGACGCAATTAAGCAATTAAACAGGAACATTTTCCATTGGCATTGAAAAACATCCAGTTCTCACTATATATGCAAGTTCACTATATAAATTAAGTTGTTCAGGCTCACCTTGCTGGGGTTTGCAGTAGGGCTCGTACTCGTGATCCATGGCACATGTAACCATCTTGAGAATACGGTGAATTGCACTGCTTTGAAGCCTAATGTCCAGAGGCCCAACTACAAGCCGCTTAATCGACGTCTCTTGAAAGGATGGGACAACCTCCTCCACACTCATAAGTGAAATCTCCTGCGTATCTGCAAACAGAAATGTATTCTTTGCCATCTTCAGATTTTTGCATTGGTATATTCATGGTTGAGATTGTAATACTATACACACAATGACCAATTTGATGAAGTATTGAAGCTGAAGTGTTGAATGAAAAAGTAAAAAAGAGAGTCTGGTCTGGTGTAACGCAGCAGCAGCAGCTCAGAGGATCTTAGAGAATGGAATGATGAATATTCCAAATGTCCACTTCCCGCTCACAGCTGTCTCTTCATTCATCAGAGACCTCCACAACAGAGGTCGACTTAAAAGACTTCCCAACAGTAAAAGGACGATATTAAAAGGGTGGCGAGATGGAAGTTGGAAGTACAGGACCAGCTTTAGTATGTTCATTCATTACATTACATTATAAAATGCACTTAAAGAGAACTATAGTGTGTGCACGTGTGTGTGCATGAGCAAAAGTGCATGAAACTAAAACTAATATGTGATAGCTGACCATCGTAACATTTAAATAAATACGTATCGAAACATAAAATATCTACACCATAAGCTTGAAATAAAAAAAAAATTGACACATACCTGTTGGCCTAAAATGAAAACAGAGGCAAAGTGCTGTTTGATAGAACCATTACCAAACTGTCAACAGCTAATACTCATCTCTGTAAAATCATTGGCAGTGAGGTTGCAATGGACAGGTTAAATAGCATAAGGCAGCATATAGAATGATTAGCGGAATGAAGAAGCGGAAAATGAGCTTTTTAAAAGCTGTATTTTAGAATATCCCAATAAATGAAAAAAGTATTGCATATATATATATATATATATATATATATGCCCTGGATAAGTTGAGACCAATTTATATATCCCCTCGAAATTGAGACCAATTTGTTTGTTCAACACTGGATCTGCTCCAAAGGGAAAAACCGAGAAGGCTACGTGGCCACTCGGTTTAACATCCAACGCAGATTTGACAGTCTCTTTTTTAATTTAGATGCATATCTGTAGCTGACAGACAGGAGGAAACGATCCAATAGTCAGAGGCAATGCTAGAAACAAATCAATTGACATATTTTCAACAATCTATAAAATAAAATAAAAATAATATCCTAATAGTACACACCATTTCTATGATAGCAGGTGAAAAAATGTAATGCTCCCTGTATTTGTGTTGGAACCTTGCTCTAAATCAATTTAACTACAGTAAAAGAGTCAGTCATTTGGAAAATAGATCACTTCACACTCCAACATCAAAGAGCCATTTTAATTTTCAACTATGGTAAATATTTATCTGCAAATAACTTCAGATCCTTACATCTTGAATAAACATTGTCGAGTGCACTGACTGAGAACAGAGGAATCTTGCCCGTCTTTAGCCGTCTTCCAGCAAGAGTGACACCTAATTAGGCATAAGGGGCCCATTCACTTTCTCAATAGCTTACAGGTAGAGACACAGTGTTTCAACAAGCAGCAAGGAGAAAGAAACTCAAATATGTGTCAGCAAAGACTAAACAATTCTGACAGCTGCCCTCCAGGTAAGTTTGGGGTGAGCGGGAGGACAGGAGGGGTCAAGGACCAGGTGGCTGTGGCTCAAACAAGACAAACTCTTTATTCACTTCTCCAAGGAGCTGATCTGACACCAGGGACAAACAAAGGTGGTGAGGCACAAACAGGAACCGGTATAAGGCACAAAATTAAATTAATTAAAAGATCTTTTTGAAACAAGGCGTCCAAGGCATTTATTAAACACTTATGAGTACGTTTTTTAGGTCAAAAATCAATCTTAAAATTAAAACCCGATTTTAAAAAAACTAAGCCAACACTACATAAAAAAATAAACACAATTAAATCTGAAATCAGAATCAAATAGTAAATAAATAGATCAAGAACAAGAACCAAAGTATACATCAACAACACTGACAAGAGCACTGGTTTTAATTTTGAGCTGAATGAAATCTCAAGGCAACATCTCAAAGTTACATTTTTGTTTGATGTGTAGTTTTCATTACTAATGAAATAATAGTTAAATAACGACTAGTGAATGTGATGATAAAAAATATATGATGGATTGTGCATCCCTATACAACCTGAAGAGGTACAGTAAACACACAAACTAAACAATCTAATCTATGCATTACCTTTGTCACTGCTGTTCTCCATTGTGTAGAGGTAATCCATGTAGAAAGCACCAAAACGCTGCATGCCAGCTATCTCGGTGTAGGTCTCCTGAGAAACAAAAAGAATAGAAGTGGGTAAACATGGCAGAACCGTGCAAACATTCTGATAGCCTTTGATAGTGCCCAGTGACATAGGTCACGCTGGATTCAACGGATAAGATCAATGAACAGATAACATAGGAAATGTACTGGAGTAAACATCAACCGTGATTATGATAACTAAAAGGTAGTTTATTTCAGATGCAGACTACCGCAGGCTGTTAAATAAACTGTTGTGTCTTGTATGTGTTTTGTTTGTTTTTTTAGATACCTCCATTTGTTCAAAACGATTTCACATTTCTTTCATTTCTGGGAGAACAGATTTTAAAACCCCACTCCCATCTCTGTGTGGAGTGAGAAGACAAGTGCCCAAAAAAATAACAATTGTAAACCGCTTTGTGACTCTGGTCTGTGAAAGGCGGTAAATAAATAAAGCTTACTTACTTACTTACTTACTTAAAAAAGTAAAAAGTGTACAAGACTAGTCAAAGTGCCAAGGAAACATGTTCTGCTCAAAAATAATTAGATAAGTAAGCAGATAGTGAGCACATTCGCTCATACTTGGAAGTGTGCCACCAGAAACAAAGCTAAGTAGGTCTTATCATCTGAAAGTTGACGAAGAAAGTAGATAAATTGGAATTTACGGGAGTTTAACCAATGTTTCACAATAAATTGTGAAATTCTATTTCGTAATATTTAGTTTTTAATTGCACTCCTTTTTTATGCTGAACAGCAGTGCAGACTACCCAGTAGGGAAACAGGACAATTCAGACTGAGAACACCTTAGGCCTTTTGGAAAGATTAACAGTACATTATAAAAAAACATAAAAATACGGTTATTTTGTTATTACTAAGATGATAAGCCTGTTATGAGCCTCAACCTCAACAGCAAGGTTAAAGGAAGTGTAATTCCCTAATGTTGTATATAATTATTTAATTACTGAAATTAAGTGAACAAAAAACAAACAAAAAAGTGAGAAAAAATAAGTTCTGTAAATATCTAGATATTTTCCATCCCAACAAATCGAAACATCAAACATTTGGCAAACTTTGTTAAAAAGGGAGCGGGAGAGGGACAACTCAAACACACTCACTAGTTATTTAAACAACCTTCTCAATGGGCTGTTATCAGAGAGTTAATCAGTAATATTTATTAGGGCAATTCTACTACTACTACTAACTTGCCTTACTAGCGATGACAGGCCCTTGGATCAAAGTTTTCAACGTGCTAAAGAATGAATCCCTCAACGCTTGAGTTTTAAGTATTGGCTGATCAATGATAATATTATAGATGCATGACAGTACAAACAATTGCTTCATTGAGAGTCAATGAAGTTCAGTAAACAGTAAAAGGTACAACAAGAGCTCCTTGCCAAAACAGATTTCAAACTGATAGCTAGAAGACTTGTTTCTATAAGATATATACACATTAAAACCTAACAGGTAGAGCATTAAGACACACACTGGACAGTGATATGTTATGTTAAATTATCAATGCATGTATTACTTATATTTGGAGGGTTCTGAATTTTTGTTTTGATGTTGAACACAGCAGTGAGGTATAATATAAACATGACAACATCTGCCCACAGCTATACACAGAAAGAAACACAAGATGTAAAAAGTGTGAAAACCTTATGACGAGCAGCATCCAGGATGAACTCTGCTCTCACTCCGTTATTCTCTGGACTTCTATAGTCAAACAGGGAGTTCGTAAGGTATGTCATTCCTTTACTGCTGAGGCTGTCACCACATGTGAAGAACACAGCATCCTATTCAATACAAAAAACATAGAAGAAGGTAATGAGATAAAGTAAGATAAGATAAGCAAAACCATTTCTATTTTGCGCCACAAATAACAGAACTAACAAGATAAGATGTTATGTTATGTCAATGTTATGTATGAACAGAATTTGGATAATGACTAAAACAAGAATAAAAAAAAAATAAAAAATACTTAGAAGTAAGAATGACATTACGCTCAGCCATTGTGTTGAAAAAATATTTTGTTTGCAGTGTAGGTTCTATTGAACCAAGTTGCATTTGTTAAATGAGAAAAAGAAGAACAAGTACTGGATCTAATGCGGAGGTGCAAAAACTGTCCGGGCCAATGTCAGCTGATACAATTAAGTTTAATCCTTACCTTTTCATGTCGGTTCATGCTTTCCTCAAAGTCTTGAACTCCCATGATGCTTTTCAGGCACAAAGCCTGACAGCCCACAAAACCAATCTGACAATTGAAGAAGGGTTCTCCCATCATCAGCACCTAGAACACACACAGGGTTTAAGGACATTCAACTCTTTACGGTCAAAACCTTAATACAGCATAGATCACATTGTCTCAACCATCAATGGTCATAACCACAAAATCTCAGACTTCCTGAATAAATTCTACAATTTATGATATAATTCTATTTCATTTAAATGTTTGTTAATTCTATCAAACTATCATTATCAGAAGGTCAGAAGTGTACTTCCTTAAATTGCCTTAATTAATAACTTAATAACTTCTATAGCTTCAGAAGCCATTGACATCCTGGCCAACTTACATAATTTGGTCCAATTTGAGGTGCACCTCTAAATGGCATCAGAAACAAACTTAGTGTCTTTCTCTTTACCATCATTGGAAAACCAAATAATTCTGCCAAGCCCCTGGTTATCCCTGGGAGAAATGTCTAAACGGCTGAAGGTATCTCGTTCATTACAGAGCCAGGATATCGCTCATGGACATTCTGTCTCCAAGATTTTAACTAAGGTCAAAAAGCTGTTGGAGGGAACGTAAAAAAGTATCAAAATCCACAATAAGACAAGACTAGCCATAGTCAGGAAGGAGCCACTGCTCAAAACTACCATCCAAAAAACATGCTACGTGTTTTAACAGTCTGGAGAAGTGTTCTAACCTGGAGCTTGCTCAAGCCTATTTACTTGTGTTTTTGTTTTAAAGTCAGATTGCATACATTCTATACTTGCAATGGCAGAGCAGCAAGTAACCAGTGTGCTTACCTCAATAGTAATTCCTTCTTTTTCCACACACAACACCTCTCTGGACTTGACTTTCTGAGGACTGTAATAGCTGCTTTCTGACTGGGTCTCAGTCAACTAAAAGAGATACAGACAAAGGAACATTAAAATTATATGAAAAACAAGGAGCATATAGTGATGTAGTACATATCAGGAAGCACATTTGAATTCAAATGTTTTCTAATCTGTGATCTTGCAACAACTGTTACTTTTTAAAGTCTACAATAAACTACTGTATACAAAAGATCGATTATACAACATTAATTACATATACATACACAAAAGATAATACCGTCAGTTTCGGTCTTATGTTAGACGATGGAAAGTGTATGAAACATTTGAGCAGTTACTTAGGACATACTTTGAACGTAATTGAAGCCTTGGTACAGTAGAAACCAATAGACACTATGGGGTCTTTAGGAGTGTGGTGATGAAGAATTTTTTCACTGCCTCCTTCTTCTTGATCTTGATGAAGGTATTCTTCACCTTCCTCCTCTCCTACAATAGCTGGGACAAAGGACCAAGCCCAGGACACCCAGCCCTCGTCTGGCTCCCCTGAGTGCATGTAGATGTCTGGACTGGACATAGAGCTATCCATGTTCACATCCATACCTGCGCAAAAGAAAAGCGCGCAAAGCATAAGTGATGAAAACAGTAGGGTTAGACAAAGCCCATAGTGGCGAGGAATATAGTAAAAGTGAACATCCACTAAAGTGCCTTTCAAATTTTCTGAGGTCCAAACAATTCTTTTAAAAAAATGAATAGTTACTGTCTGTGCAAGGCCACTTCAACTTGTGGCCCAGGAACCAAATCTGCACCAATAGCCAGTGAAAATTGGGCTGCAGCTAACAATCATTTTAAAAGTAGTAAAAGTAATCAATAATCTAATTGACATTGTTTTTTAGATAATTTGATGTGAAACAGGTGGAGGCCTGAATCTGAGACGGAGGACTACTATAATGAATGACAGAAATAAAATAAGAAAAAAAGTAAGAAAGATGGGAAATGTTTATGGGAAGCAAGGCTGCAGTAGAACAGTAATAGCAATTCTGCTATTTTGGCACGTAAAGGGTTAACATATATTTTAGGACAAGTATGATTAATATCATATAAAAAATATATACAGCTTATCTCCTTCTGAGGTATGTTGGAGTGGACACTTTTCTTCCAATGTTGCACATTCTGACATATTGCATATTGTTCATGATAACTGTGTTTTATATGCAACAGTAGTTGTATAAATTAACAAATCATTCAAGTGAGCTAAATTGTGATTGAAGCATATTTGTAATCAATTAATTAACTATTAATTGTTTCAGCTAGTCCTGGTTTAGACTTGGTTCATACCTAAGTAGTACTTTCTAGAAGAAGTTGATTTTAGACTTTATTGTGTTATAGTGATAGTAATATAGTAAGTGAATATGTGTAATGACAAGATAAAGTGAGGTAGACTGTTGACCATGAAAAAGAATGAAAAAGTGAGGTAAAGTTAAGTTAAGGTAAAATAACTAAGTGTGAATGTGGGTTTCAACAAATCCTGCGAGGGGCATGTGTCGCTGATAATCACAAGTAATGGTGTAGGTATTCGTGATTACCTATCAAAACACTAAGTTAAGAAGTAAGGGGTGTCAAATGTTTCCTAATATACCAGTCGCTCTCTCTGATGCTGACCCTTGAACTCATCCCATCGTGTCCGTTTCCATACGCAACGAAAGAGAGGAAGCTGATCTCAATACACAAGAATGTGTAATACCATTCCTCATGGCCTCACGTCCTCCACCAGAAAACAATATTGTCCGTTAGGTCACAGCTTAAGAATCCCAGCGGCCAAGGCGGTGAAAATTATGACATATTTTAATTAAATCTATCAGGTTGTGCGTTACATATTTAGGAAAGCTTCTATACTTTTTCACTCAGGCAATATTCGCTTAAAGATGTTATCACATTTTGTTTTATCCCCGTCTTTGTTTTTACACCATTGAAGTCTTTGAGGTGTCAGTTCAACGGGTTAAGCTCTTTCGCTTCATCGAACACCTTGACGACGGCTGGGGTTGAATTAAGAATCAAAACAAAGCAAAATTAGCAATGTGCAGGTCAAAAAGGGGCAGATTAGCATTAAAAGGGGCATTAATCTTCAATGATAAGAGAAACGGGGCTAGTCAAATCATGTCAATTAATCTTTTATTAGTGCCACATCAGGGAATTTCACAAAAACACTGGTCTGTAACTATTCTTGTAAAGAATATACAGTGAATATCTAAGATTGAAGCTTACTTAATGATACGCAAATCCACTGTTTTAGCAACATTATGCATGTATTATTATGCTTGGCTTTTTAGACACCTTCCTGCACAGGCTTGACAGTTGGCAGTGCCCTTTAAGACCAGCAGGTGTCCCTCCATGTTTGAACAGAAGTTTATTTTTGGACTGCATTCTAACATATGCATGTGGGCTTATACTTTGCCATTAAATTTTTGTTAATGTATTTTTATAAATCAAGAGTGTAAAATAGGTGCCTTGTTTGCCGTTGGTCAAAAGAGGGAGTTCCGGCATGGCTAACAGCTGCTCATTTATTACATTGTTGCCGTAGTAACAAATAATAGTTTTGTGCCTTTCTAATAAATATTATATTCAACAATATAGTAAACATGCATATATACTAATTAACTAATAACAAGCAGTGCCTTTTCTGACAAATACGACTGTTTAATCTATATATTGTGCAAAATTAATGTATATAGTATCCCTTGCCCTTTCTTTTCATATTGACTTTTCTTCCACTTGCTGCCTTTAGACGTAAACAAAAGTTTAAAAATATATATAAACCATTTTGAGCTAGACTAACATTGTTTAAGATTTATGTCCTGATTTATCATATTTTGAAAAATAAACAAATTTAATCTTAAATATTTGAATTACAAAATAGTAAAAGAATAACCAGAAAGACAATACCCACAAGACTAAAATACATTTCAATGTAACCATACTCTATCTATGGACAGAAGAAAACAGAAGACATGTCATTTACATAATTATTATCGGTCCGTTTTTATGCCAATATTATTGCTATTGGCTAAATGCCACAATAGTCTTCAGAATTTTGTATTACTTCTGCCAGGGGGTAATGTAATTACCATGGGTATTTTGGAGGCAATCGCAATCACAGTTTGGATCCCGTATTTTTTTGGAGGAAAGGAAGTCTGCGTTTGTAGAGGTCTAACAAGTGACTTTCTTCAAAATCAGAACTTTCATTTCAGACAGTGATAAAAAATAAAGGTCTTTTTACAGTGTGTTTGATTATTTGAATAGAGATGACATTTTACTTCAGACACACTTCGCTCTCTGTTTTGCCAACGAATGCATTTTGTGATTACAAGAGCCTTTATATTTTTTTGCGATAAGATCCTAATTCCTCCGGGCCCTGCATAGCAGGAGCATGACACTGACTTGTACATCTGGCATTGGTCACTAAAGTGGAAATCGTGCCAACAAGCAGAAAACTTCCAGGCCAAGAGTCAGACCCTGAGGAAGAGGAGTGAATGAACAGCCCGCATTGTGTTGAAGTGCATCTCCGCAGCCAACTCTGGCAGGGTAAGCCTAAAGGTGTAAAGGGGGGGAATTAAACTTTAATCTCTGGTTTGCCAAGTAATTAGTAATATACTGTGCATCCAATCAAATAAACCCCATATAAAAAATTCATACTCAATCATACATATTTTATTATACCTAAACGGACACATCATGAGGTATAATAAACAAGGGTTTGCCTACATGAAAAAATGATGAGCACCATTTTAGCACCTTGAGGATTGTGTTGGGTTACTTGTTATGGGTGTGTTTGTTAATATAGCAGGCCTGAAAACTTACCTTTCACTCAAAATGTATTATCAGTACTAACTAGAAAAGCACTCAAAGAGCCAGACCTGACAAGAGATTCAGACGGTGATCCGGATCACTCCCAAATTCTAATCAATTGTTCCATATTCCATTCCCAGGAATCACGGAACATTTTGCAAAAATCCTCACATAATTAGCATAATAATTCAAAAAGTTATGATTTATTATTAGTTATTATGATAAAAATAGTGGCAGGCATTTTTTTTTTATCTGGTAAAATAAAAATCTTACCAGACAAATTTAATGCAGCTTCTTTGGCATGGCCAACTCCCTCTTCTTCTCCATCTTTGTGCCCTCCAATTTCTCCATAGTAGAGAGCAATGATCAGCTCCAATATTCGGATGAACATTGGTAACTGCTGATCAGTGATTGACAACTTCAGACTTTCAACCATTGTTTGAATCTAAGAAAGGATTCAAAATTAGATTAAACAGTGAAATAACACATTTCAGACTACTGATTATCTATACACAATAGGATGAATAATTTTCATCTACACTGTTCTCACTTTGATGACTGATGGGATCTTAGAATTGATGTTGTCATAAGTAAAGTGAAGCCGTGTCCTGAAAGAGCACTTGTACAACAGAGGATCTTGGTAAAACTCAATCTTCCCACTGGCATTCCTCTTGTCCAGGCAAACCGTACAGTCGGCAAAGTTAATGACCTTTCGGAGCACAAGATCTGGAGCTAAAACATACAAATTATATTAAAATGAGGAACATGGCAGAGTGTATTGAATAAGTAAGTTACATCATAGAAAATCGGAAAAATTAAAAAGAACTAATGAAAGATTACTTTATTCCGTTGATTTTCAGCTTTTACGCTGCAAGCATGAATTACACAAGCATACATTTAGAGTTGGGTATCTTTTAGAGTTTGCCAATAAGATTTGTATCTACGTATATATATATATATATATATATAAATATATATATATACACATATACATTCAGTATGATAGAACTTAACAAAGTACACTGTCCCATTGAATTAGTGTTTATAATATATTTATTAAAGATTATATAAAAAATAAAAAATCTGTTTGCAATATGGGGGTTTCTCTTACTATACAACATATCAACAAATGAAAAACAATTATTTGAAGTCTTTTTTGTACACCCATAAAACTAAAACTAAATTGCAAGAAGGGTCAATGTTCTTCTTGTTTTTTTGTATGATATGAAGCAGGTTAAATTTAGGGTATTTTAGCAGAACAAAATCAGTTAAAAGAACAAATGTAAAATGGATAGGGTTAAACGTATCCTAGAAATCCTCAATAATCGACACATTTTGCTAAAACATAATTCGACTTCACCGACTTTATAACTCGAGTGCTTTACCAGTGATGTCCATGAAAGCCCTCTCCCACATGTCATCCACAGTGTAGCATTCGGCTGCAGTGATGTTGACGGACAACACAATGTCATCCTCCACATACTTCAGGATTAGGTTGTTCACCACGATATTGACATTGTTCACCACACGCCTGATTAGACTCTGTACATAGCCTGCAATAAGCACACATAATATTTGTTAGTTCCCTCTCTTCTTACAATTCAGCTATGAATAATACACATCCAAGACATGTTTTTACTTCATGTATTTTAGGTTATATTGTATTATTATTACTGTAAATTGCCTGTAACAGTGGAATGTAGGGAGTTTTGTGATGAAGAGGAGCAGGGATTTGAAAAGACTGAGGTAGGCCCAGTGTGGCAGATTTAGTTTCAGTGCTGGGGGAGCCATTGAACAGAAGCTACACAGGAAAAACAAACGTGTGTGTGTGTCATTACTACAGACACAGGAGTTTCAACACAAAAATATACATTCTATCTTCCAAACGACTGGACCAGTGGCAATATTAATTTCTTCCAAGTACTTTAAACACACAAAGCCGGTAATGCCAATATAGTTTCCAAAGTAAATTTTGGTCTTTCTGTATCTATAGGCCTGGTTGGCAATAACACTACAGATAACTGGGCTATAAACTTAAATGGTACTGTTGAAGTGAAATATTTTGGTGACTTGCATACATTCCATACACATAAGAATAATCCAATTGATCCAACAGTCTTGAAAGTGGTGCTTGGACAAATAATGCAGCAGGAAGAGCGGGTGACATAATGTAAACTGCACTCATAAACATAATGCGCGTTTCGTGACATGTGTGGACGGCTGGGCATGCGCAGCGTCCTTGTGGAGGTAAGCCGTGCTCCTCTAATGCGTGCATGAATGCAACTGTGTAAAAGGGTTGTGGTTGTGGGGTCGCTTACAATCCGGAGTTGCACCTGCAGCTTAAGCAGTAAAACCAGCACATACGCACTGTTATATCCCTCTCTGGATCTCAGTCAAAATAAATTTCTTTCCCTAGTACAATTAGTACACTTGCCATTTCCCCTACCCCTATAGTCCAGCAGCAAGACTTAAATGTAAACTTCTGTAAACAATTGACAATGTGACCTGTAACGTGGCCAGCAGGGAAGCCATCCACTTTTAACCACTCAACCATAAAATTTGTGGAAAAATGTTTCTTAATGAAATTGTCAGAGCTGGCCAAGCACTCTCATCTGAGCAGTTTTTTTTTAAGTTACTTTTTTCATGAATTAACATTTAAAAGGGTTTATCCCAAGGTCACAAACTAATCTCTCGACCAGCTCAGTTTAGTTGACTAGTTCAGATGCTTAACTTAATAGACTATATCAAAGGGTTTGAAGTTTGCAGATGACACAGGCCTGGTCAGTCTGCTGCAGGATGGAGAAGTGGAGCATGGACCAGTCATGGAAGACTTTGTCCAGAATGTGAATAATACTAAAGAAATGGTCCTTAACTTTGGGAAGGCTTCACAACTCTCACTGCCCCCAACTGTCATCCACAGCTGTGCAGTGGAGACAGTGGAGTCATACAAGTATCTGGGAACCATCATAGACAATCGTCTGAGGTTTGATGAGAACACTTTCCAGATCTGTAAGAAAGGGGCACAACGAATGTACTTTTTACGCACACTAAAGTTGATGTGGCAACTCCCTGATTATGATTTTTTATAGGTCTTTTATCAAGTCTGTTCTGTCTTTCTGTTTAGTTTCCTTTTACGGAAACCTGTCTGTCCAAAACAGAAGTCGAACGGGAAAAATTGTGTCTGAGGCCAATCGTATAATTGGCCAACAACAAATGTATCTGACGCAAATATATGAAAGACAGGTCCTGAACAAAGTTCAGTCTGTTTTGTCCATCTGTGACCACCCCCTGAGGTTGGAGTTTGAGCTGCTCCCCTCTGGGAGAAGATGGCTAGAGCAAATAGTTTTAAATGTTCATTTGTGGTCTCTGCAGTTAATCTGTTGAATAGACACTTTTAAAGATCTAGACATGTTTCCTCTTGATTAAGTTGTGATGGGCCATGATGTGTGCCATACTCACTGTGATTATTGTATTATTGTATTGTATTGCTCCACCACATGCAAACAATTTTCCCCATGGGGAATATAAAACTTTTGAGTTGAGTTGAGTTGAGGGTGACCAGCGAGAATGAAACCAGTAAATAATACAGTGGCTTTTATACGCTTTAGCACTGTAGATCAGGGGTAGCTAACTGGTTATAGGCCAAGAGCCACAATCGTCACATCTATCATTATCCAAAGTAGGACGCAATTCAATTTTATTATGTTGGATGATAAAAAAAGTTTTTAAAGGAATAGTTCACCGTTTTTACATACTGACATATGTTCTTACCTTACCTTAGACTAGTTAATACGTACCTGTCTGGTCTTAGTCCGTGCGCTCTGTCATGCAAACGGAGCAAAAACGGGAGCACAACCGCAGCAGAGAAGTTAGGAGCGCTACGTCCGCGCACTAACTTCTCTCCGGAGACTTCTCTCTCGCTGCTACTGTGTGTATTACAAGTCACGCTGCTTCTATTGACGGAGCGAGAGAGAAGTCTCCGGAGAGAAGTTAGTGCGCGGACGTAGCGCCCCTCAGATTACTACGCCTCACAATATAGTACCCGTTTTATCCGCTGAGAAAATCGACTGTTACATTTCTGTGTTACTATACTTTGCAGTGTAACACGTCACGTAACTATATACATTTAATAGGGAACACTTGGAAGAGTTTGGTAGCTTCTAGCGGGAGCTACCTTTTGGTGCTACAAAATATACAGAGGAGGCTGCGGTTGTGCTCCCGTTTTTGCTCCGTTTGCATGACAGAGCGCACGGACTAAGACCAGACAGGTACGTATTAACTAGTCTAAGGTAAGGTAAGAACATTTGTCAGTATGTAAAAACGGTGAACTATTCCTTTAATAATAAAAGGGCTTTGCCAGCCCTGGGGGTTCCCCACTAACAATGCATGCATATAGCTGACAAATATCATCGACTGAACACATCAAAAAGTCAAATCCCCAACATTGAAAGAGAAGAGTGGCCTGATAACGCTTTAAATGGATTCATGCATTTCCCCATCAAGCCTGGTGCAAGCTCAATATTGTTTTTTAACGTGGGATCTGTGAAAATAAAAAAAAACAGTGCTGTGCTACAATGGTGGTAGAACAAGGGCAGACAACCTTGGAAAAAATCATTATTGTGTGAAAACTTACCCAGTAATGCCAGAACATGCTTCATTTATTTTCTTAAGATTTCAGGAGCCCCAGTACCAGGGTTGTAGGGAGTGTTTGTATTTCATTGCTCACAAATCTTCATCTTCCAATCACAAGCACAGCAGGGCTAGCACATTTTGTGAGACCCTCAAAGTCAAAAGCTGAAAGTATCCATCTCTCTTAAATAAATATACACAGAAGCAACACAGTAGGAATTATACACTGTGTTTGGGTTACAGTAGCTATAGCAAGCACCTCCCTGGGGTAAGTTCAATACAGGGAAGAGTGAAGGGCTGCAAAAAATATATATGTATCTGGCATGAAATAAAATGTAAAGACAAGCTTTTTCGCCTTCTTTAAAAAAAAAATAAAAAAAAAAATTCTACTCAAACAGCATGACACCCCAGACGGCTTCTTCAGTTCATCCAGGGGATCCAAAGGCCGATAGAGAACGCATGGCCGCGGAGCACCATTTATTTATTTTTATTTTTGGCCGCTTAATTTGGCTTAATTATTTATTATTTTTCTATTTGTGTTACTTGATTGATCATAATAAAAATAAAAACTCCATGAATGTGCATTTCTGACTCCAATTCTAACTGATTATTAAAGCATCATGCTTTAATAATCAGTGTAGTGTACATACCCACTACTTTTCAGGAAATGTTCCGTGCAACTTTGTCCTCCATTGGACAATAAGAAACCCATACAGGTGTGAAAAGTCAGTGATCAACAGTTATCAGCGCTACCTTTGCGGTTCTTACACAAAAAGAAAAATTATATGTGGTGTTTGAGTAAACATATGTCTGTACACGTTATTAATGCTTTTTTTCACTTTATTAATCCTCGTAGGGCAATTCAATCCTCTGCATTTGACCCATCCTGATGCCGCAAAGGCTTACGTCAGGAGCAGTGGTCGTCGTAGTACAGTGCCTGGGAACCCATCTCCAGATGTTGATGCTCGGCTTGGTCAGGACAACCTAGTGAGCATGTTTTTAGTGGTAGGGGAAACCGGAGCACCTGGAGGAAACTTACGCAGGCACGGGAAGAACATGCAAACTCCACTCAGAAAGACCCTGTTCTGACCGGGATTGCTTCTTGCTGAGAGGAGAGAGTGCTTTCCACTCAGCCACCGTGCCGCCCAGGTTAGTAATAATTCAGAATAATGTAAACAGCCATAAATATAGAATACCCTGGCTCTTAAAAGAAGCATTTCTCACAAACGGTGGCTGTTGGTACCCCACAAGCAGCTGTAAACTTAATCACTTGCAGAATCACACAAAGGTGGAAGCACTTGGTCTTTGGTCTCTGTGTGGCTACCAATCCCATGGCATATGAATTAACATCACTATTTTCCACCACAGGCAGAACATGAAGGATAAATGCATTCAGTATGTGAAAGCTCAGGGCCAAATGACTAGATAATTGCTAGTGGCTGCTTTTTAGTGTCGACATGTTTTGTTTTGGTTGTTTTGAAGTGGAGGCAAACCGGCGCATAGCTGAGATTTAAGATTGTGAAAGTAAGCTCATAACATACACAGGTGGTCTAATTGTGTTAATGTCTTGTGCAAGTTTAACACTACACAAGAAATAACATTAACAAAAATGCTATATTCTCAAACAATGTTCACCATTTGTGCTTAAAATAATCTTCCAGGGTAACCTCATTATCACATAGACCCGGTTCTTGGGGACCAGCTCGGCGCTATGCAGTGAGGGGGTGGCTCGTCCTTTTTAGGGAGGTTGAACACACACCTGGTTGAACAACACAATACTGGAGGACGTAGATGGAGGATGCAAAACAATGGTCTTCAGAAACGTTGTAACTTTTAAGCAGAGCCACACTCGGGACAGCTCAATTTGGTGTGTGTGAACTAACTGTGCTGAGCTGTCTCGAGTCGGGCCTATGTGAAAACTCCAAAGGGGGCCATAACCCGATTCTGTGCTCTATAATAGGATAATGTATGAACCCTGTGACTCATTATTAAAATACAGTTCATATGAAATCTTAATATTGAGCTAAAACGATTTTACAACAAAGCCGAATTGTGTACTTGCTTACATCAAAGGCTGCGATTAAATAAAGTTTTCCCAAAGGTCTCCCATCACAGCACAAACTAGGACCTGCTTAGCTCAGCTTCTAAAATGTCATGGAATCTAAATGTAATTTGTGGACCCTAAAGCCTTTACTAACCTGGGGGCAGGTCTGGGTCACTTGGAGTGGCCTGCTGGATGCGTCGGGGTTTGGCCAGGGTCTTCGAGCTCTCGGAAACACTGCGACTAGTGGAGCTGGAGCCACTTTCATGGTCATCCTGAAAAATATCGAAAAGATTAATGTAGTGTGAAATTACACAAAGAATCAACCCAGAACACAAACACATATACAATTGAATAGTTGTGCTATTGCAAATAATGTAAAAAATGGGGTCATATCAGCGCCAATAAAATAATATCTCTAGTCTGGTGTGCCAAAAATGTTATCATGGTGTGGATTTTATTATTATTTTTGTTTTGTTTTTACTTCCTGTCAAGTTCCCTTGTGTTGATCATCTGCTGTCTGCCCCACCCTAATGTGTTTCACCTGCGTCTCTGTCTTTAGTACCTATGTTGTATCTATGTATTGCGATTAGGGGTGGGAACCTAAGGGTACCTCACGATACGATACGATACACGATACAAAGCTCACGATAACGATATATTGAGACCTGGCTAAATGAGCGGATCCCGGACTGCGCTCTGGAGCTGCAGGGCTTTGGGCTGTTCCGCGCGGATCGCCATTGTGCGCTCTCAGGGAAGAGCAGAGGCGGTGGGCTGTGTTTCTACGTCAATACAAACTGGTGTAACGATGTGACAGTGATCTCCAAGCACTGCTCTCCTGCTCTGGAATATCTTTTCATTCATTGTAAACCATATTACTCCCCTCGTGAAATTGTTTCATTCATTCTTGCCTCTGTTTACATACCGCCATGCGCGGACGCGCGCGAGGCTCAGCGCGCACTCGCAGAGCAAGTACTGTGTATGGAACGTTTATACCAGGACTCTCTGATTATTATCCTGGGGGATTTTAACAAGGGAAACTTGAGCCAGGAATTACCCAAATACAGACAGTTTATCAAATGCCCGACCAGAGAGGAGAACACTCTGGATCACTGTTACACCACCGTACGCGGAGCTTTTCGCGCTGTTCCCAAAGCAGCCCTCGGCTTCTCAGATCACTCCATGATACATCTGGTTCCTGCTTACAGACAGAGACTAAAGCTCTCGAAACCTGCAGTGAGGAGCTCCAAAGTGTGGTCTGATGAAGCTGTGGAAGAGCTGCGCGCATGCATGGAATCTACAGACTGGGACCTTTTCAGAGCTGCCACAGACAGCTTGGATGAATATATGGACACTGTGACGTCATACATCCACTTCTGCGAGGATAGCATCATTCCAACAAGGACCAGGGTCATCTATAACAACGACAAACCCTGGTTCACTGCTAAACTCCGGCAGCTCAGGAAAGCAAAGGAGTCTGCTTTCAGGGAGGGGGACCGCAGCGGCTACAAAGCAGCTAAATATCAGTTCAGGAAAGAACTGAAAGCAGCCAAGTCCCGGCACAGAGAACGACTACAGGAGCAGTTTGGTAACAACGATACTGCTTCTGTCTGGAGGGGCCTACGGGAGATCACCAACTACAAACCCAAAGCCCCCCCCTGTGCTGATGACCACAAGCTAGCTGACGAACTGAACTTATTTTTCAGTCGCTTTGATACTGCCCCTGACACCTCTCCCTCCCCCACCCCCCACTACTCTAACGACCCACCCATCAGCCCTGCCCCCAGCCTAACAATAGCCTCTAAAGACATTAAACAACTCTTCCTGAGGCTGCACCCCCGCAAAGCTCCTGGCCCGGACCACGTGTCTCCGGCCACTCTGAGACACTGCGCCAGTGAGCTTACTCCTGTGTTCACGGACATTTTCAACACCTCTCTGCAGTCCTGCCATGTCCCGGCCTGCTTCAAATCCTCCATCATTGTCCCCGTCCCGAAGAAGCCCAGGATCACAGGACTCAATGACTACAGACCTGTAGCACTTACGTCTGTCGTCATGAAGTCATTTGAACGCCTGGTTCTCTCCCATCTCAAGTCCCTCACCTCCCCCCTCCTGGACCCCCTGCAGTTCGCCTACAGAGCCAACAGATCTGTAGACGACGCCATTAACCTGGCCCTCCACCACATCCTACAGCACCTGGACTCCCCGGGGACCTACGCCAGGGTCCTGTTCGTGGACTTCAGCTCTGCCTTCAACACGATCCTGCCATCCCTGCTCCAGGACAAGCTCTCCCAGCTCAACGTGCCCGATTCCACCTGCAGGTGGATCACTGACTTCCTGACAGACAGGAAGCAGCAAGTGCGTCTGGGGAAGAATGTCTCGGACTCTCGGTTTATAAATACAGGAGTCCCACAGGGCTGTGTTCTTTCTCCCCTGCTCTTCTCCCTGTACACCAACCACTGCACCTCCAGCCACGACTCTGTGAAGCTGATCAAGTTCGCGGACGACACCACCCTCATTGGACTCATCTCCAACAACGATGAGTCCGCCTACAGGAGGGAGGTGGACCGGCTGGTGTCCTGGTGCAGTGGTAACAACCTGGAGCTGAACGCCCAGAAGACAGTGGAGATGATTGTGGACTTCAGGAAGAGCACTGTCCCCCCGCCCCCACCCTCCGTGATGGACTCCCCTATCACCTCTGTGGAGTCCTTCCGTTTCCTGGGCACCACCATCACCCAGGACCTCAAGTGGGAGCCGACCATCAGCTCCCTCATCAAGAAGGCCCAGCAGAGGATGTACTTCCTGCGGCAGCTCAGGAAAGCCAAGCTGCCTGCACAGATGTTGGTGCAGTTCTACACGGCCATCATCGAGTCCATCCTCACCTCCTCCGTCACCGTGTGGTTTGCTGGAGCCACAGTCAGGGACAAACAGAGACTACAGCGCATTGTGCGCTCTGCAGAGGAAGTGATCGGCCGCAACCTTCCATCGCTGCAGGACCTGTACGTCGCCCGAGCTCGAGGCCGGGCTGGTCGTATCACAGCCGACCCCTCTCACCCTGCACATGGACTATTCCATCCACTCCCCTCAGGCAGGAGGCTGCGGTCCATCAGGACTAGAACCTCCCGCCACAAGAACAGTTTCTCCCCCTCTGCTGTTGGACTCTTGAACACTTCTTAACCTGTCCCCCCGCCCTTTATAAAGTCACTTTACTGCCCATCATACGTCACTTTACTTCACTGTACTGCTGTCACCTTACATTGTGTGCACCATGTGCACTTGTATATTGTAAATAGTAACTAACTCTATTTTAAATTTAAATGTATTCTTTAGAAGTGTTTTTTTATTCTTATTTTTATTATCTCTTTTTGACTGTTGCACTGAGCCAAAGCAATTTCCTAGTCTGTGACCTCCTGTTACTTACGTGGCAATAAAAATTATTCTGATTCTGATTCTGATTATAACGATAACGATATTATCACGATAACAATATTATCACGATAACAATATCATCACGATAACGATATCATCACGATAACGATATCATCACGATAACGATATCACGATAAAGATACCACGATAACGATATCACGATAACGATATCACGATAACACGATAACGATATCGCGATAACGATATTGCGATAACGATTTTATCACAATGACAATTTTATTACGATATGACGATTATCGATATATTGGTCATAAATATACAATATGCCAATTTAATGGCAAAAATAGAATAATTTTTTTTTTTTTTTCAAAATCGATGTTGATACTTGGCAAATTCATATCGATAATCGAATTGATTATCGATTATCGACCCCTAATTGCGATACATAGTGTTTTGCCAGATATAGGAGTCGGGGCAAATAGCTATTGCCTTATGACTATTTTCACCCTCCCACTGCCAATCCATTTCCCAAATACACCCAAACAAGAAACACCCGGATATATAACATTTATGAGGAGAAAAGGTTTATACCTATATGATCCAGATCATTTCTGGACCCAGCATTGCAACGGTACTTCCTGACAGAAGTCTGCTCTCTACAAGGTATTTTTAGTTGAGTTATTGACATGTAATCTGCCTTATTGTCTGTGTGCGTCTGCATGTATACTATTTGATTCTCATGTGTAGATGGGATGTGATATTCCTCAGCACACCTGCAGCAGTTTGCAGCAAGTCATCTTAAGGCTCATGATTGCATTTCTGATTGGTGCGCTCCTTTTCATCTTGTTAGTTTAATTGGTAAGGCCGTGTCTTAGTAAGTAATTCCTTTTCCAAAAAATGGATTTAACAGTGCTTCAAGAGATGTTCAAAGATTGAGAAATCTTTGTTTACCTTTTCCACATTTTATCCCCAACCTCTCTAGGAGCTAGAATAACAAAAATGTCTTGAGGTATAAGTCAAAATATAATTTACAATTGAACTTAGAACATCCCTCCATTTTCTTCCCCTTAATCCAATTCTGGGTCGGGGTGGGGGGGTGGGGGGGGGGTAGTCAGAGCTGCACCCAATTCACGCCCCTCACTGATCCTCCTGCACGTGGTGAGTCCACAGGAGCCTTGATCTTCTGGCGGGAGCTTCAGGCAAAGTGGGATTAAGTGTCTTGCCCAAGGACACAGCGACAGCAGTCATCAGTGAGAGTCATGAAGTAGGTCTCATGGTGGGCTCGAACCCACAACCTTCAGGCCCAAAGGCCAATACTCTTCCAACTGAGCCACTGTGAACTAAGAACATTCCCATCTTAAACACATAGGATTTTGGGAGCGGACTTGTCCAATAATATGCCCTACAATGTAACAAATTACAATTGGAAACAGTCTTTAGCTGCTGTAAACTCACAGAACATTTGGAATTTGAATTGCTGCAGAGCGAGACAAAGAAGACTTGGGTTCAACAATTCAAACTGCCACAAAAGGACAAGACTCACAAACTTGGAGGTAGCGCAATTAAGCGCTCAATGTCACTGTGGGCAGTGAGTAATTCTCTAGAGATGAAACATGCCTTTTCCGAGGGAAACCCAGGGACAAATGAAGTCTGGCTCAGCTGCTGCAGCGTAAACTGATCCTCCCAGTGCCACAGCAGGGCACAGTGCAGGGAGTGCAGAACGGACACACAGAATCTAGAGGGAATGAGAATCAGGGGGGGCTGCTTCCCCTAAAGGCATATCAACTCAGCTGTTGACAGTAGCAAAAAGAACTAGAGACAAATGGAAATAACACAGAAAAATAAAGTCAGACTTTGGAAAACTGAAAACTATAAGATCAGATAAAAAGCCTGGGTGCTGTGCACTGAGTGGCAGGCAAGGGGACCCCCTACTCAGAGGTTAAGTGGGCACCCATGGAGGGTTAGAGCACAGGAAGGCCATGGTTGACCCCTGTACAACAGTGTCTGGCTG
This sequence comes from Knipowitschia caucasica, assembly GCA_964034765.1. Classification (NCBI taxonomy): domain Eukaryota; kingdom Metazoa; phylum Chordata; class Actinopteri; order Gobiiformes; family Gobiidae; genus Knipowitschia; species Knipowitschia caucasica. Next base: position 10,128,548 of record OZ035829.1, read on the forward strand.
ATCCTGGAGTCCAACATCAACAGAGTAGCTTAATCTTCATTGCACCGACACCTTTGACAACAATATTCCACAAAGAATTGAGATTGTACTTTGTTGTATGTTACAATGTTTACTCAGTACATGTAGATTTAGGAAGTGTACAGAGAACATCCTTAAGATGTATCAGAGCGAAACAGAACTGCTTTAATAATCATATAAACATACAAATAAAAATGCTAACTATCAATAAAACAGGTATAAGATTTTGTGAGTAACATGGTGGACAAGTTAGACACCTCGCCATCACAATAGGTCCTAGTTTGAAGTACAAAGTCTGCTATGGATTTTAGCATGTCTCCAAGTGAAACGTGGTTTACCCTTCCCCCACACCCCAAAACCATGTGCCATTGGTAAAATGATCCATTTCTGAACAAGCAGAGCTGAGACACCCTCATGACATTGGAAGGATGGGTCAAATGCAGAAGGTTTCCCTCGTAAAAAATAAAGCATAACTTAATTTAATCGTAGTGAAATACAAGAGGGCAATTCAATCTTCTGTTTTTAAGTCAAGAGCCTAAAAGGCTAGCATTAGTCTAAACTGCCCGGTAATTGTTTCCCAGACCTCAGTATCTCCCCTAATACTTGAGACGAAGCGCTTGCGTCCCGGATGGCCTGAGAGCAGGGGATTAAACGGTGGAACAGCAGCATCCTGCACACTGTGGATCAATCCCTCTTTGACTCATGGACTTTCCCTGTGCTCTTTCCTGTGTCTGAGAACTGTCTGAGGACCCACAGAATCTCATCCCACCAGGAAGCACCAGCGGCTCAATAGCAACAATGGTAACAGATACTTTTTACATTTACCGGTGTCGCAAAAGGTTTAAATAAATAGTTGGTCATTTCATACCAACATCAAAAATAAAAAAATGTAGGGAGCTATGCAACAAAAGGAGAAAAACACTTAATTGGTCAATGTAGGAGAGCTTTACGAACAAAGTGCACTTGGGAAGCGTGTAAAAGATGTATATAAATCAGATAACAAATTTGAAATTTCACTTAAATAATAAAAATAAAGACAAAAATGTCAACAATGTTGCATGTTGCATGTTCAAAATCAAGACATTAATCTGAACTGTGATTTAAACAGACTCTTGAGTTCACAGTTCGTATGTTTAGAACTGGAAATGTGCACATTGTTTTGATGGTATTATGGATTAGGGTTGGAATCAAACCTACTTACTTCTAATTATTGCTTGTAAATGTCGTACAAACAAATGTCCGGGTAGAGATCCGGGCAAAGCCATAAAAACCCTAAATCAGTCAATATTTAATTTGTATGTATTTTAAGCAACAAAACCTTGTGCTGGTTTCCACTTCCAAAATATAAAATTGTATTATTACTAACAGAAAGCAGGTATGAAAAGACGCAGGCTATGGAAATCTTGCATTAACTAAAGTGATTTAAGCAACTGTCCTCAAGGAAACGCTGGTTCTCTTCTCTGAGTTCTTTATTTACCAGGGTAGGTCTGATGAAGACCTAAGTGGTCGAAACGCATCGGTGTCCCAAGTAAATAAAGGATTTTTTACTTTAAAGTCAGTTGTGCCTCGGACCTTCTTTTTTTCTTTTAATAATAAGATTTTTGCACTTTGGATCCTGATGAGCACTTGACCGGCATAACCCACCCACAGCAGCCCTCACTCTCCCTCTCAACTCTCAAAACAGTAGAAGTAACAAAAGCTGAAATTAAGTTAAAAAGGCACATGCATATTTCTAAAGGTCGGTCTGCATCTTATAGTTGTTTCTAAAATAAACTATTAAACTAATACACTGATCATTTTTCATTTCCAATAAGAAGCTTACTTAGTTCAGGGCAGGCAAACAAGAACAGGTATTATATTACACATAAGAACAAATGTTGATGTTCTCTACACAAATCACCAACAATATTCTACAACTATTACTTTTTTCCCCTGGGTGTCTTTACAATGGGCGATAGAGCTTCAAAAAATAATCATGAACGAAATCACCCGTACAGGTTACAAAATGACACAAATCTAAACGGTAGGAAGCCGTTTCCATTTCTTGGCGACAGCACACGGTTAGTGGTGGTCAGATCTTTCCTTTGCACAAGAGAAAGGTACAGTGGATCACTACTCATTTAAATTCTTATGCTAGAATGATTTCAACTCTTGGCAGGATTCCAAATTATGTCTCTTGGGTTTACATAACACGGAATATTTTATCTGCATGTCATTTGTAATTTTGTCAAAGTATTGCCAAGTCCCTCCCAGACAACATTTACAACCTGCAGTTGTATTGGACCAATGCGCTGACCACTATCAACAATGGTAGATAACCGATACCTCAGGTACATATGGTTTAAATGTATAGCACTTTTCAGACCATTGCACCCAAGCAGTAGCTGCCTGCACAAAATAAGATTTAAATGAGACCACAATGCATGTTGATTGTGTGTGTGCATGAACAGCACCACTGCATCTCACTGAAGTCATGAAAGAGGTCCCCTGAACAAGGAAAACTAATGTTTTGGCTAAACTTTTTCTTATGAGAAGACTGAGCTTTGAGAGGTCTACCTTTACATGCACACTGCATCTCCATCTGTGGAGGTCAGAAAACCCTTTTCTCTTTCTGTGACCTGTAACAAGTGTCTATTACACAGGCTGCGCTTTATCATGGAAATGTCTGTGTAATAGCACTTAAAAGTTTTCTTGTGTCGATCTACTCCTTTGATCAGATAGATTAATACATTTTCAGTGTGCAATGCCTTCTTACTTTTGAAATCTCTTCGCATTTGTACCTCATTAATAACTTTTTTGGTGTGCAAATATATACTTTTTTTAAAGTTACATCTCCCACTGCCACGGACAAGTCTGAAGCTAAATAATGCAACAACAAAAAAAACATTTTTGCAAATCACTAACCTGGGCTCCATCTCGAAGTTTGAGAATACACTCCATGGTGTTGATAGTGATGACAACGGGCTCGGAGCCTAATTTGGTCCAGGGTACATGGATTCGCAACTCATGTATGTGACCACTCATAAAAGTAAAGGGTAGCTTCAACTCCTATAGACAAGAGAAGACCAATGTTTTACAGTATGTTCAGAAAAGTATATTGTGTTACAGTCGCTCAAACAAGAAACATTTACAGCTAGTTATTTTTATTTTTTTTCACTCTTACACTACTGTCCTGTATGTGCACTGCAACACAGACATTTCCCCACTGTGGAACACATACATTTTCAAATCATAGAATCTTGGAAGCTCATGTCATTTATATACTGAACTCAGCTGCTGTTATTTTTACACTGGTTCATTAATGACTATGTGAATGTATTAGGACTGGGCGATACGGACAAAAAATATACGAGCTGAGAAGGAAATATCACAATAACAATAAAATTCATGATAGAAAGAGCACTGGAAAAAATATTCAAAACAGTATAACTTTTTTTTTTATGATCGCTTTAATAACTGTTTGGCTCATTTTAACATGCAGGTATTTTGGACACAGCTTTTCAGACAGAAAAGAGAAAAAAGGACATCCCCACTCAGCCAATCTGCTCTCAATGTAAAGGTTAACATGTTTGAGATCTGATTTGTTCACATGCGAGTTAAGTTAAGATAGCAGCTTGTTGCCAAGTTCCTCTGATTGTAACTGCCGTTTCTGCATGCGCTCGGACCAAAAGGTAAATATCACCATACACAAATGCTATCGCGGTATTAGTTTCATACCATCCGTCAAAAAGATATCGGCAATACCGCAAACGATATTATATCGCCCAGCCCTAGAACGTATCAGAGGTCATTGTTAGCTGGCTGAGGATTCATGTTAAGCCAGTCCCAATTAAGTAAATGTTGTCACATATAGTTTAACGTGAAATCTTCTTTCTCAAAACTAATAAACCAATATTAAATCGGCTCTGCTTTGAACCTTATGCTTCCTTTGAATACAAAAAAGTGTGTGATAGTTAGATATGTGGTGTGTCCAAAAGTCAAATATATGTTTAAGTACCTGTTCCAGTACATCCAGTTTGAGATCTAGTTTGCTCAGGACTACATCCCCACCCCACAGAGAGAGCTGCAGGTCTGATGGTTTCAGGTTTTTGATGTACTTGTTGACGTAGCTCATCAGAAGCGGTGTAACATAGGACTCCAACATCGTGCCTTTGCCCTAATATTGGAAACAGAAAGAATATTGAATTAAATATAGTCTTCTGTTTGGAGGTTGACAGCTTTGACACTGAAAACGTTTGAGTGAAAGCTATCAAGTTATTATCGGGGTAATTAAACATAACATTCATTTAATATTTGTCTTCTTATGTAGGTATATACCGGTTATGCCTTATTCCAAATTAACAACGTGAATTAGCTAGCTAACAGTATATAAACCATCGTTAAAGGTTAGCTAAGGCTTTAAGGGGAGTTGCCGTTACATCTACAGTACAAACGCTAGAAGTTGGTCTAAAATGCATTCGCTAATGCTTTACAGATAGTAACATTTAGCTAAGCGTAGAATAGTGTCAAGGCGTGTTCTTGTATGCCTAGTGTACACTTCTTCAAGTCATCCAAACACCAAGGAATGAAAAGCTAAGCTAACAATCTGCTACAAGAAGTTGAATCGACCAGCTAAAGAATGTTGCTACGAGTGTCAATGAAATAAAATGCTGACTTGCCTTATTACTGCCTCTCCTCCCTGGCTATTTCTCAAAATCTCTAGTCTTAATTCATCGAAATCATCCCGAAAGTCAGTGCTAGCCTGCTAGCATCATTGCCGTGTGGCTCTCCTCTAACGTCATCAGTAAACATCGAGGCGCAGCTTCCACACTTCCGGACCGTGGCGTTCACGGCAGTGGGAATTTTCTATGTCATATAATATCCCAAGTAGATTGGTCAGTCTGGGGCTTTGACTTGAAAAATAACAGTTAAGTACACCCAAAATAGAATGTACTAATGTGGTTAAATGGTCATATAAGCGCTCAAGAGAATCAAACTGGTTTTGTTCAGCATCGTTTCCATAAACGCACCAGGTGTTCACCTTTCTGATCAAAGGTAGTCCAAGATAAGGTGAGGGTGGTGTTTAGTGAAATAGCCTTGAAGCTGGCTTGTAGGATAAGGTAAAGAAACAGCATGTAATATTTTGATTTCATATAACAAATCAAAATTATCTGTGTCCCCAAACAAAAGGGAAATATTCAGGCAATCATATCTGACCCACTTATATTGTGGTTCAACGATCATTTACTCTTACTTCTAAAAATTACGTTACCTTACATTCTGGTGACTTTTTCATGGAAATAAAACTCAAGTCGTGTTTCCAAATAGAGAGAGCAGCCCCACACGTGTCTGTCATGTGGGTAGTAAATCAGTGTTTGATACAGCCTATAACTAATGGCGTTTCCGAAATTGTTTTGGACTGTCTCACATTGAGTTTAATCATATCTACAAATGCGCTGCAATGCAATATGCGTAACGCCAATAACTTCATGCTTATAATCCTGATATATTGTCTACTGCCCTCTACAAACTGTCATTGGCTTAAACGCTCGCTTTAAACAATAGGCATAATTAACAAACTGAATTAATAGACTATCTTGGCAATGGTTTGTTTAGTGAACATTTAATTTTATAGGCCTATTACCTCTGCTGCGTATCCTGAGGGACCTGAACGCCATAAAACTCGGCTCTAGTTCGCTTTCCTCCTGTCCGTTTGACAATAAACAAGGTGCGTGTTGATGGGTTGTCGTGGGAGTGTGAGCCCCAATATTGAGCTATTCCCCGCTCAACTTATTCGCCTATCGGACAGTGATTCGTTTTATAGACGCCATGGCATTAAGCCTCGCTTTATTAAGTTTGGTTTATCCTTCGGTGCTTTCAGTGCACTTTTCCGGAAGAATGCTTTTTCCCCCAAAACATAGCCCACATATTATTATTACTATTCATGTATTATGGCTTTGAGTATTATAATTTGTATGATTATTATCATCATCATTATACATTCATAATATGTTATCCTAAAAGAAAAAAAATAAACTGCACGCTTACACAAATTGTATGTTTCATATGGGGGAAAAAGTCCATCTCGATCACAGCGTCTGATAAATCATCATTTAGATCTTACAATGAAACTTTACTGACTTTGTTCTGAAGCTATAAAAACTGAAGCTCATGAAGGCAATAGAGACAGAACATTAAAGAGGCCTGGGCAGACTGGGTATAGGCCTAATGATTAGAAAGAATGCGAGGGTTTCAAAAACACCAAGACAGAAAACCATTTGACTACAACACATACATTTACGGATGACAAGAGACTATATGACTAATTGTACAGCACTACAGATAATGGGTAAAACATAAATATTGGTAATTGAAATAAAAATATTACGTTAATTGTTTTCTAGTAT